>JAFREQ010000148.1:0-597500 GCA_025331565.1 Holacanthus passer
TTTGTGTAACTCAGACCGTTGAAGCCTCATATGATCCTCAGCTGGACTTTACAAGGTGTTTTACACAGAATGAGGACTGTGGATTTTGTCCTCCATCACCTCCACTGAAATCACATCAGGACGAGATGTCTTCAGGGTCAGTGGGCATAGGAGGAACAGTTACAGCTGATTCTGTCAGAAACACGTTGAGCTGTGGAGATAAAATACTTGTTCCAACTATAGCATATTATCAGTGGAATCAGGCTTCTCCTTCGCTCACCTCTTTGCAGCAGACGGTTCTCCTCCTTTAAAGTCAATGAGGAGATCATGTGACTGGTCGCTCTTGAAGGACACACAGCTGGGTCCGGGGCCAGATCCAGATTCAGATCCAGTTCCAGGTCCATATCCATATAGACGTGCATGTGTTTGTACATATGCACGTCTAAATGCATATGTATATGCACGTGCATATTCATATTCATATTCATCTACATATCCAGATCCAGGTTCAGGTCCAGGTCGATGAAGACCACCAGGGATGGAAACAATATAAATGTAGGTCAGAAGAAAAGAAGAATCCAATGATGAAAATAAACATACAGGTTGAAAAAAACCCTCTGAGGATCAATAAGACTTCAAACATGAATCAGGAACATTTGAATGTTGTGAACAGCTCACCTCTTTGCAGCAGACGCTTCTCCTCCTTTAAAGTTAATGAGGTGATCAATTGACTGGTCGCTCTTGAAGGACACACAGCTGGGTCCAGATCCAGATCCAGGTCCAGATCCAGATCCAGGTCCAGATCCAGGTCCAGGTCCAGGTCCAGGTCCAGGTCCAGCAGGTGCTGGTCTCCCATAGATCCTGTCACACACAGATGAAGACCACCAGAGATGGAAATTCACTTGTTATTCTTCAGTCACAGAAGCTGCTGGAAAAACTAGCAGCTGTCAGCAAGAAAAGGATCAACACACCAAAGATCAATCAAATGTGAAGCTCAATGATTTCAGTCTGAGAATCATC
Organism: Holacanthus passer; assembly: GCA_025331565.1. Lineage (NCBI taxonomy): Eukaryota > Metazoa > Chordata > Actinopteri > Pomacanthidae > Holacanthus > Holacanthus passer. Next base: position 1,000 of record JAFREQ010000148.1, read on the forward strand.
GGCTCATCTTTCCATCAAATATTGGACCGATCCAGGACTAAACTTACTGACGTCTGAGGAGATTTTACTGTTTCTGGCAGGAAACAAACTGAAGTGTCGGGTTCATCAGCAGCGACACTGCTGGCCTCCGTTCTAACGTTTGACTTTCTAGACTCACCACAAATATCCTGACTGTCATTTACAGACTGTGGCAGGTGAAACAGTTTCAAATTCAAAGAGGAAATTTCAGGCTGAAAAGACTTTGGAAGATCAACACGTGGTTTGTGTAACTCAGACTGTTGAAGCCTCATATGATCCTCAGCTGGACTTTACAAGGTGTTTTACACAGAACGAGGACTGTGGATTTTGTCCTCCATCACCTCCACTGAAATCACATCAGGACGAGATGTCTTCAGGGTCAGTGGACACAGGAGGAACAGTTACAGCTGATTCTGTCAGAAACATGTTGGTCTTCCAACTATATCAGCAGGATCAGGAAAATAAAACATACAATATAAATGTAGGTGAAGAAGAAGAAGAACCATGATGAAAATAAACATACAGGTTGAAAAAACCCTCTGAGGATCAATAAGACTTCAAACATGAATCAGGAACATTTGAATGTTGTGAACAGCTCACCTCTTTGCAGCAGAGGATTCCCGTGCTTTAAAATAATTGAGGCGATCATTGAAGGACACACAGCTGGGTCCAGGTCCAGATCCAGGTCCAGGTCCAGGTCCAGCAGAGTCTGCTGTGTGCTCCTTCTCTGGCCTTCAAAACAACACACACACAGCTTTGAGTGTGAATAATGATGGTGGAGAGATGTGAGCTCTGACATGGAGACGAGTCCTGGACAGTTAGAGATCCTCGTCTCACCTCTGAGCTTCGGTCCGGCTCTCGTGGTCCCCACGCAGACGGGTTTTGGAGGGACGGACTCCCTCCTGTCTGTCCTCACGCCGACTCATGCTGCTGAACTCACGTCCACATCAGCTCACACACACTTTGATCTGGAGAGGAAACACAAATCATTCATCTGCACATCAACTCAAATCATCACTGACATCATTTGTGCTGTAACAACATCAGCTGCTCCTCCACTGACTGGCTGTTATTTCCTCTTTCATATCAGTGGGAGCTGAACACAGTCAGTCAGCAGAGGGAGGCAGAGCAAGCTGCCCTCAGCTGCTGTAGTTCACCCATCAGTCCACTAGGTGGCGTCACTGAGCTGCAGCACACACGATGCACAGAGGAACATTTCCATTGAGTGACACGCAGACGGACTGAGATGGACCGATTGGATGTGAAATAGTGTCCCTGTGGAAAATGACCTGATGCAACAAGCTGCAGCTGATTGTTTCAACCAGCAGGTGGCATCAAGGCTCCAACATCAGGTCACATCTCATCATCTCCACCTTTCTTTTGTCAACAACAGGAGAAACCATGTTGACTTTCTGTGGCTCTGAAGGTTCCTGATAAAGAGCAACAGAGTTTCCTGTAAAGGACTCTGATTAAAGGCTTTAATTCTGCCTCCAAACAGAGACAGTGTTCAGCTGCTGATCTGCTAATGAATGAAATCAAATGAAGCAACAGAGTCTGTTAGTCAGAACACAACAGGTCAGCTGAACATGCAGCGATGAGACATTTATCTACACACACACACACAACTCAACACATGTGGACAACAAGAAGCTTCACTGAAGTAAAAGTACAAATACTCCATTACAAAGTCCTGCATTCAAAGTCCTACTGAAGTGAAAGGAAACGATCAGCTTCATGTAGTTAAAGTATCAGCAGTAAAAGTACTTGTCCTGCAGTAAAAGTACTCATCCTGCAGTAAATTGTCTCCTGTGACTGTCAGTAAAGTACAAATACTCTATTACTGCATTCAGACAAAGGTTCACCTCGTTAGTTAACGTCATGATTATGATAATCTTGACCAGATGAGTTAAACATTAATCATATCAGTGATAAAGTTTCTGTTTAATTGGATCATATAAAGATAAATTACATGTTGACCCTGAATAGATGCAGGACAATGTTCATTTCTTCAGAAAGCAGCTTTAGTGATTTTTAAAATCAAAGATAACTTTAGCTGAGAGTTAATTACTGTGGTAACTTTGTTGGACAGTGAAAAAAGTTATTATCTGGTTTCATCAAACAAAACTGACAAAGTGAATCAATCCTATGATTCAATGAACATTTTGTCATTGTAAAGAGACTAAAGCATCAAGCTGCCAGAGACTGTAGGTTTGTGAGAGTTTCCATTGAAGCTTCCCAGCATGCACCACCAGAAACACACTCATGAGGCCGTTCTTCATACAAAGTCCCTCAAGTTCACACTCGTATATAATTATCTGCTCACAGTGACGATCGCTGTTTCACCTCCGTCCAGACTTTACAGTTAAACTCAGCTGTGAGTCTGAAGAAACGAACAATCGAGCCTCAGATTTCTGCTGTTTCTAGTGAAACTGAGCCGACGAGCGTCTGTGTTAACGAGGAAAACATTTCAAACTTGTCACTTTACCTTCAGCTGCAGGTTCAGATGGAGAAAACAATCTGCGCCACTCGCTCAGAGAAATGAAAGTTCAAACTGAACACAATCAGAGATATGAAAGATTATTAAACATTAATCATATCAGTGAACTGCCAGTGAAATAAATCATCATAAAGTGGTTTCCCAGCATGCACCACGATAAACATGGATCAAGTTTGATTTCATGGTTCAAGGTTCAAGGATCATTTATCTGTCCTTCTACAATATAGCAGAGGTTAGAAAACCAACTCATGTGAGTCACAGTTTAAACACAGAGAAAAATATGTTTGTTTGTTTGTTGTTTTGAACTTAGTTAGTTTTTGTTGTCAATGATTCACACATAGGAACAAAAATGTCCAGATTGTGAAAGCCAAACAATTTCTGTTCATATTTGTGAATCATTGATCTGAAAACAAAAGTGAACAGTAACAACATGAATCATCATCAGCTTCTCAATATTACAACATCATCACATGAAACAAAGCAAAGTGTCATCAACATTTTAACTGTCAGCTCATCTGAACTCTCAGCTCATCGTCCTGTTCAACTTCTTCAGCATAAAGAGCCACACAAAACCAAACTCACATGAAGACACAAACACTTCTGCTCCTGAAAATATCTGTCAGGAATTAAAGCCACGACTGCGAGTTGTGTCTGAACCGAGAAGCCGCTTCAACGTCAAACCCAGCAGCAGGTGCTCCAGAGACAAAGCATCCTACCAGAGAAGGTTCTTCAGCTGCTCCGGAAAATGTTGCTCTGCTTCCAGCGTCTCCTCCGTTCAGCCCACAGATCTACGACAGACAGATGAAAACTTCTATCAATGCACAGAAAAACATATCTCTGACAGAATGACAGCTCTGAAAGTAACTGGAATCGACTCTCTCCGTTTCTGAACTCCATCTAAAAGATTTTCTTTGTTTTCACAAACAAGAAAACTGGTACTGGATTTGTTTGATTGATTAATACATTGAAAAATGCGTCTGTCTTTAACATAATGAAGTGACAAACAAAGTCAACAGAAAACATGACATTACGGTGGCTTTGCGTTATAACAACTACTAGTGTGTTAAGATAAGATAAATTCGTCCCTCAGTGGGGAAATTTGCAAGACAGAATAAATTGCTACTCACCTAAATGTTCTTGCAAAATACCAAGCTGCACCACAGGTTCTGTGTAATATAGAGCAGTTTGTTTCTGAAATGAGCCAATTAAATCATTTCTCCAAACTAAATTGGCAAATATTAGATGGCTCCATGTCAAATTCAGAATTTGTTGCTTTACGTTGTCTTAAATTACAATAAAATGCTTTCAGATGATGAGAGAATTTATTTGTGAAATTTGAAACCTCTGGTTATATTTTTTAAAAACATTTTTATTTGATTATATTAATTTTATCCAGTGAAGATGTTTTCAGAAGCAACTCTGGGTTTTTAGATGTAAAGCTCACTGCAGTTAATAACTTCAATGTTTAGTTAAAGGTTAACTATACATGATTTTAGAACCCACCTCGACTGGAGTCCTGCTTGTGTGCTGATTTCTTTCTTTATGTCAACAGGCCAGAATATTCCTCTTCGCTCCTGTGAAGAGAGCAGAACTTGACATCAGTGTTCTCTATAAACTATAGACATTTATAAATGTATGTAAATTGTAAAATGTAAATTGTCTCCAACATGGCCACAAACAAGCTGAAGTGAAACTCACTGATACGTTTGCTCCCGAGCAGCGGAGGAAGGAGGAAGACGTGGAGGAGGAAGATGCCTGGCAGGCTGGTGTTTGGTGTCATCCAGAGAGACGTTGAGTTTCCTCTAAAACAAAGACAAGTGATTCAAAGTGCTCAGATTTCAACAAACATTACCTTGACTTATTGGATGATTATATATCAATGTGTACAGTGAAATGTCGCCTTTGTATCAGGAATTCAACATTAAAAATGACTAATCTAACAGCACACACAGGTTTCACTGTCCCACATGTTCATGACTGTTGATGTGCATTTATTGTCACTTTGTCTCAAGTTAAATAAAGTTCAATAAAGACATATTGAATGTGCTGCAGGTGGACATGTTCTCATGACACACTGACCTTTCTACACCATCTGGTCATTCTTACTTTAGAAAAGCTACAACAGTTGATTATCCTGCAGGAATAACACTCATCAGTATCATGAAATTATGACATCTGTAGTTAGTTTCCACCAATCAAAACTTCCATTAACCTGGAGCTGAGAGCAGGAGAAGGTGACATGTATTGACATGTTTCAGTCGCTCGCTTTAAGAGAAAAGGAAAAAAACTTGTTTCATAAGTTAAAATGGATTTACCTCCTCTCAGGGACCGAGGTGAGTCCACAGGTGAATGTACAGGTGAATGTACAGGTGAGTCGACAGGGGCTGCTCGTTTCCTCCTCTGAAGCTCAGCTCTGGTTTGTGTCTGAGTTCAAAACAACACATTAGTCTAGTCACACATTAGACTGTGTTTGTGCTTCAGACAAAAGTTGGATGAAGCAGATCCACATGTTCAAACTTTCTTGATGAACACCTGAGACCATAGACCAGGGGTGTCAAACTCAAATGCACAGTGGGCCAAAATTTAAAACTTGGACAAAGTCACGGGCAAACATTGAAATTTATTGAACAAATCTTCCTCCAGATATAACAATGAACCTTTTCATATAGACCCAAACAAGTTTTGCTTAAAAACTGAATATGGAACAAGCAAAGCTTAATAATATGCAATATATCACTTATTATTGCACACATGCAAAATTGAATTTCAAATTTTAAAAAAAAACACAGCAATAGCATTCATTTCTTAAACAATATTTAAATAAAAATCGTATGCCTCTTTTTTTTATTTGCAGCCTTCTGATTTGAATTTCAACAGTAACCTTTTCCACAGACTAATGATAAATTTAAAAATAAAATAACAATAATAAACTAATTAAGTAATATTAATATCCTTCGACGAACGTGCAAAACTCCAAAACTAAAAGAAAAGAAAGTAAACTTCTTTTTATCTCCTCCACTTTCTAGCGCTTTTGAGTCATGTCCAGGTCTTTGTACTTGTGTTTCGTTTCATAATGCCGTCTAATGTTGTTCTCCTTGGTTATAGCCACATTGGCTCCACAGACAAGACAAACAGGTCTGTCCTTTTACACATGTAAACAGATATTCTGCCTCCCACCTGTTCAGAAAGCTCCTGTTTTCTGTCTTTCTTTTCGCCATTTTTGCGAGGGGTCGCACTATTGTCAGTACTAGACTACTGTCAACAGAGGAGAATGTGTTTACGGGTCCTGTCCTGATTTACGCGCCAAAACACCAGCAGAGCATTCTGGGATTAGTAGTATTAGTGGTACATGCGCTCATACTGGCGGGCCAGCTCTAGTAGTCATTTCGTATTGCCTCGCGGGCCAAATATAATTACACGGGCCAGAGTTTGACACCTATGCCATAGACTGTACAAAAGGTACTGCCCCTTTAACGGTCACGTGGTCAGCGTCGTAGCCTAGGAGAAGTTTGTTTACTTCCGGGTTGTGAGAGTCGAAAACAAGAGGGGCACCAACACGCCCACGACTCCGATCAAAGCGGATTAAAGTCCCGCAGAGATGGCGGGGGAGCCTGAGGACGAGATACCAGGTCAGTAACCATCATTATCTCGTCATTTTACGCTCCTGCGCTTTTTAACTAAGAATTTTAAATCTAAAACGCTAGTTCGCGTCCCGATCCAGCCAATCCTGGCAGTTCGTGTTGTTAGCTTCTGCTTTAGCTTCGCTGGCTAACGGAAAATAAAGGCTTTTTAGTCACTTTCTCCGCTTTCATCTGTCAGTTATTCACGTTTTATATCTATTAAGTCCTTATGATTGTTTTAGTATTTGATGCTATTTGCTATTTATATTTCTCTCTCCCCTTTTCCTTGACTGAAAAACTTAAAAAGTTCGGTGTGAAACGTGCTCTGCAATTGAATATTAATAGGTTTTCTTTCGACATGTGAACCCTTATATTCATGTTGCTATGCTAATTTCAGAAGCTGATTTTATTCTGTCAGAACATAATTAATACTGTTGTAGTTTTACTCCTGTCCTTCACCAGCTACTGCATAAAAGTGCTGCTTACACATTCATGCATTTATAATAATTATCCATTATAATTATAAAACATTTTGCCGCCTAATGAGTACTTTAATTTTTGATACTTCAAGTCCATACTTGTACTTAACCTGTACTCTACCTAATTTTTACTTGTAATTGAGTAGTATCACATTGGAGTATTGCTACTGTTACTGAAGTAAAAGGTTTGAACACTTCTTTTGCTTCCTCACATATTGTGAAAATATGTAAAAGCTAATATTAGTTTTCATACTGGTTTAATTATTTACTTTCTTAATTGGTTAATTTGACATGAGGAGGTGGAGAACAGTAATTCACAGCAATGAAATCTCATAATGACCCAACAAGACTTGTTTCAGATTATTAGAGAGGACAGATGCTGGCGTTCAGGTGACATACTACCAACAAACCAGTACTGTAAAGTACTGTACAATAAAATCTGTCCATCATATTTAAAAAGCTGTTTTAGCAGATATTTGATATGTTTGCTTCATGTAAAATGATTATTTGATCATCAGAATTGTCATTAATTCTTCAACTTCTTTTCTTTTCTGTCAGACTCAGGAGCAGTTTTCACTTTTGGAAAGAGCAAATTTGCTGACAACGTTCCCAGTAAATTCTGGCTGAAAAATGATGTCCCCTTAAAGATAGCCTGTGGGGACGAGCATACCGCCTTAATAACAGGTAAGAGACATTTTTAAGGTTGGAAAGTGTTAAATATTTACAATGTTTCTGTTTAATGAACAAAGCTGGATGAAAATAATTGACTTTTCCTCACTTTGCCTACAATGAAACTAATTCAAACACATTTTTGTCCCCAACTGTGGACTGATGTAGTGGATCACTTTGCACCTCAGAAATCAACCAACACTTTCAGGAACTTCTGTCTTTGTTTCCACAGAAAATGGGAAACTCTTCATGTTTGGCAGCAACAACTGGGGCCAGCTCGGTCTGGGATCCAAAGTGACTGTGAACAAGCCTACTTGTGTCAAAGGTTGGTCTTTAAATAGCTCCCTGTTCCATATTTCAATCCAAAAAAGAAAGAGAAATGTGTGTGAGTGCTGCCACTGACAGCTGCCTTCGGCCTCCTCAAAGAGAAGTGAAGAGGGAATCCTTCAGAGGAGGAGACGCCTCCTTCAGCCTTGGCAGGAAACTGGTTGAGCTCTAAATTTAATGACCGCAAAATTTTTAATCAAAAATTGAATGTGTACCAAACAGAAATAATCTGCGAAGATTAAAGTAAATATAGTTCCTTAAGTAAAGCAAAGAAGCACTGATTTCATATGACATTAGAAGTGGAAGAGCTCTGCTGAAGGGGAAACCCAGAGATTTGTTCCCATTATAATCCCAATCTGGAGGGTTCATAATCTGGTCTAATCTAGAGGGACAGAGACAGACGAAGAGACAATTAGTTGCTGATCAGACTTCAGTGCTCTACTGCTAATATAATACAGAGTTGAGGGAGCTTTCTCTGTACAGTCATATCATGAACATATGAATTTAATCTTGACATGATTTGAGAAAAGTCATCACATTTTTGAACTTGATCATTTAAGTTTATTCTTAACAATGGAAATTGTAGTGTGACAGACAAATTGACAAAAATCCTTCCAGCTCAAGGCTACTGACCAGTGATTTATGAAGTGATGGTTTTGTAACAATAACCACAGATTTGTCTATTAGAGTTTCTTTGTATACTTTCAGCTCTTAAATCCGAGAAAGTTCAGCTTGTGGCCTGTGGAAGAAACCACACTCTCATCTACACAGGTGAGTATCTCAGTCTGATGACTTTGGGCTTGAAGAAAATTTCAATATGATTGATGAATTTAAAAGTCAGTTTTGTTTCCTCATTTGTTTCTTTGTAGCTCAGGGAAAAGTGTTGTCGTCAGGTGGGAACAGTGAGGGTCAGCTGGGGCTCGGTGACTGTGAGGAGAGAACGGCCTTCCAAAAGGTCGAAGTCTTTGATTCACATGGACCAATCAAAATGCTCGCTGCCGGTTCAAACACCTCCGCTGCTCTCACAGGTGACAATCAGATAATGATACGGTTTAGCTGTCAGCTTTTCTTCCTCTTTGAGCGTCACAGCGGCTTTGATACCAATTTTTGACACTAAATTTCATTTTTAAATGTAATTTATCATTTTCATCATCATTTTATTTATTTTTTAAATACAAAAATGGATTCAAAATTAATGTATTATTTCATTATTATTTAAAAATGTTTACATTGATTTAGAATTTTTGTTCACATTTCTATTTTGAAATATATTTTAGATTTTAGATTTTGTCATTTATATTTATATTTTTAATTCTGATTTTTATGTAAATTTATATTAAGATTTTTCTAGTGATTTAAGTAAAAGCAAAAACAAAATTATATTTAAATGTATATGTTTTCTATTAAAAGTGTTGTAGTCTGTAGATGTTAACAGTAAATTTGAGTAAAAATAAAATTTGCTGCATAAATAGTCAATGGAAATGACCTCTTTATGTACTGTCTGTCATAGAAAGTGGTAAACTGTTCATGTGGGGTGACAACACGGAGGGTCAGATCGGTTTGGGGAAGGAGAGCCACGCCTCCTCGCCACAGGAAGTCAGCGTGGGACGACCAATCAGCTGGGTGTCCTGTGGATACTACCACTCTGCCTTGGTGACAGGTGACATGATCTGAATAAAACATTATCAAGCTTTGCAGCTTTAACAAAAAACATGACTTTACAAATAGAACCAAAAGAACAGGAAACAAAATCCCAAAGTTTAAGGTTTATTCTTGACCTTTAATAGGTAATAAACATTTTCATTCCTTGTTCCCAAATTTAATTAGCGGATATTTCAGATTCATTTTATTGTTTTTCTGGTTTTGTTTTTCTTGAAGTGAGGAAAGATTTTATTGTACTTTTTGCAAAAATCAAAACTGAAATATAATTACATTTGGAAACAGATGAAGGAAAATATTGACGAGTAAATCTGAAACTAGACTGTTGTGATTTTATGTGTGGTGTGAAACAGTGCTTTCTTCTGTGTCTCAGTTGATGGAGCTCTGTACACGTTTGGTGAGTGTGACAGCGGTAAACTGGGTCTGGGCACCGACCAGCTCCCCCGACACAGAGTCCCTCAGCTGGTGAAGAGCATCAAGGAGCCGGTGATACAAGTGGCCTGTGGCGGGGGACACACGGTGGCACTCACAGGTAGTGAAGCTTCGAGTCAATATCAATAACAGTCGCTAATGTAAAAATTAGAAATACAGACAAATTGTTCCAGCTGTACTTACCATTAAATATGATTAGAAGTCATCTTGTTGAGAGGTCGGACATGATGAATTAATCCAGACCTTTACCTTCATGAACGAAGGCTTTTATTAATCTGTTTCTTGTCTTTCAGAGGATGATGTGTTCACGTTTGGTCTCGGACAGTTCGGACAGCTCGGTCACGGGACATTCATCTTCGAGTCGCGGCTGCCGCGGCTTGTTGATCACTTCAAAAAGGGACGAGTCTGTCAGGTGGCCTGTGGAGAAAACCACACTGCTGTCATCACAGGTGAATACTGCCTCCGGCCTTTATTTCACCGCCATCACAAATGTAACTGATTTCCTCATTGAGTCCCAGAGTTTTGGATGAAAGTAGCTCAGACTTATTAAAATGTTGCTGTGGTGTTTCTTTTCAGATGGCGGGTTGCTGTACACATTTGGAGACGGCAGACATGGGAAGCTTGGCCTGGGAGAAGAAAACTTCACCAACCAGTTTAAACCAACTCTGTGTCCGCGCTTCCTCAAGTATAACGTTCAGGCAGTAGGTGTTTCACATGAACTCTTTTAACCCAACTTTAGTTTGAGTATTGGAAAAAAAATATTGATGACACTGATATAATTGGAAAAATGTTCACAGGTACATATTATGTAGTAATATTTATATTATTATTATTATTATTAATTTTTTTATTAAAATGAAAAGCTATATTTCATTTTTATAATATATAATTTTCCCAGGCTACATGTGGCGGCTGTCACATGGTGGTGTTGGCTCGGCCACGGGATCCAGACTGTGGTCATGTGACTCTGGAGGAAGACGACGTGACTGAAGATTACCTGGAGAAGCCATATGTGGAGCTGTTGGGGGACACGGCCGACTCCTCCGCCCTGCAGAGGAGCCTCTCTGCTCGGGTTCGCAGGAGGGAGAGGGTGGGTAGAGAGCACGGAGGTGGAAATCATCCACAGATAAAACATTCACAAGATATGATTCACAAAACAGTGCTTGTTGTTTACATGACTCTCATTTAATATAGCTTTAAGTCTACTTTCATACACTTTACCGGAAGATAAAAATTTCATATATTCAACAATGAACTATATTCAACATTCTTGAGCGTTGTGATCCCAAACTTCAGTCTTTTGCTCGTTTATCCCCCAAATGCTCTTCTGTAAGCTCCTTCACCTACATCTTCACCATGAGACTGCTGACTAATCCCATGCTGACCCTCCCCTGCAGGAAAGATCTCCAGATCAGTTTGGCACCATGTTCCGCACGCTGCCTGCCATGATGCCCGGCTACCTCCACCCACCGCTGCCCATCTCCAGCCAGACCATCCCGCCCAGACTGCCTCCACCTGAGCTGACCCACAGAAAGGTGCTCAACGGCACTCACCAACACGGGAGCGCAGGGTCACACCACCAGGGTACCTACCTCACCTCCTCCTCCACCACCTCCTCCTCCTCCTCCTCCTCCTCCTTGTACTCCCTCTCATGTTTCCTCCTGGATCATTACACATTTTCATTTCTAGCAAATCTCCAGTTAAATCCATAATGATTACATCTTTCTGTTCAGACCTCAGATCTCAGTCAAATCAAAATCAAATCAGAACTGATTTGTAAAACACCTTTCAGAATGCAGTTAAATTAAATATATTTCAATAGAAAGACATAATATTAAAGTGTAATTGAAATGATAAATGTTAAACAAAAATGTAATAACATAGATGATATAGTATAGAAGAATAGTTTATAAAATTTCAAAACTTTCAGCTACTTTCAGAAATGTAGAAATTGAAAGTTGTCTCACCAAAAGCTACCAGATTTGGGAATATAACAAAAACAGATTTAAGTTTCCTTCATTTCTGAAGGATAAAAAGGTCTATTTGACACCCTGGGATCAGAAAGTGTTTTATGGTTTATTGTTTTTTTTTAAACACCTGAAGTGCTGCAGAACACCGGTCTGAATCAGGAAAAATCTGGACTAACCTGATGTCCCTTTTGCTACCTCGTTAGAGCAGACAGGGGGCGAGACAGACAGCGTTGTGGAGAGCCTGACCGACACCGACAGCGTTAAAGGCCTGGGAGAAACCACAGACTTCCTCAACATGGTGAGAGATCCGTGAATCCATCCTGAAGGATAACTGATAAGTGGATCACTGTGAGTTTTGCTGCTCATTTTCCTTTTTTACTGTTCCCAATAGACACATGTGATGAAGATGGACCCCAGCGATAAAACACTCACTCTGTCTCCAGTTCAGAAAGTAAGTCACAATCTGTCATGTGTTAGAGCCCAAGTTTTCCAAATTAACAGCACCCATATTCTTGGTTGCTTGTGTGCTCAAACTCCACGAACCTTTTTCATTCTCCCGTCATACATTTCTGATTTTCTCTCGTCTTTTCTCTTGTTTGGTTTCTCTGCATGTCTCTTTTCCTCTCTAATGCATGCCTCTTTTTCATCCTCTTCTTGCTTTCTTGTGCTGCGGATAGAGGAAGGGTAAGCATGGTAAGACCAATAAAGATCAGAAAGAGAACCTAAAAAAGGAGCGAAAGCTCTTGAAGCAGAGCAGTTTCTCTTCGACTTCCCAGTCTTGTAAGAGTGAAGCTGTCTCTCCTCGTCGGGCGTTACCCACTGAGCTCCTGAGGGGCCACAGCACTCACTCTCTGACCTCTCAGAGCCCAGAGACACAGAGGAAAACCAATCAGAACAAAGAGAATCTGATCATGGCTGTGGAGGAGCTGCAGAGGAAACCCAGTAAAAACAACTTTCCAAGTGTGGGAGACATTAGGAAGGCAGCGACTAAACAGCGACTCAGGCCGCTTCAAGGGAAGAGCCAGCTCATGGAGGTCGGCAGGAAGCTCTCAGACTCCAAACAATCACCTGAAACCAGAAAGACAGTTTCAGGTGTGGGCTCTGAATCTGCAGTGGCGAAAGTTAAGCAAGTGCAGCCTAAACCTGTCAGTGTTAAAAGCAAACCGATAGCTGTGCAAAGCCAACAAGTAGGAGTTAGCTGGCCAGGTAAACGCAGTCACACAGACTCATTTCATCTGAGTGATGCCTCGAATGAAGAGAGCTTAGGTAGCCCTCGACTGCTCTCTGAGGGGAAAAAAAACCCAAGATCCAAAGAGAACACAGATTTTTCTAAAAAATCTAAGAATGAGAAAAACAGAAAAGAGGCTCAGACAAAAAAAGAATCCAAACTTGCAGAAGAAACACAGAAAGAGGCGTCAAATCTCAGCCTGCTTGCTGGAGCTGCCTCTCTGGCAGCAGGATCAGTATTAATGCATGAGGTTATGTCCAAAAGCCGCTTTAGCTCAGCGTCGCCATCCCCATCGGAGAGCAGCCGTGGTGTCCTGAAAGACAGCGTGACGAGATCACGGAGCGAGGAATCTGAATCCTACGCTGCCGATTTTAGCAACAAGTCCAAAGTCAGTATCAACATCATACCTGCACCTGAGAGTCCTGAAGTCAGGACGAGTCAGGACGAGAAGGAAACAAGTCAGGATGAAAGTGAGGAGGAGAGTAAGGAGCAGACAGACTCCGCGATGGTCGAACAGGAGGAAGAGGAGGATGAAGATACAGAAGGGCAGAGAACGAGTGCAGAAGTAAGTATGGAAGAAGAGGAGGAGGATGTCAGTCACAGTAGCAAGAAAGTAACAGAAGAAGAAGAAGAAGATGATGATGACAGCGACACACTTCAACCAGAAGATGAGTCAGAAACTGATGCAGATAAGGAGGTAGATGAGAGCAGTGCTGAGGAAGAAGAGGAAGAGGGAGAAGAAGAGCAAGAGAATGTAAGCGGGACAACAGGAAGTCAAAGTGAAGATGAGACTGAAGAGAATGAAAGTAAAGGAAGTGATGTAGAAGAAGAGGAGGAGGAGGAAAGTGAGGAAGGGTCAAGTCACGAGACAGAGAGCAAAGGAGGAGAGTCTGAAAATGAGGAGGAAGGTGAGGAAGAAGAGGGGGATTTGGAAAGTGAGAGTGAGGAAGAGGAGGGTGAAAGTGAGTCTTTAAAGTCTTTGGGGGAGAAAGAAGAGAGTGAGACAGAGGAAGAAGAGGAGGAGAGAGAACAGAGTAGTGCTGAGGAGGAAGAGGAGGAGGCAGAGGAGGAGGAGAGTAGTGAGGAAGAAGAAAGTGAAAATGAGGAGGAAAGTGAAGAAGAGGATGAAGAAGGAGAGGAGGTAGAAGAGGAAGAGGAGAGTGAAAATGAGGAGCAAGAGGAGGAAGAAGATGATGCAGTGGAAGAGAGCGTTGAGGAAGAGGCAGAAGAGAGTGAAGAAGAAGTGGCAGAAGAGGAGGAAGAAGAGGATGATGATGATGATGATGAGGAGGAGGCTGAAGAGGAAGAAGAGGAGGAGGAGGAGGAAGAGGAAGAAGAGGAGGAGGAGGAAGAAGAAGAAGAGGTTGTCAGAAAGAAAAAGTCTGCTGAAGTCAAAAGACAAAGTGCTAAATCTCGAAGTAAACTCAGGTCAGAGGTCAAAGGTCAGGCAGCAGGCGAGTCAGAGGAGTTTTGGGATGATGTGTTACCTCAGTACCTCAACCTGAAATGACACAAATCCATCAGAACATCAGAAAAGAGTGAAAAATGTCTATGTCCAAATGTCTAAGATGACGTCTTCAGATGCCTTGTTTTGTCCGACCAAGAGTCAGAAACTCAAAGATATTCAGTTTACAGTGAAAACAGAGAAAACACAAGAAAAAACAAATGCATTAACGGCATGAACTGACCAGTTTCTGTCACTTTTGGGTCTTTTCCATTCATCACTTGTGAAATGGGGACAAGCCAGAGCAGCTGCACTAGTTCATCATTTCATCCCATTCAGCTTTCTGATCACAGCGAGTGCCTTCTTTCATTACTTTACTTCAGTTTTACATGTAAAAAATGAATTTCCAAGTTGCTTTCTGAGTTTCTCTATTGTTTTATTCAAAACTGCTTCTATAAATCCATCCAGCCGCTCATACAGTGCTGAAGTGATTCCTCTTAAATGCTCTGTTTACGTCCTTTGGTGGCAGCTTAAACGTGGCTGTGTGTGAAGAAGAGTTTCTATGTGTGTGTGTCTTTGCTTGTAATAATGTGCAGACCATTTTCTGTTTGGCTCAGATTTATAGAAACATATAGAAACTGCTGTTCTTCTGGACTTTCTTGTTCTGTTTTTATTCTTTGTGTTTGTAATAAATTATTGTGTTTTATTTCATTTACGTTGTTTATGTGTGTTGTTTTTAAAGTATGATCTTTTTAAAGTACCTCACTGAAACACAAAAATCTGAAGGCAGCAGTGATATTTTCAAGTCAACTCTTGTGGTTACCATGAAAAGACTTCTAAAGGTATTGGGGCTGTTCTCAGAGAAAAAATTGGACAGGTCAAGAATAAAGTTGTCGTCTTGTTTAAGTGAAATTTAAGTGATTATGAAAGAGAGAAAAGCAGCAAATTCTCACAGAAAACTGGAACCAGAGAACTTTTGACATTTTTGCTTCATAATTAATTTGAGCCATGCGAACGTCTAAGCAACTAATCTTTTCAGCAAATATCCATAAACTCGGATGTCTGATACTTTTCCTCTCATTCACCCGGTTTGTTGAGTGTTTGATTGGACAGTTTCAGGATCAGGTGGGGCTTGTTTTCTTCTTTCAGTCTGTGTATTTATGATCCCTTCAATATTCCCTTCCCATCATCATCAGGATTTTAGTATTTTTCTTTACTTCTCCTGTCTTAGTTTATGTGTCCTTACCTGCCACAATTTCCATCTTTCCTCTTTATTTGAAATCCCCCTTTTTTAAAAAAGTGATCGTAAACTGAGGTCAGCTGTTGAATGTAAAGCTACAGATTTAAAATCTGAAGATGAAAAACAGCGACTTCTGTCCAAATCAAATTAACACAGGACCTTGTTGTGTCTTGTTGGAATATACTGATTTGGACTGAAGATGGACATTGTTGGCCGTGTTCTGCCGATATTGTCGTTCTCATTGTGTTTTTCATGTCTTGAAATTCACTCTTTCTCTCAGGATTTGACAAAAGGATTTGCTCAGACGTGGAGCAAAGGTGAAGAGGAAGATGATGAAGAGAAAGAGGAGAACAACGCTGATGAAGAAGAGGTGGAGGAAGAGGATGATACGTCAGCTGAGACGGAGGAACTGTCCTCGAGTTTGGATGACTCAGCAGAGAAACCAACAGAGGAGACTCAGAGTCCTGTAAGTTTATTATTTATAATTTATTTATTCATTGTTCCTGTTGACACAAAAATGTAAAATCTGATCTTTTCAGAAGCCTGAAGAGCTGAAAGAAGAATCCATACCTGATGGAGAGCAGAAAGCTGACAGAGGTTTGTTTAATCATCTGAATATCTGAAGTAAAATGGATTTTTATGTAGCATGTGTTATATACACGACTGAGGCTGCGATGATTAAAACCTGCATTGAAAAAGCAAAGATGTATTTGAACAGGATAATGATAAAGGAATTGGAAATCAAACAGTTTTTTTAACAACAGCAGCTGAAATCACCGAGCAGCCCGACACCACAGGTGACGAAAAGACAGATGATGGCACCAAACCAGCCAATGGGTCAACAGACAGCAGCTCCAAAAGCCAATCAGGGTCCACCAAAAAGGTACGAGAACTTAAAAATATGTGCAAATAGGTTGTTGCTTTACATTTAAACTTAGAAGAAGTGAAAACATCTTTATAGCTGTGTGACGCCACATCAAACTGACATTACATGTAACAAGCAGGAAGCTTATGAAATGAAGGTCTTAGATCTCAAAGTTTGAACTTGAACTCAACTCGTTGTCCCCCTCTCAGCTCTCTCTCTTCAGACGACTGTCCTTCTCCAGGTCTAAGCAGACCAGCGACAGGGACCAAACCCCAGCGGAGGTTGCCGTGCGTGGGGATGCACCTGTCCAGGGGGAGCCTCCCTGCTGCTGCTGCTGCTGCTGCTGCTGCTGGGAACAGTGACCCAGAGACAAACAGAGGTGGAGAGCAGCAAAGATCTTTACCCTCTGGAGCCAGGGGGCCTCGCTCCGGTGCCTGCACTCTACTGTGATCCCAGGAACAAAACTCTCAGGTGGCCTCAGTCATCTCGACAAAAGTGTGAAAAGGTTCATTAGCAGCAAGGCAGCGTCCAACTTTGATTTAACAAATGTGTTAAGTGCATTTCTTTCTTTACAAAACATTTGTAAAGATGGTTTTTAAGTATTTTAAATTCATCCATGTTAACTGGCTCGCAGGTCTAAAACTCCACAGGGAACCTTTAACTGTGTTTTCAAGCGGTTCTCCTCGGAGATGAAGATGTTTTCATGTAGATCTGTGGTGCACAGTATCATCCAGCTCCTCTGTGCTGGACCAGATTTTTCTGTAAATACACTCATCATGTGCCTGAAGCACAAAGTGAAGCCACAACAGAGACAAACGGCCTTTTTGCACAAACTGTGACGCTGCAGATTCATGTAAATTAAATTCCACCAACATGGCATCTTTATGAGTGCAGCTTTAAATCGACCACTACACTTTCAACCACTGTTCACAAGTGACCTACAGATGAGCCTCCTCCTCCACCAGTATGACCAGTATCCCCATGTTGCCGGGTGGTTTTCAACTTTAAAGTTTTTGTTGTGTGGCACATATTTCCTACCCAGCAGCCGAGCCTCAAGGCATGAGTGTGTGTGTGTGTGTGTGTGTGTGTTTTAAACTGTGAGGATGTAAATAATCTTATTTATTGTGACATGGTCCTTGAGCACATTTGCACTTTTGATGTGATCTATATGCATTTCAAGGTGATGCAGGAGTTTTATATTCTCACATGATATTCTCATTTAGCTGTTCATTTTTTATCGTTTGGATTTTTGTGATATCAGTAAAGCTTTTTGATATAAAGCTGAATGTGAGTCATCTTTGTGTAGTTTGGAAGTTCTGTTATACTGTCAGTATTATGGAAATCACAATAAATTTCATCCTGATTTCTTATTTGCCAAAACCAAACTGCACCCTTGTCACCTTATGTGTCCCTGGACACTGTTGTCCTCTCTGAATATCCATTTTAAACATTTTTAATCAGCAAATTGTCATATTTCAACAGCTTTACATCAGAGATAGAATGTCTAAAAACTTTCTACTTATACTCTATACAAAACAGCAGATTAACTTCAGTTAAGTTCAGCTAGACGTTGGTAGAAAACTAAATAAAAATATATTATAAATTCCCTTAATTGGCAGTGGTGTCTTGCAGAATGGTTAAAATTATATGTGGCAGAGGTTTCAATGGGAATTTCAAGAAATAAGTTGCAATATGCAGGATTTTAATATTTAATACTGAGGTCTGAATTTTTATCAGTTTTCATCAATATGCCTTCTAGTCATATCTCATCCTTGCCAGACACATTGTATGAAAAAGGAAATGATTATCTGAGTTGTTTGATTTTTCTTTCAATACAAAAATGCTAGAATGCATAGAAACATATTTTAAACAAAGTACCGGAAAGAGAGGCCAAATTAAAAAAAAACATGAAGCCCTTTTAGGATTACCAATTTATTTCATAGAAGAAGAAGAAGAAGAAGAAGAAGAAGAAGAAGAAGAAGACGACGACGACGAAGAAGAACAAGAACAAGAAGAAGAACAGAAATCTCGATGCCATGAATTTAAGAACAAAACAAAAGTAACGGCGACATTTCACGTCTCAGAGTGAGTACTAACAGATCATCTGCACGTAGTAGTATTTCTTTATTTGTGTCTTTTTCACTTTTTGTCAATATATTAATCGAATAAACCTGTATGAGTTGGTGTTGTACCGTTAAAGCGCTACCAGCAGGTGGCAGCAGTGAGCTGATGCTGAACATACGGGTTCCTGTCGCTCTCTTTATGTCGTCGTTGACTGTTGACAGCTCGCCGGAAGTCCACAGCAGCTCCGAATTTTTCTTCGCATTTTCTCCTATTCTTAACTGGAAAAATAAGGACTTTAACCACTTTGGACCCGCGACAGATGACAGGAATGGAGGAATATCATAACGGCAACGAGGTTTGTCCTTGAATAGACGAGTTTTTTATATGTCATGCTAGAAATTAGCAAGTTAAAAGGTGGCTAGCTATCAAAGCTAGCCACACCTACAATCAAGATGATTTCTGATGCTAGTGCTTTATTTTTCACTGTAAGATCATCTTATACCACGAAATTTTGTATCCAAAATTAGCTAATGACCTGTTCACGGTAGTTAGCAGGGTGGTGAAAGTGATAATATGACTGTTATTATAGGATTCCTGTATTAATCCCATAGGGACTTAATGCTAAACTGTTGTGCTTAAAACTGAGGTTAATTGTATTATCTTTGTTTTGATCTTATACTGTATCCCTCTTACTCCCTACTGTGTATTTTAGTAGTTTTCTAATGAGAATGTATGTAAACTGTATGTAATGTTATATCCTGACTCATTTGTCTGTTGTTTCCCATTTTTAGGGCTCCTTCAACTCTGAAGAAGCTGACAGCATCGTCAAAGAGGTAATGTGAACTCTTGTGCTTTAAGATTGTTAAAATCTTTAAAGAACTGTTATATTATGTTTCCACACTCAGACGGTAGATCCATCCATAACTGTGGAGTGAACTATTCAAAAGCTTGTTCTGTAACGCAGACAAACTGAACAAAATTAATAGCCTACGTATCCCCACCCTGTAAAACCCTTTCACCCAATTGTCTTGCTCATATTTCTCATATATGATACTGTTAAACTGTGCTGTATTGCAGAGATTTAACATGTAAATGGTCTTTTAATTTAAGCAGCAATTTTTACAAATAGTTCACAGCTTATCTATAAACGACTCTCCTCAGGTCTTTGGAAAACGCATGAAAGAGAATGTGTTTCTGCTGTACTGAGGTTTGTGACAGGGATATTTAGTGCAAAACAATGTCGGCTCTTTCTTTCAGTCACCTCAGGGTGTAACCACACCCAGTGACTTCCACATGACTCTAAACCCTGAGTTGTTATCTGTGTGTGTTTTTATCTCAGTGCATCGAGAACGTTGTTGGTGGTGATGACTACAGCCAGGGTCAGGTTAACAAATGGACCGCCAGCATTGTGGAGCGCTGCCTCACTCAGCTGGTCAAACAGGGGAAACCATACAAGTACATTGGTATGTTTTTTGACTTTGCAGTTTTTGTGAAGCTGCAGTGGTTTCAGTTGTGTGAGTGCAGATTTTACTGTGAAATTGACTTTTTCAGCATGTTGGAATAAAGATTTCTTCCCCTTTCCTTTTCTCAAAACATAATTGAGAAAAAATGAGATTTAAGTGTTACTGCATCCAAATCTGATGTAGATGCATGTTTGTAGAAGAGGAGTATATTCAAAATAGATAGATAGATGGAATAAAGTGTTCATTGTGACTGTTTCTCTGTATAGTGACATGTGCTGTGATGCAGAAAACAGGAGCAGGCCTCCACACAGCTAACTCCTGTTACTGGGACACTGCGATGGATGGTAAGCAAAGTTTCCGGCAGATTCCTGGATCGCTTTGGGAGACACATCAAAACCTCTTGACTGTTAGATGTTTAGCACCAAATTCTCAGAATATGACCCATGACTGTAAACCAGCAGATCAGAATATGACATGAAATGACTCAGAATAGCATAGATATAGCACATTCAGTGTTTCTCACCAAAACACTTGGTGTGAGGTCCAACAAACATAATGAATAAGTTTTCTACATCTTAAGTTTATTTATTTATTGATGATTGACGTATTTTAAATCCAAGTTTAGCATCATAAAATAGGGCCACATGTTCTTTTTAAAATTGTTATATTGCCACCCTTTTATTAGCTTCCGTTTCCTCTGTTGTATTCTGCTTTCTTCAGTTCTCTTCTCATCTGTTCTGTTTTCTTTAGTTCCTCTTGTTTTCTCTGTTGTTTCATGTGTTCATTTTCTCTCCAAACTCTGACTAGTTTGTTGTTTTGTCTCTGCAGGAAGCTGCACCGTAAGATGGGAGAGCCGCACCATGTACTGTGTGGTCAGTGTGTTTGCTGTGGCTATCGCATACACACACACACACACACACACACACAAACACAAATGACCACCACTACCACCAGAGGAGGAGTGCAGTGTACTCCTGTGAACAGCAGGGGGCACCAAGTGCCACAGAGTTCACATCCATACAGCTGTGTCCACCTGAAGTATTTTCTTGTGTCTTCAGCCTTCAGATGCATGTAAACATCATCATTGTAATGTATTTATCTTCTCATATCACTGCAGTGCTTTATCAGTTTCATGTTCAGCTGTATTTATCACTAATGCCTGACATGCAGCAGCTGAAAGCAACACATTCAGTTTGATTCTTCTTCTTCTTCTGTGTTTTTTTTTGTTATTATGTGTATCATGCCAACAAAACAAAGAGGATTTTTGTACTCAGAACTGTTTGCTGCAGGAAAATACACATCAAGAGATTTATGAACAAACAGCCGTGTTCGGTTGTTTGTCTTCAGTGAATAAAGCCAGATTCAGCAAAACAGAGCTGCTTATTTATTCCACTGATTCAATACCTGGGTTTTTTCATTGCCTCAGTTTAAATTGTCTTTCATTGATGGATAATAAGTTCATTTACTCTGTACTGTTCTTATTTCACTTTGTAATCCATTTTTTTTTTATCAACTTCAGTTGCTAAATTCACATTATTAATACAAAATATTACAATACATTCTGGTCTATTGTTATAGATTAAGGTGCCCTGCAGTATATAAAAAAATAGAATATGCTCCACTTTTACCAGCTGCAACATTTAAGTATTTGCCAAATAATTGGACCATTTTTTTCCACATCTACGCTTGAATGTTTTTGCAAAATTAACATAAAAAGTAAGCCATATTTTCAGACAAGTCTGGAGATGATCACACAACATAACCATAAGGCTGCTGATTCGTCATTTTCCAACCAAACCAAACCAAAAAACTTTGCCAGAATGAGCTTTATTAGCCAAGTATGTGTACATATACAAGGATTTTGTTTTCATTGCTCCCAATTCACAAACACAGGACAGAACAAGGACAACAAATCTGAACAAATAAAGAAATCCACTTATCTATAAGAGCCTCATCCAAGATTCATGAACAGTGTTTCTAAACACTGGCGAAGGCCTTTACTCATGCACAATGAACACGATGAAGTGGACGTATCAAATACACATTATTATCCTGTTCTGTTATACAGAGAAGCACTGCAGCAGAAAGCATTGAGGAGTTTGTTTTTGATGCTGCTTTACCTTCTTGTTGTTTTAGCACGGTACTGGAAGCTACTGTTCCACTGCAGCAGACGAAGCCTTGATGCCTTGCTCAAGGGCGATTTAGCAGTTTATTTTCCATTTTTTGCACTTTGGAAACTTTGGAAATTTGATCCATCTGCTATCAAAACCTGCTTTGCAGAAATTGTGGCCATGTCCACAAAAATAGAAAGCTAAATGAAATTAAAAAAGGAAGAAAAGTTTTGAAACCACTTATTGATGTAAAAGAAAAGGAGAACAAGGTAATGTGGAAAATACAGCAGAGTTATTTCCTCTCTTTTTGAGCAACAACGGCATCTTTGCAAAACGCCTGTGGTGAGAACTAAAGAGGAGAAGGAGGTCAGTGATGAGCTGCCGGCAGTTACATTCTCGTACTTCATAAATTCTAGTACATTCAACAACATAAAATCAGACACAATTATCAAAATGCCTGATGTAAATACATAACTGTCTGTCTCGGTAAACCTCACGATTTGACCTCGCTGCTACTTGGGAAGTTTCCTCTCTCGTGTGTTTCTGTGGTTGTGGTCCAGCAGTTTTTAGAAGTTCTCTTTGTTGAAGATGAACTTGACGTCGGCCTCTGAGTGGGACAGACACTGTTTCTCCAGAGATTTCCCCAGCTGAGGCGGGCCGCACAGGAAGACTCCCACTTTAGTTCTACAGGGGAAAAATGATTATTATTCTGCTGTTCTGCATCTCCATAAAAGACACTTAAACATGACTGTAGAGTGAAAGACTCAGGAAAGAAATCTTCAGTGTTTCTCACTTTTAAAGAATTGTATATGCATGTGTGTGTGTGTGTGTGTGTGTGTGTACAGTGTGATAACATGACAAAGGGTCTCACCCTGGGTGCTGTGATGCAATGTTGCTGAACTCATTGTCCCAGTTAGGTTTTCCATAGAGAGTCTTCTGTTTGAGGCCTGTGATTGGGTCGTTCTCCGCCTCGTGGTGAACACGGAAGTGAGCCGCCTGAAAAAAAGTAAAGACCACATCTTTTATCATTCGTCCATCTGGCTCTGGAAGGTTTCATAGGCTGTAGAGTCATGAGCTATTGGAAAATGTCCTCAGCACAAAGGTGTCCTATCTGTTTTCACTTCAGTTTTTATGGGCCTCTGACTGGACATGTAGATTTTCCACCTGAAACAGTTTAGAGTAGCTGTCATGTTTTTCCATCTTCACCAAAGAAAAGCCCTCAATTACAAGTCTACAATTCACCAATTCTTACTTAACTACAGTACTTAAGTATAAATCTTACTGCTGACTTAAGGAAAAGAATTGGCCATAAGGACGAGTTTCTGTTGTAGTTCATGACCCCGTCGTACCTCGGTCTCCTTCCAGCGGGTGAGGTAGATGTTGTAGCTCAGGAAGTCGGTCATGTCCTTCTCCGTCATCTGACCCTCCAGAGACTGCAGCAGGTCTGCAAACCACTCAAAGGCCTGTGTCTCTGGACACAGCCAATAAAAGTAGATCTGCGGAGCACAGAAATTAGATGATTAGATTTAGATGATAACCGAACAAACATCTGCTGAGAAAAAAACAGAGAACCAGTTGAAAACTCCAAAAAAATGTGAGTAAACAGACTTTGCATAGTAGCATTTTCTGGAGTTTCAACTGGATCACATGGTCTTTATCAGCAGATTAGAATGGAGACTGATGTGTTTACATGTGTTTGTCTCTTTTTCTTCCTCAGCAAATGAAGCAGTAAGTGGATCTTGAGTTACTTTGTTAAAGTAAATTCTTCAGCCTCTCTCACCTTCTTTGTGAAGACCTCCTGGTTGTTCTGGATGCGTTTGTACCACACCGACTTGAGGATGGAGGCGAAAGGAGTCACACCGATTCCCGCACCCACCAGCATCACCACCTCATAACGAAACACGTCTTCACTGGCCGTACCAAAGGGGCCGTCTATGGCCAGCCTGAGAACAGAGACACAAACTGGTCGTGATGGTGAACGATATCACGGGAATCGGCAGCACCAACATTTTATAAATGTCCCAATGATCATATCTCTATGTCCATTTGTCTCCTAAAAGTGTCCATCAGTGTGTCACTGTGTTTACTGTTGCTGTTTTCTCACGCTGAAAACGTCACAAAAAAGCACATCTATTTTTCCAGAGAGTTATTTCCTCTCTTTTTGAGCAACAACGGCATCTTTGCAAAACGCCTGTGGTGAAAACTAAAGAGGAGAAGGAGGTCAGTGATGAGCTGCCGGCAGTTACATTCTCGTACTTCATAAATTCTAGTACATACGCTGAAAACTTCACAAAAAAGCACATCTATTTTTCCACATCCAGAGCAACACAGTTTAAATTATTTTAAAAAATCCTTTAAAGCATCTTTGAAGACCTGGTTGTTGTTTGGACTGTTGCTCAACAAGTACAGTGGAACCCTGACGGTGATTTTATCAGAGGCAGCAGCTCTGAATCAAGACCTCTCTCTTTCTTTGTCTGGTCTGAAGAGAACAGAAAAACGCTCCAGCTTGGTCAGCAGGGCCACTGTGGAAAACTAATTTGATGTTAGGAAGGTAGTAATATTGTATGATTTCAACAATTTGTCTGCCTCTCCACTCGCTCCTGAAAGAGGAAAGAATTAGAGGAGACACACAATAACACCACTCTGGGCTGGAAGTGTGACCCCCATCGCCAGCTTTTCAAAGGAGAGCAGGACTGGGGAGGCGGAGGGTGCAATCAAATGTAATCACAAGCAATTTCAGGCACAATTTTCCTCTTTTATAACCCCATTCCCCTGTTGTCATACTTAGGCAGTGTCCAGGCCTCCTGAGGCTCAGTTTTGTCTCCTCCGCAGGCCTCGTACAGCGCCTGAGTCCAGTCCCCGACGATACGGATGTGGGCGCTGAAGTAGTCCTCCTCGGGGGCAGAGGTCAGGGTGAAGGGGTGCCACTCCAGCCTGGAGACGGACGGACACTGGATGAAGACGTACTGACCCACCTCCATATGGAAACCTTTCCTCTTCATCTGCAGCTCCAGAGTCTTGGAGGGGTGCATCACCACCTGAGGGACAGGTTAGTTATTAGTAAAACTAAAATTTACTTCCATTATATTTTAATTTGACAATATTATATCTGCTATTACTTGATTACTTGTGTAGTCACACACACACACACACCTTGGTGATGACCACTTTCTGGTGAGATCTATAGACTCGGACGAGCCTCTCACACACATAGAGGATCATGGGGCCCACCACCCACTTCCACGTCTGGAGAAAAGGAAAATATTGGAATATATATTGTGATTGTGAATTATTACTACAGAAAAAATTAACATCACTTGGGAAATCAATCTTTAGCAGCTCACCATCGGTGGGTTTCCAGCAAACTCTGGTACGGCACAGTTGGACCCATTATTTCCCCAGTTTTCAAACTGGTCAGCACAAACCTCAGGATTGTTTGTCTTCAAGCTGTCGCTCGTCTGTCCTCGCACAATCCGCCTGCAGCCAACACATCAACGAATGTTTGCAACGTTTTAGGACTGTCAGTATTTATAATACATACATGTGGTGCTCAAATGAAAACTTTATTTAATTTCATATGACATATAGTTTATATTTAACATAAACCTGCAAAGGTCCAAAGCAGAACTGTGGACAATTATCCCTTATGTCAAGTCCAAAAACCAAATCCAGCCAACTGGACTCAGAAGGGACCAAAGATTTGAGGCCAGAGGACAAGTCAGAAATAAAGTGTCCAAAAAAAGAGTCCAAACTCTGAAAACGACTAATTCTTGTGTCTTTTTACCCGAAGCCGTGGAACACCAGTCCAATGAAGAAGATGACAAAGAGATGGTGGGTGTACCAGAAGACCTCAAAGTAGGACCTGCGGATGACCTCCATGGATGAAGTGATGATGAGGATGAGGGCTAGCGTGATGGCCACGCCCGTCAGACCGGCGATGGTGGTGAACATGACAATGGTAGGGTTCTGCATCAAAACACATTTGAATTGTCCGAATCACATAGTTTACTGATTTACTGATTATACACACAGCTGATTTATCATGGCATGGGTCGTGGTCACAGGGTCATCACCCCAAACTGTTTCCACTTGTTTCCACTTGAATCACCCCTGCAGGTCATGTTAACTTCCCTCAAGAACCAAAAGTCTCTTTCTCTCTTTAGTTCCTCTCACTGAAAACAGATAAACTCTCAGTTATAGGATGAGAGAAGAGTGACAGAACTGTTAATAATAATAATAATAAACTGCATGATGACACATGATTCAACTCTATTTTTATTGTGTTATAGATTTTGAAGAAATGTATTTGGAAGCTAAAAACTGTATCTGCAAAGAGGAAGTTTCTCAAATGACAAAATATCTGAGGACAAGTGCCTCTAAAGAGGAAGTTTGTCAGATGAAGTAATAGCTTTTTTTTTTCATTGAAACCAAATTTTGCAATTAAGCTGAGGGGAGTTCACAGATTTAAGCAACACAAGAAGCATCCAACTACATGAATGATGAAAGAAACACCAAACCAAATTTGGTATTCTCGGCTCACCACAACTCACCGTCTCGTTAGTCCTAATGGGGTTCAGGAAGGAGGCGTTGTCCCCAGTGCCGATTTCAGACAGGACGAAGGGCAGAAGGCTGCTGTTGCGATTCAGCTGGGCATCCATGAAATATTCAAAGTTAAACAAGTGTGCGATGATGTGCACAGCTATGAGAAGATGGAAAAGGAGTGAAAAAGAAGTGTCACAGGTCACGAGGTCACACTGTAAAATGCTGCTTATAGATGATTAAAAGGACTAAAACTGAATGTAGCTTTTTTAGGTGAAGTAATAGTAAAAGTTGAGGTTTGATCAGTTGTGAATTCAGTTATTATTATTGTTTGATTTCTAGAATATCTTCAGTGTAAATGATACCTGTATGGAAGGCGATCATGTAAGCCACCAGCTTGTGAAAGGTGAGGTTTCGGTCTAGTTGTCGAGCTGCTGTGCGGCTGCAGCACTGATCACAAACAAGGAAAACAAACTCTGCCATGTTAACGTACTGAGCAACGAGAAATCGAAGTAGAAAGTAATAAAAATAAACTCTGACAACAGCAAAACGTTTGTTAGCAGATGAATTCAGTCCTCCAGTTGTCTGGTCTCGATGTTAATGGTTAATTAATTTGTTGTTTGTTTTGGAGTAAAAGGGGTTTTTGTGGATACCTGGATGGAGCCTCGAAGGAAGGAGAGCAGGTTTCGGCAAACTGGTAACAGAATGAGCATACAGTTGAAGTTGAGGCAGGCGGCCGGAGCTCTGGCCCAGGACAGAGCATGCTGGTGGGTTAAAGAAAATGTAATCAGATTACTTTATGGTGCTCATTTTGAAATGAGTACTTAGGAATGTCATGGGAGATAATTTCAGAATTCATTAAATTGCTTCAGATATGAATTTGATCTTCGGTCACAGAAATAACCTCACTGCTTGATTTGGACCTCAGAGGGATAGTTTTTGCGAATGTGTGAGTTAACCCCAAACACTTTGAGTCAATTAGATTATATTTGATTAAACTTGATTTCATTTTAATGTTGGCATCCATATACCTCTTCATAGGTTGACCCACTTTTCTATTTAACTATGGGCTTAAACTAAATGACACATTCTGTATATACAGTTAAACATGTATAGAAGTAACTGTGGATTCTTTTATTTGATTGATAAACTTGATAAATACACTTTTTCTAATCTTAACTCACTTACAGGTCTCTTACTTTTGGCTTTGTATTGAAGTACAAACTGTGGATATTCCTCCTCATCTCTCTATATTTGTGACAATATTTAAATTTAAAAAAAACCCCATAAGAAATTTCACAAACTGATTGTAAGAGCCTGTGTTTCACTTCTGCTCACTGGGAGGCAGCCGGCATTGACTCAGTGCATCATAAAGCCAGCTGTGACCGCAGAACAAACTTGAACCCTCACGTCAGACCTACTTCCCTTCACTACGAGGCAGCTTGATCGTAAATACGAGGTGGTGCTGATAAGCCATTAGTGCAGATACGCTTGTGTTTGGTGACTCTGAGAAGCTTGAATTTTCTGTCTCATGTTCAGGATGTGTCATTAAGAGAAAGGACAAAGTGAAACCTGATAGTACTTTTATTTTCAGCTGAATAATCAAACTTTGTGTCACGCTCTTTTCTTTAGTCAATGTGTTTTCATTTGTAGTAAATGATACGTGTCGGATGATAACATTATTTTTTTTAACCCCTGTTTCCCTATTTTGTCTGAAAAATTGTGCTTTGACCAATATCATATCTATAGAAATCAATTAAAAAGAAAGTAAGCTCAGAATTAATCCTTGAAGGAGTTTTCATAGAGCATTGCCCTGTTTCTGTGATGAAAGTGAATCTTCAAGAATCAACAAAAATCAGGCGATCAGTATCAATATCCAGGAAAAAGTGTCAACAAAATGACTGCAAGTTCAATGTAAATAAAATCCAACATTTACACAAAATTCAAAGATGCTCACATTTCAGAGGCTGTGAGCAGAGAACTTTTGGTATCTTTGCCTAAAAAGTCACTTCAATGATTCATTCAAAATTGTTGCAGTTTTCTATTGATTGACTTATTGATAGTTGTTGCAGCAGCTCTGTGTCCTGTGTTCTGCTGGATGACACACAGTAAAAGGAGAAGAGGAGTGGGTGGGCTGCAGTGTGCCTTATTAAAGCACTTTGATGCTAATGTTGGGGGTGTTTAGAGGAACTGAAAAAAGGCCGTGTCCTGTTTTTTGAATTGACTCGTTTCATACTTTCCTGCAACTTTCATAGTTTGATTCGTCGTTTATTTTGTACAAGAGCGTTTTCTTTTCTCTGAAATGTGAAAATTGAGAAAGAGCACTCTCTGCAGACTGTGGTGTGCGCCGAAGATAAGTGTGTGCTGATTTTGAAACACTTTAAGAAGCTGATAAAGGTTCAGACACTTCATACTGTAAATCAGTCAAAGTTTGGGATTCATGTTCAATTTTCCCATTAGATTAATAAATAAATAATGAACATATTGGCATGTTGTGTGATGATCTGTGCGACAGAAGTGATGCTGCACTCACCCCAAGCAGGACCCTGGTGTAGAACCATTTCTCTGCCAGGAAGACGATGTAGTAATTGACAAACAGGAACACGTTGATCCCCAGCCACACCAGCTGTAACACGTTCAATCACCCCAGTCATTCACAAGAATCAATTCAAAAACTGAATCAAGAGAAATTACAATAAAATAGGTTTTAATATTCAAACATGAGGTCGGGAATCATTTAGAATTTACAGATACAGTTCCTGAGCTTCTGTGTGACAAATGCAGCCAAACCTTTGTCAAATACACACAAGTGCAGCAGTTTGCATTTTAAAAATGTAAACTTACACAAAGTGGATTTTTAAAGGACGGATACCAGAATATTCTAAACATAACGTCCTGAAATTGGATGATGTTCAGCCCATATTCTGTGTCTACTAGTTGTGCTGTTTGATTTATATTAATTATTTACTATTACTGGAGCAGCATATAAGCATAAGCATGTTTTTTTCTCCTTGTCAGTATTAACGACCTCACAACCCCCCAAATTTAACTTGGAGGTCCAGTTTAACCTGGGGCCCCTTGTGGGGGTCTTGACCCTCAGGTTAGGAACCAATGATGTGGAGGAACTTTTCGACTGTTTTTAAATATAGCTGAGACTTGTGACCTTGAGATTTCTAGTCTACTTATAAAAAAAACTTCAAATGTCCAAAATGGCCACAGTTTTGATTTAAATCACTTTCAGTACTTTTATGTTGTGGACACATTTTATTCGATAACAAAAAATATTGGGGCTCATTAACCAGCATGTAATGATTGTGAATTTCCTCCCAGTGGGACGAATAAAGGTTTATCTTATCTTATCTTCAAAACCCATTTTATATGAACTCCAAAATATTTTTAAACATACTAAGCCAAAGTCAAGTCCATGCACTGTTGTGATAAAAGCAAATATACTCACAATAACAAAGATGGAGAGTCCCTCATTGGCAGCAAAGTTCCCCATGGTGAAAAGTGCTTCTGTTGGTGAGTGCGGCCAAAAGTGTGTCAATGTGATAATAGAGAAGGAAGCAGGAAACAGTGAAGGAGGCGAGTGAAGAGTGCAGCTGACTGATTACTCATTTTATAACCTTTCTTTGGAGCAAATAAGGAAGTGGCCCTTCACAGTTTGTCAGAAGGAAGGTCTGCAGCTGGGTTTCTCCTCACTGATTCCTCCAGTCATAAAACTACAATCTGAAAGGCTCCTTATCGAGTCTGTCACTCCTGCTGATTATCTTCGAAGCATTTAATCAAACTTAGTGCAAACAAAAGTTTACAGACATAATTAAGAATTGCTTTTTAAAAAATCTGTTCCAGATTAGAGCTGCACCTACCAATCTTTTCCTTACTGAGTAATGATGTTATTATCAGTTAATCATCTACAAAATGAAAGAAACAGCAAGATGCCAGAGTTCAAGATGACGTCTTCAGATGTCTTGTTTTTTCGACTGGAAGTCCAAAGTTTAAAATGATAGAAAAGTAAGAAAAGCAGCAGTGGAGAAGCTGCAAACAGAATAAAATCCTGCTTTGACATGAGCTCCTGCACAGACTCAGAGGTCAGAGGTCAACACTAGATAATCAAACAGCATTGTCTCGCTGGCTACAAACGACTCCACAAATATCACCAGATTCTAATTCAAAAATCCTGATTGGCCCACATTAATACGTGACATCAGGTTTTTCCAACAGGACAACACCCAAACCTTCGAACCAGTGAAAACACAAAGACAGAAAACTGTTGCCTGGTGGTAAGAAGCTGATTGAGAAAATAGCGTTTCAGGGTCTTTCAATAGCAAAATATCGTGATAAACTTTAGACAAATGACATTTAAAAGCACAAGTAGATGAATTAGGAACTTACAGCTCAAAATGCAACTTGAACAGACATCAAACAGGATTTTCCAAAGTCAAAGACACTGACAGTGAACTTACACGAATCGTCTCACGGTGTCGATGCCTCCTGTCAGTCCTGGATGTGTTAACACAACAGGTGACCGTTGAGGAGGAACTTGATACTCGATGGTGACATTGTGAATTTTAGGCAGAGGAAGTGGCAGATTTGTAAACGTGAAGTAAAACAGAAGATTAATTGCAGCATGCTTCCTGTTTCAAGCTTCACTGTAGAAAGGGAAACACCTGAACCAACATCTAAATTCGTTCACATCAGAGAAAAGCACATAGCTGTTAAAAGAACAGTTTCTGGTCTGATCATCACTTTAGGCCGGGCAGCTGTTTGATTTGAAAAGTGTGGGTGTTTAACTACTGGAGCTTTCATGCTTTTAAATGAGAGCGAAGCCGTGCAGCCTTCACTCTGTGTAATGAAATGAGCTTTGAGCAGAGACACAGGTGCATCTCATTTCTTGCTGTAAATGCATTTTTCTAAAGCTTTAACCTGCCGCTAATGAAAAGATCCAGGGTCCTCGAAGGGTTGCAGGGGAGGTTCTTGACGATCTGCCAGATGTGGCAGGGTCAGAGGTTGTTGAAGAGGTTTCAGGGATTCTTTCTGAAGACCAAGAGAGGGTCTGTGTGTCCTGGAATATGTTCAGCAAATCCCCGCTTCAGCTCCTTGTGGTTCTACAGAATATTGTGGTTCAGTTCAGAGAGTTTCTATCAGATCACTGCTAACAACCAAAACCAGCTCTCCGTCGCTGAAAAAGAAACTTCTCAAACATTGTCTGGATACGAGCATCAGTTAACATAAACTCGCTGACATTAAATCCTCCACTGTTTAAGCTTTGATGTGGTATTTTGAAGGAATGTGATGAAGGACCAAATGCATCAGGGCTGAGGATCCACAGCTCTGTGGTGCTGATGCTTTCAGCACAATTGCATGAAAGGAAATCCAACTTTCACCCTGGATTATCGTTGATCAGATCACTGCTGATTCTCCAGTGGGATTTAACGGCAGTGGTTACATCACCACAATAAAATGACGAGCATTAAGCTACATGTACCTGAAATCCTGGACGAGTGAGCTAGAAAATGACTGCGAGGCTCCTTTGAGCCAGACAGCCGTTACTGTCAGAAATGTGCCTGGAGCTCAGTGATTTCTATAATTGATAGCTTGTTTTATGAAGCGTTCTGTTGAGTGACTTTGTCCTCGGGGCTGCAGTATCTGAAGAGACGCTCCACCAAGAAAGTTCAAAAGCTTTAAAAGCATGAACACATGGCATCATGGCAGACGACACGAAGCCCGACAGCGTCCCAAACAAAGATGATTAAAATCACATTAAGATGCAGTAGATCACATAAGCTACACATGTTGGTGCGTTACTGCCACCTAGCAGCAGAGTGTGACTATGACCAGAGGTGGAAAGTAACTAAGTACAAATATTAATACATTGATCCCAGAGAGAGATTCACAAACTACCCAACAGTGTATAAAGTAACATATATAGAATATATATAACTAAATATAACAAATTGGCTCCACCTTTACCAGCTGCAACATTAAAGTGATGAACACATTAATATAATACAGGAATGTATTTGATTACCTCTGTGGATGTGAGAACGTGAGAATGTGATCTCTGAGTGTGTTTCCGGTGTCGAACCAGCAGACAGATGGTCGTGGACACAAGCAGGGAAAATACATAATTCAGACTGAACAAGGTTGAAGTTTAATTGCTGAGTGACAAACATGAGATGTGACAGAATGAGTCCAATACCACACACACACACACACACACACACACACACACACACACACACACACACACACTTAAGAATGGTCACATTTCAGAAACTGGAGCCAGCAAAGACCTTCTTCTTCTTCTTCTTCTTCCGTTTCATCTATGCTCTTTTCTTCCTTTCTGATGTCTCACCTGCACCATCCAAACCAAACCTCTAATCCCAGAATTCCGCAGGTGACTGTGAGATGTTTCTTGAAAGCAGTGCTGTTTGTAAATCAGGCCCTCTGTGTTTGTGTCGCTCCTTCCTGCCACAAAACGTTTGCTGTTTGTTTGGGATAATGTTGTGGAGGCACATTAATGTTTGTAGGATTAAGACTGAATAAACAAACGTCATGTCCAAATGTTTTAGAGAAACCTTTAAAATATTTAAATCCAACGGAGAAACAACATCAATAACATTCACAGTAAAGGAAGAACAATAACTGACACTGACTGATCCAGACTTCCTTCATGTTTTCTTTAGCCATAATGATCCAACTCTCCACCCTCCGCCCTGTGAGACAGGACGTGGGATGTTCATCAATTCATCTCAGCGTTTTATTTGTGGTAATTTTCCAGCATTGTTCGGTGAAGGCTTCTCTGGAAGACAACAGAAACAAGGAATTCTGTCCATATTTTGTGGATTTCCAAAAGTAGCCTGATTCATATTCACATCCTCGTGCTTTTAAGTGGCTTCAAACCTCAGCTGATTGAGTGTCAAGGACCGACTGAGTGAAATTTAATGACTAATCATGACTCTCTAAATGGTTCTTTGGAGAATCAGGGCGCACTTTGATTGATGGAGAAATGTTTGAGACTGTGTTTGTGTCAAATAATCCTGTGAAGTAGCTCGTTAACCCTCCTGTTGTTCAGCTGCGTCAGACTGACCCTTCATATGTTCTTGGCTGGAACTGTAAGATGGCGGCCACCTCCGCCCTGCAGCGAAGCGAGCACCTGATGTAAAATGTCAAACGTGAATGCGGGTGAAGCTCTGCAGCGTATGGTAAATGATGAAGCCCGGGGATGCTGAGGCTGAAGGTTAAAGCAACACTCACACGGAGCGTAATTTAGACGAAGGCCTCCCAGCGATTTTCCCTCTAATCGGGAGGAAGGGGATTAAAGTAAATCTGTTGCATAGTGACTGTGACATCATGAGCGACCCATTTCACAATGCATCATCACAAAGTCTTTTACGTGTGTGAGTCAGCGAGGACGCTGCAGCCGAGACCTCTGTCCTTCCCAAGCACAGCCAGGACGTTTGTGGACCTGTTGGTGCCTTGAACCAGGAGCCGCTGGTTCACCTCCAGGGGTCCTCGTAAACGGCACCAATGGTTCCTCACACAGACGGACTTCAGAGCAGTGACTCTGCGTTGGTTGACTAATCTGTGTCAATAAAATATAGAGCTGGTTGAAAGATTGTTGGTCTGGATGAGGAAGTGACAATTATTTGAAGTCTGAGGAAAATGATTACAGTTCATCCTGAGGGGAACACGAATGTCTGAAGCAGGTTTCTGATTATTTATGATCATTTCATCTTTTGTGCAACCGACTCACCTGTGCACACACCTGCACAGTGTGTATGTTCAGTAAGTATTTTGCGAGGGGATGTTGGACGTATCAGGAGCAGCCACACTGAGCCGCTCAGCTCCATCTCTGAAGCAGAGAAACCAACTTCACTGTCTCCTGCTGTTGTGTGGAAACGATGACGACAAATTATTTTGACTCCATCAAGACAACATGAGTTTATGATTTTGTTCTGTTATTTTGTCCACCCTGTGTATTTCTGTTTATCCTCCTTTTCCTGTGTGAGCAGAAACATTCATGCCTGTCATCCATCTGCGGTCTTGGTCGATGTAACGCAGGTTTACAGTACAACCACATGTGCTTTAATATGTAGCTCGTGCTCGTGTTTCAGCTGGTAGAAAAATGTTTCTGAAAACACGGCGCCGCTCCCTCGTCCTTCACATCAGCTTGCATTTAGCTGCCTCGTCGCCTCCACGTCTGCATCTCGGGATCTGGATCTGTTCGATGAATCATTCAGGGGAGGATGCACTCCAGCTAATTTGAGTCATGCCTCTTGGCTCCGGGCACCGAGCAGTCATGCTGTTCTCATTGGTTAAACATCAGCGAGGAGACACTGGACGAACAGAGCGACACACAGTCGAGGCCTCCAAGCACAAACCAAACAAGCTGCTCTGGAGAAAGATTTGATTATTTTCGTCTCTGTGGGCCAAAGCTAACACTGATCTGAGGTGACTGCTCTTTCACACATTGTCGGCTGATGGCGCTGCTGTAGGATCCAGGTTTTCCAAAAAAAACCCATCCCAGCATGTGGAGACCCAGAGAGAAACAACATGTAAACAAGTTAATCATCAGAGTAAAACAACAGTTCATTCATTGGCATTAAAAAGTCAGGATGAGTCTCAAAGCTTTCTGAACTGAAACAATCAGCACTAAAGATGGTTTGATTTTAAATGTACAGTTTTTTCTTTTTCATCTAATTTAAATGTTTTTCTGTCATGTTACAGAGGAGCATAGAAGCAGTTTCACCAGAACAAAACAAAACAAAAATCAGACACTATTTTAAGTCAAAAATGTGAGATGGTGATTCAAAATTTTGACATTTTAATTCAAAATATTGACATACTTCACAAAGTCATAATTGTGACTTTTAAAGTCTAGATTTCTTTTTTTACTTCTTAAATTGTATATTTTAATGTCATGTTTCTGACTTTTTAAAAAGAACTGAGTTACAGCCTCATAATATTGACTTTGAAGTAGTTTCCCATAATTTTGTTTTTAATCTTATTTTCTACTTATTTTTATTTTACATGTTATAATATTGACTCATTGTTGGAATTTAAAAATAAGTAAGTTTGAACTCTTTGTGTCACATTTTTACATGTAAAATTCATGTATGTATTTGTCCTGGCAGCCTTGGTCCTCCATACCTGACCGGGCTGGAGGCTGGTCCCGCTCCCGGCGGGGGGGCCCGGGGCTCCAGCTGGTGTTCGGCTGATGACGTGGGACCAGGTGGAGGAAAATCTCCTCCCAGAGGCGGGAGGGGGCGCAGACGGATCCGGCCGAGGCAGTGAACGCATCACTCCGCTGACAGCGCGCCGTGAACGCAGCAGCTCCGCCTGCTGTCGCCGGACTTCACCCAGACGACCGGCCCGTCCTGGTCCCGGTGCGGACCCGCGCTCCAGGTCTGCAGGACGCTTCATTCACTTTCCAGGTGAGAAGTGTTTTATAACGTGAAGGTGACGTGAAGGCAGATTTAGATTTAGGATGTTATGATTCTCATGTTTCCAGATCGAACAGTGAATCAGTTGGTTTAAAATGACCATGAAGTTTCCAAAGAACAAAACTAAATATTTAATCTTTTGAAAACAAGAGAGACACAGTCTGTGGTCTGTGGTGTGTTCAGGGTCACCGGAGGGATGACAGTCATAGTTCAGTGAAGCTCTCTCTACCTGCTTCACCTGGTTCCCTCTGAGGTCACAGTGAGAAGATACTGACTTTATTTCACATGTGTGTTTGGACTCTGACAGGTGGTCGGTGAAGTGACAGGCCTCAGCCTCCTCAGCACATTTGCTCATCTCGACCTTTTCAGAGATGTAAACAGACAAACAGAGCTCAGCCTGTGGTTTAAAGACTTTACATCATAATGACATAGGCTCATTATCATTAACACTCCATGACGCTCAAACTTCCATTTTATCATGGATTTATTGTCAAGATTTGGACTTTTACTCTCTTTTCACTTTTGCACGCTGAAAATATTTTTGAAATGAAATTAGAATAAAGGTTATAAGGACACGTTTGACACTGATCTGTGATTGACAGTAAAAACACTTTTACAGACTTTCTTCTATAATCTTTGTTTTTCTAGTGAATTAAATCAGACCTCACTAAAATATAGGAAAAATAAGATGTTTTTTTAAAAGTTGGAGCAGAGACGAATCCTGAAATGGCAACGAGATGGATGTGATGAGGTAGGAAAATGAAACAGAGATAAAGAGTTGTGGGTTGTTCAAAGAAAACATGACTTAGATTTCTGTGCTGCATTTTGTAGGCGCGCATGTTTGACCACGTCGTCCCTGTTTTCATGTCTGAGCAGTGTTCAACACTAACGCTCAGATATTCAAAGCCTAATCGATCTGTTGAAGTCAGACCAAGCAGATAAATCATTATCCCAGCCGACAGTTTCCCTCTGTCCTCAAACACTTACAGCCTTTACGCTCAAAACTTCAGCATTCAGGAAGCATGAAAACCAGATTGTGGCACAGTTTCCTGTTGAGCTCATGCTGCAGATCTTACTACAACATTTTTGCAAAGTTGTTGAGAGTCAACCCTTTGAGTTTTTCTCTGGTCATTTTCTACGATGCTGGATGTTGTAACACTTTACCTCCCATTTACTAACCCTAACCCTAACCCATGTTATTTATATAGTTACTCAAAATTACTGCATGATTTCTGAAACTTTTTTTGTCACTATTAAAATTTGTATGATCAGTTGATGGTGCTGGATGTAATCAGTTTTGTGCCTTCTGTGCATATATGTTGTCTAGTCTGTTTTAATCTCTTTACTGAATCTTTGTCTGAAATATAGGACGGGATGTTCTCACTGAACTAACAGCCATTTTCTCTATGGAGATTTGTATCGGTAGGTCAGAGTTTGTGCTTTGGCTTGGCTGCGTCCGATCGGCTACCTGGTAAACTTATGAGTTAACTTGTTTGCCAATCAATCAATTGATTAGTTGATTGACAGTAAATTATTCTACGTTGAATTTGACGAGACGTTTAAGTAATTATCAAGCTAAAACACAGACATTTGAAGATGTCACCTGGGAAGATTTTCATCGTTTTCCAAATGATTAATCATCAGAATAATTGATGAGGCAAATAATCATTAGTTGTTAACACACTGCAGATGTTTTTGTGGTGACAGACTTGTGAGAGTCTGACGCTCAAAGTACCATTAAAGATGACACGAGTAGTGATTTTTAAAGGTTTTGACAGGCTGAAAGCTGAAGCAGTTGGCATTTTAAAATGAAAGCTCAGACAGACGTTTTCAACTAATCATAACCCAAATGATGCCTCTGACAAGTCATTTTTCAGTTATTTCAGAAAAGCAAATTAAACAGTTCAGTAGCTGTTGGAGGGACAGCTGCTGGTCCTGTAATACCAGGTCAGCTCAAGATGCTTAAAAATGCTTATACAGACTTATATTATAAAATGCACTTGTAACGTGAATATAATTATGCTTCCTCTGAGTTTTGAATGTGAAACTAAAGCAACAGCTTTTGAATTTGATGGCATTCATTTCTCGCTGATTGAAACTGAAAAATAACCTTTCAACTAAAATGTTGTGGAGAAATGTCGGAAAAGTTCTGATGAGGACCTGAGATGCAGCAAAACACAAACCTGATTCCTCAACCGCAAAGTCGTCAATGTTCTTTTTTTTTCAACTGGTTTACTTCTGAATCCTGTTTATGCAAGTGAGTAAGAAATCAGAATGTAGTGGGTGGGAAACGCTTCTGCAGTGTTTAACTTTATTAGCGTTGTGTGGTCCTTCCTGTCCTTCCTCTACACTGAAGTAGAAAATCCATTGACATTTAGTACCGTATGACCAATCAAGTGTCATATGACCTTTAACATCATATGTTCATTATCTGAGCAGCTTACAGAAAGCGTCAGACATCAGTACGGGGAAATGTTGTCTCTGTCCAGGCAAAGCTAATTCAGTTAACTGCATGATAAAGGGCAAGACTGAGAATATGAAAGCTTTTCTTATTCAGCTGTAATTGGGGCGGGTGCTGTCGTCACCGATGTCACATGCTGCCATGACGTGCATTTTGCAATTACTGTGATAAATCGCACATACTCATTGAACTGGAGTTACATCCAGTGACTACTGGTTTTCTATGGAAGCAAACCAGGAACCAACACAAAAGTCTTCATGTCCTGCTCCTTTTCGTTCCTATTCGGAGCTTACGTTTCATTCTTGTTCCTCTTAGGATGCAAAACTGGTGCTAATTAACAAAAGTTTGTGAGCTCACATGTTAAACTACTGTACGATGGCGAACAAGGTAAACATGCATGCAGCACATTAGCATATTTATAGGACCTGACTCAGGACTATCCGGCACGTGCAGGCCAAAGGTGTGAATACCTTGACTCCTG
The DNA here is from genome assembly GCA_025331565.1 of Holacanthus passer. Taxonomy (NCBI): domain Eukaryota; kingdom Metazoa; phylum Chordata; class Actinopteri; family Pomacanthidae; genus Holacanthus; species Holacanthus passer. The sequence goes on from JAFREQ010000148.1 coordinate 40,016, forward strand.
CACGGCCTCCACCTGTAGCACAATAATGTATAGAGAGACAGTTGGAATCTAAAGACGCTGCCTGACTGTTGAACAACATGATCATAAATAGCATCAGAATGTGGTTTGATATATGAAAATCTAGGATTATAAGTTCAGGAATGTCAGTGATGGTTGGTTGTCACTCATATCTAGTCTCTTTAAAATGAACCGCCGTCCTCACGCTCGTGTGTGTGTGTGTGTGTGTGTTCTTGACATTATGGCTGCCTGTTAATTAGTAACGGCTCAGCGTGGCGCAGGATCATATAGACACGTACACATAGCAGTGTTTAGGCTAAACATAAACCTCGGTAAGCGTCGGTGTGTGTGTGTGTGTGTGACTGGGTGTGCGTGCAGCGGTGCATGTGACTCCTTGTGGATCGAACGCCGCTGTCTGTTCAGATCTGTGTTTCCTGTGTGTGTGGGTGTTGCCTGAGGTGCTGTGTGAGCTGCGATGGGTGGATGTTCCGACCAGTGCTGGAACGGAGCTACTGAGCAGCGTCGGCTTCAGATAACACTTATCGCTGCTGGATCTGCATGACGGTTGGAGTCGTGGCCACAAAGTCCAACAGTGTGTCTGACAGAAACGTCTTGTTCTTGCTGCCACATGGAAACTAGGACAATCTCAACAAAATAAAAAAAGAGAAACAAAGTCAGAATAAACTCTTCAGCACATGAGTATAAGTTTTAATCACTTCTTTATCATTTATTTAGCTCATTAAAGGACCATACCAGCGTTTTTGCTCTTACCTATAAAGCATGTGTTATTGTCGGTCTGATGGTGATGGACTGAAGGCAGGAATGAATTCAACCGAATGTCATCAAGATCCATAAAGTCTTTTTCCCTTTTTTAATGACTGCGTTTCTATTAAGCCTCCTCTTCCTGTTTCTGTCAGGACTTAATTAGAGTCTTTGTCGTTAAAGGTCAGAGACTCGCCTGTGGGGACAGCTCTCTTTAAATAAGCCTTATTGGTTATTTTAAATGGTTTTATAAATGTCTGCTCTCTCAGGGTGAATAGCTCATTCCTTCTGTCTCTCCACTGGAGCCCATGACCATTTTCATATGCAGACACATAATCCTATTAATTTCCCAGGGACAGAACTTAATAGAAATATCTCATTGTTTTAGACTTTCGAGCCGTGGTTACAAACAAACTTTTACTTTTTGATTCTCTGTGTTTATTTTCAAAAAGGTACAAAGACAAGGAATATAGTGTATATCATGCCATTTCAGGAACTTCATGTTAAACATTTTTAAAATCAGTTTCTGTCTTGCTCTTCTAAAAATACTTCTTGTCTAAACCCAGAATCATAATTCAGTGTCTTTTCTTCCAAACTGGAGCCATATTTCTCTCTGCTCTGACGTTCAATATGCTTTTAAGCTGTCACACCTCCAGAGTTTCAGTTCAAGACCGATCTGTCCAGGAGGGACCTGTTCTCACTGTTCAGGATCTTTTTTCCCCAGCACTCAATATCTGTGAGTGCAAAGCTTCGTAAGCTTCTTAAGAGGTCTGACTCTAGTTTTGAACTGCTGCTGCTGCAGCCTGCAGAGAGAAATTTGAGATTCGATGGGTGTTTTTATTTGTTCCTGGTCTGTCAAATGGAGAACGTCTACATTTGGAGCCAGATGCATAAAGCTTTTAGACTCACGGCTAAAACAAACACGGTTCTTTTGTATGTGGATCTGAATTTTACAGACCGACGTGTAGACACACACCATTAATGTAGACAACCAGAAAATAATGATGCAGTCCACTGAAGCTGTCAGCTGTCCTTTCCCCTGTGGGTCAGTACGGTGGTGAATTATTTGTAGGAGAGTTCCTCCCTCATTTGATCAGAGTGCTCAGTAATCTCCTGTGTGGACACGCTCAGTCTTTGACGTGTAAAGCAGCATCGCTTCACATCAAGCTTCAGGACGCGGTCGTATAGATTTACCTGTCAGCCGGTGAGCCGTCACAAACCTCTCCGCCGGGGCCTCGCTGCTCTCACGCGGCGGGGGACGGGCGTGGGGAATTGATCGGCCGCCGCTGTGCGGATAGGGAGCCGGTCGTCACGGCAACAGGTGCATCACGTGTTGTGATTGGCCGTGAGGCTCAGGCAGGAGGGATGCTGCGTTCATGTATCAGATGAACCTTTGAGAAACGGCATCAGTGCGGTTGTTAGAGCTGTTGGGTTTGTGGTGGCATTTTCTGTTTCTTATTATTGTGTTCAGCAGGTTTGTGGCTCTGCAGCTTGTACAATGTTTAATGTTTGCTCTTTAGAAAACCCTGGAAATTATGTTTAGTACCATTATTTTATGTTATTCTTTCGCATTTGATCTTTTCTTGAGAGTTGCAGGTCCCGATTGGACAGTTGGTCTGTTTGTGTTGTTTTGCGAGAGCTCCTGTTTCCCTGAAATCTCTACAACAGATTTTACTACAAACATATTTGTTTGTATTAAAACCCATTTTATGACCTTGAATTTAGATTTCAAGGGCCTCTCTATGATGATTAATGATTAATGACTTTATTTCCAAAAGTGAAAATAGTGTTTCAGCGCAGGCTAAATCCAGTTTAGGCAACAAGTGCTGCCTTGTTCTCAGCTTGTTCATCACCACTCAGTTAATCTAATCCACTTTCAGCAACTCCATCTTCTCCGCTGCAGGACTGTGAACGCAGCTCCCTGCAACACTTTTTAAATTCATAAACAATCATTGGATAAAGTTATGATGCATGATGTTTCATTCAGTCACAATTCTCGACATTCAGGATGAAAATATCTCTTGTCATGAATTAGATCCATACGGGCTCATTGTGTCCTTGTGCAGGATCTTTTCTGAAAATGATTTCGTTTTTTGAGCTCAGCAGTGTTGACTTCGTTAGAGCAGTGAATTTTAACTTCTGTTTCAAACTTTTTCTCAGCTGTAAGCTTCAGACCTGTAACCAGCTGTACCTCCTATTTCTGAAGATGCAGATAAGGTCGTGTCCTGGAACATGCCAGCTCTCTCAGAAAAAGAGTGTTTCTTTCTGTCAGTATTTGTACTGTGATATATTAGTACTGTATGAAAACCTTCTCCTGTGTGTGCACGGGGAGTTTCAGTCCTCAGCCAAGGATCTTCTGGTTTTCCTCAGTCGAACTACACAATTATACATTCACAAGCACAACTTTCACATTTTAGTTTGCACAGATTCTTGGATCATTTGTGTGTGTTGTTCCTCCCTGTGTTACATCATGTTCTCTGGCTTATCATTGGTATCACTACAGCTCAAGGACTTCCAGATGTGCCTGTGATAAAAAGCTGTTGAGTTGGTTGTAATCTGGAATAAATCAGCTGTCTGAGTGCACTCGGTCACCTGTGTATCTTTGAAAGCCATCAGGTGTCGCAGTGCATTGGTGTGTGTATTTAGAGGCCAGTGAAACAGTAAATGCAGTCTCATCCAGCTGGATGTTATTGAAGTTACTCCTCAGGTAATTCGCTCCAACGGCACATTAAACTCCACCTTTAAATGATCTTTACAGCTGTAGTAAGAGGGGAAATCTGGTTCTTTATTATCTGAGCACAAACCAGCTTCATCACATGGACTGTTTGGATTTTCTGAAGCGTGAATGAACAGCGCTGGACATTCCTCTGTTTATGTCGCCCCTCTGAGTTGCTTCAGGCCGTACAGTGTGATGAAAAATAAAGAGCAGACATTCAGAGAGACTTGCTCTTGATCCGAGGAGTCACATGCATGAGGCTTTCGCCCTCTTGTTAGATCATTTTTGTGAGACAGGAAGAGAAAAAGCTTCATACATAAACACATCAGCCCCACTGTTTCCTAATGAACTTGTAGCTGACGTGAGAAATGTTTCTATCTTTGTCACATTTCTTTGTGAATCTCATGACGACACTCAATTTGGACTGTGAGACAAGCTGCATGTCCAACTAGGACTAAAGACATTTACCTGCTCAAACTGTCAGAATTTGAAATAGTTTCTTTATGTTTACGTGGAGATGAAATGTGTGTGAGGGACAGAATCTCATAATAATCATTTGATGAGGTTTTTTGCCGCTTTCACTGATTGTGTTTAATTTGCTGTCGACACATAACGAGCCAATGAATGGTGCATTTGATTTATTTCTTATTTGTGATCTGTTTTCTAATTTACACTGGGGACATTATTTCCTTGTGTTCATGTTCTTTTCATTAAATATGTTATTGTGAAGCAAAGTCTGTTTTGATAGAAAGGTAATGATGTAGTTTGAGGGGCTGCTGATGGTTGATGTGTTGCTGAGGGTTTATGGATGCATGTGATGGATCAATGATAATGGCTGTCATGAATAATGGTTACATCTCTGTTTGATGGAATTTGTATTGATGTGACAGGTGACTGAGGGCGTGACTGTATCTACTTATGGCAAACTGTGGAAGTGGAAATGAGGCTCATGCAGCCAGTTTTGCAATGATTTATAAACAGAACAGTTTTATGCAGCTCGTCCAAGAAACATGAAGCGACAGTGAAGTTGTTTAATTTCTAAGAAAAGCTGCAACTGAGCAGGAAAAGAAAATGAGCTTATTTCACCCACCACTGGCTGTTAAGTCCGTAAATAACATGCAAGGATCACAAGTTTGGATGATTTAAAATCTAAGCTCAAATTGTAGCCTTTGACCTTTAAAATAAACAAAACTAAGAGCTTAGCTTTTGTAGGTCACAGGTCTGAAGGTTTGGCCTGAACACAGAAGGGCGACAGATGTTGAAGGATTAGAAACCTGGTGTGTTTCAGGTGATGTGGTTCAGTCAGTCCTGTTGTTTTACACGTTGATCTGTCCTGTTGTGTTCAGATTGTGAGACGGGTAACTTCTTTGTTCCACTTCTCATCTTGTGTCATTGTGTCCTGTGGCCTGTGCTGTGTCAGGGTGAACTGAGGCTTCAGATAAAACCCAACACGGCCTGGTTTGTAATCCTCCCCTCCTGCAAGATCAAGGCAGGGATTATTCACTGTGATTGTTGTCTTAGCGCTCGAGGATCGCCTGCTGCTGCCGCCGCCGCTTGCATGGCCGTTCTGTTATCCTTCCCCTCATAAGAGCAGGCTCTAAAACCTCTAAGCTCCCATGTGACTTCATGGCTGCTCGCAGTTCGCACAATGTTAACGTTTGTCGTTTGCATAAAGACCATATTTTATTGTTTCTCATGTCTGATGTTCCCGACCTTGGTTGACACAAACGTCAGTGTAATATTTCTTATTTTAAACCACATAGTCTTAGAAAGTAAGACAGTGGTTCCCAGTTTGGTGAAAGAAAGATAGGGAAAATATATTTCTGATTTCTTCCTTCTCCGTGATCCCACATCATGACATTGGTTCCATCCATCGTTTGCCTCCTGTACGAATGAAAGCTGGACACAAGTTGACCAATCAGTTCTACACCAGGGACTTTGAAGGCTGAGGAACTCAATCTAGACCCGGCCTCTTCAGGTTCAAACTCGGGACACGTTCCTGGAATAGTTCCTGTGTTCTAGCAGACTCATGGCAGGCGAGCCGGCTCTGGTAGACAGAAAACCCTGCCCTGAAAGGAAAGAGCAAAGTGGACACTATTTACTCTAACTGGACATCAGTTGATTGACAGGAAGCTGAAATCAGACTACTACTTGTGAAATGGCAGGAAATCATTTCTTGTTGAAAGTTTAGAATAAGTAAAAAATGCTGACATAAAGCCGCTTGTATGATCCTTTCACAGTGTGTTTTATTGGTGTTTCCATGACTGTGTGGCCTCACATGCTCAGTCGTCTCTGTCAGAACGGTTCACTGGACTGAGCTGATTAGACTAATGAGATTTCAGCGCCCCTCAAAAGCCCAAAGATCTATAACTGTGGTTTACGTAGCATCTTTGTAATGTCACTGCATGACTGGGTGTTCAAATGTTGTCTTTATTTCATTCATATTTATGAAATAAAGTAACTCAACAATCAAAGTATGCTCAGAATTACAGACTTAAACCAGGAAAGGAAAAGCAGAAATAAGTTTCCTTGGTTCATTCAGCACGATGTCAGTCTGCACAAACGTTATTTCTTCATGTTCAACTTGTTGCCAAAGTAAAAAAAAATTGAATGCTGATTCTTTAGTATCTGGAATATTTGAAATGTTTCAGAATGACCTTATACCTTTTTAGTTTGTGTGGGATTTTATCCACTGCTTTTAGATTCTTGTACTAGTTTACTACTGATACTCTGCATTTATCCGGTGGCTGGAGCTACTTTCCAGATTAGAAATGACTCTCAGCATGAATGATTGACATGTCAGCTGGATCATTTAACTTCTCCACATCTGGAGAGTACTTTAACTTGGATACTTGACTACAATTACCTCAAATATAACTTCAATATAAATATTTTTTATTTAAAACATTTCAGAGAAAAATGATGTTCTGTTTTCCTGTTGTATCTTAGACATTTTTTTATCTTGCACATGGGAAAAGACAGATTTGAGGACTGTTTCACTGCTGCTGTCTGGTGCTACGACCCTGGGAATCAAGTGGGAGGAGGTCCTGGCAGTAAACTTCAATTAGCCTTTCTATTATCTACTTTGTTTTGAAGAACATGGGTTTTATGGTTTTCAGGAATGGATGCACTCTTCAGGGAAACTTGCTGAAGCAGTTGTATTGTTGGTGCCCCAGCAGTGGGCTGATGATGTGATGCCGTCTCATGACTGGAGGAAGTGATGCTTCGCCACTGCAGCTCAGTGTTTGCAGTGAAACAGCTGCAGGCTGATCATCCTGCTGCCCTGAAATGAATGTCCAGTTGTCTTTTGATCACATGTTCCTGCTGATGGACTCAAATACACGGAAACTAGACTTTCCCACAGTGAATGAAGCACTTTTTCAAATTTCCCCACTGAGGGACGAATAAAGGTTAATCTTGTCTTATCTTTTCGACTCAAGCTCGTGTGTTTGTGTTGACAGGTTGACAGAAGGCGACAGGATGATGTGGTGGCTGCTGCTGATTGGCTCGCTTCCTCCGGTGGGCTGCAGCCGAGTCGCTGCCCAGGACGTCGTTTATAAAGAGAGACACAGCCACGGTGAGTTAGAGGACGTGAACATTTATTTATTTATTTATCGTCTAGTGAAACCAGATATCATGGGCAAACTCTGAGCTAGAAAATAATGCAGTCGGCAGAAAGAAATTCTCTGCAGCTGTGTATAACATCGAGGTCCAGCCTCAACGATTCTCTGAGACTTCTTTTTAGGAGAGGTTTTCTTCACTTCGGTCTCAGAAGTTTGCTGCTTCTTCCGCTTTCTTCAACAAGCCGCCAGTTAATTGAAATCTTCTTAGCTGATTAAATTTGACTCTTCTCTGAGCTGAGTGTGTTTGGGGTCAGCGACTTACTGAATTTGGCTCGTAATCAAGACCTCATTGCCAGTTAATTATGTTCTCATGATGCCTTAAGTCAAAACCAAATCACCAGCTCCAGATGTTGTTACTCATCTGGCACCGATGAGGACGAGGTTTCCAAAACAGATACTGGAGTTGTTTTACAGAAATGCACTTTTTAAAGTTTGAATCTTCCAGCATTGTCTTTGTCACATCATAGTTTCCAGTTCTTGCACAGTGTTCTGTTTCCTTTGGCTTTCATCCTCCTAATCCAAGTGTATTATCTTTTATTTGATCTCATCAGAATCACTCATATTCACTTTAGATGACAAAGACATTTGAAAGACAGCCAGTCTTAGATTGAAAGGGTGGAAGACAGGAAGCTGTCAAAGTGGTTTCATGATGCACAAAAACAAGTGAACAAAAATACTTGTTTCTTGTGCTTGTGGTGCATCACAGTCAAATGTTCGAGGTATTTGTACTTTACATTGTTAGTATTTCTTTTTGTGTTACTTTATACTTCTCCTCCATTACATGTATCTGAATGCTTGAGTTAATGAGAAAATGTACTTAGACTATTAAGAGTAGAAAAATGTCTGTGTCTGTTCTACTCTTCTGTCTCCTCATTGAAGTTGTTTGAGCTGGAGCTGCTCAACAGTGAGAATCTTCCTTAAGCGCAGTACTTGAGTAAATGTACTTAGTTACATTCCACCATTGACTGAGGTACATTTATGTTGGTGTCGCTGCAGCTGTGAAGCGTCTGACAGGATTGGGTGCAGACAGACAGCAGCCAGCTGTGTCGGCCGTCTTCTTTCCGCTCAGCTGGACGTGTCGGCAGCTCGTCGATACGTTGCCGCTGAGCTCATAACTCTGCTGCTTTTATTCCAGAGTGTCACTGATGGCTTTTATCACTTTTTTCAATTCCTGCTCATTTCTCCAACCAGTTCCCACCTGCACAAACACACTTTGCAGCTCCTCAGTATTAACAATCTAATAATGTCACAGGAGACATTTGACTGCAGTTTGATTACTTTTACCTTTAATACTTTTCAGGACATTTTGCTGGTCATGCTTCTGTACTTCTACAGACTTTTATTTGTAATTGAGTAGTTTAACATTGTTGTTGTTCTTTAACTCATAAGTAAAAGATGTGAGTAACTTTTCCACCATTGGTTGTTGCTGCTGTAAATGTGAAACACACCAGCGGAGGTTTTTATCTGGAAGGGGACATTTTCACATACATTCACTGTCAGCACACTCAGACTCTGGTTTCTGTCTGGTTTTGTTCCACATTAAAGGTTATTCATGCTTTGGACAATGACAACAATTTGACTGATGTCACAGCGAATGTCTGATATCTTCAGTCTAATCTGCATCCAGTCAGTCAATGTGACTGGACTTGGCAGTTCCTTGACACATTAGTTTATGTGCAGACTCTTTCTTGTCCTCCCAACTCCATGAACCTTCTGAACCACACAGCAGGATTTACCAAAACCACAAATGTAATGCATGTGTGTTAATGTCAATGAAAGGGGGCCTCGAGGAAAGAAGAGGGTCTTCAGACAAACAGCAGCAGCATCACATGACATCGAATCTCTTTGTAGTTGTTTCGCATCACTCTGCATCTGTTTGTGGTCTCTTCGTGGTCTTCTGATTGACTTTCAGTCACTTCCAACATTGGCTCAGGGGCCTGACCCCTGACCCCTTGGACCCCCGGGTCTATGCCCAGTAGGTCTGCTCAGTAATCAATACATGGAAGGTAAAAAAACATTCACTTTGATGGATTATCTGTCTAAATCCAGGAGGTTGATTTTCATGAACATTATATTGAGCTAAAATGATTCAGATTAGTATAAGAACGTCTCTCTGTGCTGTTAACTTGTGTCCACTTGCTGCCTCGAAGCAATTAAACCCTGCCTTAATTCCCTGTTAAAAATAAACTCAGTGTGACTGACGCCGGACGGCACCTGCAGTAAATCTGTTCTCGCTCGGCCCAATCTGATTTGCCGCAGGTATGATTTTGTCCGGCATTATTGGTGCCCAGCGTGGGTCCTTTCTGTCTTTTTTTCTGAGAAGTGGAGGTTGTTGATTAGAGCGTTCCTGCAGCGGGGCTCGCTGAGCTCCTTACAACATTCACAACAGGCCTTTGTTTCCCCGCTGCCCTCAGACCGCAGCTCCATGCATTCTCTGATGGATTACTGCTCACCTCCCACTGCTGTGATCTGTGAAGGGCACATGATGTCTCGCTGCTTCAATGCAGTCTCAAGGTTTTATTTTCTTACATGATAGCCTGGATATAAAGTCTCTCACTGCGCTGAGGAGGTTTTGTAACTGAGAAACAGTCTCACCTCAAGGTCCATGTACTTGCTTGTGCTGGACCTTTCACCTTTATCCGGTGGTCTTAAGTGGAGAATGAAGTTTGTCATGGACGAAAAGCTTGACAGTGTTCGGAAGAAAATGGAAGTTTGAACATCCAAACTTCAGTGTGATACGGTTGAAAGCTCAGTAGTAATTGGATCTTGATGTGAGGTTGTTTTTGTCAAATTCTGAAATGTTGTTGGTCTCATTTTGCTTTTGCACTCAGTGGTTTTTTCAGTTATTAAAGCAGGATGTGCTGTATGTTGTACCAATTGCAAAAAAATAATGTGATTTTGGCTTATAAATAAAAAAATCCCCTGACTTAGTGTAAGAACCTTCAGCAGCAGCGTGCTGGTGTTCACCATCTTACTTTAGCATGTTTGCCTGCTAACATTTGCAAATGAGCACTATACAACTAAGTCCAGCTCAGGTTGATGGGAATGTCCTTCGTTTTGAGGGTATTTGATCATAAACCCACGTTTGGTTCATTCGCCTTTTTCTTGCTTTATGGCACAAAACATGAAGCATGAAAATTAAACAGAAGAATCTTCTATGAAAGCTCTGTGTTGGGCACAGAAATGTTCAGAGATCAGTGTCACTTCTACTTCTGGGCCTCTAATGGTGTGTCTTTGTGTCTTTGAGCCGGCGTGTGGAGGCTGGACTGTCTGACGTCCTGCTGTTTACAGACATCGATCACTTTTCCACTGCTGCTCTAAACCTGGATGGATTAGATAATGGAGTGTGTCTGTCTGTGTGTGTGTGTGTGTGTGTGTGTGTGAGGCAGAAACGGATGAAATTAGAAAATGGATTTTGTGACAGCGAGTGAGAGGAGAGATGACTCTTGGGTCATTGTCCTGTAGCTCCGGCTCGTGTGTGTGTGCTCTGATATTGTGACTGAACATTTCGTTACCTCTCCGTCACTCGGACTGTCCTCTCATTGCCGACTCGCTCATTTTTCTGTGTCTTCTTTTTGGGAAGAGGGTTTGATTCTTGTCCAAATGTGACCAAAACATTTGTGTGCTTCCTCCAATTATTAACATATTTGTATGTGTGCTTGTGCAGCTAATCGAGTTAACTTCCTGTCTGGAAGATAAGATGACCACCTGTGTTTGTAGTTTTTAATTAAAGTCTGTGACTGGTTCTTCACTAATACAGAGCCAATCTCAAGCACAGAGCCAGAGGAAACCGGGACCGTGGCCCTCGCTCGCAGCTGAAGGGCTTCAGAATAAACCTGGAGCAGTTTTACAGTTTTATTCTGTGAAGCTGAAACTTTTTGAAGCTGCTGAATTAACGGTGTGTGTGATGAGTGATGAACAAACAGGAGCGTGCGTGAACCTGCACGCGCGTGACAACGCGTGGCACGGGTCTGCGTTGCTGTTGCCGTGGCGACAGGCTCGCGCTGACTTCACTTTTTGTTTTTTCCCCACAGAGGAGGTTGCCGTGACAACGAGGCCTCACATCTATTACTGCCGCTCGCCCAACATGGAGGACTTCACCTGCTGGTGGCATCCGCTGGACAACCTGACAGACGGAGAGCAGGTCACATACGTCCTCAGCTACTCCAAAGAGTGTGTACATAACACACACACACACACACACACACACACACACAATACACAGCCATAATCTGCTCACAGTGTTTTGTTGTGAATGGGGAAGAGTGTGTCATTTGACTGGTTCATGAAATCCTTCTTTCAACAGGTTGTTACAGTGCAACAATATAGACTTTCAGTGGTTAAATCACGTATCTGTTGAAAAACCTGCAGAGATTCAGTTACTACTCAAGACAGAAATGAGAAATCCTCACGTTTATGCTGTTTGTCATTAGAAAGTTTCTGTCAGTCATTGAATTTGACTGAGAATATCTTCAATTTAAATTTTACTTTTTGTTTTTTCTTTCTATTTCATTCATATGATTCATATCATATGATTTTCCATCATTTAAATTAAGGAGCCCAAACCAGGAAAAACAGCCTGAGATTAAAAGTCTGCCGAAGTTTCTGGGTCATATAATTCTGCCACTTAAATCCAGTTTGATTTGTCGCGCTCCACTTCAGCGTGAAGCTTTCAACACGTCGATACTTCGGAGCGGCTCTGAAATCCTGAGCGCGGCCTCACGTGGCCTCCGAGCGATGCCAGGTTGCCCACATGGCACACACAGCAGAGAGTCTGCTCCCTGTAATCAGGACAAATGGGATTGTGCCTTTGACCTGACGTGGCATCGCTCACAGCTCCGTCGACTGTTCTCCTGCAGGAGTTTGTTTGCAGCCACAAATGTAAATCTGGGATTATGTGACAAAATTGACAAAAACAAGCGAGAATAAATGAACTGTTTGAAAAGTGAGGAATGACCTCAGTGTTGTTTCTGAGAATTTGTGGGTTTTAACAAGGAGACGTTTACATTCAACAGATTAGGTTTAAAAAATTAGAAAGGAATTTAGTGTTGGCCACAGTTTTTAGTATTCACACTGAATGTACAGAAAATATAAGTGCATGCATACACAGATAAATAAAAAATGGAGCACTTAAATATCAGAATATCAGTATCAGATCCTGCCCCAGAGTAAAAGCTGGGTTCCTCCGTGAGCCGCCATTCCTATTTCTGTTTTCCTACTGAAGAACTGCCTGGTCCCCGATTTGTATGGTAATTTGATTAAGCTCATTAATCTGGGAATATGCAACACACAAGAGAAGTTTAAAACCAGATTTTGACACAAAAACAATCCTTTAAGGCAAATTCTCAAGGCTTAAGAGTAAAAGCTCGGAGAGGGAGCTTAAGTTTTATTTGACTAAATGAAAACTGAAATTTCAACACCCTCCATTCAGATAAGGAAATTTTCCTGGAAACTGAAACCCTCTCTCTCATGTTCACAGTAAAGGCCCCAAACACGAATGTCCAGACTACGTGACCGCCGGCGCCAACAGCTGCCACTTTGACAGCAGCCACACGTCCATATGGAAGATCTACTGCATGAATGTGACCGCCGTCACTGCGCACAGGAACTACACCTCCCAGGAGCACTGCCTGGACGTGGCCGAGATCGGTGAGGACGGACAGGGGCTTAAACTGCAGTTCAAAGGAGATGGTGGTGTTTACCTCAAGAGAAATAGAAACGGATGATTATTGGCTTTCAAATCTTGATTCAAGGTCATTTTAAGTTTGTTATCCTTCACCAACAAGTCGTCACAAAAATCCCAGCCACTTCAATCCATGCTGAGAGCTGTGTGAGATTGAATTCACTTACAGTCTGTTCATTGATTCCTAATGAGGAAACAAATGTTGGTAGATTCATAATAATATTTTAGAAACTTTATTGTCAGACTCACCACTTTTTATGTTTGTTTTCATTCCCTCATTAATTCCACTCATTGTGCCATTTTTCTGTTTGCTGTTGATGTTAATGAAATTCAGCCTTCCAGGACGTGTCTGTGAAGATGAGGTCTTTGTCATGTTTCATTCTTCAGGGCTCTACTATCCCCAGTCCCTGAATAGTGTTCATTTATCATATCATATAATACACTTTTTTATGGCCACGCAGCCGTGAGTTAATTATGTTTTTGCCATATGATAGTTGTATAAGCAGGCGCTCCACATCAGGATCACCACACCCAGCCTGCTGTTACTGGCCTTTAACACTCGTTCACTGCTGAGAGACAAAAGTAAACAGAAAGCAACAGCATCACTGAAACACCGAGGATAGCACACACCACGAGTCTGACTTCATCAGTAAACAAGAAGGACAAGAAATGAAATCCTCACTGTCGACAGCTCGACTCCAGTCCGAATACAATCAGCTGTTTTGTTGGCTAATCCTTAAAACTGTGAGTAACAGAACTGTTTGCAGCCACAAATTCACCACACTTAACTAGTTTTTCCATGAGCGTCACGCTCGCAGAGCAGAGCGAAGCATTTGCTCTTATTTTGGAGATTTTGTGTGAGAGCAGCGTGAAGCCTCTGGCAGCAGTTCATCTCATCTGTTGGGGACTGAGAGTGTGTGATTATCCAGACGCTGCAGAGTCTGAGAGTGAAGGTCTGCACAGACGTGTGTGTGATAACTAACGTGTGTAAAACAGCCTCCTGCGTGGGTCCATGTGACTGCTGTCATGATCTTTTCTTGGTCTCAGATGTCAGGGATTTCACTCTTATCACAGCCCTGCAGGAAATTCAGCCCCCGCCTGCAGATACAGTCGAGTGCAGGGTGATGTCGTCGCCTTCACTCAGGCTGCTGTGGCTGAAAGGTCACATTTATTTATTTATCATTTACACTTTCATGTCACATCGCTGCGTATCGAACACACTTCTCACATGTTAATATGAAATAACTGAGGCGAGAGCTGCAACTAATGATCAGTCGCTTTTTAAGTCTGTGTTGTTAGGAATGAAATAAAAAGAAAAGATGATTTTGATTTACTGCATGTCTGAACTGATGATGGTGAAACGTTGGTGTCGTCCACAGTTCAGACTGAAGCTCCGGTTAACCTGACCCACATGCTGACGGACGCCGGCGGCGATGAGTTGGGCCACAACGTGCTGCTGTCCTGGACGTACCCGGTGCCCTCGGACCTGCAGTACGGGTGGATCACGCTGGTGTACGAGCTTCAGTACAGGCGTGTTACTGAGCCCGACAACTGGAAGGTACAGACAGAAACAATCATGTGCAAATCCATAAAACATCTGTTCACTGCTGCAGCCGCACATGACACCAGATACCATAACAGAATACATTTACCACTACCAACTACTTTACTTGGGTACAAATTTGACGTACTTGAGTATTAACTTTTTCTAATTCTGATGCTGCATTTGTTTTAAACTTTAGTTACGAGTTCCAGATTAAGATTCTTAATCATCAACTAATATTTAATCATTGTAATTTGTTTGCTCTGAAATGTAGCTGAGGAAAATGTTCAAGTCCTCAAAAATGTAATTACTAAAGTAAAGATAACACTAATTACCTTCCACTGTCAGTCGAGCTCATTGAAGAACAGCTCAATCTACATACAGAGTTGTAGTGTGAAGGTCAATTTCTTGTCGTCTGCAGGTGAAACACCCTCTGCGGGAGCCTCACGTGGAGCTGCTCGGCCTCCCTGTCGGGGACTATGTGGTCCGAGTTCGCTGCCGCTCGCACAACTACGGCCTGTGGAGCAAATGGAGCTCCACGCTGTTGATGAGCGTCCCAGCCAGGTCGCCTCCAGGTACGTCCGCTCCGAGAGAGCGGCGATGACACGACGTTGTAGTTGTTATTGTGGTGGTGGAGGAGGAACAGATCCGGAGGAGAACTCCAGTGAAGTCTCTTTGTTAAACCTGTGCAGGTAAACTCCTGGTGCGGATTCTGATCTCAGGAGTCGGCGTCGTGGCTCTGCTGGCTATCGCCTTTGGTGTTATTCCACAGAGCAAGAGGTGAGCAAACACACGGATTCATCTCATTTATTCGCTGAATGACAAACCTGTGAAGAGATAGAAATAGGACGACAGAAGAGACGAGACATTCAGAGTTGAGCACGACCATAGTGAAGTGCAGCATTTCCAAAGCAGGTTGGTTTGGAAATGCTGCACAAAAACATGGTTTGCACGTTGCTGCGATAATGAAAGAAAAGCAAACAGTTGCTGGAACAGATCCGTCGTTTCACCTGTGCTCGACCGGTCATGATATGTGCTTCTCCGGTGTTTTGTGCACGTCCAATAAGAAAAACCTGAATATTTGAAAGAAGCCTCAAACTATTGTAACAACGTTTTGACACTCGACACAGAGTCACGTCATGATCTTGATGAATAGACTAACATCACCACCGTCCCTGAAATCGACGGCATTCACACAAAGGTCTAAAAATAGTCCACGCAGCCCGCCATCCTGCTCCTAACAACTCTCCCTTCAGGAAAAAGACTCAGAGCCATCAAAACAAAGAGTTTCTGAAAGGCACTTACTGCAGAACCGTCCATTTACCAAATGGCTCCTCGCTTCTGCGTCAGCACTTTACTGAACGACTGCTGTACTTTAAAGCAGCTGACATTTTATTCTTATTTTGCACTGTTAATGTCTGACATCCACAGATGTGTGTGACGTTTTATGGGGTCGGGGTTATGTGTTTTTTTTCCTTATTATATGTCTTGACTGTTTTTTGTTGCTCTGGGACAAATTCTTAACAACTTTAAAAGTACTGACAAGCTATAAAATATTGCATCTTCAGTCTTTTACATTAATGCATGAGTACAAATAATCTCCCTGCTGTGACGTCACTTCTTATTTCTCTTTGTGTTTTTACCTTCAGAATAAAAGACTACTTCCTGCCGCCCATTCCTAAGCCACGGATCATCGGCATCGACCCGCTGCTCCTGAAGGTCACACACACACACACGCACACACACACATACACACTGTGCTTCTCTCATTTCCTTTTCCGTTTCTTATCCTTTTCCATACTTTGCTTTTCTTCCCTCCATCTTCATTTCCTCCGTTTTCTGTATTTCACGTCCTTTTCCTCCTCCTCCTCCTTCTTACTTCTCTTTTCTTTCCACACCTTTCTCTGTTCATCCATTCTCCTCCCTCCTTGCAATTTTGGTCTTTCTCTTGTTGCACATTTTGTTCAAATTTTCTCTTTCTCTCCTTCTTCTTCTATGTCTTTCCTTCCTTTGCCTTTTCCTTGCACCATCCTTTGTTCTTGCTCTCTCTGTTCCTGCCCTTCACTCGGCCCACTTGTCATCTCTATCTTTTCTTTTCTTTTCCACCTCTCACGTCCACCTTCAGAAGGGGAACTTGGACGAAATCAACAGTCACTTCAGTAACTTCCACAGCTACAGACCTCCGAGATACACTGAGGAGGTTTGGGACCAGGTCAACGCCGACGACGTCTATCTCACCACGCCGAAGGACTGCGGCGTCCCGGCCGACCCGACGGACCGGGAGAAGGGGACCTTAATGGTTCCTTGTGACCTGATGCCTGTGGCCGCCCTGCATCAGTTCACAACCCGAAACCCGACATCATACGTGCAGAGCCTGTCGCCCTACTGCTCCTCGCCTCCTGACACCTTCGCCCCGCTGCTGGACGTGCCGTCCCCGTGGCCGAGGCCAGAGATCGTGTCTCTGCCGGGGACAGAGTACAGCATGATGGGACATCCGGGCCTTCCCAACGCTGTTCTTGCTCCTGAACCCACCAACCGCTCGCCGCAGGATTTCTACACCTGCGTCCAGCTCATGAATGAAAGTGGCGAGGTGCATCTGGTGCCGTGCCTGCCGCGGGCATACTGCCGGGAGTTCCCGCCCCTCCCAGGGGCTGATTTAGATGCAGGGGAGAAAGAGGAGAAGAAGAAGAAGAAGCTCACCGACTACCAGACCAGGACGAATGTGAGCAACAGGCTGAAAGACGACGGCGAGGCTGAGAGGAGCGAGGCAGCTGACCCTCTGCTGCCCGTTGCTGTCGATAACCTGGGCTGAACAGAGATCCACACAAACACAAACAGTGTGAAAACTGGTGAATGTGCTGGAACATGGAGACTGTTGCCATGTTCAAAGTGAGAAAAACAGGAACCTGTAGGACGTCGGCCTCAAAAGAACCTTTTTTAACTTGCAAAAGTCCAAACCTCACATTGAAAACAAGTTGTTTTGTGTTTTGT
Source organism: Holacanthus passer (assembly GCA_025331565.1). Taxonomy (NCBI): domain Eukaryota; kingdom Metazoa; phylum Chordata; class Actinopteri; family Pomacanthidae; genus Holacanthus; species Holacanthus passer. Next base: position 57,331 of record JAFREQ010000148.1, read on the forward strand.
TTTGTGGACAAAAAGACGACCACCACATTCTTTGTAAATGTTCCTCTGGACCTCAGCTTCTCTCCGTTTTGGTCTGCTCACCTGCCCTGAAACTCTTTATGTGACCAAACCAGATGTCGTTAAAGCTGCAGCTTTGATTTCAGAATTTTGATTTATGGGTCATGAAGTCCATCAAGCTTGTAGAAAGTTTGCAGTTGCCTCGTGCAGCTTTGAATATAAAAAGAAAGACAGTTATATAAATACCACATTAGCACCTGCTGCTTCTCCCAAACCGTGGTCATCTCTGCAAAGCTTCACATTCAGGAAGTCTGTCTCAGGAAAAAGGAAAAGTACAATGATGTCGAGGGCTTGTTTCAGGTCTGGAAGACAGAGATTAACTTTAACCTAAACCTAACCTTCACTCACGAGCATTCACTCTTTCTCTTTTCTCTGATTGTGTGTTTACAGGTTTTAATATTGCAGATATTAGCCTCACCTCATCGTAGTTGGGTCATTTTACACAGGACAATAAGCTTCTTTGCACAGTTTTCCTGCTGTGTTTTTAAATGCTCAGACTGTCAAACTGACGTAAACCAGGTGTGTTGGTGCCTCGTTCCATTCTTATACATGACATGGTACTTACATGTGCCAACTCATTAAGGTAATATTTGATTATCCTGAACATGAATGGAATATTAATCTGATGTGAAGGCACTGTCTCATCATCATCAACAGTCTGGGTGATGTGTGTTTGAGGAGATTTAGAGGAGAAACCTACAGTTTTGCACATATTCAATCCATAATCCATATTCAACACATGTATTACAAAAACTTATTCAAAGGTCAGGAAGAATCTAAAGCAACTTTCACACCCTCAGGAAGACGTAAGCTGTGAATTTAAGCTCCCGTTTCAGAAAATCTGTGTGTCACACTCAGGTTTACAAGCTTCTCTACCACATGTCAGGCGCTGTGCCGCTCTCTGAACTCTCCAAACTGGACGTCTCTTTGTTCTGATCAGAACAAGGTTTTTCTCCCTGACCGTTATTTAACAAGTATGTATGTTTTATAATGGATCATTTTAGTCCTGTTTCACAAATTTAACACTATTACAAAAAAGTATTTTGTACATTCTCGATATTCTGAATGACCTCAGACTGTGTTTTCTTTTTGTTTTGAAAGTAGAAGTCATGTATTTTGGATTACAGAGCAAAAAGAACCAGCATTTCAAAATCAACACTCAGCAACACAATGATACTTGTGTGTTAAGTTTGTCGTTCTGTCATTGTGGTCTGATGTGTAGCTGCACCATGTGACCTGTTTATCAAATAGAGGTGGATTGTGTTGCGTATCAGGGATCAATCAAAAGCACTATTGACCCTGATTTACTTGAAAGAAGTGGACCACTAACACTTGTTGTTTGCTGATGTAACCTCACCTCCCTCACCTCTGATATTGGGAACTCAGACGACAGTCACGTTAGCCGTCACCGTATTTCTCTCATTGATGTCGCAGTTAGGTGTCGTGCTGTGATCTCTTTATGTGCCTTTTTTTTACAGAGCAGTATTTGTTTGCTATTCATCCTCTGTTGTGTTGAAATCTCAGCAGACGGCTTGACCAGCCGACGTGCCACTCCCACACGCCTGGAAACGCTTTTCATGTGAGGAAGAGTGAAAAGTCTAAAACCAGCTCAGTGTTTGTGAAATTTTCTCCTTTTATTGTGACAAACCCTCAAAACAAGGTTTCAGTTCAACATGGAACTTTCTTCTCGTCAGACAAAAGCACTTTGGATTTGGATACTTTTCAATGCAATAAAAAGTGAAAAAGCTAAAAAAAAAAAAAAGCTAAACGTGTGCAGGATTTATCATTTATAACATACACACGACTTCGTGTCGACCGAGAAAGTCGAACTGATCAGGAGTCTGTATTTGTGCTCGTTGACTGAAGTCAAGGAAACGATCAAAAAACAGGTAAAAACACAGAAGTAGCTGAACCGGTTTCAGCAAGTAAAATAAAATTAGATGGAATGAAGTTAAAGAAAATGTACTTCAGTAAAGAGAAAAGAAGGAAAACATGCTATGAAAGTCATGGTACAACGTCAACTCAATTAGTGATAGACTGTGTTCAGTGTTCGTGCTTTTTCAGACGTTTTAATCTGCTGGAATCATTCAATATTTGGCATTTCCTGGAATTTAAATCCGTCACAGCTGAAAGTGATTAGTGTAAATGTAAAATAGCTCCTAAAAGTTATCTGTAGACTCATCAGTCAAACCTTGTTGGACTTCATTTTGTCTTCTACAAATAAACAGTCCACCAACAGTCCTCATATTCGTGTCCATGTGACTCAACTTAGCTGCGTTCTGAGGTTATAAATAGTCGATTGTCAGCTGACTTTAGATAAACATACGAGCTGCGTTCAAGCTCACAAAGCGAAGTTGTTCCTGTGACACAGTGACAAAATCAGCTTTGCAAAGACAGAGACGGAAAGAACAGCATCAAAAAGTAATGATAGTAAAGGGCTGCGTACAGCACACACACACACACACACACACACACACACACACAAGCAGAGCCATTAGTCAATCAGCAGAACATTTATTTTGATAATGGCATTTTCAAGCATTGTCAAAAAACTGATGGGTTCCAGATTCTCAAATGTGAATATTTCTCTCTTAGTTTACGGTGACAGTGAACCGAATGTCTTAACTGAAGTGAAAAAGCTGAAACAAGGAAGGAACAATGGGAAAAAGGAAGAGATGGAGGAAGGACATAACAGAAATAGAAGGAAAACTATTATACTGTGAAATATAATGTGAAATCTGAATCTGGGAAGTAAACTAAATTTAAATGTAATGAAGGAAAAGCGAATAAAGAACCTCTAAAATGTCGTTCACCACCACTGTACTTGAGTAAATGTACTCAGTTACCTGCAGCTCTGGTGTCGGGTGTCGGGGTCTTTACAGGCCCGGTGGGGGGAGGTGGGGGAGGACGTGGAGGGGTGGGCGACTCTCTCTAACTTTAGTGACGGTCTGGCCGCCATCAGCTTCAGACTGACACTGTGACCGACTGCCGCCAGCACAGAGGTAAGAAAACACACACACACACACACACACACACACACACACACACAGGGTGGTTTATTAAAGCTGGAGACCTAATTTCTATTTCTGTGACTTTTCTCACTTCTGATAAGTGTTGATGTTGTTGTGTGTTTAAAGCTTGAAGCCGTGTGTTCTCTCAGTGTTTCAGCTGCTGATCTCAGGTCTGACAGGCTCCGAGGCAGCTGTTGCTCTGGTTAAAAATAGAAGAGCTGGAAGGCCTCATATCTCTCTCTCACACACACACACAGATTTACAGCAACATCAGTTTGAAAACCTTGTTCTCATATTTTTATGTTTTTAATACCTTTGTTTTCAAATCTTGGACTAATAGATGGTGAGCTGGTGGGAAACATTGTGTCTGCTAAATATCAGCATGTTAGATTTGTCACTGTGAAATTCACTGTACTTGCTGTTGTTAGTCACAGCTGTGATTCATTCCAGTTGATAAGATTGCATGAGTTCAGTCTTACATTCAAACTTAGTTCAGAGATGTTGGATTCATAAATGAAAATATATTGTAATGTAAAGTTTCTGGAAAACCAATACAGAAAACATTTACAGATGAAAATGTTTTTGTTGAATCCAGTGAATAAATGCTCAAATTTATCGCCTCTCTAAATAACGACAAAGTTAACATAAGTGGGGTTTTTTCAGCAGCAGGAAAGAAGGATCTTGTTTGCAATGGCGTCGACCAATGAGAGCGCTGATGGCGGCGATCAGACAGTTCCTGGTGGAGAGGAGGAGGAAGAGGAGGAGAGGAGCGTCCAAGGGATCCAGTCTCATTACCTCCGCTGTCCCTCCCCCAGGTAGGAGACCACCTGCACGTGTAAAGCGCTGATTTCAAGCTGCAATTTCTTCTCTCAGAAAAAAATATGTATAAAATTGTAAGGATGCAAAAATAAAGAGTTTCAAAGAAGAAAAGAAATGCAGAAGAAAGCTTTTTATACTGATTTGTGACGAGGAAGTGTTGAGTGATCGGTTCCTCTGAACTGTTCATTTTCTCCCCTCCGTCAGTTTCTCCCTGGCATCGGAGTCCAGGTTCTCCATGATCTCGGGCTCTGACGCTGCGAGCATCTTCATGGAGCCCATCCACCTCTCATCAGCCATCGCCGCGAAGAAGATCATCAACGAGGGTGAGACAGGCGATGAGGAAACGGCAGCTTGTGTTGCTTGCAGTTCTAGAAATTTGCTTCTTAAAGTATTGCTGTTGAGATCTGTGGCTGTTCTCAGCAAGCAGCTGTTCTCAGTTAACTTTAATTGATTTCAGCCGTCTTTGTCAGTTGTACAGAGAGAAAAAGATGTGAACCTCCTTGTTTGTGTGCATGAAGTAAATTTTGGAGTGAAGTTGTCCAAATGTCCATCAGAGACAGTCTAACATTGACAAAATTACGACTAACACATCATCAGGAACTATCTGATCAAAGAAGAAGTCAGATGATGAGTTCGATTTCCAAACGTCGTCAGATTGGACTGAACCAGATCTCGTTGTCTGCTCATGAAATTAGATCACGTTCTAGAGCTGCATTTGTTATTTTCATGATCTGGTTCAGTCTAAAATTGAGAAAATTGAGGCTTCCATTTGTACGGGACACAGTTTTCATTTCTTCTCCTCCTCTCCTCATCCAAACGCAGCATTTAGAGTAATGATATCTGAGTCCACATTCAACAAGTCTAATTTGGCCGAATACTCTTCAATCACAGTGTTTCATTACCAGACGCAGAGATGGAGACGTTCTCGATGGAGGAGCAGAGTCGTACTCATTGAGGAAATTAACTCACATCACAGAGCTGCTCCTGTATCAGATTTCTCCTCTGACACGACATTACATTAACGGCAGCTTAATGAACGATGCATGTTTCATCTGCAGGGAGGACGACGCTCCCTGATGAATACGGCTCTGACAACTACATGAATGAGGTGTTTGTTTTGAAGTTCTGCTCTGTGTCCTCTGTTTTTTCCAACATATGATTGTGCGCAGAAACAGAGGAACGTGTCAAAGATCACCAGATAACTCACTGAGCTCACTGAGGCGTGGACAAAATGAGTTTAAGTAAAATTTTACCAGAGGTGCTTTTAGGTTATTTGAGGCCAAACTAGGTCGGTAAAATTCAATAAGGTTTTGCCGAAAACAATTTCAAACTTTTTCCAGTGCTTTAAGTCACATCTCACACACATCTTCTTGCCGGAACAATAAATCAATTTGAGCATGTGCACGTCTTTCCTCCTCAGAGCTGCCACCTCGCAGCGTGCGTGCTGAGTCCATCCCGGAGTCCATGCTGGAGACCGCCGAGCAGCTGATGGTGGAAGACCTCTACAACCGTGTCAGGGACATGATCGATGACCGCAGCCCCTACAACACCCCCTGTGTGCTGGACATCCAGAGGGCAATGGTGCAGGACCGTCTGGAGGCTCCCATCAACCCTGTGGACGAGGTGTGGCCCAACATCTTCATCGCCGAGAAGTGAGTCACAGAATCAGCTGCTTTGTCAGTGGATGGAATTTGTTTGTTTTCCTCCCCTGAAAGTCTTAAATAAAAAAACAAAAAAACAAAATTAAAATGTTATTTGCTATTTTTAATCAAAGTGCTGGTTTGTTTTTTTGTTTTCAGATCTATCGCGGTCAACAAGGCTCGTCTGAAGCGAATGGGCATCACCCACATCCTGAACGCCGCCCACGGCACAGGGGTCTACACGGGCGAGTCTTTCTACGCCGGCATGAACATCCAGTACAACGGCATCGAGGTGGACGACTTCCCTGACGCCGACATCTCAGTGCACTTTCGGCCGACCGCCGAATTCTTGGACGAGGCTCTGCTGACACACAAGGGTGAGAAATGGTTTGTCTGTCCTCTCGAGTGTTTCTGTCTTTAGTTTGTTACTTTTCTTTTTCCTTATGATGATGATGAATTATTCAATCTTTTTAAAAGATTAACAATTGATTGAAACAATAATTCTGGCAGTGAATGAAGCAGAATTTTGAAGTGAAGGTGGAGATTCTAGTCGTGATGTCTGAGATTTATTTTTTGTTGGTTGAATTCTATTTTCATTACTGTCACAGGGGGTTTTATTAATTGTTTTAGTTTATTGATTAAGAAACTGTTTTTTATCCACACGTCCCTGAGCGAGTGGTGACGCAGTAAAACAGGTCACAAGAAATGTCTCACTTCACAGTGTGATCATTACATCACCGTTTCTGAGAAGTGTTTTATGGATCACACAGAGAACATCTGTGTTCCTGGACGAGGATCATATAACAGTCGCATTGTTCACCGTCTCTCAGTCATCGTAACTGCAGCCTGAAGGCGTGTGCAGGAATAACCGGACTTCTCTAAAACATTCTTTTTACCGGATGTTCTTTTTATTTATGAGCAGCACAAATCAGAGCATTTTTTTATTGTTTTCCAAATAGAGGATCCTCAGATTTACTTTCTTCCAACCTAGATAAACCAGTGATATAATGAATTTACATCATGCATTTTATTTTTAACTTCAACTGAGAGTTTTGCTTTTGAGCTGTGGAATATTTTACAATCGCAATAAGAGCCCAACCAATAAATCCATCGGGCCGATATGTCCGACGATTTTAGTTTTGTTTCGTTAACTCAAACAACTGCAAATATGTCAAGGGTAGACTTTAGTTTAACCACCTAATACTAATCATTTATAGGCTGTAAACATTAAATAGATACATTATAAGACACTGTAAATTTGTTGTAAGCCCACAGTTATTGTCAGAGCTGTATGTTTGTTCTGTAAAACTTTGAAATCCAGTATCAGTCAGGCTATAATCACTGCTCTGTCTTCTTGCAGGAAAGGTTCTCGTGGTTTCCATGATGGGCGTCAGTCGCTCTGCTGTCCTGGTGGCGTCCTACCTGATGATCTTCCAGCACATGACCATCATGGAGGCCCTGACTTCAATGAGGAAAAAGCGCGCCATCAACCCCAACGAAGGCTTCCTCAAGCAGCTGCGGGAGCTGAACGAGAACCTGATGGAGGAGCGCGATGATGACGATGAGACGCTCAGCCAGTGCTCTGTTATTGATGCGCGTGCACGCGCTCGCATCTTCGGTGAAGGCGGGGACGACGACGATGATGATACCGACAAAGAGGACGAGCAGAGTATGATTCAGGTGAAAGCGCAATCCATCATGATGGAAGAGGAGGAGGATGGAGAAAGTGTGATGAGCAGCGTCGCCTCTTCTGCTGCAGCTGCGGCGCTCAGGAGCGCATTGATCGGAGCCCAGAACGGGCAGGACAACCAGGGATCTGCCCACCATCAAAAAGACATCGTTTTACTTGAGCAGGAGGACAGAGAAGATGGCGACGATGGGGACGGTCTCGACAGCATGATCCGCGAGTGGCAGCGGAGGAACGAGAAATATCAGAACGATGACTGGTGGGAGGCACAGCTGAACAGCGATGACGAGGATGGGGAATCTCTCACCGAGGGCCGACCAAAGAAGACGAAGGAAGGTGTAGACGTCGATGTGGAGAGTGTTACCAGCGAGGACGTACGAGCTGTGAAAGAACGGTTGAAGCGCCGCAACAGACGTCCGCCCTCAGACGCGATGTCCACCTCCAGCTGCACAAGTTACTCTGATCTTTGGAAACAGCGATTGAGAGAAATCGAGGAACAAGCTGCTGCTCGCTACCGCAAGAAAGAGGACGGCGAAGGCAGCGAGAGCACCGCTACCGAAGGTGGAGAAGGAGGAAAGAAGATTGATGACGATGTAGAAAGCATCCTCTCTGACACCAGCTCAATGTACAACTTTTGCCAGAAGAACAAGGAGAAGATGACGCCTCTGGAGCGTTGGCGTGTGAAGAGAATCCAGTTTGGCTGGAACAAGAAAGATCGAGAGGATGGAGAGAAAAGTTCTGTAGGAGATGGAGAAAATGGTGACGGCGAAGGAGAAGCCAAGACTCCATCCTTCCAAGATGTCAACCTGACAGCGTATCAGTCGTGGAAGCTGAGGCAGCAGAAGCGTCTTGGGGAGGAAAACAAAGATGAGATTTTGGAAATGAGTCGTGGTGAGGACTCTGCAACAGTTAAACGGAGGCAAAGACGTGAGGAGATCCTGGAGCGTTCAAAGAAAACTTTAGAAGAGAGTCAGTCCATGTGTGGCTGGGAGACTGAGAGCTGCATCAGCGGAGGCACGATACCTCTCTCCGCCTTCTGGGCTGGAGCTGGAGTCACGGGTCCGCCAAGCGTCGCCAATGATGACAACATGTCCATGCTGAGTGGCAGGTCATCTGTCATATCTTCAGTTTCGCAGGCTCGCAGTACAAGATCAGCACAGTCAGCAGTCCCAGTTCATCCCATCACACCAGTTCCCCCCATCCTCCCAGTTCCTACTGTCCAGGGTCCCGGAGGTGAACCCATGGTCAATCTGGCCAGCATCCAAAACTGGATCGCGAATGTTGTCTCTGAAACAATCAAACAGAAGCAAAGTGAGATGAGCCTGCCTCCTCCGTCACGTGCTGGATCGGAGCTCAGCTTTGGCGGTGCAACAAGTGTGATTTCAGGCAGAGGCGTGGATGATGACAAAGCGTCCTTGTTGAGCGGTGCTTCTTATTCCAGTGCATTGTCTCAGGGTCGTGGTAGGGCAGCGTCTGTCCTCTCAGGCGGCGGGTCAAGCAATGTTTCTGGTCTCACTGGAAGAGGCTCTGCTCTAGGATCCACCTATGACTCCACCCTGGGCTCCAAGAAGAACAAGATCACTACCACCAGCGTACCTCTCTACAGCCTCTTCCAAGATCAGGTCAACATGGGCAAACTGGACGCCATGGACAAGGAGATCAAGTCCGAGATGAGGGACAAGATGGCGACCTATGAAAAGAAGAAGATCCTGGAAGACAACAAGCGCAGCACCCTCTACAAGAAAAAGAAACCAAAGGAGGATGAAGATGAGGAGGAGGAGATAAAGAAGAAAGAGGAGGAGTTTCTTGAAGAAACAAAGAAAAAGGAGAAACCTACGAGGACTTATGGCCTCTCTGGGTGCCTGAATCTCAACCCTGCCCTGGAGAAAGATAAGAACACCAGCATCGACGACTGGCTGAAAAGCGTCAGGCCTCCTCCGAGAAAACCGGCCTCCGGAGCAGAAGCTGACCCATCAGAGGATCCATACGACGATCTTGATGCCTCCGCTTCTGAATTCGACTTCTCAAGCCGCAGGGCCTCTTATGCTGTTGATGAAGAAGACGAGGAAACTTATGGCGTTACCTCCAGATACAGGTCAAGGTTACATGATGATCAATCATATGAAGATGCAGAATATTCCTGCAACGGGTTCGCACAGTCCCACAGCTACAGCCGGACGGGGAGGTCGAACGTTGCTTATGCCGAGAGCGACGAGGCGGCTGAGAACTATGGCGACATCTCCACAAAGAGAAAGTTCGCTCATCGTTCACGATATGAAAGTGGTGAAACGGAAGGGAGGAGGAGTAGGAGGGAGGAAGCCGACGAGGAGGAGGATGACATTGCTACCTTCATCGCCCAAACCAGGCAGAGGATCAGAGCTCGGGCCGCCGCCGAGGCCGAAGACGATGAGGTGCTCGCGGCTTGGAGGGCGCAGCAGGAAGCGAAATCACAGAGCAGAAGTGAATCTTAGAAGAAACTATTGGTGCAAAGAGGTTTTAGAAAGTTTTAGAAGGGAAAAGTGCCAATTCTGAGCTGCTGCTAAATTTGGATAATTTGTTTCCCAAAAAGCTTCAAAAATGAAATATGATTTGCTTATCTTGCAAAATACATAAAATCTTTTGGACACAAGTGAGGTGGATTAAGGACTTATATAATATCAATAAAGAGAAAAAGCACTTTTGCCTACTCATCATGCGTCAAAATTTTATTAGAAGGTATGTTTAGAGCCTGTTTTATAATAATGACTTATAGGGTTCAGGCTTTGGTTGCACCACCGTTGAATGTAAAACTGATTGTAAAACACATTTAGTCAATATTTTCGTAAAAGATGATGTGAAACTCCTGAGAAAAATGATTCAATCCCATTTGTACTGTTACATTATTTTATTATTGCAATAAATGTTCTGCTTAATGATGATTTGCGTTTTTTTTATTCAATGTTGGAAGAAGAAGACGAACGAGACAAAGAAGAATAAATAGAAAATCAAAAATAAACCAAGTAGCTCCAAAAGTAAAATATCTTTCCAGATGAATAATGTTTTTATTACATTATATTATTAATTATTCTTATAATTTAGAATTATGTCAATATAAAATCATAGAATAAGGAAAAGGTCGGCAGTGCTTTTTTAAATTACAGCTCCTACTTTTTTTTTTAAATTTTGGTTAGATGCTTGTGAAAGACTTGCAGTGTGTTTCTGTTTTGTCTTGAGAAACAGGTGAGGTTTGCTCTGAGCTCCTCACTCTGCACAACACTGAAACAACTGCTATAATAAAAAGTTATACCACCATCTAGTGGACAGATTTGACATCTTCAGATGAAATATGAGGGATATTTTCAGAAATATCAGGATGTTATTGAACACTTTAAGATCTGTATCATTCAGATAAATCTAAAATATAAAGAATTATTGAGTAAGTATTTCCCAAACGTTTTCGTTAACTCTTCATCGTATGTCTGTATTTTAACCAGAATGGAGCTGTGTGCTGCAGTGAGGATGGGAAATGGTGACATAATGCAAGTACATGTGAGGCTTTAACACCCATTACAGCTTATTGTGAAGCTTTACATACCACAGTTGGATAAACCACGACGGGAATGTTGATCTGCAGGCTGAGAGACGGAGGGGAGGAGAAAAAAATTATAAAACAATCCTGCAAAACTTCATTTCACTTTGTAAAATAAGTACAAATAAAATGTGCATTAAAACACATCATTTTAATACAACATTAAAGTTAAAGGGCTTGTAACTATATGTACATTTGGTACTACTTAATATATACTGTATATAATGTTGCCTTAATAAAAAAATCTCACCTTTTCAGACTCGATCATGAATCAGTCTGGAAGGAGCCATCCTGCATTATGAGTACTTTTACTTTGAATACTTTAAGTGCATTTTGCTGATAATATACCTGCACTTTAGGATTAAATTTAAATGCAGGACTTTCACTTGTAACAGTTTTTTTTCACAATGTGATATTGCTTCTTGCTCGGAGTCCAGTAAAGCAGAGAGATCACACCTGAAAGATTAAAGTATTACAAACCCGGGGCCTAAAACGTGGCCTTCAGGTCACCAGACTGTGGACTGAGAAATGACGTGTCGGCATTAATCAAATCCTTTCTGAGTGAGTGCGAACGCTTTCATAACATGGACAAGAGGTTCGAACCCGGGTGGGACAAGTGAAGGTCTGTTTCTTCTGCTCTGACTCCAACGAAGAGCAGGTTTCTCTTATTTACGACATCAATGGCGAGCTGGTGGACGGCTGCAGACATGTTGGACAGTCTGGACCTGGAGGAAAACTCCATAGTGTCTCGGGTGATTCAGGCTGTCGGGCTGTTTGGAGATATTCTGTCATTAGAAGACACAATGGAGCCCATTTTGTCAGAAGCCAAAAGAGAGGACGGGGTTGACAACACCGAAGGGACTGAGGAGACAAGTGTTCAAGAAGCAGGTGACAAACAGGTAGAAATGATAAGAGATGAAGTGACGATGGAGGAAGACGGAGAAGATAACCAGCAGGTCGGAGACTCGGAGGACGGAAATGAAAAAGAGCGAGAGGATGAGGAGACGCAACAAGCAGCAGAAAAAGAGGAAGAGGTGAAGAAAGAAGACACTGATGGATCTGGTGAATTAGAGAAAGAAAAGCAAGTAGAAGTGAGAGAGAGGACAAAAAAGATGGAGGAGAAGATCGAAGGAGAGACAGAAGAAAAGGCAAACATGGAGAAGGAAGAAGAGGCGCAGTGGGGTGGTGTAGAGAAAGAAAGAGAGAAGGAAGAACAGGTATGTGAGGTAGGAAACGAGGAAGAGGAGAAAGTAAAAGATGAAGGTGAGGTCGAAGAAAAAGAAAATGAAAAGGAGATGCAAGAAGAAAGATAGAAGGAAGAGAGGAAGAGCAGGTGCTAGAAAAGGAGGTGGAAGAAGAGAAGGAAGAGGGGATGATAGAAGCAGAAAAGGTGGAGGAAAAGGCTTTTCAAAGAGAGCAGGAGAAAGAAAGAAGAGAGGAGGACAAGACTGAGGAAGAGGAGAGGGAGAAGGAGGCAGATGAAGAAGAAGGAGGTTTAAAAGAGGAAGAGAGCGAAAGACAGGATGAAGAAGAGGTAGAGGATGAAGAACAAAAGACTCGGGAGGACAAAGACTTAGTGGAAAAGGAGGTTATAAAAGAAGGAAGTGAGGGTTACAAAGATGAAGATGAAGAGAGAGATGAAGAAAGAAAAGGACAAGACCGTGAGGAAGAAGCAAAAGATGGAGGGACAGAGCTTAAGATGAAGAAAGATGAAGAAAAGGAGGAAGGAAGAGAGGATGATGGAGCAGAGAAAGAGAAGGAGGAGGAAGAGGTAGACGAAGGACAAGACAGGGGGACAGAGGTGAAAGGACATGAAGAAGAGATGATGGACAAAGAGGAGAAGGAGTTGGAGAAAGAGGCCTCGGTAGACGGAGAAGGAAAGTGGGAACCAAATGACGAGCCGGCAAATCAGCTCCATCAACCAGGTTCCCAACAATCATCCTCTTCATCACTTCCACTAGGGTCTGAAGTTGCTGAAATGCTGAGTCACGATGGAGCAGAAACAGGAGACGAAGCTCTGAAAGTCCTCACAGATGAAGACAAAGACTCAGGCGCTGCCAAAAACCACAACGGGGACGTTTATCCCGCATCGGCGAGCGAACACAATGAGATGGAGAGAGCTCAAACTGCTTCTCTGACAGACACGAATCTGCCTCCTGTCGACGCTCGTCTCAATCTGAGCGTGGAAACACAGAGTTTGGAGGAACGAGAGCTGTTTGAAACATCACTGACATCATTTCCTGCTCCAGGTGAAGCTGCATCTGAAGACAACATCCGAGACTTTCCACCTGAGCCTCAGACAGGTAAAGACAATCTGGACGCTCCAAGTTCCTTTCCTCTTTTTACAGACCGGAAGGATTGGAAGAGGAACAGAATGTAAATAGGCTGAAAAGCTATTGCTAAAAAAAATACAGACCATGAATGATATTTAAAAATGGGGTTTGATGACATTGAAAATTTGAATATGAAAATTTGACTGACCAGGCTGCCTTGAAATATGTTCATTAGTTGTTCTAATGTAAAATGAGCCCATTGAAATTTACTGAATTTATATGAGTCAGGAAGTCAGAAAAACTTCCTATGTCTATTCTTTCACTTGTACAAATCACAAAACTTGAATTTATACCTGATAAATTATAAATGAATCTGAATGTGATAACTAAGGAAATTAAATTGACCTGACTTGAAAGTGACTTATTACATCAAGTGAATGAGAAAAGACATGTTAAAAAAAATTATGTGAGAGAAGGCAATAGAATAAGGCAGATTAGAAGTAATTTAAATGCATGAGAGCAACGAGCTGCCTCACTTTCACTTGATTGTAATTCACAAAACTTCTGTTATTTGTTGTAAATGTCAAACTGGAAGTTGTACCCTTTGTTTTTGGAGTTTGCACTGTAGAGAGGTTCTTACATAACTGCAGCTATGATTGGCTGGAACACGATTACTCACAGCGCAGATTCAGGCCAGAGAGTTAATTCATTCATTAAAATCAAATTAAAATTCCACAAAGATGACACTCACTCAATTGCCAGAAGCAACCAATAATGAAAAACTCCACAGAGCCAATGAAGCCACATGCATAACCTTTATAAAGTATTTCAATTAAATAAAAAGTCACAAATGATATTTTCACTTCCAGATCTACAAGCCTCAGGTTGCAGGTCGGAGGAGAAAGTGGCGTTGATGGATGCAGCTGCTCAGTCGTCGTTACGGGCCGGACCAGGAAGCAAAGAGCCGAGTCCGACCCGAAGCTCATCCAGCGCAGGAAACCCTGTCGTGGAAGTGAGGGTGGACAAAGAAGACAAAGAGGAAGGAGGTCAAACCTCTCACAAGATGAACGGCAAGGCGGACGCAGCGGACGACAAGAAGAATGGCAGCCGTCAATCTGCAAAGTACAAAAGTGTGTCCTACAGGAAGATTCGGAGAGGAAACACCAGACAGAGGATTGATGAGTTTGAGTCCATGATGAACTTGTGATCCAGCCTGAAATGTTGACAGTCGCTGTCAGAGGATTTGGTTCTATTTACTAAGTAGTTTTTTGTGATCCTGTGCCTGTGGAAAATAATCCCTAGTGGTAACATATGGTAACAGAGAAATGTAGTGGACCCAGCACATAGGCTGTGGTACTCCATATTGAATGTCTGTTCCTTGTGATCAGACATTTTGTGCATGAAAGGCGCGAAATAAATAAAGTTTATTATTCATTTGAAAAGAAAAGGGTCACAGGTTGGGGTTCCAGTAAACAGTGATGTGTGTTGTCAAAGTGTCCTTCAGTATCTTTGCAATGAGAACTGAGCTGAACTCTGTGCCGATGAAGACCACAAGATGCAACTAAAAGCTCAGCAAAATTTCCATTAAACCGACCTTTTTTCTTTACCTATGCACTCAATGTTAAATCTCACATTTGCTCACAATTTTATACTTTATTATCATAATACTTTAACCAGACTCAACTGATGTGGATGTACATGCAGAAAGATCAGAACTGAGAGAATATAAAAATGTTTAAATTGATAAAACTATATAATATCATCAGAGCTTCACGTATCTGTAAAGCCCTAGAAAATAAACTTTTGACAATGTTTTTGTTGCCTGATATATTTTCTAATTAATGCAACCTCACTGTCTGATAATCACCACTGTATTATATTTATTATTGAATATAATGATTTTAAATGAATTTACAAAGCCTTATTATGTTTTGCGTATGTTATTTAACTAACTAATTAAATAGTTAAACTCATCACTGTAACATGTTTTATGTGCTCAAACCCCAGAGAGTGAATATAGTTTTGTTTTGTTTTTTAATGTTGGTACAGTATTTGGCACTTTAATGGAGTTACTACTGACACTTTTGTACTTTTGTCCTTCTACATTTCAGTTTCATGAGGTTTTGATCCATGGTGAGGATCAACTTTTATATTTTTATTTCTACAGATATAAGATTGTATTTTTATATTTTTTACACTATTATACTACTGTGTATAATAAGTAAGATATAGTAGCATAAACAGCTGGAGGTATATATAAGATATGTAAGGTATGTAGACAGTTAAAATATATATAAATTAATGGGGGTATATTTTATTAAACTAAATATATTTACATATTTAAATCAATAAAGGCATGATAAAATAGAAAAAAGATAATTACTTTTTTTATGCAAAAGGAAGCAGGTTAATTACACAGGATGTTTTGTCACTGACGCTCATATGAAAGACTTCACATCCCACAATCCCCCGCGCCTGTCACCCGGACCCGGCGCACCTCTGTCGGCAGCAGCGTGCGTTTGCCAACAAAAGACTGTTTTTAAAACAATTTTCGGCAGTTTATTCGGGGACTTTATCACAGGTGAGTTAATTAGCAACGAGACGCCCACAGATGTAGATTTTATTCAGAGTTTGTCGTTGAAACGGTTTAAATTGTCACGTTGAAGCTGAGCAGCTAGCTAGGCGGCTAACAAGATGGCGGCGTCTATTTACTGCGGAACAATAACAAAGAGTGACTCACAGTGGGAACTTTAAAGTGGCGGATGTGTTTTCAATGTTATTTAGCCTCACGTTGTAATGTAGTTTAAGTTTTATTGGTTTTCGGGAAGGGTTCGTTTGTTTTTAATGGGCGCTGGTGTCCGTTTCAGGCTGTAACTTTGGTCATGACTCCGCCGCCGTTACTGTCCGTTGGAGGAAGAGGAAGAGGAAGGAGGTGATGAGGAGGATGACATGCAGTTAGCTGGCTGCCTGGCTGGCGGACGGACGGACGGAGCTGAGCCCAGTGTGTGTGCGGTGTCGCCCCGCGAGCAGAGCAGGATCCGGGGCGACCAGAGGCGAAGATGCCGCGGAGAAAACAATCCAACCCCCAGCCGGTGAAATGTGAGTCTGTCTGTTGTCTTCCAGCTGTTTGAGCCTGTCTGTTGTCTAATGAGCTGCATGTCTCTTCACCAACCTCAAATCACTGTTAAAGTTTAAGGAAGTGGCTCTTTGTCCATGAAGAAGCCACGTTTTAAGAAGTGTGCAGCCACATTAAACTCACTGTTCTAACATATTGACATTGCAGGCTCGGTCCCTTCCTCATTGTCTGTCAGAGAGGAAGACTGCTGGAGACATGTTGTCCTTTAAGTAGATGTGTTTGTGTGTGTTATCTCATCCTGACTGCTCTGGCTCAGTTGGACTCTCCACTTCCTCTCTTCCTCCTCTCTGCTTCCTGTCTCCACTTCCTCTTCACAGGCCCCTACCTGACCTCTCTGCACTCCCTCCTCTTCTTCCCGTCATTCTTCCTTTCTTTCTGTCCTTGCTTCCTGTTGGACTTTTCTCTCATTCCCTTCCTTTTTACATGTGCACCCTCATCTCACCTTTATCTCTCTGTTTTATCTTAAAAGTGCTGCTCTGGGATTTTCTTGTTATTTTTTTGATTTTGTCTTCATTGTCTGTGCTCAGGGTTCATTTCATGCCCTTCCCATAACACCTGTGTGTTTACCTGCATTTAACTAACTGTGTGTCAGCTCTCGCCATCAGAGATTTCTTAAATGTCATGTGTATGAGAATTCCAGTTTCAGTAATCAGGATATGGGATTAGAGGAACTTCTTGAACATGTGTACGTCTAACCAGACCTTTAAATGGCAGCTTGTATGTGAGCATGGCAAACAGGAAAAGTATCGATGTGGAATCAAAGGAAGGATCATTACATCCTTGTATTCAAATGAGTTTTATTCAAAGTCTGACTACAACTGAAACTAAGACTACGTAGCATCTGTAAGTCAGAGTATGGCAGGTTTTCACAGTTGAATGCATACAAAGGCTAAAGGAGAAAGCAGAAATCTGAGTAGTGACCTGCTGCACAGTTTTTACATTAGCCAGGTCACTACAGTGCAGGTGAACATGTTGTCTGATTTCTCTCAGTCGAACTAACTGTCAAAAAGTGTCAAAAGAACCAGCTAAATGCACAAACATGTCATGTCTCATCCCTTCTTTCACTCCTCTTCCTTTTCCTGACTCAGCCTTCCTCCTCTTCCTCCTCTGCACTTATCTCATCCTCACTGGTTTCCTTTGCTTGTCTGTCTTCTGTCTTCTCCTCACTTCACTCTCCACCTCTTCTGCTCTTCTTCTTCTTCTACTTTTTCTAAGTCTTGATTATCCCTCTGCGTTCTGTACACACACGAGTCAGGCACAGTTTAATATGCTAAAATACAACTTTTGTAGCTTTATTAATCCATCAGAATTGGAAATGCAATTTTGTTGTACTTGGTTTCAAAAACAGGCCACGAAATACTGAATACTGAAAACTGAAAATCTGTATATATTAAATCCTGTATTTTTTTTGCTTCAATGAAAACAATTTTTTTTTTTTTTTAAATTAAAGACCTTCGTCTTGCAGGTACCGACACATCTTGGTCTGTAATACATGCAGTGTACAAAACTCCCTTCTCTTCTCAAGGAAGTTATAATTTGTTGTGTAAAGCAGTTGCTCACTGTTTTTATGTACTGCTTAGGTAAAGTATATTTAGCTTTGTTTTATACAAGTAATCATGAGAAATGTTTGTGTTTAGTGGAGTCGGAGGACGGGGCGGTGGTGTGTGAGCCGGGCAGCCTGGTTCTGGAGAGCGACTTCCTGCTAAGCGGAGAGCTGGAGTTTGGAGACTCTGAGATCATGGGGCTGGATAGAGAGGCCGGTCAGTAAAACACACACAGACACACACACATTCACGCTGGGTTATGCATGCCTTTTTCCAACTGTTGGACAACAGTTTGGTTTGTCTTCTGCTGTCTTATGTGCAGGCAAAAGTTAGAATTCTCAAGTTCAGAACTATAGAGATGGCTGAAATTATATTGAAATTTGATTCGATTCACTACCTATTCGGACATTAAGCGCATTCTGGTTATCATTTATTTTTAGGTTAACTAACAGGAAATACTACAAGGACATAAAAGTATTACTAATCATTTTCATTACTAGTCAAACATTTTCTATACTCTCATAGTTTGGTGTCTCTTGTGATATAAAACATTAGATTCTGGATTTTTTCCACTCAGAAGGAAACAACAGAGCGCATTTTATCTCCACACACGTTTTCTTTCCTTGTGTTCTTCTACAGGTATGACTGTCTTCTCTCTGAGCGTTGAGGACGACCCTTCAGCACCAACAGACGCGACCTTCCCGGCTTTCCTCTCCTGTAAAGGATGCGGCCAACTTCTGGGAGACGTACCTCTGGGGGCAGGTTTAGATCTCGGTAACTGTTGGACCATTTGACTTTGGTTTTCTATAGAATATTATGTTTGAATATTCAGTGATTGAATATATTCTAACATTTTCCTGTTTCACAGTTGGGAACATTAGTTCTGAAATGTTTGGAAATAGTGTTTTACTCAAACTAAGTGGCTGCAACTATTTGGATACAGTAAGAAAGTTCAGCTCACATACAGAAACAGACATTACATGCAAGATGAGTTTTCCTTGTACCTTATTTTGTTCCAGGTGTGGGCCTGGACCTGGGGGCGGAGCTTTACTGTCTGACCTGTGAGGAAGGCTTCCAGCATGAAGCCTCGGTCGACTCCTCTCAGGTGGAGGGGTCAAACCTGAGCGACAGATCCATCAGCAGTGGCTCAGACAGGAAGAGGAAAAGCGCCGGGAAGGCGGGCGGAGCTGGTGACCTCCCTCCTAAACTGTACTCCTGCTCCTTGTGCGCTTTCAACTCACGCTACTCCAACCATCTGAAGCGCCACATGCGCACCCACGATGGCCAGAAGCCATACCGCTGCCCCGTCTGTCCCTACGCCTCGGCCCAGCTCGTCAACCTGCAGCGCCACGCGCGCACCCACACCGGTGAGAAGCCATACCGCTGCCACCAGTGCAGCTACGCCTGCAGCTCCCTCGGCAACCTGCGGAGACACCAGCGCATGCACATGCAGGAGAGACCGCAGAGAAGGGAGAAGGAGAAGAGACGAGGGAGACGGAAAAAAACCAATCCTGAAACTGAAGAAGGTGACAAACACACACATCTGCTGGATCACTCAAAGATTCATGTATAAAACCATGTTAAAGTGGGAGTATTGACTCCCAACATGGTCCCAAACTTGATCAGAGGGTCTTCAGTGTTTTCTGGGACACAGTCGACTCCCCATTTCGAACAAGTTTGTCAAAGTAATTCAGGTTACAACTACTGATTACTCATTGTTCTTTATTCTCAGGCCTCAAGGCAGCATCTTTAAATTAGTCCAAAAATATTCAGTTAACATTAATAGAAAATCCTCACATTTGAATTTGGAACCTGAGGATGTGTTACATTTTTGCATCATAATTATTAACTATTAATCTTGTATCAAGTTGTCGATCAGATTTCTCTTAATGAGCTGATTTTGTTTTACATACTAATAGCAGAAAGACTCTTTTTTTGTCACTCCCTGGGGGATGTGGGAAGTCATTCAGTCCTCCAGTCATTATTTAGAGGTCTTTTATTTGATCATGCTTGTTGTACCTGCTGGTTGCAGGTGAGTTTAGACAGATTGTAAAGTTTTAAAGCTCAGAGCAGCAAGGCGACAGCTGAGCTCAGATCATGTTGTTGTACATACTGTTCAGTATTCACCTCCCTGCTGTGAAGGGGTAAACAGGCTGTTAGAATCTGTCGGCTAGATCCCATAGCTGTGGTGCAAAATGCAAATGTTGGACCTTCCTGCATTCAACACACTCATGACAGAGACAGCACACACAGCAAACACAAGTATCATGTTAAAGGTCTCAGAAATGAGCAGGATGGCGACAAGATTCATGAAATGATGGCTGATTAATACATAAACATATCCAGATGGATGTGATATGATACATTGGATTTTGGGTTTATAAACTCTGTCTTGTGTTGTTTTTAGGCTACAGGGAAATTTTTCATTTTGGAAGCGCTGAGCAGAGCAGAAAAGAGGAACCAACAAGTTAAACTGAAAGAGTTAAAAAATGAGGAAGAGAAGTTCTTTTTGGTTGAGTGCTTACGGACCTGAAGCTAGCCTCTGGTGAATTCAGCTGCATCAGGAGGAACATTTTCACATTGAATCCCTACAGTTTTGATAATTATTATTCAGAATAGCTGAAACTGACATAAACTGTACTTCACAAACAAGGAGTCAGTCAGTAAGGAAGTCAAACCATCAGAGGAAATAGGAACCAAAAGGGATTTTTTGTTGAAGATGAGTTCATAAGAGGAAGTAAAAGGAGGAAGTTTGAGCTTAAGATGCAAGATAAGTTTCTTATTATCAGTAAAAACTCCAGTGTGTCATTTTTAGAATGATTCTTAGTGGGGCTTTCTAAATGCTCTTCACGGTGAAATGAAAGAATATGCAAAGTAGAATTTTTCAAGAACATTTTTCCTCTCTTTTTTGAAGAGCTTAATCTTTGAATTTGAGAGCGTGACTTATTGATTTCACGTTTACGTTTTGTAAAGCTCTCCCTCAAAACCCTGCCCTCTCACTCAAATAGCCCTTAGATTTGCTGTGCTTCTGCTCAAAGTGAATACTTGCACTCATATATTGTTGCTTGCTGCCTCTCTACACTCGGGAAACATCTGCTCTCAGATTTTTTTGACAAAACTTCCCAACCAATAGAATGCCGATGACCAATGAAACGATTGCTGCTCATTGTGGGCGATTCCCTTACAGGCTACTTCTGTTTAACCAGGTTCATCCACTCCAGCCCTCCACGCTCCAAGAAGTAAAGCGAACACACCCTCATCGAGGCAGGAGTGCAGTCATGTGTTGACCACAGTCATGCTCTCAAATTGAATGACCATGCTCTTGAAGAAGAAAACTAGCCTCATACAATCTAAGAGCGAAATCAGATCACTAAATATTTTGAATGTTTTCTTCTGTCTGTGTCTTCTTCATGCAGTTGTATCAGATCTGACCCTACGAGTGTCCCAGGACTCAGGTTACCTCCAGACGTTGGGGGCCCTCGGCTCTCCCTCCGCCCCGCTGCCCGTCCTCCTCTTCCCCCTGTGCTGCCGGGTGTGTGGCCTCACCCTGGAGGAGGCCGACCTGGAGGGGGACAAGGCTGAGGCTGAGGGGAGGGGAGGGCGACGGTGGTCAGGTATGTTTCCCAAAACTCTGATTCACTGTTTTTTCTTCTTTTTTTCTGTTAATCATGAGTCATGCTGTGGTTTCATCACATGTAGAAAAATAATTTCTTAATGTGGATTTGATGTTGAAAACCTCTGTTGTGCAATGTGTAGTTTGTTTCTATAGTTGTCTCCAACCGTCCAAATCACAGCTGTCACTGTTGAACGGCCTGCAACTTTTTCTCCTTCCATTTGGCTCTGTTTGTTATATGAAACTGTCGGCTTCCTTCAGAACTCCTGACTCGTCTTGTTGTGATTTTAAGACAGTACCCATACTCAGAAGTTTTTGTGTCAGCCGTGAATTATGTCTGCAGGACTTCCTTTTAAATCTGCTTTTCCTCGAAAAAGCTCAACCAATCAGAGGATAACTTCCATTGCCTGTTTGTAGCCTGAGAGTTGAACTGTTGGGCATAGTTGGCCACGTGCTTGTAAAACATATTGCTCTGAATGCACAGTAAGTAGTGTAAAATCAAACTGAAAGTGAAGAAGTCAGGGGGGACCAAAATGGAATCCTTGCCCAAAATCACACCTTTCACTCTATGAATTTTCAGGTGTGTCGTCGTTGCTCGTTGGACCTGCTGTCCAAAGATGGATCCGGGCCTCCCTGCAGCCCGACCGTGTCTCGTGGATCTCGGCGGGGTCAACGTGGCACCAAGCTGTACCGCTGCCCTCACTGCCCCTTCCTGTCTCACTACCCCAACCACCTGGCCCGCCACGCCCACATCCACTCTGAGGAGAAACCCCACCGCTGCCCACACTGCCCCTACACCTCCTCACACCTCGACAACCTCAAACGCCACCTGCGCGTGCACACGGGCGAGAAGCCTTACCAGTGCCCGTCGTGCAGCTACGCCTGCGGGAACCTCGCCAACCTGCGACGTCATGAGCGTATCCACTCGGGCGCCAAGCCGTTCCACTGCGGCGTCTGCGGCTACTCCTGCAACCAGAGCATGAACCTGAAGAGGCACATGCTGCGACACACGGGCGAGAAGCCGTACGCCTGCGCCGAGTGTGACTACACCACAGGTCACTGGGACAACTACAAACGGCACCAGAGGAAACATGGACACAACACGGACAGCTGGGACAAACACGCACCCATCAACGGCCTCAGCTGGGGCAAAGACACTCAGGAGAGCCAGATTCAGGGACAGGAGCACAGTTAGATACACTCTGTGTGTGTGTGTGTGTGTGTGTGTATGTGTGTGTATGTGTTGTATACACTGGTGAACCTCCAGCTCAGGTTGGAGCTAAACTCAGGTGCCTTTGACAGACTGAACAACTGTAATGCTGCACTGACTTTATCAAGGGGCATTAATGTGTGTGTGTGTGTGTGTGTGTGTGTGTGTGTGTGTGTGTGTGTGTGTGTGTGTGTGTGTGTGTGTCAGTCAGTCTTCTCTTCAGTAAATGCAGTCCATAGACTCGTCCCCTGGTCTCGGTCAGAATGTGACTTTTTCTAACAGTGTGTGTGTGTCGTGAAGCCGATCTGATGAATTGAAATGTTTATTTTTTTCCCCCTCTACAGATAATCTATATTTTGTAAATGTGTGTGTGGAGTGGATTTGTGTTTTGGGTTTTTTTTGTTGTTTTTTTTAATAGCAGGGTGGATCATCATCTCACAAGCTTTGAGCCTGGATGAAGGTTTTATCCCAGACTCATTCAGATTTTTAGTGGAGTTCCTGTGCAGCTTCAGTCAGGTTCCACACTTCTGAATCTTGGCCCATGTCTCAGATTTTCCTCAGTCAGAGTGTTGTGGACATCAGAAAACTGAAATATTGGCAAAACAGAAAATAACCAGTCTTAAATCAGCATATTTCTTTAGTCATCATTACACACCACAATTCGTGTATCATCAGTTTACATTACTTTCATAACATCATGGCCTTTTTTTCTCGACTTTGGCCCTCGTACACTCGAACATTTCGGCATTTTAAACAGATCCAGCATTTGAAGTGTTAGAAAATCAGTCAAACCAAAAATAGAAGAGAGGAAGTTTAAAAATGAAAATGCGCAGGAGCCCTGCTGTCTGAATTTTCTGTGTCCTTATTGTCTGTCTGACAGAATTTTTTAGATCAAGATCCTGAAATATCCTGAAATTTAAAGATTTATTCCAGAGAAGGACTTTACATAATAGCTTTTCACTTGCTTTATTAAATTATCAAAGCTGGCCTTTACCTCTCAGATATCAACAATTCACGGAAGAATAGAAAGAATTTAATAATGCAAGAACTCAAATTTTATTAAATCATGAAAGTTTCCATGAAACATTTAGGAACCTGGTCTTTATTTCAGTTTATTCAAGAAATTTAATTAAAAAAATTTGGTTTTGGAGATTTAGGTTCAGATGTTGGGTCAAACTTAACGTGAAGCTCTGTAGGTGATGTGAAG
Source organism: Holacanthus passer (assembly GCA_025331565.1). Lineage (NCBI taxonomy): Eukaryota > Metazoa > Chordata > Actinopteri > Pomacanthidae > Holacanthus > Holacanthus passer. The sequence continues at coordinate 81,096 of JAFREQ010000148.1, forward strand.
CCCATTCCTGCAAAGGCTCAGTTTCTTCCAGCGTTTTTACTCGTGTGTTTAATAAGCTATCAAATCAAGTAGCAGTGAATCAAGTCCAGGCTCAGAAAGCAGCTCCACTTCATTTGATCTAAATGTCAAAACTGTGAATTTGTCAGGCTGATTGAGCGTCTAAAGTAGAAATACGACAAACTAAACAAAGCTGGCGGGAGAATATGTGAAATGTCAAATAGACTTTTTGCTTTTTATTAATGATGCTCGGTGAGCTCCAGGGATTGTCACATTAAACCACGCTTCTCCAAACTGTCCAAACTTTGCTGTCTTTCCCAAAATTAGATGAAAAGGTCTTAAGTCAGGATGTGGTTAGCCTAGCTTAGCATAACAGCTGGAAGCATGGGGAAACAGCTAGCCTGACACTGTCCAAAGTTTAAAAACCACCATTTTTTGTCTTTTGTTTGTCTGACGTGCACACAAGCAGAAATATAAATGTGTAAATGTGAGGGTTGCCAGGTTTGTTGTTCGCAGTGCCTTCACATCTCTAATAAAAACAAGTCTGATTGAAGCTGAATTGAAGCTACTTCCTCTTTCACGCTCTTTGTTTAGGAAACACCTGCTTCACACACCCAGAGGTGTAGAGACGAGGACACTGAGGGACTCGTGGTGCTCACTGATGGAACATCTTCACGAACGAACCGCAGAAATGTCCCCCAAAAATCACCCCGACCCACAAACACACATTTGAAGTGAAGCTAAGACTCCCTACAGCACAGGTTACAACAAAAACAAATGAGTTGTGGCGATGTCTCAGTGTGATAAAGGGTGAGATCAGTCTACTGTGACCGACAGACCCATCATCTTCAAACTGTATGAGGACAGCCTGTATGTAAAGTAGATGGGGTTCCTGTGTGTGTTGTGGATTTTATTTCACAAGTAACTGAAGAAAGACACAGCAAATATCTGAACTCATGGGCCTGGTGAGTAGAACATGAAGCTTTTCACTGATTTCACCTTTTATTTTGAATGTTAATCTGCACTTTTGTCAATGACAGAGTTGAAACCTGTATTTTTATATCCAGGTGTTTTGCTACCACTTTTTAATTAGACTTTTACAGCGTAACCAATGGCTTTAATTAATGGTCAATAAATGACTACTTCTTGATAAGAACATCTTCTGGGTTGCCAAGATCTAAAAAAAATGCCACACTTGCTTTGTCTTTTTAGCTCTTAAATTAATCAGAAATAGCTCTGAACACTAGAAAAAGATACGAATAATTACTGTTAAAATCTGTTGATTAACTTTTTGATTTTAAGGCTTTTAAAGTTGGAAGCAGGTACTGAGCTCACCACAGAGAGGTTGAAGGAGGCCTTTGAATGAAAAGGCACAGCGACTTCCTGAGCCTTTAGATTACACCCAGGGAGCAGCTTTCTGAGACAAGATTGTCCAAAAATGCTCTATGTTGATGGAAAGTGCAACAGAAACCTCAACATGTCCTTCAGTCTCAGCTTTTACGAGTTCTCATAAATCTGTGTGCCAATGGTTACAGCATTTCATATCCCCATAAATCACAAAAAAAGAAATTAGACAGATTTTATGTCACGCTTTGTTGGATTCACTTATTCCCTCTACTTCCCCTCTAAGGTTTTATAAGATGACACTGTAATTCTTGTTAAACTGTTGAAATGTACTTTCTTCACTTCAAGATTTAACACACTGAACTAAGACGGCTTTATCTTCACTTGCTAACTTTCTGCTGACAGTTTATTAGGAATTGACAAACCCATATCCCTTTACTCTTGACTTTACCAACGTTTCCAACAGCTCCACTTCACTTTATTAAAGACTTATGAACAGTCATAACTGCAGACTTGATGGCATGTATTGTAATAATTAGTTTGGACTTGTTCTTATTAATCACACATAAAGGCTGCTTCATTAGAAAGTGGCAGCAGGTTTTGATAGAAGTTAAAAAAGGTAGAAATCTAAAAATGATGTGATGTATAACACAAAATGAGTGTTTTAGCTTTTTAAAAAATGCTTCTCATTTTGTGGCTTCCTGCTCGTGACTTCAGTTTTTGTTGTGGTTACATTAAAACCATGGCTTTCTGGCTGACATCGAAATATTGTTGAAGCTATAAGCAGAGACAACATGGAGGACTTTGAGCCAATATCCTCGATAGTTTGGAGGATGTGATTGTGTTCGGCAGCCTGTTGCTGTCTGACTGATCTCTGACAAACACTTAGGTTGGGAAGTTCTGGTCTCAGCTCCAGGTTTGTCCAGGTAACCACAAGCCTTCTGGTGGGTCATTTCATCACTGTGTGTTTGTTGTCTCTGCAGAAAAATTCCCACCCCAAGTTGTTCCCAGGGGACATTGTTGAATATCCCAGGAACAAATACTTCTCTCATTTTGCAGTGTACTACGGAGAGAAGGACGGCGTTCCCTATGTTGCTCACCTGACATGTCGAGGTTGGTGTTTTCCTGCTGTACTTTTTTTGTATGAGAGTCTCATACAAATTTTGCAAATTTCCCCACTGTGGGACGAATAAAGGTTTATCTTAAGGTTTATCTTTTCTTAAAGCAAGTACAAATATTATGAATAGATAAGATGGAGATTCTTCTTTTTCATCTGGCCATACTCGAGGGTGTTTGGGGATTTTACTGACCAATGTAAAACTTTTCCAGCACTTTGTATTATCAAACCCCTCTAATGTGTTTGTTTGTCAGATTCAGATGCCAAGCTGCCGCTGTTTGGCCGAGCTCTGAGGTCAGAGGTCAAACTGGATCCACTGGAGCTGCTGGGGAAAAAGTACAAGGTAACTCACATAGACAAGATATAATAATCCCCTAAAATATCATGAATTATCGCAGTGAGAACAATGACGACAAAGTCTTTGTGGTGGTGGTGAATCTCCCTGTCACAGGTCAACAACATGTGCGACGACTCGCTCTCTGCCAGAGACTTCCACGGCGTGGTCAAGCCGGCTATCGACGACTTGATGGGACGGGAGGTGACGTTCGATATCCTGTTTCATAACAGCGAGCACCAGGCGACGCTCTTCAGATACGGAGTCAAGAAATCTGAACAGGTCAGTGGACAGAGGATATTATTTTACTGCTCTTACTGAAATTTAATTCACTGTAGTTTGAGAAACAAGAACAGACAGTTTGGAGCTTCACAGTGAAATATCAAGAGTAATCTGTTATGTAATGACTCTTTTTCTGCTTCAGTCGTCACTTATGTTAAGATGTTTTCACCAGCTGTGCAGTCAGGTTGGCAGTTTCAGGCCCTTGAGAATTCCCAGTGTTTGGATTTCTTAGTGTAAAATGAGCAAAACCAGAAAAAACATGAGCAACAGAAAAAGAAATGCTTCTTCTGGCTCAGTAACTCAGGACGTGTCTGTGGAGAACAAGTCCAGGAACAAGTCGGGAAAGACACATTTTTCTCAGATCTTTAGTTTCTTCAGGCTGAGGTTAAATAAAACTGATGTGTGTGTCTGTGTGTTACAGATAGAGAGGATTTATGAACACATCATGCCGGCCTGGAAGAAGCTGTTCGATGAGAAAAAACTGTGAAAACTTCTTTGTGTTCAGTTTTCATCTCGATTCTCATCTCAACCGTTTGTGCCATTGTTGTCCCAATATCCTAATTTAAAGACAAACGTTGAGTGATATAGGCATAATTTCTAAAAGGTTGGAATATTTTAAGAAATAAAGTCACAAGAAAACATTTGCATATATTTAGGAAACAAAATGTTGTATTTTACGTTGGGTTGGGCGGATTCGACTTTTATATTTGTGTTTATTTGTGTAGAATTTTATTTACGGAAAAAAATGGGGGCCTCACTAAAACAGGAATCACCACACGATGGTGTCAGCACTACTGTTAAAAATTGTGGATTTCAAGAATAAAGTCGCAATATTTTGAGAAAAAACGTTGCAACATTATGAGAATTTTAAAAAATCACAATTTTGAAAACAGGTTAAAAGTCATAACTTTACACAATAATCTCTGCAGAGGTGATATCAAGACTTCTTCTTGCAGACTTTTGACTTTATTGTCATAATATTCTGAGATTTTTTCAAAATGTTTAGACTTTTTTCTTGATGTCCAAACACTCCGTCACATGTAAAAGATTTCACAAATTCTGGTTGGAAAAATATCCATGTCTCTGTCCTCTTTGGATTTTACTCTGTTGTATTTTCACATGTATGCTGCAGCTTTAATCAAAATATTTTATGCCAGTCAAAACTTGAAGCTTTTCGCTTCATTTATTTCAGTTTTCATTTGTCATTTTTAAAATCACTTTTCATTTTATCATCCTGCTGTTTTCCTTTTCTTATTATTTCATTGTTTGTTTTGTCATTTTTCCAAAAAAACATGAATATACCAAAAATCCTTTTAAACAAACGTCTCTGAGTCTGACTGAACTGAAACTTAATCCATTTCATTCTTTATGTGAGATATGAGATGTTTGTCAGGCATTGTCAAATCTTTCCAAGTTCTTTGCAGCTCTTGTACAATGTCTCAGTCTTTTGTCCTTTTTTCTTCTAGATTTTTTCATGCAGCACCTGTTTAAGTCTTTTCTACATTTTCTTGGTCTAAAATCCAGAAACACTCAGCAGCTTGTTTTTCAAGTTTCATCCTGCATTATCTTAACAGAAAACATTTATAATCACTGTCAATTACTCTGAAATGTGATAATTTACTTATTGATACAAGGTTCGAAAATGGTGAAAAATGTCAGTCATAATTGCAAAAAACCAAAAGTTAAATCTTCAAACATCTTGTCTGACCAACAGGCCAAACAGGCCAACAGGTTTCTTCTAATCAAGTCATATAATACTTGATTAATTGTTTCAGTACTTGAGACAAGATTAACTTTTTATTTTGCTCCTTCCTCCCTCCCTTCCTTCCTTCCTTCCTTCCTCTCTCCCTCACAGTTTAGGGGCCACAGTAACACCTCCAGCCTTCTTGAGTGTTTCTTTAAGCCATGAGATCAGGATGCTGTTTGTCTCAGCTGGCCTGTCCATCTGAGTCCAGTGTCCACACTCCTCAATGTGTCCTCTGCTCAGGTTTGGGATCTGCAATCAATAAACGTCAGATTCATGTTCAATCCAATAATAATCTAATAATCTATAACAATTGATTGTCATGCTGCTGTTTTCCTCACCAAATCGTCCATTCCCTTGGAGAAGGCCGGCAGCAGCACCTGGTCTTTACCTGCCGTCACCATCAGTGCAGGCATCAGCAGCTAACACACACACGCACAAAGTGATTGACATACTTTGTTTATGCAGAACACACACTCTAGTTTATTTGGACTCAATCCAACAAACACCGTCTTGCTGCCCCAAATACTCACTAGAGACCAAATGTGGATTTATCCGCCGCTGAAAATAGTCCCCAACAAATGCTCTATTTCCTTCTGTTTGTTTGATAAAAACTAGCAGCTGGTTCACTAAAAAAATACTGAACTTACTTTAAAATGAAGCTATATATTTGTGAGGTGTGTAAAGATTTCTGTCTACGGTAAGAACCAATGGGCTCAGAGCTGAGAGCCACAGACAGGAAGTCAGACAGGGTTGTTGGTCTTTTCTTCAGGTTTGTTCATAATAATAAGAAGAAAATAAAAAATATATGCTCATTTTTTAAAGCCTGAACGAACTTGATCTACACAATTCCGCAGCAATTGCATGACACAAACGACTGCGTGTTTCCCAGAATGATTTAATCAAACGTTTGTTCTCTGGCACAAACCTTTCCAGTGGGACGAGAACACATCCACCTCCAGTTCGCCTCCCCATTACGATACCAATTCAACGGTCCCCTGTGAAGCCAAACACAGGATCATTCTTTTTAAATAATATTCACAGTTATCCATTATCAAAACGCTGCTTCACGAGCATCCTCTCTTTTAAAGTGTTTTACTCAGAAATCATGTTTTCTTTACATTGATTGCAATATGTGTTTGTAATGTGAAGTTTTGCGACGGTGGAGTTTCGGTGTGAGTGAATCCTGTTTAATTTGTTCAAAGACCTGAAGCCTCGCTCTTTGTACTGGCTGACGTAGAACTGCAGGTCGGCCTCCGTCAGCATGGAGCTCTGGGGAATCTCCTCCGGCAGACCCACAAACAGACCCCCTGTGACCCAACACAAACAGGACGTGACCACAGTTACTGGTGTTTTTGATGAGCTCTTCAGTCTGTAGAAACTTTCATAAATGATATTCAGCAGGAAATGAGACGTCAGGGTGGAGTCTGACCTCGAGCACAGACTCCCGCGGTGCTGATAGCAGGACGCTTCGCCTCGGAGAAATAACAAAAACATTTATTTATTATGTGACATAAAGGTGATTTTTCTGACTGTGCAGATTTGATATGGTGTGTGTGTGTGTGTGTGTGTGTGTGTGTGTGTGTGTGTGTGTGTGTGTGTCCTCACTGCCTCCGCACTGCTGAAAAATAAAATCTTGAACGTTCTCTCCAAGTCTTTCTCCAGCTCGGCCTCAGCTACGCCCTGCGACACACACCCGTGTACAGTTTATTGTCATACACACAGAGAAACAAGAAATACTTGAAGGAGTGGTAAGGGAGTGGTAAGGGGAAGTAGACTATGTATTAGTATGTGAGATCTTATCATCACTGTTATGATGAGTGTGTATACTGTATATGTGAAGCCATCACTGTCTTGTATCAGCTGTGTTTGTGTGTCGACATGCTGCGGACAGACTGACTGGTTTCTGGAAGTAGAGCTGGTAGTCAAATATGGGAACGGCCTTCAGACTCTCTGCAGGATTAACAGAAGGATCGGCAGGGAACAGAGGCGTGTTCAGAGACGCTACAGCCCTTCACACACAGGAAAACACATTTCACTACAGTGCACAGTATCTGGGTGGTGTCGTTGAATCTGTGTGTGTGTGTGTGTGTGTGTGTGTGTTCACCTGACTCTCTCAGGGTAATACTGAGCCATGGTCCACACCAGAAAGCCGCCCCAGTCATGACCCACCAGGGTGACCTGTGGTATCGACTGGACAAGGGACAGAGAGAACACACAGTATATATTTGGGTACTACTACAACTACTACTACTAATGATAATAATGATAATAATAATGTTAAAATGTATAGGCACATGACGGACAGCAAATAAAAGCAGGATAACCTCCTGTATCTCTGCAAGTATATTTTCATCATTAAAGTGAACATTAATTAGTGTCCTGCTAACGTACGAGTTTGTGTGACGTGTTATAACTCACCATTTTGTCCATAAATGTGATTAAATCCTGAAAAAAATGATTACATTAATTAGATCCTACATGAAAATTGTCTCACAGAGGAAAGTCATGTGAATCAGCTGCATTATTGTTAATGTAATAACAGAAAAACAATTACACAAAGTGATGAGACGTAAATCTCAGCAAGTCAATTAAGTGTAATTAAAAAGACCTTCATTCCTAAAAATATGAGAGACATTTTTTTTGTGAAAGCATCCTGATAAGTGTGTGTTGGTGAGATTGTACCTTGCAAAGTTGCTCCTGAGAATATTCCTCGATGTCTGTCAGTGGAGACACGACACATTGGATCACAGTTAATGAGGATACGGTTCTTCAGACGCAACATGAACCTCCAGAATGTGGATTTGGTGAAACGATTTTTACGTGAGTGAGATTATTGTTAAATGAATGACAAGAATGGCTTTTTTTTTGGGCTCTTCCAGATTTAGTATTGAACTTTGACACCCACCCACCTGGGGGCGCTGTGGACTCTCCATATCCCTTCATGTCCAGAGCCAACACCCTGAACCCTGCTGCTGCCAGAGCTGGGATCTGCCAGAGAGAGAAGAATGAACCATGAGAATGAACCTTGTATTTGCTTTGTATCAGTGCTGGAAAGTAACTAAGTACATTTACTCAAGTACTGTACTTAAGCACAAATTTGAGGTACTTGTACTTGAGTATTTTCTTTTAATGAATTTCTCCTCCTCCACAGGGGGAAATATTGTACTTTTTAACTTCACGACATTATCTGACACCTTTAATCACTTTGGCCTCTGGCTCATTGTGACCACATTTCTCACTATTTTCTGAATTTTTACGAACCAAACAATCGATCGATTGATGGAGAAAATAATCAGCAGATGAATCATTAGTTTCAGTCCTGAACAAAATAGTTCAAAATGAGCTTCAACAGGAAAAATCCTGCTTTTACATGAATGAGGAGGAAAAATCATCTAATGACAGAAGATCAAACAGCAGAACAGTTTGATGCTCTGAATCTACATTTGTCTGATTATACCATTACATTTTCAACATTTTCAATGCAGAGTAACAGAGCACTTTACCTGATACCTCCAGGAGTACCAGCTCTCAGGGAAGCCGTGACACAGCAGAACTGGTGGACCTGTGCCCATTTCAACATAATGAGTCCTCACACCGGGCTGACACACACACACACACACACACACACACACAGACATTATCATTAATGTCACAAGACAACAACCATAACTTCCTAAATAGATTATAGGTGGAGAATGATGTGTTGACACTGATGTAGATTATTACCTTGATAGTGACGTATCCATGAGACACTTCATCAGGGCTGCAGGATGGTGGAGGACTCTCTGCTCCGACAGCCTGAGACACACACACACACACTCATGTAAATGTGTATGTAACTGTGCTAATGTTAACACAGCTGCTATGAGGATAAACCCTTTGATTTGAGCAACATGACTTTTCCTCTGGTATTGTCATGCCCCCTTCTGGAAACACAAATTACTTGTTTTTTTCCTTCCTTGTTTCTATAAGATCAAACTGTTCTGGTTGTCACCTGAACTCCAGTAAAGTCGGCCAGTTTGTCCAGAGCGTCGTTCAGATTTTCCACCAAAATGGCCTTCATCCCGGCTCCCTGCGCTGCCTTCACACCTGCCTCATCTGCATCCAGCCACAGAGCCTGAAATAAGACACACAGGTTAACAGAACTGCACACCTGTATATACAATTGTGTGTGAGTGGATCCTCTACCTGTTGTGATGTCACTCCCAGGTGCTGCAGAGCCGAGCTGAACAGGGAGGACTCGGGGACCCGGTGACCTGAGCGACAAGACTGGAGGACCAGGTCGAAATGGCCGCCCAGCAGAGAGAGAAGGCGGGCTGCACCGTCTCCAGTGGCACTGTCATCTAGCCAGTGATTGGCCAGCACAGCTGTCAGTAACCCTGAGGGGATGGAGAATCACATGGAAGGAAAAATTCCAGCCTCAGAAAACCTTTGTCTGGTAAGTTTGTGAGATTTTATTTCAGCCGCCTCTCTTCATGTTGGGGCAGGTTTACTTGAGCCTGTGTTTACTTTATCTCCAGTGGATTTAAGGATCATGTAAAAGTTCTGAAAGACAAAAGATTTAGTTGGGTCCCACTGCTGTATATGTTTTGTGTCCAGATGTGTTGATGCATGTGTACCACTGTGACGCAGACTGGCAGCTGTCTTCAGCACAGCTGGTTGGACGTCCATCATCGCCTGTCTGAGCTCCTCCAGCAGGCCTCTGACTGACCAATCAGACGGCAGAGTCACGCCTCTGACCTGGGCCTCCTTCACACACTCAGCCTCGAACGCTGGGATCATCTACACACACACACACACACACACACACACACACACACACACACACACAGTAAAACAGAGATTCGTGGATGAAGGAGGCAGTAAAAGGACCCATGCAGGGACTCATTTCCATATTCAGTCACCATCAGGAGCAGAAGTGAAGCAGTGAAACAGTAGCCTGAATCAACAATAGATAGTTTTGACCTCACTCACCTGGGAGAGCGTCACCTCGCCTCTCTCCGCCCGACTCATGGCGCTGTCCTTTTGGGACGCCACACTGGACAGAAAGCCACTGAAAAGCCCAGAGAGACCAACGACAGAATTAAAGACATCAACATGAAGAAGTGGTATCATAAGAATGTTGTATGTGGTTCAGAGTCATGAGTATAGTTTTTATAGATTTTAGGAGCCATAACAATTGCACACACACACACACACACACAGCAAGTTGGGGTTCACTGTCTTGCTCAAGAACTTTGACATGGGCCAGAGCCTCCTGAGCCACAGCAGCCCATATATAATATTCAGAAATATATCATTATGAGATACGAGGTGTTACAGCCGATGCAGTCCATAATTGGTTTATGGTTGCACCTTTAGTCCAGCAGGTTATGAAACAACTGACAGCAAATGTCTGCTGACCTACTGCACAGTAAGAGCTTTGATTACAAAACACACAATGTTCCTGTTCAGAAGATTTTGGCCAACAGTTTGTTTCTTTCTTTCCTGTTTCAACATGACAACGTCCTCGGCCACAAAGCCAGGTCCATAAAGAAATGGTCTGTTCATTTGATTGCTGAAATAAAATGTGAAAAAGTTTAAGCAAAAACATCCAATTTTTGGGAGCAAATCAACATTTATGTCACCGTCTCTGGAAAACCAGATTCTACAATACTGATGTATGTCAATTCAAAATTAAAAGGAACTAAAAGAAAAAGTCTGCAATAATTAAATTCGACACTTTAATCTGTTAAGAATACAGGAGGACACTGATGTCTGGTAGATGTAAATGGTCCAACATATGCTAATGTACTGAAATCATTGAAGACAGCAGGCTGAGTGTGTTTAAAGGAGGAACTCATGAACTGAACTTTGACCCCTGTAACATCAAATCAATGTAGAAAATCTTTTTGGAAGTGTTGAATAGTGTAGTGCTGAAATTCAGCATGTATCAGGTGTCTGTTTACTTTTGGTCATGTAGTGTGTACCTCTTGTCTAAACTAGTTTCTTATTGCACAGTATGTTAAAGAGTAACAGCAGCTTAAAGTCAAGTCCGACTGAAGTACTTTTGTTTTTGCTGCTTCTGCTGAAACACTGAAAAACAATTTTCTAAAACTTCTGCCACAGTGGAATATTCTGGTCTTTCCTGCTTGGACAGATTAACATGTTTTATATATTTCAGTGTAGGATGCATAACATTGTTTAAGAGAAACAATAGCTTTAATTTGATCTGGACATTTGCAGAGAGCAGAGATGTTGTCTTACCCTGGCAGTTTGTGCGTCTCCTCCAACTTGTGGAAAACATCATGAGGTCTGGAAGAGACTACAACTCCCCAGAAGTTGAATAAGATGGCTTTCCTCTGAGCCATCTCCTCTGAACCTGAGTGAAAGGAGCTGTAATGTCGGTGCGTCTGCTTTCCAACTGGAAGGTGTTTCTCGTGCTGCAGGACTGTTCAGCTCCTGCCTGAGGACAAACTTTGCCCTCTGGACAGACTCACAGAGCAGGTCCGCCCACCTATCCTGCAAGCCCTCACTTGACTCAGAGGAGGGACAACAACATCCTTCTTAAATAATGTGCCACATATTCTATTACATCTGTATACACCTGTATTAGGTGCCACTTCATGAGGGTTTTCAGTTTTGAATTCTTTTGGAGAGATGTTATTTAACATGATGGACATTTTAGGAGCTGCAGATTGTGGATGTATGGATGTGTATTTAGTATCTTAATCTGACCTTCAGTATTAACTTATTACTCTGCTTGATGTAAAAAAAAGGAGTCAACCTTTGATTCAAGGAACACACTTCTGTATGTGTTGTGTTTGTGTTTCCTGGTCCATTAGTGCCATCTTGTGGATGCGTCACGTCTTACAGGACGTGATGTGAAGCAGCAAAACTGAAAGTCAGACAAACCAGGAAGCTTTTAGTTATCGTTCAAGAAGCTGAACTGTTGGATCTGTAAAAACGTGGACCTCCTAACACACAGCGAGGGATAAATGGACCCTGCACCACACAGGTAAAAACAGATCCGTGTTTTTAACCTATTACCTTTTATTATCATCCTGCAGAAAAGAAAGACAACACCTGTGGATGGTTATGATCTTTTTTTCCCAACAATCAATTTGCCTCCAGTATTTGATTTGTACCTGAAGTTCACCTAATCCATTCAAGATTAAGAATTTAAGAGAGCATTTTCAGTATTTACAAAGTTAGGTTATTAAGTTTTTTGGTTTAAGGTCTCTTACTTCCTGGAAGGGCGGAAAGAACGACGTCACTTTGATTGACAGCTGTCAGCTGCCTGTCGGCTCCAAACACGGAACTCATTCAGTCACTGAGCTTCAGCTGTTTGTGCTGGTTTTGTCTTTCGGATATTTGTTCCTGTAAATACTGGATCAATAACTCTGCTGCTGAGCGGTTCATTAACTAACAGACTGTCCAGAAGTCGGCGCTCCCGTTTTTTCCTTTACTAGTAAACATGCTAATGAATTAGCATCGGGCTCCAGCTAGCTGCCGCCGGCTGTGTGGGGTCTTTGTCCGGGACGTCTGCGCTGTTTTCTCGGTGAGTTTGTTCTGGTGTTTGTGGAGCTGCTTGTTGGCTGGAGTTTGACTGTGCTGCCGTGTTGACTGTGTTTCTCTCGGGGGGAGACGGTGGAGGTTGAGCTAAGCTAACGATGCTAACGGGAGCGTCTGGTAGCTTCAGTTATTAAAGCTGCTGAAGTCAAAACGTAATAACTAGTGTTATAGTTTATGGTGATAATACTTTAGAATAAAAGGCGTCTGTGTGGAAAATAATGGTCCGATAAGTTAGTTGACTTACTTTATGTGATCTAAATTGACCTTATGCTAAATTGTGTGTAAACACAATAAAGTTTTTGTAACTTCAAAATATTAAAGTGTCATTTCTGAATGTTTCCAGAAATAACATTAACCCAGATGTTGTTATTGGTTAAACTGGAGTTGGTTGTTGAAGCTAAACAGTAACATAAAATTTGACGGTCCATGGACCGTTATTGTTTATGTTAATGTTATTTCTAAAACAGAAATTTTAAGTTTATTATCCTCCAGAAACTGACTGATGGTGATCGGCTGGAGGCTGAAATGTTCACATATAACCTTAAGCCGCTATTTTAGGAGGAAACGTGGAAAGTACCGGTACCAGGCGGTAGAGTGGGTTCGAGGCTCGGGTTAGTTTCAGGCTCGGTGAGCGTGTTTCATCAGACAGGCTTCATTCAGCCCCACCTCTTTGCCCATAGTTGGATCAACCGGAGTTAGGCGACATCACCGTCTGCCAAGATGGCGGCGCCCTACAACTGGATACGCTCTTCGGAAATCCACGGGTGGCGTCACGGATACTATCTGACGTCATGGTTTTATACAGTCTATGGTTTTATAGAGTCTGTAGTCAGTCAGTATCGTCAGATTTATTCAGGTACACATGCGCCTGATTCTGTTCTGTAAATCTCAGTCATTTTGGAACTGTCCACTTCAGGTTCCTACTCTTATTTTGAGTGTTTGGAAATGTGTACATGCTTAAATGTTCCTCCACTGTCCATTGCTGCAGCACCTCTATTCACCCTCTGTTTGAATGCTGTCTCTTTAAGGCCCCCCTCCAGTCTAATCTGATTGGTCAGCTCACACAGGTCATTTAGCAGGTGCCGCCCACCTACAACAAGTCTTCAGCTCTGCCGGGTTTTTGCAACCAGGGAATGACTGGAACCGAGTTCAACCGCATGTGTTCCAGCAGGAATCTGACACAAAATTATGGAGAAATGAACAACATGTTCCCTGATGATTACCTCAGGTAAATAACATTACTGCTATTTATATGTATGTCTCTGTCACATAATGTTAGTCTAGTATTTATGCATAATCTCTCGAAACTGTGTAATGTATGAAGTTTAGGCAGTCCTGCAAAAACATTTCTCTCACTCTGAAAGATTTTAGATATTTTATGTAATGGTTAATACATCACAGGCAAAACAATTGTTGTAATTAACATTTATTTAAACTAATATTTTTCTCCAGATCATTGAAGTTGGTTCTGGGTGCAGAACACACAGAACAAAGGCCACATGGCTTGTACAAAACAGTCTGCTTTAGATTATGTCAGAAGTGCCAGACGTCACCTTGTGAGAGAATTGAAGAGTCTCTCTGTGATTTTGGAGAACTTGTATCAGCAAGGAATTTTCAGTGATGAAGAGGTCAGTAAAATACAGACAGAGAAGGATGACTACGATAAAACCAGAAAAATACTGGACTCAGTCACAAAAAAAGGGGAAGCAGCCTCTTATGAGTTCCTCAGGATTATTGACATGACGAGGAAGAGGACCTTAGAGAGGCCATCACTTCTCCCAGAGCAAAATAGTGTAGCTTCTTCTGAGAAGTTTGACCTGCACCACTGGATCAGCTGCTTTTCTTTCAAGGAAGACACACAAATGGATACAAGCTACTTACAAGGTATTTTGAAGCTGAATTCTGATTAGTAGCATGTCACATTTTTTTCTGTCTTTGATGTGTATTTATTGACTCACTGTTGTTCTTGATTTAGGTCCAAAGCCGTGCCACCAATATCAGGCAAAGTTGAAGTCAAAAGCACAAAAATTATCAAATAAGTTTTGGATGGCAAACAAAAATCTGTTTGACAAAAACAATCCTGGTCTGTCGTACACTTCGCTTGTATTAGACACACAAGGAAGTGGTTCTCCATCTAAAATAAAGAAATTTAAGAGCAAGAAAAGCAAGATGAGTCGCCCTAAAAAGTTGAGAACATACATCCCTGTGGACAGACCAGAAATTTCCCCCAGTTACCTCCTGAAAACCACTGAAGACATAGTTTTGGTTGGTAAGCCTGGAATCGGAAAGACTGCACTCACTTATGAAATGTTGAAACTCTGGGCGGAAAGAGACAACAAGGAGCTGGATTACATGTTTTACTTTGACATGAGAGAAGCATCACGCATCAAGATGGCCAAGACCGTGGAGGAACTTCTCTTCAGTGTGTGTGAACCAGATGAAGGCAAAGAAGAGGTCTTAAAGGATATGAAGAAGAACTCTGACAATGTCACAATCATTTTTGATGGAATCACAGATCTTTCTTCTTCAGTGGTGCAGGCACTTTTAGACAAGGACCTACTGCCTGCTGCCAAAGTCATCGTGACTTGCAGACCAGATGATGAAGATGACTTTTTTTCTGGGGACTGTCTCAAAGTGGAAGTGAAAGGCTTTAGTGAGCAGGCCATAAAAAGGTTCTTATCTGCAATTTTAGATGAAGAACAGAAGAAGGTCTTGAACAAATTGGAGTTGTTATCTCTTTGCCATGTCCCACTGTATGCACTAATGGTGGCTGCCTGCTTATCATCTGAGACACCAGAAGACTGTCCACAGCCATGCAGCGTAACTGAAATCTACATCAATATTGTTCGTTTTTGCCTTCAAGTGAACAGCAACAAAACAAAAAACAAACATCTAAATTCCTTCATCAGCAGCAAGAGTGAGGAAATACTGTCTTTGGCTGAGGTTGCTTTTCATGCAACTGAAGGAAAAACGGTGAATTTGACAGAACTGCGCTGTGAAGACCGCTGTGTCCTTTCTTTCCTGAAACCGCTTGTTATCAAAGTTGCCCGCACTGAGACAATGACTAAATATGCATTTCTCCATTACACAATGCAGGAGTTTTTTGCAGCACTCTGGCTCTTGAAGAATCCAGATAAAGTCAAGGATGTTTTTCGGCAGTGCCTCACTGAGGAGATGAAACACATGAAACATCTGATCCCTTTCATGTGTCGAATGTTGACTGAGAAGAACCCTAATTTGATGAAGTGTCTGATTCCGGCCCAGGAACTCAAGGATACATCTAACTGGTTCTTCAAGGAAATGATAACCACATTTTTTCCATGTCTGCATAATAAAGATGAGACTGATGCGGAGGACAGTGAGCTTGATTTGGACCTTTTGTTCTTATGTCAGTGCTTGTATGAGTCCCAGTGTCCTGAAGCATGCACCGACTTTCTAGGCAAACTGGACTACCAGCTTGATCTCAGTGGGAAGAGTCTCGATCCTGATGATTGCTGTGCTGTGGCCTATGTGGTCACTCAGTCGAAGGAGAGGAAAATATCACTGAACCTTGAGAATGTCATGGTGTCAGAGCGAGGGATGAAGCAACTATTTGGATGCCTTCCGAATGTCCAGTGGTATGTTTGAGCATGTGTCAGATAATAAAGTAGAATTGAATTGTCCTTTTTCAAATGTAATCACTAATTTTATTAATTAATCCAAGAGGTAATGATGATGACAAAATCGAATGACCCCCGTAATCCCAAACAGGATATGTTGGTGTAAAAAATGGATGGAAAAGATTCAGAAAAAATTAAATCAAATAGTTTGACTAGCTTTTTTTTTTTCCTTAAACAGCCTTTTTTTTGACACTTTACTGTTACTCTCCTCTCTTACTTTTATAATCTCTGATTCTTTTTCAAATTATAGGTGTGATGCTCTGCCGCGACAGCTGTGGGAGATTTTCCTTCTCGGTGAAGGGCAGATGGATCACACGAGCTTACTCAGCCTTGGAGGAAATCGGTTGCACCTTCCAGTTACGGGACAAAGACAGCTGTTTGAAAAAGCAGTAAAAGTCATGAAGAAGATGACCACGAAAGTTAATGTCTGCCTCCACTGGAACAGAGCAACTTCTGCTAGCCCAAGTCTGTGCGAGTGCCTCCTGGAAGCTTTGCCACACATCAGCTCACTCAGGTATTTAGTGTGTGTGGGTTTTAAGTTTTATTATGTCTTAAAACCAACAGTTCTGACATTAAAATGCTTCTTCTTTGATGGGAAGAGACTGGCTTAAAAAATCACTATGGACTGTACACTTTCTATTCAGGAGGAATGTGTTTCACAAAGTTGTGTGATCGGGAAGGGCAGTTAAGTCTTTGCTGCTTGCTGACAGACAAGGATGCAATGTGCGGTCAGGAGTTGATCTCCAGTACAGCTGACACATTTTGACACATTTATTTATTTATTTACTTAATTATAGTTGATAGGATGTTGGATTTTAATTTGATTTATAGATTTTTCTAAATTTATCATCCATTATTTGTCAGTATTTTGAGACAGCCCAGATGTGTTGCTTCCCCTGGCTGCCCTGTCATTGAAACAAAGTCTAATGCATTAAAGCTTGATCACTGTTTAACAATCAACTGTCAGACACCATGGAATATTTAACAACTTACATTCATTCTGTTTTAAATGATCTAATGTGAGTAATAATAAGAACAATGTGGCTCTGAGACAACATTAAAGTCCAAGCAGATAAACTGATTTTGGCTTATTGTAAATCTCAGCAGCTTAAAAATAAACAATTGAAATGTAAAAACAAAATACTTTTAGAAAGATACAGAAGGTAACATCTCTTTCAATTTGATTTTGATTCTCAACACTTATATATATCAAATAGCAAATAATTTTGTTCTGTACAGGGTGGGCATGTACAAGACCATCAGCTGTGTTGTATTTATGCAGCTGAGATCAAATTATGACAAAATGTTCCTTCTCTTTATTTCAGTTTTGTTCCTGAGTCGTCCTCTTGTTATAGAGAAACCAGGTTCTTTGGGAATGTGTTCTGTGCAGCAGCAGAGAGACAACAGCAGACAGGAGAGAAGACACTGGAGCTGTTAGCATCAGTGTGCACATATCAAACATTCCCTTTCAAAGAGAAATGGTATGATTTCCTACTGGACCTGTACTCTGATGATCCTGAAACAGGCAGGAGTGTCGTTCCATCACTCCAGTCAGTTTTCCACTCAGCTCCTACAGTCTGGTCCATAGACCTCTCTGAGAGAAAGGCCTCCATCCTCCTGGAGGTGCTGAAACTTCAGTCAGAGAGGAAACAAGTGAAGCTGACAGGCTGGTCAGATGACCAGAGTGAAGTGAGGAGTTTCCTACACTGTCTGCCTTATATCTCACAGCTCAGGTAAGTCAGACAAATACTGTCTATTTAAAAATAATATGTGGCTTTCATCAGAAGAGGTTTGTCAAAAAAATCACTTCATTTTCTCCAAAGTTCTGAAAACGATGAATTTATTGTCATTTACAAACAAGGATGAAGTAGAAGTAATTTCTTTCTGGCTGTATTTTCCAGGTTCAGACAATATGTTCAGTTGATCACTCCACAGAAATGTTGCATCACTGTATAGTTTTATAGACGACATGCTGTTTTTTCCCTGCACCTCAATGTATTTATTCCTTAATTACCCAGAGTCCATCTATTTTTCTGTCTTCAGCTCATCAGCATGTGTTTGCAGACTCTTGGCAGATAATCTCCACATCAGTAATGCTTGGTTCTTTTCCTGCTGTTGACATCTGATCATGACAAAATGTTCAATTCTTCTTCCAGTTTCTCTCCCTGGTTTGACGTCTCAGTTCAAGTCAAGTTCTTTGGGAATGTGTTCTGTGCAGCAGCAGAGAGACAACAGCAGACAGGAGAGAAGACACTGGAGCTGTTATCATCAGTGTGCACATATGCCTTTTCATTACACAGACACATTTCCTTTTAAAGAATATCAGTGTGATTTCCTGCTGGATGTGTTCTCCCATGTGAAGGACTATGAGCCTAAAACAGGCAGGAGTGTCGTTCCATCACTCCAGTCAGTTTTCCACTCAGCTCCTACAGTCTGGTCCATAGACCTCTCTAAGAGAAAGGCCTCCATCCTCCTGGAGGTGCTGAAACTTCAGTCACAGAGGAAACAAGTGAAGCTGAGAGGCTGCTCAGATGACCAGAGTGAAGTGAGGAGTTTCCTACACTGTCTGCCTTATATCTCACAGCTCAGGTAAGTCAGACAAATACTGTCTATTTAAAAATAATATGTGGCTTTCATCAGAAGAGGTTTGTCAAAAAAATCACTTCATTTTCTCTAAAGTTCTGAAAGCAGTTAATTTATTGTCATTTACAAACAAGGATGAAGTAGAAGTAATTTCTTGCTGGCTGTATTTTCCAGGTTCAGACAATATGTTCAGTTGATCACTCCACAGAAATGTTGCATCACTGTATAGTTTTATAGACGACATGCTGTTTTTTCCCTGCACCTCAATGTATTTATTCCTTAATTACCCAGAGTCCATCTATTTTTCTGTCTTCAGCTCATCAGCATGTGTTTGCAGACTCTTGGCAGATAATCTCCACATCAGTAATGCTTGGTTCTTTTCCTGCTGTTGACATCTGATCATGACAAAATGTTCAATTCTTCTTCCAGTTTCTCTCCCTGGTCTGACGTCTCAGTTCAAGCCAAGTTCTTTGGGAATGTGTTCTGTGCAGCAGCAGAGAGACAACAGCAGACAGGAGAGAAGACACTGGAGCTGTTATCATCAGTGTGCACATATGAAACATTCCCTTTTCATTACACAGACATGAAGTTTCGCTCTAATGAATATCAGTGTGATTTCCTGCTGGATGTGTTCTCCCATGTGAAGGACTATGAGAGTAAAACAGGCAGGAGTGTCGTTCCATCACTCCAGTCAGTTTTCCACTCAGCTCCTACAGTCTGGTCCATAGACCTCTCTAAGAGAAAGGCCTCCATCCTCCTGGAGGTGCTGAAACTTCAGTCACAGAGGAAACAAGTGAAGCTGACAGGCTGCTCAGATGACCAGAGTGAAGTGAGGAGTTTCCTACACTGTCTGCCTTATATCTCACAGCTCAGGTAAGTCAGACAAATACTGTCTATTTAAAAATATTATGTGGCTTTCATCAGAAGAGGTTTGTCACAAAAATCACTTCATGTTGGCCAAAGTTCTGAAAGCAGTTAATTTATTGTCATTTACAAACAAGGATGAAGTAGAAGTAATTTCTTTCTGGCTGTATTTTCCAGGTTCAGACAATATGTTCAGTTGATCACTCCACAGAAATGTTGCATCACTGTATAGTTTTATAGACGACATGCTGTTTTTTCCCTGCACCTCAATGTATTTATTCCTTAATTACCCAGAGTCCATCTATTTTTCTGTCTTCAGCTCATCAGCATGTGTTTGCAGACTCTTGGCAGATAATCTCCACATCAGTAATGCTTGGTTCTTTTCCTGCTGTTGACATCTGATCATGACAAAATGTTCAATTCTTCTTCCAGTTTCTCTCCCTGGTCTGACGTCTCAGTTCAAGTCAAGTTCTTTGGGAATGTGTTCTGTGCAGCAGCAGAGAGACAACAGCAGACAGGAGAGAAGACACTGGAGCTGTTATCATCAGTGTGCACATATGAAACATTCCCTTTTCATCACACAGACATGGATGATGATTTAAATGAATATCAGTGTGATTTCCTGCTGGATGTGTTCTCCCATGTGAAGGACTATGAGAGTAAAACAGGCAGGAGTGTCGTTCCATCACTCCAGTCAGTTTTCCACTCAGCTCCTACAGTCTGGTCCATAGACCTCTCTAAGAGAAAGGCCTCCATCCTCCTGGAGGTGCTGAAACTTCAGTCACAGAGGAAACAAGTGAAGCTGAGAGGCTGCTCAGATGACCAGAGTGAAGTGAGGAGTTTCCTACACTGTCTGCCTTATATCTCACAGCTCAGGTAAGTCAGACAAATACTGTCTATTTGCAATAATAATAATGTAGCTCTGAGACACCAATGAAATCCTCGCAGATAAAACCGTTCTGACTATGTCGCTCACTTCAGATGAGTTTTGAGTCAATTAACCCTGTTTGTCATGTCTCCAGTATTTCTTTTCCAATAAATTACTGTCAATCACATACATGCATTCATTATATAAATAATGACATTTCAATAATGCCAAAATGAATTCCAGTTCAGTAATTATTTGCCACTAATTTAATATAGTGATAATATTTGAGCTAATAATGGACATACATAAATTAGATTCGTGTGTTTTCTCTAAATTTCTGATCTTGATGAAAGACATTGTACATATATGGTTTGTACTGCATTATGTGCTGGACTTGTTTTCACACTTCATCCGTAATATTGTGTTTTAGCTGTGATCCAAAGTTCTTCCAGAGAGTTTCTGCATTCATCTCTGTAAGATCCAGAGAGGAGGCCAAGCAGTTTGCCTCCCTGCTGCAGGTCCTGGGGTTCAACCTGCTGCTAACAGACAAGTTACGCTGGAAAACCTGCAGGTCTGTGGGGAGAATTCTCAGACTTTGTGGCTCTAATGTGGATCTCATCCTCACACCCACAAATATGTCTGTCAGAGGAGCCTCCCTCCTCTTTGGACAGATAACACAACTTCACAGTCTGAGGTTTGCATTTCTGTAATAACCTTTGTTCTTATCACACCATCTTGTTGTCATTTATTGGGAATGGCATTTATGTCACGACTGCTTTTTTTCTATCTCTGTCTTTGACTTTCAGACTTTCCAATGACATGGCCTTGCTACTGTTTCAGTGGGTAATTAGAGAGAGAACCACCAGTCCGTTGGCTGTTGAAGAGCTTTCTCTTGCCCCTCAGCAAGCCCAGCCATCAGAGAGAGTATTGCTGAAGGTTGTCAGTAGTTTGGCATCTCTGCTGAGATACTGGGAAGTCAGACGGCTCGACCTGACTGAGCTCTGCGTCCCTGCTCAGGGTCTAATTCCACTGCTGCTTCACGACGGCCCTCTAACAATCAAGTAAAAGTCTTTCCTGAGCCTCACAAACAAAACACCACCTGTATTAATCATTTTCTTTTCAAAGATATATTCACACATTTTTCTCTGCAGACTGAGTGAGCAGATGTCCCAGCAGCTACTCTCCCTCCTCCATGAAACCCAGGACCAGGACTTGACCCGGTCCTTCTTCAGGAAGGTTGGTGGAGACCTGAGCTCCTGCTGTCTGAACTGGGAGCTTCTTCACTATCTGCTGCAGCAGTCGTCAGCTCAGACCATCACTGTGAACCTGAGGAAGAACCGCTTCTTACAGGAGAGCATCACACGTCTGCTTCCCTTTCTGGACAGGATTGTATTTAAAATGTGATCTATTGGTTTTAGTTTTTTTTTTCTTTTTTTTTAACACATATAAACATTGAGTTTTTCCTATTCATCATTTTCACATGTGTTGTTGTGGCTTATGTTTTACAGCAGTTTGTTAATTCTTTGACTGAACAAAGTGTCCTGGTGAATACGCTTTATGCTTTCAGGCCCTGTCCCAGCTTTGTGTTGACTGCCATCAGAGAGATCTATAGAGCTCGTGCCAGTCCCATTATACCCAGTTTACTGAGGTCGTTCAATCAAGTGATCAACCTGACCTGCAGAGAGGTGGACTCGGTGGACTGTGCCGCTCTGCTCTTCACCCTCAGACACAGTGACAGAGTGAAACTGAAGCTCCTGTGGGCCTCCATACCAACGGGGGGAATAGAGTCCATCCTCTCTACACTGGACAAAGTTTCTCAACTCAGGTCAGACATAAGTGCTCATGTTTCAGTGCTGTACCTGGATCAGTCCTCTTCAACATGCAGGATATGATGTAGCGCTCCCTGGAGCACCCTGAAAAATATATGTGTATATTACAGGTGCATTCTTGTTTCATACAAATTACTGAGGGGTCAAGAAACACAAGCACAACAGACGCAAACAAAGCCACAGTTTTTCCAGATTATCTAAACCACATTATTTGGAGCTCATTGAAAACGAATATGAGTAGTAGGTCTTTAAACTGTGATAGATATTTCATACTGACAGTTTGGATAATTATTTCACTGTTTGGCTGCATTTTCTCTTCAAAATTAGTTTGCCTAACCTTTTTGTTTCCAACCCGTCTAATCATCTGACCGATTGTGTTCCTTGACTAATCAGAGTGATTATTAGTGTTATCACCCTGTTCCTTGACCTTAGATAATAACATGAATATGTTATTACTGAGAGAAATGAAAACAATAACACTCAAGTTGTACAGACACATATTACCCCTATCCCATAATTATCTTTTATTTGGATTGTATGTAAATCCACGGATCATATCGGTAAATAATCAATGGAAAGTATGCAGTTATATTGTTTTTTTGGGGGGAGTTTTTGTGTTTTATTTTGGATCAATGTCCTTCCAGTGTTGACAGGAATCTGCTGCTGAGGTTCGTCCACTGCTGTGCTGCCTCTGACACCCAGCGGGGGGCAGCGGTCGACCTGCTCAGGACTCTGCAGCACAGACTGGATCTGTCCTGCTCCTCCTGTGTGGAGCTGCCAGACGAGGGTCGCAATGACAATCTCAGTCTTACAGGTGATGACTGCAGGGCCATCTCCACTATCCTGAGACACAGCAGCCAGGACACACAGCTCAACCTGCAGGACTGTGAGGTGGAGGACAGCGGACTGGACCCGCTCCTTCCTGTCCTAGACAGAGTCCACCTCAGGTGGGAAAGAGCACAAAATGACCTAAACCAGAGAAGAAGCTCGTTCATGTTTAACAGTGCTCTGATTCTCCTGTTTAGAGCCAATAAGGCTGTCGTCCTCCAGCTGGTGTCCCTGGTTCCTGTGAACAGTGAGAGGGACACATTGAGGCGGGCAGCCTCCCTGTGTAGAGCCCTGGGTGGAGAGCTGGACCTCAGCCACACCACACTGGATCAGAGGCTCTGTGGAGCTTTGGCCCAGATGCTGGAGTTCTGTGAAGGGCTGACAGAGCTGGACCTGAGTCACTGCGAGCTCACCGACCAGCTGCTGCTCACACTCATCACACATCTGCACAAAGTCCATGTCCTGGAGTGAGTGTCAAACTGTATACATGTGTTCACGTGGCAAACATCATGTGTATGTGTGTCGACTCTAGCAGACAAACGGAGCCGGTAATCCTGTGAGTAGTCCTGCGATCTTTGATGAGTTCATGATGGGGATGACAGCTACACTCCAAATTGTCTCACCGTATAAATGTGATGGTCATTTATACTGCAGTGTCAGAAACTCATGAAGATATCCAGTTCTGCCAACAAGCCATGAAAATTAATCCTTGTTCTACCGAGTTGGTCTGAGCAGACAGGAACACAAGTGAACATAATCCCCTGACCAAAGAGAGATCCTTTTATTTTCTTTACTTGTCTCCCCTGGCTGTTGTGTGTTTGACGCCTGCAGCCAGTTGATATAATGTACAGTAATAAATGTGCCTCTTTGTGTCTTACAGTCTGAGTCACAATCAGATCAGTGATGCTTCAAATGGCATGTTACTCCAACTGGTCTCCATCAACCCCTCCATTGAGACTGTGCGGTGAGTGTACATTCATTTATGAAGGCATTTGTGCTCATGTGCTTTCAGAGAAATCATTCATAATCTTAGTTTAGTTAAATTAATACTGTGACACCATGAGTGACGTCTGCTCCCTTTGCTTTGGCATTTTTTAGACTCTTCAGGAACAACATTGTGGACAGAAAACCCTTCAGGAAAGACAAGCGGTTTGAAATATGGTGAACAAGTTGTCAGTGTGGTGGTAATGTGCTGATCAGGGAATGATTTTTTATTTCTAATGATGATGACATGAAAATATTACTGCAGTACGAGTACTATCACTGTGTTTTTTGATGGTCAGTTGTTTGTGATATGGTGACATTATATTGACATCAGGTGAGACAAGGTCATCTGTGAATTTCTTGCCTTGTTTTTAAATAACAATGAAGACGTTTATATGGAGGCCAAGAGCAGATGATGACTTGTCTCTTGTACTTGAGATACTGTAGATTTTTCTTTTATCGTGCTCATATTTTATCATTAGTTGATTTTTTTTATTGTGACAAAACAAATAGAGGCCATAACTGCTATATCAGTAAGGTTAATTTATCTTTTGGTATTTTGTGATAACTGTCTTTTTTATATTTTGTGATACAGTAACTATATTCTGTGCCTGGTAGAATGATTCTATCATGATATCTCAAAGTAATGATGTGATAGATGTGCATTTAGTAGTTTTCAGTAACAGTAAATTATCTCAAGAAAATGATCCTAAAAATGTAAATGTGCGCCTCTTTTTAAAGCTTTTTTAAACTTAGTAACACAAGAGATAATGGTTATTTTTATTTTTTCTCTCTTCTGTGTATTTGACAATTCTCTGAACCTTTCCTCGTTACAATACCTCGTTCACTGTAAACTGCAGTAATCAGTGTTTTACTGTGATGGGAATCACACTGACTTTTGGTTGCAAAAAATACAGGTGAAAATCTGTATGGAGCAGTTCACAGTTGAGTGACCTTGTGCTGAAACAGACTTTTGACATTTTCTTGAAATAACACAACATGTACATCTGTAAGTACATTCAATAAATAATGCATAAGAAAGAACCAAATGTCTGTAGCTACATTATATTTCAAACAGAAACCTGCTGGTTTAGACTTGAACCTTATCAGTAACACAAAAGTTAAGAAGTGCAGAAGTATTTGTATTATTTCTATTGTTCTGGTATTTTTGTCTATACATTTATACTAAAAAACAAAAGCCTATGGATCTTTTGAAGGAAGCCCAGTCAGATATATATTTCTTGACGAGAAGAAGAATATCCATATTCTAATGTTAATAATATTTAAAAGATTAACATTTTAATGAGGAACAAATGAGCTTGGAGTCACAGACAGGGTGAAGTTAAATACCTCGGACAGAAAAACTAATACATAATCTTTGCTCTGATCATGAGTAACAAAGTAGGCTGTATGTTTTTTACTAAATGGCTCATCAACCTTTATTAGTTTGACATGTGCATCTCTTCATTGTAACCAATGTATAAATGCCTCCAAATACAACAGACTGAGGTTTGATTTCAGGTTTTTTTGATGACGAGGCCTCTCCCTCCACCCAGCCTGTGTGCTGATGGGATGGGACAGGAATGCACAGTGTTTATTAATTATAGTTCATCTTCTATCTGCTCACTCAAGCTACAGCTGTCGACTGCTATCCAGCTCCTGTAAGTACAGTTTGGTCTTCTGTCATCAGAAATGCTGGTTTTGAAGATCTCTGTACTCTAAAAACTGTTGGACACATTTTATTTTACTTTTAGTATAGTCAGTAAGTTTGATCAGATTTGAAAGAAACTTAATGTGGTGGGTCACAGGTCAAACACTGTTGGGAGGAATGACATCAGCCTGAGTTAATCAGGTGGTGGAGGAGAAATGTGATGGGTCACCAGATGATTAAAGGGATGAAAACAAAAAGAATCTGTTGCTCTTTTCACTGCATTTCCTTATTTACCTTTTTAATTTCTGCTTCGTTTCTTGCCAATTACTGGACACTTTTCAAAGAGTCACCAGTCATTTTAATCCAATTATTAGTTCAACATCTTCCTGTGTTTCTGTTTGTCTTGTTGGTGCCTGTATTCCACTTAATTACAGGGAGAAAACTTAATTGTCTTTGTCTTATTTTGTCCTCCAACCAGCAGACACACTGACCACCAGACCTCCTGAGCCAAACTGCAAAAAGATCATGATGAAAGTATTTTATCTAGTATTTTTAGTGATAACAATAAGACAGATCTACAAGTTTCTTCTGCTGCTGCCAAAACACACATGAAACCCGAGCAGGGAAATACTGACTTAACCTCGGCTCACCTCTCCTTATGTTTTTACATCCACAGAAATTCTGCAACCTGCACAGTAAACATGTCGAATGGCAAGGTCGTCCTGTTGAACAGGTGTTTCACACATGTAGTTTTCTCACTGAGAGAAAATCATCAGTTCTTCAGATACTGTTCTGTATGTTCCATCTGTGCTTTCATCACGGTTCAAATACTGTGTTTGTATTTTTGTTAGAATTTCAACATTTTTTTTCAGTCCCCAAAACACGTCTTTGTGCCATTCAGTTCATGTCAGTTAATTTGATTTAAAGAACAACTAATCAGTTGCATCACTAACTTTTAGGTGTCTTGTGTGTAAACTTGATTTGTTCAATAAACCAGATGTAAGATGATCACTTGAGACACCAAGTGGCAGCAAGAAGTAACTGTTAATGTCTTAAAAAGTAACTTTTTAAAATAACTTTGGTGACTCTCTAACTTTTCCTCTGGCGCCATCATCAGGTCAAATTTGAACTTATCCAACACATGAGTTTATGACCAAATACCTGCAAAATCAGCCTCATGCTGACACTCTAACCTGATGAACATGGTAAATATTATATGTGCTGAACGTCAGCATGTTGACACACTTCTTGCTGTTTGAGAAAGTTTTATTGCAAGAAGTCCTGTTTACAGCAGGTTTAACTGTCAGAAACTCAGACTCACGTATGTTGCAATGTTGTGGAAAGAGCACAAACTCCTGATTACATGTTGTGGACCGACGTGATGTTGAGACAGCAGGATGTGAACTTGACATTTTCACCTGTTTGTTCGTGGTTCAGTTGAGCAGCTAGAACACATTTTGGTCCAGTTTTAGTCCTGGTCCAGTCAAAAACATCCCTTCAAGTAAACAAAAGCTCATATAACATATTCACACTCAATGTCAATGAAAGGCAGATCTTTGTAATGAATCTCCACCTGCCAACAGAGCAGCAGAGCCCGAGCAACGATATCATCAGACATCTTCTGGGCGAAATCCAGGATGGGTTTGCTGACTGGAGGAAGGTCCAAAGAAGAAGCATCAGCTGGTATCTCCTCTGAACATTTTGTCTCCTTCGCCTCCTTTAGAAACACCTTTGTTTCATCTTTTTGTGCGTCGCTGACAGTGTCTTTCTGTTTGCCTGAACAGGCCGGAGACCAGCATCTCGACTCATTACTTCCCATTTCAGAGACACACTGGAGGAACGGTTGACTTTTTAGCAGGATGAGCATTTGATGATTTTTTCCATGACTGCAGAAAACCATAAAAAATGTATTTCAAACTCCTTCAAACGGTGTTTTCCCCCAACCTGCAAGCTTCTGTTTAGCCATTAACAGTGAAATCAAGAAGATCTAGTTTGTAAAGATCACGTCACAACAACAGCAGATCTTGGCAAACCAGAATATCTCTCGGCTCTCGTGGTCTCTGAGTTCATTTACATTAAAACAGAGAAAGTGAGTGATCAGTTACTTTTTATTATTAAGACGTGGAAGAAGAATGTAAGCTTCACGTTAGGAGTTTGTACACACTTTCTAAAGATGCCTCCACAGGACGGAGATGAAATATGTGAATACTGAAGTGTTTTTACCTTGTGTTGTGTGTTGCCCCCTGTGGACTCCCAGCAGGTGAATGTCAGGTTTCTCCAGCCGTCAGAGCTGCTGATAAACAGGCAGCTGAACCAGTTTCCTCCTGCTGCTGGTTGGTGGGAGGAGCTGATCACTCTGTGCCTCCCAAACACATCAGTTGAGTCCTTAAATGTCTTCCATTTCAATCTAAGGCTGCAATGGAAAAGTGAAACTGGGATGGAAATATTGAGGATACTGGGCTTTAGTATTGAAGCCAGGGGTGAAAAATACTGGTTTGTTATTATGGGATTAGTTTTTCTTTTTGCCTTCTTGACTTTAACATGAGGCATTAGTGTTCAGATCCCTGTTTAATGAAATGCACCTGCACATCTGTCTTTGACATCAGGTGACCACATTATAGCACTCATGTTAAACTGACAATGCTGGGGAAGAGTAACGAAAGAAAGTAGGAAACAAGGAAAGAAAGTAGGAAACAAGGAAAGAAACAAGAAGGAATTAAGGAAGGAAAGACAGAAAGTAGGAAACAAGGGAACAAAAAAGAAGGAAAGAAAATAGGAAACAAGGAAAGACACGAGAAGGAATTAAGGAAGGAAAGACAGAAAGTAGGAAACAAGGAAATAAAGAAGGAAGGAAACAAGGAAAGAAAGCAAGGACTCCACCTGCCTAAACTTGAAGCGCAGTGACACTTTTAATCTTTTGAATGATAATGTTTTTTCAGTATAAGGTAATTTACTTGAGTTGTGTGTCCGTGTTTAGACTCAGACCCTCCGGTGGGATGTGTTTTTCTTAGCTCACGCGTTCATGCTTGAGTCTTTGACGCAGCATTGATGTTTGTGAATGTGAAGATGAAATAAATCAGAGTCAGATAAAATCTCGCTTCCTCTTTAAATCTCCCTTGTGATTAGAAAAAAAAGGATCCTCCTGGCAGCCAATCATAAAGTCCTGCAGTCGTTGGACAGACTCATATGAGACAGAGTTTCAGCGCTCACCTCCTCCTGCTCCTCCTCCTCCTCCTCTCTCCAGGATGCTCCTCTTCCTCCTGCTCACCGGCTCCCTCTCCGCGGCCTCGTCCCTGGAAGTGAACCAGAGCTCCAGGCTGCTGCTGGAGGCCGGAGATCAGTGCTCCGCCTGCGACTTCCGAGAGCACAGCAAGCAGATGAGGCTGCACAGCATCAAGTCCCAGATCCTGAGCATCCTGCGGCTGGAGCAGGCGCCCAACATCAGCCGGGACATGATCCGCCAGCTGCTGCCCAAAGCGCCGCCTCTGACGCAGCTGCTGGACCAGTACGACCCGCGGGTGGAGGACGAGGACCACGCCACGACGGAGACCATCATCACCATGGCCACCAAGCGTGAGTCCGCCAATCCGAGAGCCCCCCGCGTGCTCCTGTTCTTTGGTCCTGCACCTGAGCGCCGCGCGTAAAAGGAGAGGCGCGTCATCCTGTGCGTAAAACAGCTGTGCGTCAAACCAGTGCGTAAAACAGCTGTGCCTGAGAAACCAGTGCGTAAAACAGCTGTGCCTTAGAAACCAGTGCGTAAAACAGCTGTGCGTCAAACCAGTGCGTAAAACAGCTGTGCCTTTAAATGCCTGTGCCTTAAATCTGTGCCTTCAAACCCCTGTGCCATAAGATAAGATGAGCTTTATTGATCCCCACAGGGCAAATTTACTGGATACAGCAGCTGGCAAAATATGATAAAATAATAACATAACAAAAAATAGTGATTAGAAAACTCTTCACACTATGTAAAAAAACATCTGTGCATAAAATCCATTTCCAGGTAGCAGAAACCAGACAGTTTTGGCTCAAAGCATCGTTTATTATTATTTATATCCCACTGAACAACATGAATCTTTCTGCAAATTAAATCAAATAGTTTATAATAACATTTGGGTTTAATAACAAGTGCTGTCACATAAGTCACATAATCCACTTTCATGAAGTGAAGAAGAAATTCTTTGTTTCTTTACAGCTGATTTTTACATGTTGTGGCAATGTTGGTAATGTGAAACAATGGAGCTGCTTCATATTATTCAGCACAGCACAGATGTGTGCTTGACTACACACAGATGATAATATGAGTTATTATGTATGTAAGTTGGTATTTTGTCATGGAGGTGGTGCAAATTCAATTCATTGTATAAAATTCTCCTCCTAATGGAGAAGAATGTTGATTGAAGCCAAATTTTGTCCTGATGGTGGTGCCAGAGGAAAGTTCAGGGGTCACCGAAATAATTAGGGTTCGTTCTCTGGATATATATATTAATGTAGCATATAACATACATGTGTTAATATTTACAGCAAATGTTATGACAGTTTTGAGATTTGTTGCTCTTGAAGAATCAGACAAACAGACCAGTGCATCACACAAAAGCCAAACATTCAGTCTGTTTGCATGAAACAAGATAATTTAACACTTTGATGATTTCTTCCAGCCGATCCGATCGCTCAGGACGAGTTGTCCTCCTGTTGTCTATTCAGCCTCAGTCCGAAGATCCAACCCAAAAACATCCTGCGCGCTCAGCTGTGGGTGCACCTGCGGCCGGCCGACATGGTCACCACCGTTTTCCTGCAGATCTCCCGCCTCAAACCCGGGAAGGAGGGAAACAACACCCGAGTCAGAGTCCGCTCCCTGAAGATCGACACCGACGCCGGCGCCGGGTCCTGGCAGAGCATCGACATCAAGTCTCTGCTCCAGGCTTGGCTGCGTCAACCCGAGAGCAACTACGGCATCGAGATCAACGCCTACGACTCCAGAGGGGAGGATCTGGCTGTCACCTCCGCAGAGCCTGGAGAGGAAGGACTGGTGAGTGCAATCCAAATATGACCTGAGAACTTTTAAAGCACCTGGACTCAACAAGAGCACTGACACTGTAATGTTTTAGACCAGGAGTTCAGTGTTTTGGGCTGCAGGTGGTTTGTCTGTTGCATTGTCAGAACATTTTGAATTCCTTTCCAGCAACCTTTCATCGAGGTGAAGATCCTCGACAGCCCCAAGAGATCCCGCCGTGACTCAGGCCTCAACTGTGATGAGGAGTCTGCAGAGACGCGCTGCTGCCGCTACCCGCTCACCGTCGACTTCGAGGAGTTCGGCTGGGACTGGATCATCGCGCCCAAACGCTACCGGGCCAACTACTGCTCGGGGGAGTGCGAGTTCATGCACCTGCAGCAGTACCCTCATGCACACCTGGTGAACAAGGCCAACCCACGGGGTACCGCAGGGCCCTGCTGCACGCCCACCAAGATGTCGCCCATCAACATGCTCTACTTCAACCGCAAGGAGCAGATCATCTACGGAAAGATCCCGTCCATGGTGGTCGACCACTGCGGCTGCTCCTGAGGAAACCCAGCATCTGCAGGACAGGAGGCGCCATCATAGAAGCTTTGTTTTCAGCCAGAGTCGTGCCAAAATGCAATACTTTGTTAAAAATCTAAACATAGGCCGAGTGCAACCACAGGTAACTACAGGACACCTAAAGTTGTTTTTATTTTCATACTTTGTATTGTATCCAAATACAAAGACACAAAATATAACATAACAACAAAGGTTTTGGTATTGTTCAGTGGAATTAGGAACACATCGTACATTTAACAGACTTGTCAACAAATAGTCTTAGAATTTATTTTCATGTTTACTTGCTTAACGTTTGCAGCTTGCAGCCGACTGTGAACAAATGTTTTGGAGAGAAACAGAGTTTGTCACTTTTTCTTCACAATATAGTAACTTTCTCTGCTTTTGTTGTGCGAACGCTGACGTTCTGATGAATTCCCCCCAGTGGGTAAACTTTTTAATCCACCAGGTGCACACAAAGTTTGCAGGCAGCCTGTAAACAATGAGGTGCTTATGTATGCATACAGTACATGTTGGTAAAAAGCAAGTCTATCATGAGTGTAATTCATTAATCAAACAAAAAGCTAGATGGAAACACATATTCAAAAACTACATAGATCAGTCCTGCTGCCTCCTGTCTTATGAAAACGTGTCCTGATTTGAGCCTTGACCAGAACAAACGCTGCAGGGCGTCTTCCATGTGCGTCTTTATTTTGAAAAACATGAACCTAATGACTCTGAGCTGACAGATCGCCCTTCCCTGTCCCGAAGCTTGTTTGCAAACTCCTCGCTGTGATCTGTTCTCGAGAGCATCACAGTGATGTGAGAGAGAAAGAAGCTCTTCTTACGGACATTGTTGCAGGTGTGTTGTGATTTTCTTCTGTCAGTCGTATGTTCTTTGAGGTGGATTGTGTTGCATGTTGTCAACATGCAAAGTCAATCAGTTTGTCAGCAATGTTTTAACTCTGACTGCTGTCCTATCTTTCCTGATCGTGTCATGACCTTTTGTAGTCAGTTGTTGAAGCCAGAAAATGATCATATGAGTGAATGGATGGAGCTGAGTTGTCAAGCACCACAATTGAAAGTGATGAGAGACCTGAGAGACCTGTCAATCAAATCTTAAAGGTACCCCTGAGAAGTTTTCTTGTAGTCAACTTAAGGTTGAATGTATGTGCAGCATCCTAAAAGAATTTTAAAGCAGGTTTTTAATAATATTTTCCTTCTACTTCTTTTGTCTTCTCTGGAATTTATCAAATTCTCTTCTTGTGTTTTCCATCCAATATGTGTTTACAGGATAAAGAGTACAATAAGATAAAGAGTAATAATTAAGGGGCATATAATTTCATGAGAGGCAAAAACAAGACTGAGGAGGCACAGCATGCGTCATCATGATCATAAGCTATAAACGATATGAGGAGCTGCTCGTATGAACAACGTCACATTGGAAATCTGAAGGTTTCACAGCTGCAGGGAATCTTTGCATCCTCTTATAGACATAATTATTTTCCTGGTTTTCCTGTTGTAGTCAGAGTGGAACAGCATCTAGTGGACATTAGGAGGACTGCAGCTAAAGAGAATTCAACCCTTCTTCATTCAGCTGTGCTGGTTGGTGGTGATAGTGACTAACAGTTTTATGCAGTTGGGAAGCACTCATATATTCATTTGCATGGCTCCTCACCTCTGACCTTAGGCTGGATCTGATGATGTTTAGATCTGGAACACTCACTAAAGTTTAGATCTAAAAATCATCACTGACTGGAGAGATAAACAACCAGGGAAGTTTTGGATCCATCAGCTGATTACAATGTGAGGACAGGAACTGTGATCTCAGAGGGAGGTTTGATCTTGATTTGAGCGCAGATGTCCTGACTGTTGTTGTGCTTCACGGGGGTTTCTGACCTAAAAGTCTTTGTTCTGCTGTTGGAACAGAACGTCCACGAGTGACACAGGTTCAAATTTGTGATTCTGCAGTGAACAAGATGTCCTGTCGAGTTTCCTGCAAACAAGTGTCACATCATCACTGTCAGATTCGTCCACCAGGGGAAGCAAAAACTCAACATTTTCCTTGCAAAAAAAAAACAGAATTATTCCACTTCATGAGATTTTAAATCTTAAAGTGACTTACGGTGGATATTTTCGATACAGTCTGACTTTAAGTGCCTTTAATGAAAGATTATTGAAATAAGTGGATTTGGATGGATATTTGTTATTTCTTCATTTCTTATGGGTGAGACTGAAGCAGACAGTTTCATCTCTAGATAAACAAGAATAACTTGAGGACATCTGACAACATTGCATTGATGAGCAACTGTTAATAGTCTCACAGTCGACACAGTAATGGAAAGTGTTTGCATACAGGTATTGTGTTCTTTTAAACGTAGGAATGGCTCTTTTAAAGGAGGTTAATTTCTCTACGTGAAATCTGCTTCACACAGGAGTTGAAGCGTGTCAAACTCAAATGTTTCTGGGTAATGAAGTCCCTCAAATATATATTCAAAATATATATTTATTTGTGGCACCTGGTGGCGCCAGTGTGTGCTGTTTCCAAACTGTGTGAACGTGACCTTTAAAAGACAAGTTTAATGTCACCTGTGTGCTTTTACATATTTGTATCTGTCAACATGCATGTTGATTCCTCGTGTTTTGTGCTCTCTGTATTTGTATACGAATAATCATAAATGTACTTTAAACGTTTTGACAAATACTGTAAAAGGTTGAAGTGTGTGAGGAAAAGAAAAGAGTTCATGGCTGCATAGGAATTATTGCTCACGTATATTTGCATGAATAATAGTATTTTATTAACTAACAGGACGAAATTGTAAATTGTTCTGATTTCTTCTCTGTCGTTCATTTAGTTATTTTCTTGTGCTGCTGAACATCTTCACATTTAATAACAAGAAGACTGTTATTCCTAAATCAGTAAAGTTCTGTTTCCTCTTTCGAAAATATTTTTCTTATTCAACAATTATTGAAAAATAAAGTTTTCCAATCATATGTTTTGGAAAAGACACAATTATGTAGAACATTATTGTGCAAACGGATCAGTTTCATAAATTAAGTTTCAGTTTCAGAGTCACTTTCTCGTTCTCCGAAAACACGTGGTCACTGTTTGCTCTTCTGCTTAATGGCTTTCCTCCCCTCAAAACTCTACATTGTTTTGGTTGTAATGATTTAAAATATATTTTATAGATTGTTTGACACCATTAGAGTCTGTCAAAAAGTGGAAGCAGGATTTTTTTCCCCTTGCTCTTGTTCTCATTTTATCAAATCGAATGAAAAACACACCGTGTTTACTAGTTACTGTGGGGGGACTTGCTAACTGACGGAACAGCCGGGTTTCATCGCTCTGATTGGCTGTCATGATCTGAAGGGCGGGCACATGTTGCTATTCCTAAGTGGTGATTGGTTGGCACGGTTTCTGGACAGTTCGCATAAGAGGAAATAGGCCGAGGAGCGAAACGTTTGGAAAACCTTTTCTGGATTGAAGTTTTGTAGCTGTGAGGCATTTTGTGCACGTTACCTCACTATAAGAGGTAAGTTTAACCACTTACTTCCACATGTAATTCCCTGTTTGTTCTTATATCGATACAGCGTTGCACCGCAAAATTGAGCAGCTGAACTCGCTTGACTCGTCGATAAAGTTAAACGAAAAACAAATCTTAGAAAAACATTAGTAGTTGGTTATATGTCGTTAGCTTCGTCTTGTATCTCCACTAAACCAAATTTCAATCTAAATATACCTTTTTAAAGGTTTTACCGAATCCATCACCGCCCACCACCTGAAGTCTGACATGTCGGACATTAACTAACAACCTGTTTCAGATGTCGTAATTTGATTTAATATGTCACACCAGGTGAACCACATGTGGGCCGAATTCACCAGTGGAAAATACACCTTTAGATCATATGTTAGGTTTCTTTCTGTGACCCTGGTATTTGTGGTGATATGGAAGAAATCCTTAAAAAGTGGCGTTTCCAGACGGAATCTGGTTGACGAACAATACCAGGTGTGTTCAGGGAACATTTGTGTTGTAGGATATTTGTTGATTGATGGAGACTGAGAGACACCAGGAGGGAAAACGAAACCTATGGACTTCTCCTCCTGTGTTCACTATTGCCAGCTTTTAATTAAAATAATATGAATAAAGTTGAGTTTGAATAATAGGAAATAGGGTTTGATGCAACAACAACCTTCAGTTTTGTCTTTTAGCTGAAGAAGCACATTTTATGAACCAGCAATATTTAATGATAATGTTAATTGTTTGGCTTCCTTTTCCATCAGAAAAGCACATAATGTTTAACACATGACTTCAAAGTGTCAGATATTCGTGTTTTCTTGTTGACAGTGAATGCATCTTGCAGTTTTTTAATAGTTATATATAACTGATTGAACTTACATTAGTTTTTAATGTGACTGTTTTTTTTCCCACTGAGCAGAAATGAATGAAGGAGGGGGAACTCGGCTCATAATAATTATGGACTCAGCACTTTCTGATTTCCTGTTTGACTCTGATTTCTTTCTGTGAACAAGCAACTGGATTCAAAAGTGTCACTCAAACATTGAATTCCTTGGAAAAGCAAAAATACAACCAAATACAGCAGCAATAGTACTGCAGATTATAACTTGAATGGGAAATCACATCAAGTTATTTAGAGTAAAATCCACTTTTGGAACCCTGAACTCATGAAGCCGCTCTTCTTCACCAGAAGATGGCGCAGTGGTGCCAACTCCAGATGCTGGACTGCAAGTACCTGGAGCAGGTGGACCAGCTGTATGATGACTCCTTCCCCATGGACATCCGCCAGTACCTGAGCAAGTGGATCGAGAGCATCGACTGGTAAGACTGAACAGGAAACTTTATAAGCTCCTTTTCTTCCTGGTTGTGACGAACACATTTTATTGAATATGACAAAAAGAGAAATATTATATTGTTCAGCAACTTTTGTTTGTTTGTTTTTTTGTGTAGTGAAGAATCAGAGTATCCACAATGGTTTTATGATGTGTTTCTTCATTTTGCATCATTTTGGGTAGTTTTGCAAACTAGTGATACTATTTATTTATTATCAGTATTTATAATTGAAATTTTAATAGTAGTAGTTGTGCTGTGATCTCTGCGTCCTCAGGGACACGGTGGCGATACAGGACTCTCTGGCCACAGTCCGGTTTCACGACCTCCTGGCTCAGCTGGACGACCAGCACAGCCGCTTCGCCCTGGAGAACAACTTCCTGCTACAGCACAACATCCGCAAGATCAAGAGGAACCTGCAGGTCAGACCGCACACTTTATTCTAGTTGTAATTTCTAGATTCAGTGATAAACTCTAAATGTAGAGTGATTGTCTCTCCAGGATCGGTTCCAGGAAGATCCAGTTCACATGGCCATGATCATCTCCAGAAACCTGAAGGAGGAGCAGAAGATCCTGGCCACGGCGAAGAGCGCCGAGGTAAAACCTGCAGCTCAGTGCTTTTTTTTAAAATCCTCTCTTACATAACGAAGGAGAAATGGAGTAACCACAACCAATTGTCCCAAAGTAAAATAGTGTTTCCTTCCTGTGTGCAGCAGGAGGGTGAGGGGACGGTGTCGGCCATGGTGGTGGAGAAACAGAAGCTGGACAACAAAGTGAAGGAAATGAAAGACAGAGTCCAGGTTAGATTGCAGCTTCAGATTATGGCCTCATCACATCACGCTGCTCGAGTGTCGTGAGTGGATACAGTTTCTCCTCAAATCTTCTTCTTCAGGTGGCCGATCAAAACATTAAGAGCCTAGAAGATCTGCAGGATGAGTACGACTTCAAAATCAACACCCTGAAGAACAGAGGTGAGAAAAATGATACAGTCCAAACACATTTGAAGGATTAATCACATGTAAGAAGTCAATTCAATGTAAAAAGAATATCTAGGGATTCTTCAGGGATTGAGATTTAAAATAACACTTCATTCATATCATTCTGTGTAAAGTGTGAGTTTTATTTTTGTTTCTGTAGAGAATGAAATGAACGGCATGACGCCAAAGGAGCTGGAGAAAGAGAAGATGACAGTTGGGAGGATGTGCTTTGAACTGAAGGCCAAACGACAGGTGAGCAGAAGTGAAACCCGTTTAAGGGACATTTTTGAAAGGATTTCGAAGAACTGAGTGTTTTGATTGAAGGTGTCTTTCTCTCCTGTTTGTCAGGACGTGGTGACCCAGCTGACTGACCTCCTGAACGTCACCCAGGCGCTGCTGTCAGACCTGATCTCCGAGGAGCTGCCCGAGTGGAAGCAGCGGCAGCAGATCGCCTGTATCGGCGGTCCGCCCAACGCCTGCGTGGACCAGCTGCAGAACTGGTGAGACCTTGTGCGTCTGTGTTGCACATGTCCTGCTCATCTATCTCCTTCATTCCTCCTTTCTCTCCCCCATGCTTTTTCTCTGTTTACTAATCTTCCTCCATCTCTCCTCCTCCTCCTCAGCTACTTCATGTTTCCTCTCCTTCCTCGTTGACCTAACATTGTTGCTCCTCCTCTCTCTTTTCTCTCTCCTGCAGGTTCACAGCAGTAGCAGAGTCTCTCCAGCAGGTCCGTCAACACCTGAAGAAGCTGCAGGAGTTGGAGCAGAAGTTCACGTACGAGAGCGACCCCATCACACAGAAGAAGGCTTACCTGGAGGCCCGAGCCCTAGATCTCCTCAAGAACCTACTCTCCAAGTGAGAAACCTCTTACACAAGTTATTGATCATTATATTATTGATTATCAATTAGGAATTTGATCTCAACCTGTTTAAAAGCTCAAACTTTAATTTTTAATTTTTTTAAAAATTGGAATTAAAATATACTGAACAATGATGGACTGTGTGTGTGTAGCTCCCTGGTTGTAGAGAGACAGCCCTGCATGCCCACCCACCCACAGAGACCCCTGGTGCTGAAGACAGGCGTCCAGTTCACTGTGAAACTCCGGTAAGAAACACTTATCACAAACGCAAAGTGCCAAGACAAAATCAGATCAGATATTTTTGCAAAAGGAAGCAGTTGAGTGATGTGAATCAACTTCCTGTTTCAGTTGAGTAACTAATTTTTGTTTCTGTTCAGGTTCCTGGTGAAGCTGCAGGAGTTTAACTACCAGCTCAAAGTCAAGGCTGTGTTTGATAAGTAAGCTTGGTCTGTACCTGCTGAAAGTTGTTGCATGTGTTTGAACACATTGTTGATTGAATCTCTTAACTTGTGCTTTCCCTCAGAGACGTTACGGAGAAGAAAGGGTACGTCTCAAAACCATTTACACACATTTGAATACATATATTTAAGTAAGTCTCTTTAAATTACACTTTTTATTCTTCAAAGTAAAACTACCACAACATCTAATGCCTTTATTACTACTATTATTATTATTATGACACTGAGTGATAGTATTCAGGAGAAATTATATTTGAATGTCAGTGAATGTTTGTGTGTTAATGAATAGACTTACTGAATATTCAGGTTTCGTAAGTTCAACATTTTGGGAACAAACACCAAAGTTATGAACATGGAGGAGTCGAACGGCAGCCTGGCAGCAGAGTTCAGACATTTGGTAAGATGAGTGTGATACTATAGTAATATATTTAACATGATATCAATATTAATAGTTCAGTGTCTTTCTCTAACTTGGTCTTGTTCTCCACACAGCAACTGAAAGAGCAGAAAGTTGCCGGCAATCGGACGAACGAGGTAAGAGATTGCGAAGAGAAATTCTTGTTTGTTTGATTGAAGTGGTGGAAGATGTATATGTGTTACGTACCACGCTATAAAAATACTTCAATACAAGTGTGTCTGTCTTTATTCAGGGTCCTCTGATTGTCACAGAGGAGCTTCACTCGCTCAGCTTCGAGTCCGAGCTGCAGCTCAACCAGTCGGGACTCGACATCAAGCTGGAGGTGAGACCTGACAACAGAAACTCCCACAAACACAAAGACTATGATGATTCCCTCATATAGTCAGCTCTGTCCTGTTCCTGATTGGTCCTTCCTGTTTCCATATTCAGGCCATTTCTCTGCCAGTTGTGGTCATCTCCAATGTCTGTCAGCTGCCCAGTGGTTGGGCCTCCATCCTCTGGTACAACATGCTGACCACCGAGCCCAAGGTGAGCATGCACACACACAGATATTGACTATATATCAAAATATCAATCTCAACAATCCAGTATCAGTCAGATCTGATGTACTGTTGTTTTTTTCTCTCCTCGTCCTCAGAATCTGAAGTTCTTCCTCACCCCTCCGCCAGCGAAGTGGTCTCAGCTGTCAGAGGTCCTCAGCTGGCAGTTCTCCTCGGTCACCAAGCGAGGCCTGAACCAGGAGCAGCTCAACATGCTGGCTGACAAACTGCTCGGTAGGATTCACTTTGAAAGATTAACTGACGCCTGCAGATCATTTTTACTACACTTAACTCACAGTGGAGTCCTGTGTCATGTAAACCTGAATGTTTCTCTGTAGGAGCCAAAGCCCAGAGAAACCCGGAGGGACTAATCCCCTGGACCAAGTTCTGCAAGGTGAGTCACAGTCATTCAGTCTTGATTCTTACAAGTTGATGTTCTTTTTGCTTTCTTCATCTGAACAGTAGTTGATGACACTGTTTGTTTGCACCTTTTCTTTTGTCCTGCAGCAGAGTGCCAACGAGAAAGCTTTTCCCTTCTGGTTGTGGATCGAAGGAATCCTGGATGTGATTAAAAGACACCTGCTGTCCCTCTGGAACGACGGGTGAGTGATTCTCTCATTTTTAGTGAGCAGTAAACATTTGACAGGTGGATTTGATGGTGTTGCTCTTTTTGTCTGTGTCCAGCTCCATCATGGGCTTCATCAGTAAGGAGAGGGAGAAGGCTCTGCTGAGCGACAAGTGTCCCGGCACCTTCCTGCTCAGGTTCAGCGAGAGCAGCAGAGAGGGAGCCATCACCTTCACCTGGATCGAACACGACGTCCACGGTGAGCAAAGATTGTGCTTCTGAGTCCGATTGTGGCTCCACTTTTTGGCCTTGAGTTTCTAACATGTTTCTTTATTGTCTTTTTCAGACAAGCCGGTGTTCCATTCTGTGGAGCCGTACACAAAGAAGGAGCTGTCCGCCGTCTCTCTGCCCGACATCATCCGCACCTACAAGGTGATGGCCGCCGAGAACATCCCCGAGAACCCACTCCGCTTCCTCTACCCCAACATCCCGAAAGACAAGGCCTTTGGGAAGTACTACCCCAAACCCTCAGAGAGTAAGTCACAAGTACTTTATTTTTCTTACTTACATTTCAGAGAGAAATCTTTTTTTTTTTTTTTTTTGTACTGCAAATTTATAAAATATGATGCTCAAAATGTGTCTATTGAGTATCAGTAGCATATGTACACAAGTTAAGCTTCTTTTTTTTTTTCCTTTGTTTAACTGACCTCCAGCTCCAGAACCCATGGACGTGGAGAACCCAGAGAGGACCGGCTACATGAAGACAGAACTCATCTCTGTTTCAGAAGTGTGAGCATCAGTCCCAACATATTTACGATAATTAATGCCACATATTTTGCTAGTAATGAGTTAACGTGGACGTTCGTCTGTGTTATTGGTCCAGACATCCGTCCAGACTGCAGGACAACATGATGCCGATGTCGCCTGATGACTACAAGGCTTTGTCGCAGTACGTTAGTCCCAGAGACATTGACGCTGTGGTGAGTACGGCTTTGTGCTATGAGTTAACGAACTGCTGCTGGTGTTGCTGTTCAAAATTAGCCTGTCTGTCTTTCCCTGTGTTCCTTCAGGCCAACAATCTGATTTCTGGATTTGAAGAGTTTGATGTTCAGGTAGATGCAGCTTTAACCTGTTGCTCTACACTGTATAGTGCATGATGCTTCATTATAGCAGTGATTCTATTTCATTTGTTTAGTCACTGTTGGATACAAAATGTCTTTCTAGTAAACAAAAGTTTACTAACATGCCCTTTTTCTTCTTCTCTTCTCAGATGAGTGCAGACTTTCAGGACCAAAACTGAAGTTTCTTCACTTCATCTTGAAGTCTTCACACTGTACTTGCCGGGCTGGGTCGCCAGGCCGGGCGAGGTCGCCCGGTCACTAGGCCAGGCGAGGTCACCTGGTTGCCAGGCCGGGCGGGGTCGCCTGGTCGCCAGGCCGGGCGGGGTCGCCGGACAATCTTCAATTTACTGATATGATCTGTGATATTTAAAGATTTAAAGAACAAAACTGCATTCAAACCAATCATATTCTCCGCTGTGGTCGTGAGGGGCAGAAGTCTCTTTAAAGCCAGAGACGGATGAATAAAAAGCAGCTGGATCATTATAGTAATGCATGCAGCTGCATTGTCAGTAAAAAAAATTAGGGTTAATAAATAGCAATTAATGGCCTTATTAAAGATTCATAAATCATTTCCTGTTGCTTCATCCTCGTTTAACAAACCTCCGCCCATGAGATGTAGTAACATCTGAGTGTAAACATACTGTAAATGTTGTCTTGTTTCTACTGTAAGCTTTAAAATGCACGTGATTTTTGACATCCTTGTTCATGGAGGGAGGGGAAAGCCTGCTCTGCAGTAATGCCCTCTTCCCCTCCTTCCTCTCCTCTGAGGTTTCTGCTTCAATGTCTTCAAGTTATTTCTGTACCTAAGTATATGTGAATAATAAACAGTCATTAAAATAAAAATTTATTGTGAAGAAGAAGTTGAGTCAAAGTCTAAATGAGCTGGTGCCAAGTTCATTGAGCAGAGGATCAGTGGGTTCACCCTCCGAAGCAGCAGGTGGCGGTAGTGCGCCTCAGACCATAGGGGAACAGACGAAGAAGGAGGAGGTACGTTTCGAATCTGGCTGAATTAAATCTATTTTAATTTTAAATGTGTGGATGTTGCTGTTTTTCTTTGTCAGTTAACAACAAAACACTTTATTTATACGATGCTTTTCAAGAAAAAGGTACAAGGTGAATTTCTGTCCATAATTTGGTCCAAGCAGCGATGGAAGATACGACAGCTTAATGTACGCTGATGCAATTAAAATCAATTTCACCAGCATTTAACGACAAATGTTTTCATGCTTTCTATATTATGAGGCACAACCTCTACACTACACAAGAGAAAAGATTGCACATTTGAATATTATTTTTCACACAGAAGGACACTTGCATGTGTTTTAGTTTGCTCTGTGCATTTCTACTCAGCAGTGAATGTGCAGTGGATTCCCCAGTGATCACTGATGTAGCGGCCACACTCCAGCTTCTCCAGCCCTATCAAGGTCATGCTGTGCGGCTCCAGCTGCGGCACCCCATCTTTGGCAGCCCGGCGCAGGTAGAGCCGGTCGAAGCGGAGGCGACACTTGAACTGAAAGTCCCTGTTGTTGTTGGCTCCGGTGTCCCATGTGTAGTGGCAATGCTCCGGCTCTCCCAGCTGCTCCCACACATCGCAGACGCAGCCAGGAAGGCCCACTTTGGCCACCTGGGATGGGATAGCAGGTAAGAACAAAGAGGTGGGTTATGAATTGGATGCAAGATCTGTCTGCACTTTGTTTAGACTTGCTTTTGTTTGGTTTTAGTGTCTTTATTGTGAAGCACTGTGTGACCTCTGCGCTTAACTTAATCCCAAGTATCTCTCTTACT
Source organism: Holacanthus passer (assembly GCA_025331565.1). Taxonomy (NCBI): domain Eukaryota; kingdom Metazoa; phylum Chordata; class Actinopteri; family Pomacanthidae; genus Holacanthus; species Holacanthus passer. Next base: position 123,858 of record JAFREQ010000148.1, read on the forward strand.
CCAACTCCAATACACACCATTTCAACATGTGGAGAAATTAAAAGCAAATTAAATTAAAGGCCTCCTGTGTTTAGTTATGGTAACTACTACATTTCTTCCTTTGCATTGTTTAACATCACAAAGTTTTAGTTGGTCTTGTTGGTCACATTCTAGGTTCTAGATCAGCAAAGAGTTGGAGTCGCTCTCAAACCTGTTTTCCTGGCCGAGAGCCAGTTCTTTCCTGCTCCGGCCTGTTCGAGATAAGGCACCAGCTCCGAACCAGCCCTCGAACCACCATGGTGGAAATGGGGTAAATGACACAGCTCCATTCTGCACTCAAGCCTTCCAGCACCAGGCTGCTCTCCAGAGGTCATGAGTGCGCCACAGATTTAGAATTGCTCTCTTATTGCATTGTCAGAAAGCATCCTACTGGAGATCTGAATGGAAGAGACAAACCTCAGCATCTCTCAGGTTGGTGTCCCCTCCAAACAGGACGGTGACATCATCAGGAGCCCTCGCCATCTTCATCATCACCAGTTGCAGCTGTCTCATCCGCTCTCCTGCATTGGGCTTACAGCTCTCAAGGTGGGACGTCATCAGACAGAGCTTCTGGCCTTTGAACAGCACCTGATTTTGAGGGAGTGTTCCAGTTAACGGTAAAATTAATCGTTTTGGACAACACATCTCATGACTGTGTATCAACCTGAGCGACAAGCAGGTTTCTCATCATGTATGTGGTTGGATAGTCGAGTAGCTCACTGTCCAGGAGTGTGATTCGCGACTTCTTCAGCATCATCCCAGTGAAGTAACCCTCCTTACCACCTAATCAGCACGAGTGAGCAGAGGAAAGCTTCAAAATGCACAGTAAAATATCGTATGTGTACAGTGCATGTGAATATGTGTACTGTTGCCTGTGTTTGTACTGGCTATTGAATTAGTCTTTTGCTGTATTATTAATAAGAAACCAATCAGGAGAACAGAAACATGAAGCTGTGGAGGCAAACAGTGAAGTGTGTTGTGACTGCAGGACTTATAAAGGAGAAACAAACATCCTATATGCACATTTTGAGTGATAATTTGCTTATGAAACACCAGGTGGCGTACTGTGGCAACGGTACTGACTTAACAACATTTGAGAAGTCATAGGAAAAATCTCGCCTAGGACCCCAAAAAGATAAATTGGGCCATGTTCAGTCACCTCCATCCCTTTCTCACATGCACCTTCAATGAACGTGTAGTTGACCTCCAGACGTTTCCTCATGAAGCGGACTTATGGTTGGACAAGTTCTTGAAGAAAGACTACATCAGGAGAGTGTCTGTGTGGAGATAAGTGGAAGAAGAAGACAAAACTTTCAAAGTGTGTCCAAGGTCAAGAATGAACCTTCAAATCCCCATGATTTCAGAAACAATGTGATTTAACTTCAAGTCATGATTTCTGAATGGTTCTGAAAATTGAAAAAAAAGATGAATTAACTTGAAATTTATAAAACGTAAAAATTTATATTAAGTTAATGATAAAAATGTGTTGGTTCCACTAAATTCCTGTATTTTCTTTTAAAGTGGAACAAAGAAATAGTCATAATGTGAGGAAATGAAACTGAAACTATCTGCAAGGTTACACAGAAGAAGCAGGAGAGGAAATATGCTTTCACAGACACATTACCAGGTGAAACCAGTGGAGAAGGTCAGTCTTACGAGATTATATAGGAACAGAGGCCTCTCGCTCTGTCAGGCTGTTTCTCTCTATCGAGCCCATCCACATTCCAGCAGATCAGTGACAGTTTGTTGCTTTCTTCTCCTTCAGATTGATTTTCTGCAGCATCACTGCAAAGAGCAGGATTGTCCTCAGCCTCATTGGTTCTGTTGAATTTTAACATAAATAATGTGACATTGATTGGCAATGCAAAACAGCAGCATCAGTGGATGACAGTGGGTCATGGTTCAGACTGTGGAATTACCTTCTTCCCGGAGTATTTTCCTCACCCTCCTTTCTGCTTGTTGTGGTGCTGGTGGTCGTTTCTCCTGATGATTCTTCCACAGCACAGACGTGCTCCATGTTGCTTTAGAAGATTCTGTTTCAAACTTTGTAATAGCTCAGCAGTAGCACACCTGTGTTTCACAGCAAAGTCACACCTGAGGTGACTCAGCTGAAGGTGTGGATCTTAAGTTTCTGTTGTACAGCTAAAAATCACATGACTAGGAGTTAGCTTCAGTTGTTCAGTTTCAGGTTGCTTATCTTGACTTCACAAAGACATTAATTATTTACACAATGTTTTCAGCTTGACTAGATTTTTCACTGATTATATTTCATCTTATTAAATATTGACTAATATATGATTTTACTAGCAACAAAACAAACTGAAATTGTCCTGTTTCTGAAAAATATTTATTATTTTTCTGGATTATAATTATTGATGCTTTAATGTGTAATTTCAACTACACTGCCTATTGCTGGGTGTAGCATCCCCCGTTGATTGATGACTTGACTCTCTCAAAACTAATGGTTCACAAAGTTTTATTGAAAAAATAAAAAGTTCCTTTGCCGCGTCCATAAACAAAGTGAACACACCGTAAGAGCTCAAAGAAATGAATGAAGAAAATATCAATATACTTGTACGTTCACAAATCACTTCAGCTCTGAAAATTAATGTGTTCAACCACGTTCTTGAAAATATGTTTTTAAACCTTTAGAAATTATGAATAATAATTACTTACATTTATGAATTTTACTGTTATTTAATACCAAATGAAAAACGTCAGAATACAGTGCTTTAATTGACTTTAGTTAGCAAAAAATGACACATTAAATTGACCCTTTAAACTAAATGAATTAACGATTACTTATAGCTTTAGCATGACTGACGGGACTGTTGTAGCATTTACGCTGGCTCAAACACCCCGACATAAAACCCAAACAAACCACAAAAAAGAGGCTACCAAGTTGCTCCAAATTAATGTGCATAAAAACTGCAAACCTTGTGCCTCTGTCAACCAGGTGCCTTGTGAACAAAAAAAACCGTTTTAAACATAACTTGCGAGATTCGTGCCGTTTTACTGCTTCGTTGCACTGTACTTCCGGTTTTATCGCCCTTCAAAGTAAAAGCATTTACGCTGACTATGTAACTTGCCGAAAACAAGTAACACCAGTCCAAAAGACACATTCAAAGTAAAAGCACAACAATAACAAACTATTTGGGTCCTTTATACTGGGTATCTTAATCTATAATAATAATGGGGAAATTATTATTTGGTTTATATTTTGTATTGATAATCTGAATCTGTAAAGTAAGTGAAACTTTTAATTGGGATGAAAAGTACAACATTTGAGTCCAAAATGCAGTATAAAGTAGCATAAAATGCGAATACTTACAAACACAAGGCAAAGTTGTACTTAAGTACAAAATTTTAATTAATCAGGTTAACTAGTTTTAAAATTACTACACTCTCTAAGAACAAAACAGAACTCATTATTGTCATTATTATCATTGTTGTTGTTATTGTTGTCTTTTTACAAGCGGAACCTTTGAGATACGCTGTTGTTTCACGTCGGTGTCGGAATCATTAACTGTCAACAGGAACCGGCGGCGGAGCTGCATCTTGTTTGAAACGTTGGTAGTTTTAAAGTCTTTTGTTTTTGTATTGTAGTGTCTCCAGGTGTGTTATAAGTTGTTGAACAGTATATAATATATATAAATATATCAGATAAATCCACGAGAGCAGAAAAGCAAACTGTTAACTCGCAAAATTGACAATTTAACGTTTGACATTTTTGCAATAAGAGACACTTAATGTGTAAAATGGCCGCCGAATTGAAGAATAGCTTCCACAAATGCAGTATAAAACAATAAACTATCATTTGTTTGCCGAAAAGAAAGTAAACTTTAAAATTCAGTGAATTGTAAATGGAGTTCGGTGTTACATTCTTTTTTCTTGAATGAGCAAACTCAGTTCACAATTTTTTTCAGTTTCAGCTTTTGTTCAGTTTTTGAATTAGTGTCAGCCAACACTTATGTCAGGACTGAGTGTTGTTTTCAGTTTCCTCCGCCCTCCAAAATGCAGCTAAGCTACTTCAACTCCAGCGTTTTTCCTAGAGCTCTACTCGGAGTACAATTTAAAAATGGGCTTTTTGCAATACGTGTTGTTTCTTGTTCTCGGTAAATGGTCGCCGAATTAAAGAATAGCTTGTTGGGGTGTAGAAAAGCTTGAAATTAGGCAAATCGGGCCACTGTGTGCCGAGAAGCAAAGGAACTTTAAATTGACATATTTCTGAATTGAGTTTGGTGCGACGTCCTTTGCTCGCTTGGAGCCTGTCTGCATCCTCTCATCCCCTCTAACCGCTGGCATCCGCGCTCAGCTCTGCATGCCTCTATACTGTTGTCATAAAGTTACTGATTTGGTATTTTTGCGATTTTCCAAATTGGCGTGAGTCAACCCCTGAAGCGTGCACTGTGTTTCAAATGGCGACTGACGAGAAATACCTCGTTTTATTCCCCGAAAACAGGCTCATTAGAGATCAGCAGAGAGGAGCCGGAGCCCGCAGGAGCTGCCTCTGCGGTCTCCCTCCTGCAAGCTGCTGATTATGCGGCCAGGACGGCGTCTGCAGCGGCTTTAACAGATCTCAGTCCAGGCTTTGGAGGTGAGTGATTAAGACATCAGGTTTGATAAAAGAAAGAAAAGCGGCACCCTGTTTTCGGGTGTGGGTGTTCATTGGTATTCACTTCCAGGAATAATATCTAACATGCTTTAACTTCTACCTGTTTGCACCCACAATGTCAACACTGCCAAAACACCAGTCTGTGCTCTGTGCACAAGTTAGCTTTAAAACACAGGCAATCCTGAATTATAAGTCTAATATATACACATCCATACTGTACTTACGTTTAGATGATATTAAGACCACGAATTCCTCTCTGATATTGCATTCATCTTTTTCTGGTAATGGATTAATATAGAGATCCTGGCTTTATTGTCCCCATGACACAACATGTGTCAGTGCATTTTATATAATATATAAACACAGATGTTCCCTGGGTAATAAAACATTTCTGTAGGTTTATGTTCTATGTATAACAAGATGACTCTATATACTAGAATAACCATGAGTCCCACTGAATGTTTTGTCATATTTCTACAAAGTGCACCATGGGAGTTGTAGTTGACGTTCACAGTCTTGTCCCTGAGTTCATATGAAAGACCCAGATGTTTTCTGACAGCTGTTCATCTTTAGGGCTGAAGATTCAAGCTGGAGAGTTTCATGTTTCATCAAGACTTTCAGACTCCTAATATTATCCAGCTTGGATCTTTTCTTTCTGTTTAGCGTGTCTGTTTGGCAGCTTGTTTCTGGGCTGTGATGGAGGCGCGTGGAGCTCCTGCTGAGGCCCTCCTGCAGCGTCCCTGGCTCTCTGTGAGCATCAGCGGCTGCCAACTCCTAGCCAAGAGCTGGTTTGGGGAAACGGCGTACCACATCCTGCTGACAGACATGCACTGCGTGTGGGAGGAGAGGATGGACTCAGCAGCCATCCAGAAGAGAGCGCAGGTACACTGAGGAGAAGACTGATCATCGATTAAACAAAAAACAAAACAAAAAATCCAAAGATCAGTTGCTTTCTTTTCTTAAATAAATCCTTTTTTTCTTCCTCCCAGGAGCTGAACAGGCGTTTGCGAGCCCCTGTGAAAGCTTTCTTCTCTCACCTGTGCGAGGTGGTGCAGCCCTGTCTGTCAGGAGGTGACGAGCAGCCCGACAGCGTTGCCCAGATTTCCCTGGCGCGACAGGAGGATGGCAACCTTAGCATGAAGCTGAAGAGTGAGCTGGCAGGGCTGCCCTTCTACTGGGAGTTTCACTGCACCCCCGCGCCCGTTACTGCGGTATGGTCCATATTTCACATGTGAACTTTTCACTTGGTTGTTGTGGGTTTTGAACTGGTGATATTATGGTTTTGTTGCCTCAGTACAGAAATATTTGTGTCAATAATACGGCTTTCAAATGCCCAAATCACTTAAACCCTCATGTAAGTTTTATCAGTTTTGAAGATGTTTGTTGGGGACATCTGAGGAAAATTACTTGAATTATTGCATTTAATAAATGGTTAAAAAAAATGTTGATTGATGAAACAATAAGAAAACATGAAATACAATTTGATGTCATTCTGAGAAAAGTCCTTAGTGCTGTTCATGTATTTACATGACCAAAAAAAACATTAAATTATTTATAATATTTTAGAATAATGTACCACCATCTGTGAGTTCAGACATAAACCTGATCAGTTTAAACATTCCTGTCCTCCTGTCCTGTCACTGCCCTCTCTCACAGTGTTGTGCTTGTGTGTTTTCAGGTGTGTGCTCAGCTGGTGCGCCCCCTGCTGGCCATGAGCCACCTGCTGCAGCAGCAGGTGGAGCAGCTCACAGGTCTGCTGGTGAGGAAGGATGCAGAGATCCAGGACTACAGAGAGAACGGCGCCACGCTCAGCAGAGGTACACATACACACACACACACACACACACACACACACACACACACACACAAACACAAACACAATGTTTTATAATATGTTCATCATATGAATGTATGTGTTTTTGAACCCAGAGCGACTGCAGACGGGTGTTTTTGAGGAGCAAATCTTCAGAGAGGACTTCATGACAAAGGTAAGAGGTCAGCAACACACACACACACATACACACACACACCACAGCCATTGCAGCCTGTTGTTTAGGCCTGTTTTTACCGTCCGCTCCGCTCCGTTCCTGATCGTTAACCGGCTGTGGCGAGCGCGGCAGGAACCACATGATAAAACACTGTGACCGCTGGAACAGCCGGCGCTCTCTCCGCCTGAAACACGAGCCGCCATGACACACTTTCAAGTCGCTGTGTGCTACTGTCAGCCAATCAGGACGAAGCGAGGGGTTGAGTTTTTACATTTTCTGTGTGGAAGCGTGTTTACTGTATTCAGGTGTGAAATTTCTCATCTCATCTCTGACTTTGTTGACCTCTGTCTGTCTGTGTGTGTCTGTGTGAGTGATTGACTGACTGGGCATTTCTCACCTACTTGTGGAAGTTTCAAGGGGTGTCTACGTGCTTCCTCTCAGCCTATTTTACATTTTTATTTCATTTGCAGATCAGTTTCTGTTTGATGTCTGTCATTTTTGTAGTTTTCATTTAGTTTTGATGTGTCTGGTTTTATTCATTTTCAGATCATATAAATTTAGTCTGTCCTAAATCTCAATTTCCTGCTCCCTTTCCCGTGGCTTCACCTCTCATAACCAGAGATGGTACCTCTCAGCAAACACTATTCTCTTTTCTAGTCTATTGTGACATTTCTCCATAAATATAAAAACTCAAATTAGCTGAACTTGATGCCCTTTGTTGTTCAAGTTTGTCTGCAGAAGAGATACATTGTTTTTAATGTCAAATCTGATTCCATGTAAAGGTCAGGAACGTCATGGAATTTTTAACATCAGAGAATTTGAGCAGAGGGAAATTTTCCTCTAAAAGTCACTTTGCAGGAAAACACCTCAGTATAATTCCCAGTTTGTTTGACTCTTCAGTTGCATCATTTGGTGGTTTTCAGGGAGGAAACCAGCCAGTTTCTTGATGTTGTTTGTCTAAAAGGACAAACCAGGAAAGAATCTTTCTTTAGGTGGTGGAAGCAATCCAACTCAGGTACGGAGAGTCATGGAAAGTTACATCAGGGTCACAGTGCCGGCTCTGTCCTCTGCTTTTTGGTGATCCCATCATTGGACTGGGACGATGAACAGACAGTGAGAGACCATGGAAGAAGAAGAAGAAGAAGAAGAAGAAGAAGTGAAATGTTGCAGTGGATCAAAGTCTTCTTGCTCGTGGCAAATTCCACCGGACTACGACAAGGCCGCCTCCAGACCAAAGTCCAAACTGAAATAAAACTTGTCTGGGAAAAATGTCGCAGAGAGAATCACACACTGGACGGACCGCTGTGTGTATGTGTGTGTGAAGGCGTTTGGCATGTGTGTGTAGTATTTATCTATCAGGGTAGGGCCCCTGCATGCTTGTGTGTGTGTTTGCTGTCTGTCCAAGCAATAACTTGTGTTGCGTCTCCGTCTGTGTCCGTCTACATGTCAATGTTCGCCATGCAGTTCTTCATGCTATTTCTGAAGTCATATCAGATTATTGTAACATATCTGTACCAGATTTGAGTATTAACAAGCTTAAATCCACTCTTGATAATCGATGAATAAAGTCGGCTCAGTTAACAACAGGAGACAGGCTAGCTGTTTCCTCGGGGGGGGGGTCATATTTACTGTACAGACATGAAAGTGTGTCTTTCATCTACATGAATATATATCTATATAAATGCTCAGTTAAACAGGTCAGAGCCACAGGTAAAACACAGAGTCTGTATGTGTGTCCAGCTTCAGTTTCAACTTCAGTTTTTCTTCCTTGAACTTGAACTTCTTTGACATTCACGGTTATTTACGTTCCTGGTGCCAACAGAGAACAGAGCAGACAAATATCTTCAAAAATCTTCCGCCTCATCACCCCCTCTTTCACCATTTCCACAAGTGTGTGCATGCGTGTGTGTGCTTGCGCCATTTGTGGCCTTCCTTTCCCACACCAAGGGGAGTGAAGGGCAGAGGGACAGTGAAAGAGAGACGATGATGACAGGACCCGGAGCTTTTATTTTCTACTGCAGCTTTCCATGAAAGCCCCTCCCCAGCCCGTCACCACACAAACACCCCACCCAGCTCAGGTCAACATTTACATGGGTGGAATTAGCATGCGCTTCCCACTGATACACACACACACACACATGGTTTGTACTTTATATACTTGTGAGGAACCTCATTCACATAATGCATTCCCTAGCCCCTTACCATAATCTTAACCATCACAACTAAATGCCCAACCCTAATCCTTAAAACCAAGTCTGAAGCTTCAAACAGCCCTTTGAAGGTCTGTCCGAAAGTGAGGACTGGCCAAAATGTCCTCACTGCCAAGGTATAAAACTCACATTGGTTCTCACAAAGATAGATGTTCAAGTACACACACACACTCCAAATTTAGGTCCTAAGGGAAGCTGATGTGATCCTAAAAGGATTTGAACATTTTTTTCATCCTTCAGCTCCATAACCAGCGTTGCCCTGTGTGTGTGTGTGTGTGTGTGTGTGTGTGTGTGTGTGTGTGTGTGTGTGTATGTGTATGTGTGTGTGTGTGTGTGTGTGTGTGTGGGGTGGCAGCAGCTCATGACCTGACAGAGGGGAGTGTCTGCTCGTCCGCACAGAGCAGGCTGTGACGCATGATTATGGTTTTTCAGTGCTGAGTGTTGGTGTGTGTGTAACTGAGTCTGTTTTTTTATCTTCATGTCTACAAGCATGAATTTGTGTGTGTATGTATGTGTGTGTGTTTCTGCGTGCCATGGTGACGCATGGTGATTTCTCGGTGCAGCACTCGCAGCGAATCGTGCAGCAGCGTCACAGTTGACAGCTCTGAATTGAATTGTCACCGTTTGGGAACGTAGCCCGCTTCCTGTTTCATGAGCCGGCGGCTTCACAGCTCCACAGCAACCACGCAGCAGTTTAACGACATCTGACAATTAGTGGCCACTTCTGACCAAAACACCTCACTTAAGCTGCATAGAATCACATAATTGAGCCAAAATGTTGCTTCCTGGGTTGTTGTTGGCTTCCAAATTTGGCGGCTCTTACTCCAAATTTCCTGCTTTTCTTGCTTAAATTGAAGGTTTTTCTGGTCAGGTTTTGTGTTGAGTGAGTTTGAAACTACTTCAAAATGAGAATCAATAAGGGAGTACGTCTTTCCTCCAGTGTACAGATGTGCAGTTTTCTATCTCCACTGAAAGTGCCTTTGATGATTATGTGCTTAAATGGGTGAAGAAACCATCCTTAAATGCTACGTAGCTCTCCACACGAAGCCCTGCACTGGCACAACAGGAGGAGACAAATCCTAATATCTGTTTGCTTTAACCAGAAGCTCTAAGTTAAGAGTTGGGCAGGAAACTTCTTTTTTTTTTTTTCATCCACCAACCACAGTGGGTGATGGATTCCAAAATACACACTTTGACTCTAAGCAGTCAAATTTGACTGAAAGAATGAGGAGAACCTGCAGATGTTGATTTAATATCTACAACTGGAAGCTTCTTCATTTTGAGAAGTCAAAAGTCTGCATCGCTGTATTAATAGTGCATTAACCCCATTTAAAATGTACCTTTATTGATGGAAACCTGGCACTGGTATGAAGTTGTATTGGCATCTTTGCTGTTTCACCTTTCCTGAAGGGTTTTTAGGAAAATAATGTCCTGAAAAACATGCAGAAGAAGTTGTTTTTCAGCCCAGAGTAGTGTCTTCCTCGCAGTCAGATTGTTGGGACAGCCAGCCTTAGAGACGACGTTAATAATTTATGCTGCTTGTAAAGCTTAAAAATAAAATTATCTCTTGGAGAAAACAACTTTGTGATAATATTGGTTATTGGTCTTCCACATTGGAGAAAAACCTGCCTGCTAACAGTACGTGAAGCTTTCGTCAGTGTAAACAGACAGAATATGAGAAAATTGGAAAGGGAAGGAAGAGAGTGGAGAAAAGGTGGCCTCTCTCCTCCTCTTCTCTTCAGTAAATCATTGACTCCTGCTCTTGTAAACGGCAGCAAGCAGCTCTTTATCTCACATACCTGAGGAATTCAGGGCCTGGCTGGTAAGAAGGCGAGGCTCACAGCAGGGGGGTTAATATGAGTGAGGGGTGCACACACAATATTTAGCTTCCTGGTCCTCTTATGGATATACAAACAACAATCCTGTTTTATGTTTATGTCGCTCCACTTTGACACTCGCACATCACGACTGTCGAGCTGATTATGCATCTGATTTGGCCGTGACGACTGATGGGACCAAGTTGGCTCAGTGTGTTGTCCCGTGTGTTTGCTCAGTCGTCAGGTTTATGCTCCTTCCTCACTGTCAAAGACTAAGTATCTGGGCAAGTTGGTGGAAACAGTCTGTATGTTGGTTTGTTTCTGTAGGTTTCAGTTCATCTTCAGGTTTGTCCTGTAACATGTTGGAGACATTTACCGCTTAATTTACAAAGAAAATTAGAAACATGGAGATTTTTTAAAGATATATTTAAAGTGTGAACAGCAGAACAGTTGCCCAATAAACAGTCCTTCTATGGAGCAACTTAAAGAGATGTGTTTCCGTGATTCTACGTCCGATGAAGAGCAGTTTAGCCTCCAAAAGTTGAAATTCTCTCATGTAATAAATCAAAGTAATCATATTTAAAAGTTTAGTGATTCCTATCAGAGATCTACTTTCTCGTTTCCAGTTTTTGGACTCAGTATCGTCGTACGTTGTGCATTTGTACAGTTAACAGTTTTGATAAACCTTTAAGTCATTTATTGAACAAAACGTCAATCACTCTCTGCAGCTTCTCCAGTGTGAGGTTTTATTGCTTGTCTCTTTTTTATATCATCGTAAACTGAATATCTTTGGGTTTTTGACTGTTGCTTATGAAAAACTAGTCATTTGAAGACGTCACCCTGCCCTGTGGGAAGTTGTGATGGACATTTTTACTATTTCCTGACATTTTATAGGCTAAACAAATAAGCAAGTAATGAAAATAATCATGAGCTTCAGCGCTTGTTTCTAAACAGTTTGTAAGGAGTAACAAAACAAAACCATCTACATACAGTAGATCCTCCTCCTCCTCCTGTGCCCTGTCAGTTGCGCACAGTTTCCACAGGGTTGTCCCCGGTCTGGGTCTGTAATTAGGCCCTCTGTGGCCTGGCTGCTCCCCCTCTTCAGCTGCTGGCCGCTGGGCCGAGCCCCAGCCTGGACCGGCCGAGTGCGGCGTCCCGCAAAGACATCATGAGACTGTGAGCAACATGAGAGCAGAGACACAAAACACGGCTGCAGCACTTGTCGGCACGTGAACATGCCGGACGTACATTTAACACTTCTTCATACAGCAGCCCGACGTGAGCGAGCGGTGCAGGAGGCAAAACGGCGAACCCAAACTGACTTTAAATGACAAACAAATATTAGCCTTTCCTCAGCTGACAGAAGATGGATTATCAGTATCAGGAGGTCACAGTTCAAACTAGAAACCTCTGCCATCTGTGGACACATCCTGCTTTTTACTGAGCTACCTCAAAACTTGATCATATCAGGGCTGACCAGTGTGAGATTTGTAACGCTGCAAATCAATATCCAGCCGTGACATTATAGCTAACATTCCTTTTGTCCTTTAGTTTTTTTCCCCCCAAACTTGTAGATGCATTTTTAAGGCTGATACCAATATTTAAGATAAAAACACATATAGTATTATGGCTCATATTCCTTCTTTGCTTTTAGAATTTAGTCCATCAGAGCTAAGGTTAATTCATCTGGATTTTTAGGAGTGACTGTAGAAATCTGTTTATCGGCTCCAGAGTGACAGCAAATTCGACTCACAGCTTCTTTCAGAACAAAATCAAATAAGTGCTTAAGTTTAGTATTTCTTCAGTTGAATATGAGACTTAGAGTTTCTTCCAGGTCTTGTCATGACAAAGAAAACCGAATTAGAAACTGTTGTTTGCCCTGCGGAGGCTACATGAGCCGCTGTGGTCGTCGCTGATGTGTTACTGTGACAGTTAATGGGACGTCAGGCTCAGATTAGCAGCTTTCTATGTGTCATGACCCTGAAGGGAGACGTGACGACAGCAGACGAGGACAGAAGGGAGGTGAAAGGTAAATGAAGTGAAGGTGTGGATGATGTCAGAGCAGAGAGGATCATGGGAGAGACTGGTTTAAAGTTTGCTTTCCGTCACACCGTCCACATTTTGGCTTACGTCACTTGTTGTCTTGTCATGTTAAATCAATGAATTGTTCCTTTTGTTTTCTGTGATGTCAGGGGCTAAAAATACTGTTTGATTGTGACTCATTTGTTACTGAGCTGTCTGGTTTTGGTCCAAAAATGATAAATGTTCAAGTCATCCTGTCTGAACTCTCTTGAAGTGATATACCACTGGCTGGCATTTGAGAAATCACTGGAGTTCACCTTGAAGAATTCATGAAATTGTTGTTTCCAAGATCTTGACAACCTTTGATCTCTTCAATATTTTTAATGTTTGCATAATTATTCTATTTTATTAGTTATTAGTTTGAGAATTTGAACGAATGATGGTGTGATTTGCTCTTTTCTAACTGAATTACTGAAGGAACTGAAGGGTTTCTATCTCAACATAAACATGCTTGAAAGTGGCCTTTTTTCCAGGGGCCAAGGTATATTTTTTGTGTGTGTGTGCTGAATTTAATTTTTGAAACCTGTAATTAGGATGAGGGAATCTCCGGGAATCAGCCGACTCGGTGCCGCAGCAGATGGACAACTGAAACAGGATCTGGAGGGATGAGGTCTGGAGCACATGGTTATAGTTAGAGCTTTTTAATTGTTTGTTGCACCTGATTACAGTGACTATAACTGTGTGCTGCAGATCTTATCGCTGCAGATCTTGCCTGAACCTTGTCATCCTCCTCCAGTTTAGTCCTCCGGTTTTTTTCCGAGGTTGTGACCTCGAGTCCTCGGGGTTCAAACGGAAAGCGATGCATCACTCTCGGATTCGGGACGGGAAGCTGAGGTCACACCGAGAGAAAACGAGGTCGAGAGGAATGAGGGAGAGTAAACATGAGGTCAGCAGCAGAGATGAGGATGAGGGAGAGCGAGTGTGAGACTCTCCGGCACCAGAACCCCCACCTGAAGAAAAACAACAACAGCAGCAGCTCGTCTAAAATCAGAGCTGTTTACCTGCTAATAATAGAGAAACGCCAAACACGCTGCCAACACTCCCCTTGCTCTCATCACCTTCCCCACACATGATGCTTTGCTGTGGCGCAGGAGACGAGGTTTGGAGGTGTGGCCACCAGGTGAGCACTCCTCCTCTCCCTCCTCCTCTCCCTCCTGTTTCCACCGTTGTTGAAGGACTTTGTTCTATTACAAGAGCAGAGAGGAACTTTCCAGAGCATTACTCAGCTCGACAAAACAGGCGAGAGGTTATTGACCTGCTGTAATCACCTTTTTATTCCTCGTCTGATCAGCAGCAGCACATAACAATCCCCTCGCTACTGTGTTCACACCCTGTGGCCAATTTTGCACCTTTCCTAAAATACAAGGATATATGGAAGCCCTTCTCTGCCAAGAAAAATTAAAAATGATGATAAATCAACATTTAGATTTACTAAATCAAAATAGACTATGTGACAGATTATTTTAGTTAACTAAGTTTTAACGTTGTGTCTCATAGTTTTGATGTAGCATTTCATATTGTCTTAACTTTGACTTACAGTTTGACAGAATATGAAGTTCACTAAATCCCTGCAGACATGTGAAGGCAGCAGGACATGTACTCTGTTAGTAAATCTGCAGCCTCTCATTGGAGAAGTGTCAGAGCTCAGTGCCATAATGCACAACCGTCCGCTGTGTTTACCTTCATCAGATCACATGCAAACAACACCAGGCTGCTATAGAATAACCACACACACCTCTCCACACATCAGAAAGGTCGGCTTTAACTCTTCTGCTGTTTATGTGAGAGATGTTGGTCACTTAAACTCCAGTGGTGTTTCATGTTTTATTGTTGAAATGCAGGATTATGACTGAAGTAGCATCTGATTGATGCGATTACATAAACAGCTCTTGCAAACTATAACATAATTATTTCTTTGCATCCTTGCTGTACTAATTGACTGTAAAACTGCTGCCTGTTCACATGGTGCCGCTCTGCAACATCCTAACAATATGATTTCCTGGAAAAGCATCTTTGTTGAGCTGTATACGTTGCCATTAAACTAGTGTCCATTATCTTTCATTTTGACTCACCATTAGTATTTGTATAATGCAAAAGTTGTGTCCATTGGTCATCCTGGCACAAATGACTTTCCGTGGACAGGAGAGGAGGAGCTTTAAACTATCTAATAAGAAAGTTGATTTTAACACTTCAGCCGGATCCAACAAATTGAGCTCAACATTTGAGATCAAATAATCTGAAGTGAGCTGGTTGGCAGCCAGAGAGAGGAGGGGGGAGACGGACAGGGAGGGAAAAATGAATAAAAAGAGAGAATAAGGTGGGCTTTCTGCTGCTTTCTCTCCCCCTCAGCACATTGGTTTCTCTGTGCCCAAAGCAGAACTAAGCCTCACCAGAGCATTTACATTTATTTTTACGATATTTAAACAAACAAATAACAAAAATAAATCAATGCAAAACCTCGAAACCTGACCAAAGTGTGTTTAGGAGCCCCTCTGCCCTGACAGCGAGCGGGAGACCACCAATTTCTCCCGGTCAATATTTGAGGAGCTAATTTGGAGAGTTTGTCCTCTCCATTGGGGGAAAAAAAGAAGGATTTAGTGAACAGCGAGTGTTTTTCTACGCGTTGGCCGTGCGTTTGCATAATGTCGCAGGGGTTTACACGCACCCTTATCTGTCAGGCTTGTGGTGGTGTGTGTGTGTGTTTCAGTTGTTCCTGCTCACTGCTCTACCTGCGGTCAGCTGTGCCAATAATGCAGCTTTGATTAGAGGCTTATCGCAGCACGAACACACCCTGCATCACACCTCAGACATGTGACTCCCACTGCCGTAAAACAAACATACCCACAGCACCAAGCAGTGTCTAAAGGAAACTTTCATGTTTTACGTTCATGCACATGATTATTTCTTTTTTTAATTGATTTATCAGCTTTAAAGCTGCAGAACTGGGCAAGTCGACTAAAACTTCAAGTGTAAATCCAGTTCAAAGAATCAGACCTCATGATAATGCAGAGTCTCTATTATGTGAAACGAAGCCACAAAAATACAGAATATACAGATAAAAAACACTCAGACAAGGAGCTGACTGAAATAATAGAGTGGATCATTTTCTCCAGATCATTAAGCAATAGAAGAAAGACAAATAATTCTGCTTTACTCAAACCTGAGTCTTTTTTATCTTGATATGTCAGGAATAGTAACATAGGAAATGAATTCTAACATCTGGGATGACTGTGAAATTACTTAAAAGATGTCTGACAGATCATCAACAGTGATTCCTGACCAGGAAATGAAGACATAGAAAAATGGTGGAGTGGCGTACCTAAGTCCTGATTTGGTAAAAATACACATTACACTGTTTAGGAGGAAAGTGAAGACACAAATAAGATTATAAATTTGTGTGATGCTGAACTTAAGTGTGTTTATTTTCAATGTAACCAGTAAACACATTCTGCTGCGACTGAGGGTGCATGAAAACAAAACTAGTTAGCAGCAGTGATGGATAAGTGATGGATAAATGGTATAAACATCCAGCTCCTGTCGCTCTCAGTGGTTGGAATACAAGCACATCTGACGTGATAATACTCCCTCAGTCCACAGTAAAACTGTGAGTAGAGCAAAGTTGAAGCAGGAAGTTGGTCTTTAAACTGTGATGGATGTTTACAACAGACAGTTTGGGTCATAATTTTACTGTTTGCCTTCATTTTTTCTTCCAGATAAGTTTGTCTAACCTGTCTGATCATCTCACATGTATTTCTTCTCATAACTACAGAAACAAGTAATAAAATTGATAGCCAGTCTGTAAAATGTTGTACTTTTTAAAGCTTTACAGCGAAGCTTCATCACAAAGAAATGTTTTTAGTTTTAATGATGCGTTCTCAATGATTTTTAACCAACAGGAAAAGTCACTCACCTTCTCCATCGTTGTTGTGTTTCTCTTCCCCTCAGGCTCTTCCTCTGCTGTGTTCTGAACAGCAGGACGCGCTGGGCTTCGACGCCGACCTCCAACACCTGTACGCAGCCATCGTCGCACACAAAAACACACGTACCCAGAAACGCAAACTGTCGGAGGAGGAGGAGGAGGACCAGCCGCCCGCCGAAGATCCAGACGTCACATCGACTCTGGGTTTGTTTGATCTGAAGTCTCTTAAAGCTTCGTAGTCTTTGCATTTTCAGGATGCTGAGCGTTTCTTATGATCCACTTATATAATGAGCGGATCTTACCTTTTAGTCTCTCCATCTTAAAAACTCCTGCTTGTTTTAACCATCAAATAGCAAAGAACACACAGTTTTGTCTTTATGTATATGTCTGTTGATGCTTCCACATTTAAAGAATCGAATCCATACTTGTGTGTCATTCCAGGTGTATCTATCAGCAGTGAAGCAGGTGAGGACAGAGAGCCAAGCCTGAACAAGCAGGTGGAGGCAGCTGGAGCCAAGATGGCCGACAGACCCGTAGTACAGCAGGTGTGTCAGGGGGGCAACATCAGCCTGATGTACATTTTTCTACCAAATCTTCCACAAAGAATTGACTTAGTTTGATTATTAATTAGGAATTTTCTCCTTGTGTGATTTCATTTCTCTGTTACATCATTACACTGACTGAAAATGTGGAATGTTATCATTTTTTTTTTTACTTTTAATTTAACATCAGCAATAACAGTGACAGAACATTGTCCAGTGAAGTAGATTTTACACAATGTCTTACTAATGAGTGGTAATTAAACTCTTAAATTCAGTTGGGCTAATCATTGTCTCATGTTGTTGCTTAAACTTACTGACCTTACCAACGTTTCCAAAGCTACTCGATCAAAAGTGCAAAAAATAAAACTGCAATTTTCTAAACAAATAAGAGAAAAGTCAAAGAATGTGACAGAAATAACATTATAAAAAGTGTAATAGAATGTAAAACATACTAAAACCAAATATCCATCCTCTCCTTTTCGTCCTCTATAGTCTCTTCCGGTCACGTCCAACCTGGCAGAGCGTCCGTCCTCCAAACCAAAGAAAAGAAAGTGGTGGGACTGTTCCGATGAGCAGTAGGACACACACACAGACCACAATTAAGAAGTGCATTAGAAAAACTGCTTTTTGTCATTTGATGAAAAATTGTCTTTAAAGCCATCTCATATTTTAAACTTTTATTTTGACGAGGGATGCTTTTATAGTTTGTTTTTAATCAGGGTTTAGATTTATTCATACAAAGTCTTCGATTGAAAATGTAATTAAACAGATTTTAAATCAATATTGTAAAATAAAGTCTGGAGTTTGGGGGTTTTAGAGCAGTGAAACAAGCTATTGATTAAAAATATACATGTACTTTTGATGGTCGTTTTTGTCCGTTATTCACACAATCAACTAAAAAACTGAAAACAGCCACAAACAGAACACGTTTGAAGTTTTCTAGCGTTGAAGAAAATGTATTTATTCACCTTCTTTAATACAGTATCTTTAACTTTTATCCAAATTTAGTCCAAAAATATTGTGTTTTCTCTTTGTTTGCAAGCATCCAGATATTTCTTTTGTTGTAAAACCACAAAATCATCTGTGTGTTTGTGTCTGAAGATTCACTTTGAAGTGATTTGTGTCTCCCTGAGCTCAGACAGACGGAGGGAGCAGACTGAGCTGCCAGCGGTCGATGGAGCAGCCGCTGTCCTTTCTCAGAGCACAGTGAGATGTTGACTCAAGGTGTTGCAGCATCTCGGGAATGCTATTGAAGTTTTAGTTGAAAAGTCACTGTTTGCCTGCAGGATTTCAGTTTCTGTGTGACAAACGTTACAGAAAAGTGGCCTCATGTTAACTGGAAATGCAGAAGATGTTTATTCTATTTGGGAATCCTTCGAGTCCCTTACTTTCCTTTCCTGGTAATCTTCCAAATACTTTCCAGGAAAGTAGCTGGTAACTGTTAATTCTTAGATACGTGACCCCGTTATTAGGATTTTTCATTATTTCCACCCTTCAACTTCATAAAATAATGAAATATAAAATATATGGGTGGGTACGTCCGGAACTTTCTCACTGTGACGATTAGCCAAAATAAAATATATTGATTAATCGCTTGTCCTTTTTCAAGCAAATATTTGATTTGACTCCAGGTTTTCAGATGTGAGAATCTGCTGCTTCTTCCATCTTTTGTAACGAATTGTTTTTGGGTTTGATGACGTCACCTCCTGATCTCAGATATTGGATACAGGTTTTGTCAAAGAGGAGCCCTATTTTTAGACGATTAGTCCAGAAATCCTGTAAATACAATATTCATAGTATCTATTCCTGATTTCACTTTGGGCCCGACACCAAAAAAAAAAGCAGTTTGTGATCATTTCGTGGTTGATTTTGTCGCCTGGTCGTGTCTTTTTATTCTCTCTGCTCAGCTGTCATTGTCACACCTGGATCTTCTCTGTGTCTCCAGTTTGCAGTGAGTGATATGGATCAAATAGTTCATCACAGTATAATGTGTATTTATTATTGTGATATTTATAACTTTCTAGGAAACTCCTAGAAACTTTTAATCCCAGGAACTATTGCCTCCACTCTATCTAATGCTGCGTTCATGTCCAGTCAGAGTTACTGTAATTACCAGTTTCCAACTTATAAATACACTTTATGTCAAATTACAACAGAGAAACTCCAATGTCTCCAACAATGTCTGTATAACTGAATGAAGACATGGACGTCCTGCATAGTTCCTGGGTCAGCGGAGAGTTAACCCAATGACAGGGGCCTTCCTGGGGCTAAATTTAGACCCTGATACCTTTCAGAGGAAATGCAGGTTCCTCATTGTTAAAAAGCTTCCTTGTCACCTTGGAAAGTTCCTGCAGTGATTGGAAAGGTGACGTTCTAGTTTATAGTAATGTTTTCTGGACTTTTAATGAATAAGCATTTGATGAGAGATCTGAGACCAGGATGCATCAGAATCAAGCTGTTGGCAGATGAAGCAGATGCAGAAATCTGTGTCTTCATGTGTCACCTCTGTGCCTCCGCAGTTTGATGCGTTCAGGTCATCTCTGTTTGTAGGAAATCTCTATTGTTACGATTACTATAATGATCACTGAGGTGTTTTGATTTTCACAGACGTTTTTCTCTGGAGCCCAAGTTCAGGGTCCATGAGGGGTCTGTTGGTGTCACCTGAACAGAGAGGGAGCAGGTCAGAGGTTTCCCTCCTCACCTCCAGCACACTCTGCTGCCTCAGATCTCGCACAGGAGGGGGGACGCAGCTCCGCACCTGCGCTCCTGCTCGTGCGTCTTCACTCGGAGCCCAGGGTCCAAAGGACAGAGCGCGCGCGCCTGGATGCTCGGTCTCGTGTCTCGGTGTTTGTCTGTCCTCTTGGCTGAAGCCCCGGCTGACAATAAACAGATGAAGGCGGCCGCGGGGCCTGTGCCACCCCGATGGGAGGAGAGGACGGAGCGGAGGGCAGGTCCAGCAGGGCGCGGTCTCCTTCTTCTCCCGCGGCACCTCATCTGGACCGGAGTCGGATCTCTTCCATCGCCACCGCTGCCAGCAGCCCTGCGCCACAGGGCCGCATTGAGCACAAACCCGAGAGGCGCAGACCGCTGCGGGGACACCCTGTGACCGCCGTGGGCAGCAGGCGCAGCCTCCGTCTGTCTGGAGCCCTGTTCTCACAGCTCCGACACAGACACGCGGCTTTGAACCTGCCTGCCAAGATAAACCCACCTCGCCTATTTATGCCCCTGCCTCCGCGCGCACTCGGGACAGGAGGGTGTCCGCGGCTCCAGGACAGCTCCGGCTCTCAGCTCGTCTCCAGCGGCGCACGGGCCACTTTTACGCACGAGGCATGGCCACTTGTGGGGACTCTGGGCTGAGTCCTGCTGCCTCACCCCCGCTTTAGAATCACAGAGACACAGCAGAGACAGACACCGGTGACAGTTTGGACACCCGCCGGCGGGGGGGGGGACACACCGGCCCCCGGGGCGGAATGCTGCTCCCGACGCTGGTGACGTGCCTCGCCGGGTGCGCCTTTCTCCTCTCGCCGGGGAGCGAGGGCTGCGGGCCGGGGAGAGGCTACGGCAAGAGGCGGTCACCGCGGAAGCTCGCCCCGCTCGCCTACAAGCAGTTCAGCCCCAACGTGGCCGAGAAGACTCTGGGGGCCAGCGGGAGGTACGAGGGCAAGATCACCCGGAACTCCGAGCGCTTCAAGGAGCTCACCCCCAACTACAACCCCGACATCATCTTCAAGGATGAGGAGAACACAGGTGCAGACCGCATGATGACTCAGGTAACAGCCCGGCTGCCGCAGTGCCTTCGAGCCTGCCTCTCCAGGAGGCGTCGGTGCGGCACCAGGTGCACTTTGGCCCGTCTGTACCGCGTGGACTCCCTTATCTGTTCCGCATTTGTGTTGACTCAAATCAGTGTTGACAAACCCAAAAGTGTTTCAGAATAAAATCTAAATTTAGTGTGATTCGAATGAGATTTAAATCCCAGCAGCTGCAAGATTCACTTTTTATTTTAACACTTGTTCTGACATGAAAGTGGGTTTAAGGTGGACTTTTGTGATCATTAGATGTGACTTTGCTCGGTTCAGTATCCGGTCAGCTGCGGACACCCAGGCTCGGGTCTCGGGTCAGACACAGGGGCTCGGGGCTCGGGTCTGTGGAGACCCTCCTCACGCGCTCCACTGCGGCCGGCTCGTGCGTAAAAGAGGGCGACCCGTCCATGTGGAACAGCTCTTAATTAAAACACTCTGTCCTCTGTTTCACATCATGTCTTTTGGTGGAAAAACAGCCAAACGTCGTATTTGGTTAAAGCCGGGTCGAGCCTGCTCTCATGTTTACCGTTTTTAGCCCCACTGGCCAGACTTAACAGTCGCCTTTTGGACTGTCAGAAATTTTTACGACACCGTCATTGATGTGGCCCCGGGTGGAATTTATTTGACTCCCAATTTCCCCAGGAATAAAGTATTTATATCTGGCTCTTGTGACCGCGGGCTTCCTCCCCGAGCAGCGGCGCTTGTGTCCACAGACCCACGTGGGGAATGAATGCGCGCACTCCCGTCCGGAGCTGTCACCTGGCCGCGCGCGCTGCAAGAAATATCCACAGGAGAGAGGAGGGCTCGCTTCATGTGGCTGTGAGAGAGCACAGGTCCGTGAATGCAACAGGGAACATCTGCAAACACTGATTTAACTCGCTTTATCTTTGGCGCAAATTAACCAGATTCAAGAGTTTCAGTTCATAGAAAATGGCTCGAAAAGTGCTCGGGAGGAAAGAAAGACTATCAACCTTGTTAATGCAATAAAAGGTTCGCACAACTTTTCAGTTAAAACGTCTCCAAACTGGACATTTTTTGCAGCGCGCGCCCTGCGCCGCTGACCTGCGCACAATTTATGGGCTCCAAGCCGCAGGAGACAGCCTCCTGTTTGTCTTTTACTATTCCGTGTTACTTTTTGTTTGTTTTCGCAGCGCACATGTGCAAAAATAGCGCACTTCACTTGTGCTGAAGCCTTAATTACACAGATTTTTTTTCCGCCTCTTTATTTTTTATTCGCCTTTTCCTGGGCGCTGCAGACAGACGCGGCTGTTCAGGGCAGGAAAAAGTGTCTTTCTTCCAATTTAACTCTTTTTTTTTAAAGTGCATGTAAAGAAATGCAAAGAAGCGCAAATGATTTCACTTATTTCCCATCAGTGTTGACTCACGTCTCGCACACATGATGCGCAGAAGTTGCTCCAAACCCTTTGACTTGAGAACATCCTCAAAACAGCCCGAATGCGTTGAAACCGAGAGGAGACACTTTTGCAGATTTCGTCCCCTCATGTGAAGAAAACAAGACCTTGAGACGCCACCGGAGACTGAGTGACACTTTCTGCAGCGCATACAGGCGCGTGTTGTGCGGTGTTTGCGCAGCCAGCGGTTTGAGCTCCATCTGCACACCTTGAAAGGAAAACCAACAAAATCTATCGTCTGATTTATGAAGTCCAGCTCGTTGCTGTGACCGCGGAGAGAAAACAGCAGAGGTTCAAATCCACAGTGAACGCTGTGAAAAGGCATCTGTGGCCGCCGAGCCACGAGCTATTCTTATCACAGCCAACATGGAAAAAGACATTTATAGCGTTTAATCCCACTTTTCACTCTTAATAGGCTGAGATTCATCACTGAGAGACGCTTTCAGAGGCTCCAGCAAAACGTCCTGCAGCCATGAAACCTTGATTTAATAAGACTTTAATAAATCTAATTCAAACACTGTCAAGTGAAATAAAACCTTCCTCTGGGTTTAATCTTAGCCGGTTCATATTCTGACCTTTGATTGACCAGAAAAATGTCGTTTCTAATGATTTGACCAGATGTGAGCAGGTTTTCTTTTTAGGGAAACTTTTGCCTGAGCCCAATGCTAAAATGCACAATTCGACCAGAGTGTTGGGATATATGTAGTTAAAAAGCTTAAAAATGACCAAAGGAGATCAGTGAAAAACATCTGTTTAACACATTAACAACTTCTCATTTACTTGTTTGACTCCGCTCATGTTTTAATACAAGCTTTCAGTGTGAATCTGAGAAATACAAATGTTGAACTTCAAATTCATTCAGACTCGTCATGTTGTTAAATCTGACCGACACTGGACCAATGGCTTATAATGAATGTGTGAAATTTCTTGTAATTTGGGCCAATATGTGTAATTTTAAACAAATTCTCGCCTGATGTTTGTCAAAATCTGACAATGGTTGACTGGGACTTATATGGAGCCTCCATTTGGTTAAGCAGTTCCAACGTTTCTTAACTCATCATCCTGTCAAATTCTTCCAAGTTTGGACCCATGCTGTGTTGAAATACTGTGTTTTAAAAGAACCTCTCCAGATCTTTGAATCTCACCCACGTCGCCAGTTTGTGCAGAACTGAATTAAGAGAAGCAGTCGATCAATCAGAGCTTTGTAGCCAGTTTGATTTTGTGAAAATCAAACCAGGTGTATGTCGCCTGAGACATAACGTTGGATAGACCCCCCCCCACGCCGCCCTGACAATGCAGCCTGAGTGTGGATCAGATGAACGGAGCCGACTGGAGGATTTATTTTCGCGAGCAGGAGGGAGTTGAATGAGTCCTTCAATAGGCCCTCTCACCTTCTGTTTGCTCACCCTGACCAGACTCCAGGTTTAGAGGGACGCTGAGGAAATCTTGTTCATGTAGCAGCCGCCACCCCCCCAGCATCACCCAACCACCCTATAACCTCACAGTACCCCCTTCACCCCCTTCACCCCTTCACCCCTCCATCCATCCTCAACATAGCTGCCTTCGCTCACCACACAGAGCAAACATCGGGCCGAGCTGGGACAGCAGGGGTGCATTGTGGGACGGCTGCAGCCACAGACAAGGGGGAGAGGGGTGTGAGCAGAATGTGTCTTTTCTTTCTGGTTAGTTTGAAAGTCCTGCATCATTACAAATGAGACAAACAGCAGGACGAAGTTCAGAGGTCACGTCTGCGATCATACAGGAGACCAGAGCAAGTGAGGCGACAAACCATCCTTATGTATCCCTGCAGGATCAGCGACGCGCAGCAGCAACATGATAAACAAGGAGGAAAACGCTGTTCATCACGAAACATTCAACTTCATCAAATGTTGACAAAATGTCCACCTAAAATGACAAAGAAGTTTTCAAACTAAAAATGCAACATGTCAGACGTGAAGTCATCACTCTGAAGCTGACAGCCATATATGAACATGTGTACAGTACTTTAAATATGTTCACCATATGTTCCCATATTTAGACACTATATGGCCAAAAGTATGTGGACATGTAGTTTAGTGTTTCGGTTCTGTTTTTTCCTGGTTTGGTCTCAGCCCCTTAGTTCCAATGAAAAGAAACTTTAATACTTCAGCATAAAATATTTTAGACAATAGTGCTTTCAAATTTTGTGTCATCACTTTGTCTGTTTCCTGATTGAACATGATGTAAAGAAATGGTTTTCCCACTTCCCAGTAGTGAATGGGAGCTGCAGCAGGTTCAATATGTGGTGGAAAGACTGAGACCAGAAGAGTGGAGGCTGTGAGAACTGCTGATTAAGGAAATACAAATTCAACTATCATGTGTGACTGTAATGTTCAGGTGTCCACATCCTTTTGTTCACGTAGAGTATATTCACCCACTCTGTGCCTGTTGTGTGCCAAAATCGATTCGTACATATACAATATTATGTAGGCAAACAAACTGTAAGACGGCTGTGTCTGTTCTGCTGCAGCGCTGCAAAGACAAGCTGAACTCTCTGGCCATCTCGGTGATGAACCTGTGGCCCGGGGTCCGGCTGCGGGTCACCGAGGGCTGGGACGAGGACGGCCACCACTCGGAGGAGTCGCTGCACTACGAGGGCCGGGCGGTGGACATCACCACGTCGGACCGAGACAGGAACAAGTACGCCATGCTGGCTCGACTGGCCGTGGAGGCCGGGTTTGACTGGGTCTACTACGAGTCCAAGGCCCACATCCACTGCAGCGTCAAGTCAGGTGAGCGAGGACAGGGGCTGGAATTTGCACTTCCAGATCATGACAGGTAGCTTTTTATGTTTCTGATCAGGGGACGGTGTCGCAGAGAGCTTGTAGACACCCTGGTCTGCAGGTCAGACTGCTGAAGCCCAAAGGCCTCGGTATGCTTCAAACAAACGAGTACAGGTTGTCTTTCAAAGCTCTTTAGATCCTCTTGAGTCTTTAAAAAGAAATGGAACGCTGCCCAGATGATGCTTTTTAACTCAACTTTTAAATGTACCTGAAAGGTTTTGATATGTTCATACGAACATACAGTATCTGCAAAGCTTTCTTCATGCATCTGTTCAACGCAGCTAAAACAGGATGAACATGTTAATGGTTGAGTTCTATGATACGTTCTCGAGTTCAGTGTGTACTGAGACTGAACGCTGGAGAAAAGCACGGCCTCACTCTCTGATGAAGCTCTCACCTTCTCCATCCTACTCGTCATTGATCACTAATTTGAATGAATTCTAAATTTTGATGAATACTGGGACACAGGAAGTCCACCTCTAAATAAACAGACAAACACTGAATTCATTTTGTACAAGTGCTTCAATATGGCCGCCTTTATCAGGAACTGCTGCCGCTACCTTTTCCTTTTCTAACACTACTTATTTTCCCTGTCTCTGTTCACTAACTCTCTTCTTACTTGCATCATAAGAATATGGCCTCTTGCTACCTCTTCCCCCTTTTCTCCATATGTCTCATCTGCCCCTCCCTCAACGTCTCCCCAGGTCAGACCGACCACCAGCTGAGGCTCATGGGTACTGTAGTATTTAAAGCCACCTGACGTACCAGCATGTCAGAAAAACATGATTGCTCAGAAAAGACAGTGAGAACAACAACATAAAAGTACAGTATTGATAAATCATGTGTCTGTGCTAAGCTCTTCTTGTTCTTCCTTTTTCATTAGCTTTTCCTTTTTGCCGGGCAGCTTGTGATGGCAGGAACAGGCGGAGTTAGGTGGCTTTTCAACATGTTGTGGCTAAACTGTACAGATTACATTCACACTTTAATTAACATGAGCTTCTTCTTATCCAGAGAAGATTTCCAGGCATTGATTGCACATCGACACTAAGTGGAAATTGGCTCCTTCTCTTCTTCTTGTCTCAAATCAGCTGCTGACGTCTGCAAACTCTGCTCAGGATAACACGCATTCACATTAAGGTTCAACATATTCGACATAGTTTCTGCTCATAACCACTAATGTGCAGCTCGCATGAAAAGTCACACACATGTGCCATCCACCAGTGGACACACAGATGTGCTGAAAGTCACACAGTCTTGTAAAAATGCATCAGAGTTTAAACGCCCCCGACACATTTTACACTGAGTGGTAACTTTTCTTTTTCCCCTCTTTCTTTCTCCGTTTTCCAACTTCATCTCTCTTTTCCCTTCCTTTTCCCTCTCCTCCTCTCTCCTTCCCTCCCAGATCGGGTTGCGAGGGCCCAGTCCTTGACTTGATCAGAAGGGCAACCAATCAAGTTGGTATTTTTTTTTTTTCATGTTTTTGATTTCTCCTTTTTTTTCTCCTGTTTTTCCTCACAATTACTCAAAACAAGACAAAGAAAAGAAAACGTTGTTGAGAAGAAAAATCCAACCAGCTGAGGAAAAGTTGACACCAACAAATCCCACCAGATCCCTCTGAAAGGTGCTTCAAAGGGGGGCAGCTGGACTTTAGTCAGTGAAAGGAAACAACCACTAGAGGGCAGCAAAACTCCAGGACCCCGAAGATGAAGCTTAGGAGAGAACTGAGGAAGGAAACAGAGCAAGTGAACACATTTCACCTCAGACTTCTGCTGCTTTACCTCAACAAGATGAGAAATAATTCTTTGGTCAAAACAGTTAGAACGGAAATATGTCCATTTTTTATCACTTCTGTTATTTCTGCTGCTTTTTGCTTGATAATATAAAAGAGTGTATATTTGATGAAGCATGTGCTTCAGAATTAGTCAGGATTAGATTTTAAATCCACTGATCTGTCAAAGGAGTTAACAGCCAGCATGAAACAGATCTTTCATGAGAAGTGACGTCTCTTAATCACACTTTCAGGGGATTTCAACTGTTTGTATTAATTTATTTAACCTTTTCAGCATCCAAGTATTTTGTCTCTTTTGCGAGAGAGACAGGGCCAAAACTACAACACAGAGTAATTAACTATTAGGTTTAGGTCGATAACAATTTCAATCAAAATGATGAGAAAGCAAATCCAATTTTTTTTACCTTTCTCATGATCTGGAAAATAATAAATGAACCCCTTTTTCTCGTGTACATGAAAAGTGTTGAGAAGCCTGTTTTTACTTGAAAAAGAAATTTAATCTCGGCACCTGTCAGGCTCTTAAAAGATCTTACACTCAACGTCATCACACTGAACATATAACTGTGCAGTTCAGTCTGTGTCTTTAAGCCTGGAAGAGACGTTTTAAACATACTGGAGTCGTGTGTCGGTGTCGGTTTGTCAGATGATTAACCTGCTGGCTGATTTTCCTGCTCTGCTCCTTCCTCCTTCAGGTGACTTATCTAATCACCTGGCCTTGGCTTTCCTACCTTCCCCAAATATTTATCCCCAGATAGACTTGAGACGGTCCCCAAGTGTCACTTTCAAGTGCCTGAACGTATTGTCTCCAACACAAACCTGCCTGGACACACATGTACACACACACACACACAGTGATTATTCAGGGCTGCAAACAGGAGCTTTTATCTTGTTATTGTTCTTTTATTTCCAGCGTAGGAAAGAAAAAAGTCAATATTTAGCTGAAGGGAGTTGAGAGTTGAAAAGATTTAGTGTGTGCTCAAGCTTTATGGAAGCCCGTTCCTGCCAGGACGAAAAAGGAATGTTGATTAAATGTTAGGGATGACAAAAATAGAAATTAAAATGCTTGGTTTTAAAAATGACAAATGACATTAGTCAAAAATAGAATAGCATGAGCTTCTGTTCTCGAGGAATGCTGCTAAACCTCCTCGTGTGTCTCTTTCAGACCACTCAGTGGCGGCTAAATCTGGAGGTTGTTTTCCCGGCGAGGCCTTGGTCACGTTGGAGAGCGGCGGTCACAAGTCCATCAGAGACCTGCGACTTGGTGAGCGAGTCCTGGCCTCGGCAGGCAGCGACGGCAGCGGGGAACTGGTTTACGGTGAAGTCCTGGCTTTCCTGGACCGTGACCCCGTGACCCGGAAGCTCTTCTACAACCTGCAGACAGAAGCTGGAGCCCGCCTCTCGCTCACCGCCGCCCACCTGGTGTTTGTGTCTGAGGGGAACTGCTCAGAGGGGGCGGCGCCGGCCCGCGGCACCCTCAGGACTGTGTACGCCAGCGACGCCCGGCCGGGACAGTGCGTGCTGGTGTCAGAGGGTAAAACAGGGCAGAGGCACAGCGAGGGGCGTCTGTCTCGGATCACCCGGGTCAGAGTGAGGGAGAGCAGGGGGGCGTTCGCACCGCTGACCCAGCAGGGGACGGTGGTGGTGGATGGGGTGGTGACGTCCTGCTACGCGGTGTTGGAGCAGCACTCCCTCGCTCACTGGGCCTTCTCGCCGCTCCGGCTGATTCACAGCTGGACTGGATCCACTGGGAGCCACAGTGACGGGATCCACTGGTACTCGCAGCTTTTACACTGGCTCGGGAGGACGCTGCTGGACTCAGGACGCTTCCACCCACTGGGCGTGGCTCAGGACGACAGGTAAAGATGGAAGAAAGGGAAGACGGGTACACGCTCACATCACAAACTAAAACAACCCTGAACCCCTCACTTTTCAGCGGGGATGACTCCAAATCCTGTCGAGCCGGACAGGACGATGACAAGAAGAGAGACGTTTGGGTTCCTGCTGAGGCCTGATGGGAGTTTTTTGCCAGGACAAAGAGGGAAGAAGAAGCTGTGACCTGACACAGATGGATTCTCCACAACACCACAAACACAGACAGCAAATATAAGAGCACTCAGAGTCAAAAAGGGCAAATGTTTCAAAGACTTTTGGTGACACTTGTATCCTTAAAACGCTATGAAACAGTAATCCCTGAAAATACCTTTTAGTAAATCTTTAATCTTACCTTTAAAGACATTTAAAAGAAGTACATGACTTTCCACATAATTTACACATTAGTTATCATCTTAAGGCTGGAGTCGAGGTGATTTAAAGGGTTTTCTTCATGCATTCAAAAGACAAAAAATCACCCTTACACATGGCAGTAAAGCCATCCCTGACTTTTCTACCTAAATTCAAAATAAAGGCACTTTTAAGGTATAAATGAAAGGATAGCTTTCATGTTGTATGGTACATTTTAAGGGTTTTTAAAACTTAAGGCCTTAAACTGTTAAATGATTAAATAAATATTTCTTCTCCTCATAATTGCATCATTATTAATGGTTCAATGAATGAAACCCTTCAAAATGATCAAAAAGCATGAAGCCTTTCTTGATTTTCATCTTAATTGAAAAATTAAGGTACTTTAAAGATAAACTGTAAAAGAAAGAATGGCTTTTATGTTGTTTAAGGGTTTTTACCCCTCAAAAAAAACTTCCGTGCAAAAAATCTGTTAAAAATCTCTTAATATGATCCATTCATTTTCAATCAATTTACCTTTAATTGGGGTAAATGCTTTAAAAACCTGAATACTGAGTAAGAATCCCTTTAAATATCATTAATATGCACCTGAACATGAACCAACGTCTCAACATTAATAACACCTTAAACTGATAAGTAATTGATTTGTCAAATATATAAAAGGGGAAAGTTATTGCTAATGCAGATAATCAGTTAAAAATATCATGTGCTACAACCTATTTTCCAATTAAAACACCATTAAAATATCTTACTACTTCTTTATAATGGTCCAATTAGTGGAAGGTCAAATTTTAAGGGATTTAGTTTCATAGAAGTCCACAGGGACGCTGTGCTCGTCGTATGTAACATTTCTGCTTTAATACAGAGATTTTAGAATAAATGATAGAGTGTATTTAAGTGTTATTTGTTTACAGAAATCTGATAATGTCTATGAAGTTATTTTGGGTGAAGAGATATTAAAAAAAAGATTTATTTTTTAAATTAAATTATACGGAAATGAGCTGTGTGTTGTCTCATTTGTGCATCTGATCGGTGACCTGTTGACGCCTGAACACACCTCTGCTGACAGGTGAGCAGCAGGTGTGTGTCAGTGTGTGTGTGCAGCTCCAGAGGGGACCAGGACTGATTTAGCCCTCATATCTGACTGGAAACAGCTCATAAATAAGGCTGTGAGTAAAGACAGCAACACACCAGTTGCATGTATGCAACAGATGTCAGCTAATAATAACAACCTGCTGCGCCTTTAAGAGGATGACTGAGAGGAAACCTAATATCTCTGCATATCCAGCTCAGGTCTCCATCAATTAACAGTGAGAGCTGAGACCAGGACCTGGCTCTGTCCCTCTGCTGTCCCACAAACTCAACCTGCTTTTTCTCCTTTTCTTCTTTTCTCACATTCAAACCGGATTAAATCACGCATTGCTCCTTTAAGAAGCTGCCTCCTGGATTAGAATTACACACAACGTGCCAAGTGGCCTTTGGAGAGCTTTTACGCACCGTCAGTCTCCAGTCCAGCCTCTCCTTCAGCCACATTTCTCCCTCTGCACCTCTTCCTCCTCCTCTGGTCCTGCAGAGCCTCCACACACAGCGACATGGCCGAGACAGGGAAAGGGGTCACCGCCGGGAAACTGGCCATCAACGTCCAGAAGAGACTCACCAGGGCGCAGGAGAAGGTAAAGTCTCCCATCAGCTGGTCGAGGACACTGTGTCCTGCTGCCACAGTGAAACCCAAGCCTCCACTTTTTACCTTCAGACACCATCCAGTTACACCACAGCTCTGACTCAGTGAGGGAATGTTTGACATTTAACCAGTTTAAAGGTGTTTTAAGGGGTTAAATGAACCTTTGCCTGAACTCAGAATCTGTTAGAATAATATAAGTGTGGAATGTATTAAGGTATTTTTATTGGGTTTAATCAACTATTAACCTAAACCTTGAACTCTGAACACATGGATTGTAATATATGAATGAGCGTTTTGCACAGTTTCAAGAGGTAAAATCCCCATGAAATTTAAATGAATCAAAACTGGTGTCAACCCTGTAACATTGAACAAGTAGCAAAAGCACCCTGAACTTTAAGTGTTTTTAAAACCCTGAAGACTGTGCAGAAAACCAATTAATGACAAAACAATCAAAATTTAAATTGATCTGTAATTAAGGGAAAAGTCATGTGCTTCATTAACTTCATTCCTTAATTAAGGTGCTTTGAATGGGTTTCTGCAGGTTAAACCCCCTTAAAATGGGGAAACCCACACATTCACTTCAAGGTGCCTTAATAGTTCACTCAAGGTGAAAGGCAGGAATGGCTTCAACACTATTTGGCATATTTACGTGGTTTCTACTCATCGGACCTCCTTTAATCCAAACAGAAAACCCATTTAAACTCTTCTGCAATGTCTAAACCCAAAGTTTAAGGTTTGTTTAAAATCAATATTATTTGATGAATATTAATGGTTAATGCTTTTTACCCCATGAAATATCACCTTAAACTGATAATAAGGGCAATTCTACAACAAGGCTAATCTAAACTAAGGTGTGTTTTAAGGGGATTAAAAAGTGGTAATTTAAGGGATTCTTGTTTGAGCAAGAAACTGCTGAGACTTTCTACTGGAGGGGATCAATGGAAATATTATTATTATTATTATTATTATTATTATTATTATTATTAAAATTAGTCATCATGATGCATTCACAGTCTTTGCTTTACTAGTTTTTGTGCGACTATCAACTAAACTACAAGAAGAAGAAGTCCTAGAAGTTAAAGTTCAGTGAAAGTACAAGAATTAGGTTTTCAAAGTAAAAGTTCTGAAGTGCAGAAGAGATTTTGGTTCAGGACCAAAGGAAGAATCCTTCTTTACTGCTTTTTCTACTTGTAATACGACTATAACAACAACAAGAAGCTCTCAACTCCATCGAAATACATAATTTTAAGAACAAATCTCACATTTACAGTTTCCTAAAAGTAATACCAAGTAAGTACTTCTAGTGAAAAAGTATCATGGTATCTAAAGTTAGTAAGTTAAAGAAGGAAAGGAAGTAGAGACTCATTGTAAAATAACAAAAACATCATGTGTCACTGAGCTGAGATCCAACATTTGTTACCGGACTTCAGCCGCTGTTGTTTCTCTTTTAAAGACAGACGTTTGTGTGAGAACTAAGCAGAGCTCCGGAGCAGAGATGACACTTTCTGATGGAACAGTGGACTGTAGGTGGAGCTCTGAATGAAACCTGATCAACAGTCTGTGTTCAGCTCTCTGTCTCTGAGTTATTATTGTCTGTCCTAATCACTCATGTTGCTTAAGCCTGCTGAGGTTTTACCCTCTAATCACCTCAGTACTACACCAGGAGTGCTGTCAGTCAGTCAGTCAGTCAGTCAGTCAGTCAGTCAGACAGACAGACAGACAGACAGACAGTCAGTCAGTCAGTCAGTCAGACGGACGGTCGGTCTGTCGGTCAGTCGGTCAGTCAGTCAGTCAGTCAGTCAGTCAGTCAGTCAGACAGTCAGTCAGTCAGTCAGACAGTCAGTCAGACAGTCAGTCAGTCAATCAGTCAGACAGACAGATTTCATATTTAAACCACTTATTGTTCTCGGCCTGTTGTCTTCGTGCTCGCTCTTTCTGCTGCATGTGCTTCTGGTTGAAACCCCAGAAAAGACTCATAGCTGTCGATGGACGCTTGTAACTCTAACCTCCTTCCTCAACAGTCCTCTGATGAGTATCTGCTCATTCCTCGTGGCAGCTGCACATAGTTCAGATCCACACGCCGACGGTCTCCTGCTTTTAAAGTCATTTTTGTCTTTAGTTATATTTTCTCAAACACTCAAGTCATAAATCTGAGTGAGGTTTGGTTAAAGGACTTGTGCAGCATCATGAGAAAATATGCTTATTCAAATTATTTCTAAGAGGCTGATGAGAACATTTCTGTCACAGTAACTTTGTCACTCACTTTGTCTGAGATTCAACCCGACGAGCCCGATCGATCATTTTAGCAGCACTTGAATGAACTTTAAATAGCAGCTGCAGCTCACTGCTGAATGAAATAGCATCCATGTGCCACGTTCCTTCAGTCTTAATGTGAGAGTTTATTTAGCAGCAGGTTACTCTTGACTCCGGAGGGAAGCTTGTCGTGAAGCTAATGAGTCATTTTGTTGGTTTTAGCGTTTTGTTTTTGACTTTGAAGACTTTACTTTCTTCCTGCTTTTCTATCATCAGTAAAACATATTTACAAGATAAACAATAATGGAAGACAGTTCATGTAAGATCCAGAGTAGATTCTTAGAATATCTGACTGAAAGGAGAGAATTTGATTTGAAATATCAGCAAAATATCATTCATAATATACCAGAAAGTGTTTTTGAGACAGAAAATTATTAACAGTAACCAGTCATGATCGAAGAATGTGTTTATGTTTTAACAGTGTGAGTCAGTTCGAGAAAAAGTCAGAGGTCATGACTCAGATTCAGTCATTTTAAAAGGCATTAAAAACAGGACTGCAGGTCATTTTCTTGTCTTGATTACTGGAAACTTGGGAGGTTTAAAATGACTTGATGACGAGTTATATTCTGTGATTACACACTTATTGCACCTGTTGTTTTGAATCTTGGCCACATTAACACGAAGCCTTGAAACCCGGGATTCTTCTCTTTCATGGATCTTTATCTTTGGAGAAAAGTATTAATTTAACTTTTCAGTCATCAAATAGAACAAAAGCAGCATTTGGAAGTTTGGTGTGAGAGACTTTCGGGCGATACTGAGCCCTCGAGCTGGAGCGCTGGGAGTAAAGAGGAAGGTCAGAGTATCATCTTCCCTCCGAAGGCCGGCCGAGGTGGAGGAGGGGAGCGTCGGCTTCAGCTGTCCGTCTGCTGGCACGCCGCCCTCCACCTCATCCAACTCTACACTCGCTCGCTTTACGCTCTTACGCTCCACCGTTGGTCCCGTTCAGTGAGGAAGCAGGTTCAAAATGATGACAAAGATTCTGAACTTTAAACAGCATTAAACAGAAATCCTGGAAGAACATGACTTTTTCTCACAACGTAGCAAATATCTCAAAAGTTTAGAGTTTCTCTTGTAAAATTACAACTTAACTTTTATCATATTATGACTTTTTCTTGTAGAATTGTTACTTTATCTCACCAAGTTCTGATGAAATCAAAACTGGATCTCATTATTTATACATGACTCTCACATTATGACTATGATTACTGTTGTGTTTCATATGACAGAAGAACACTGTACAGAGGCAAGAGGTGAATTTCTGAGTCACAGGTAGCAGCGGTGCGGTGTTGTACATCCAGACCAAAAGACGTTGGGCAGAAAAGTGTGACGCTACAGTAGATGATCTTCTAGAATCTGATGCTCGTTGCTGGAGATGAAAGAGATGAATGAGATAACACATACTTTTACTTAAGTAAGGTTTGAAAACAAGCTGATGATGATTAATGCTGAAACGTTTATTTGAATCATCTGAAAAAAAAATGACTGTGGCCATATTTCATTTCATTAGTCCTTTTATTTTAAAAATTTGAATCAGACCAGCTGACAGAGGAACCTGAGCCTCTTCACCGTGGTTGTCTCAGTGATGTAATGTCACCCGCTCATGAACCAGTCAGCTGTGCCGCAGAGCATGCTGGGAAAATTCCCCTCAGTGGAATCCGGATGAGTGTGGTGTCGGAGGAGGGAGGTGGGGGAGATGGTGCCCTTTAGAGAGCAGCCGGAGACCCGGAGTGGTGCTGGGAGCCAAAGGAGCAGGACCCCATGACACTAACGACCCCCCTCCTGTGTCAAAATCTCATTTAGATCCTGTACCTAAGTTAAAGTGCTAATACCAAACAGTGAAAACACAATAGAAGTCCTGCATCGTAATTGGTCAATGTGTTTATGTGAAAAATGACTTAAATGTTTATAAAATCTAGTTCTCTTGCTTTTTAAAGCTCTTTGTTTTTATCCGTGTGTAGAAATGCAAACTGACAGATAATGTGAAGTAAAAAGTACAGTTTTTCCCTCTTCGATGTCGTGGAGGAGAAGTAGAGTAAATGTACTTAGTTATATTCCTCAAAAGTATTTTTATCGCTCTCTATGATTAGTAATTAGTTATCAAACCTCGAAGTTGCTCTGCTTGGCCTGCACACCTGTCCCTCCCTCCCAGGACTCCCAGCATGCTTCACTGCAGTGGGCAGGGCTCAGATGTGTGTGTGTGTGTGTGTGTGTGTGTCTATCTTTAACCCTCCTGGGCCTCCTCCTCTTCACTCTTAATACCCCACAAACAGCCTGTGTGTGTGCTCCGGGTGTATTTTTAGGGGTTGAAATCGAACACCAACGGTTGGCAGACACACACACACACACACACACACACACACACACACACACACACACAATGACAGACTCAAGTATATCAAAGTATAGGTGACATTTCCCTTCCTCACATGAACACACAGGTGACTGCAGTAGGGTCATGTGATCTTTACAGGAGTCACCTGAACGCACCATGAAACCTTTGGCTGGTCCACAATGAGCCGACAGACACTGTGAAGGATGCAACAGTTGTGTCGTCCAAATATAGGTCCGGATTTCCACAGATACAACTGATTAAATGAACTCCAGCAAAAGCTTTGAATTCTCTACCTGAAGTAAAAAATAATAGAAATATTAATAGTAACATTTATTTAAGTTGTACTTTTACAGACTTTTACTTTTACTTTTGACAGAAAAACAAGTAAACAAAAAAGATTAAAGCCGTGGTTCTCGCCCTCTCCCACCTGAACGTCTCACATGGTTTCATTTAAATTGCTGTAAAAGGTAAAATTATCTAATGTTTGATTAAAAGAGCAAAGATCCGAGAAAAGTCCAAAAATTAAAACAGATTTCTTTCCCATGAATCCTGTGACGACCCCTCAGATTTGTCTGGTGGCCCTTTGGAGGGGCCCGACCCCTCAGGTTGAACCACTGGACTAAACTAGCTGACTGGATATAAAGAAGTTCAAACTAGCGCCACCTGGAGGAAAATGCTGCTCTGACACACAGCTGATATTATTCCTGTACTTTTGTTGGACTTGTACTCGCTGTGTTTCCCCAGAGAGCTGTAAACAGACTCCGGCTGTGGGTGTGGGGACGTTCGGGGTTGTTGGGTGGGTGTGTGTTGCAGCAGCGGGGAAGTCCCCGTCGTCGTGTTGATCGAGGTTTGTGTATCCGTCACAGGATTAAAGCAGCAGCAGGTGGTGGCGATGGAGGCTCGTCCATGTGCTTTCAGTCAGATCAGATTAGCTGGTGACCTTGTCCCACTAAGAACAACAAAACAAACGGCTTGATATCTCTTCTTTCTCTTTTCCCTCCATCAACAGTGATCATCTGACATTTAGCGCAAAGTACATACAGATATAGCGATTAATAAAGTTAAAGTATCGTCGATAACTGATCGTGAAACTCGTGCTTGAAAAATATAGCAATAAAATAAGCAAAGTGATCGTTTTCCTTTCCATTAAAATAAAACGAAATAAAACAAGTAATGTTATAAAGTACTCAATATTTTAATTCCGTTTAATTACATTTTATTTATATATCACCAAATCCCAACAGAAATGATCTCTGTTATGACGCTATGATGCTGAATCTCTATCATCTGCAGATGGTGGAGAACTGAGTGATGAAGTTTTCCTTCATGGGTTGAGAAAATCAAAAGCTGAAAACAGGCTTTTCTGGGCTCATGAAAACTTTTTAGAGATATATGGTTCAAATTACATGTGTCATCAGGTCACTGAGGCTTTGACCTTTGACCTCCACATCCTGGCCACAAGTAACAAAGACAAGAGAGGAGCTGAAAGGTGAACGTGCCTCACTTTCATAACAAATATGAATGTTTCTCCAATCTGTGTGAACCACAGAGACACGGCTTTGACGGACAAGCTGAAGCCATAACTCTAAATAACGTGCCGTGAATGAAATGAGACATCCACAGACAGAGTCGTCGGTCGAGAGATTATTTTCTGCTTGATTATGTTCTCGTCTCCTCTGCAGGTCTTGCAGAAGCTCGGCAAAGCAGACGAGACCCGAGATGCTGCCTTTGAGGAGATGGTGGCCAACTTCAACAAGCAGATGGTCAGGCTTGTTTCTGATGCAGTGGATCACATGTTTTGTATATAATTAAGTTTCTTTTGGGGGATTTTATGCCTTTATTAGAAAGTGGAGAGTGGAGGGAGTTTTTTTTTAGCCCATCCTGTCAGTGTCGTTCTTTATTGTCACTCTCAAACTCTCATCATGTGGTTTCTGTCTCAGACTGAAGGCACCAAACTGCAGAAAGACCTGAAAGCCTACCTGGCATCTGTGAAAAGTGAGTGTGTCCATGAGCATGACATTTTGATATGACACATGGCAGCAACTGGATACTTACCAAGTGTAATCTAACATTATATGTAACATGCAGCAGCGTGTTGCACCAGCTGAACACAAGTCAACACTAACTTCATTCAAAATCTTACTCAACTAAAAGTATGTTATTATTATCAAGTAAATGTGAAGTATGAAAGTAAAAGTACTCACTGTGCAGCCAAAATGGCCTCTGTGCTTGTTCTTATTATTATTTTAGATTATTATTGTTGATGCGTTTTGTTTGGTGGTTTAATTTGCTGATCCACTTGTATGTAATGGTGTGTTTTTCTGTTCATGTTTCAGCGATGCACGATGCATCGCGGCGGCTTCAGGACTGTCTGGCCGACATGTACGAACCTGAGTGGTTTGGCAAAGAGGAGATGGACGCACTGGCAGAGGTGAGAGCAGGAGACAGTTCACTGATGCACAAAACAGTCAGAGAATAAGTGAGCGTTTACTTTTTCTTTAGCTGTGACCATCTCTGCTTCCACTGCAGCTGCATCCAACTTCAAATGTTTGTTTCAGTTCCAAAAACTCCAACAGTGAGGGAGAAGAAATATAAATCATGATTTGTGCATCCGGAAGAAATGACAGAAAAAGACATGAAAGAAATTAAGGAAATTGAGTCATGAAGGTTACACATTTTTCATCAATCTGACAAAATGTTTTGAGTTTTGAAAAACTGAAAATTTTGTTTTCTTTGCATTTATATTCTTGTGACAAAAAGAAAAAATTATCAGCTAAAATTGCCCAAAATAATTAAAGTTTATCATTCAGTTGAAGGAGACTCGCTCATTCTTTCACTCTCCTGTGTCTTTCCCTTCTTTCTCTTCCTGCTAACACACTTTCTTTTTCTCAACTGCATGCGTTTCTCCTTCCATCCTGAAGGAGATGATAGAGAAGGAGATGGACAATAACCTGGAGGTAAAATGCAGACAGCGTCCAGTGTCTCCCACAGATCAGGGATTTTAATAATCACAGACTGAGCAGTGAAGATGTTGCAGCCTCGAGAGGCCGTAAAGCTCATAACGCACCAGAAAACAAAACTGCTGGACAGATAAAAATGGAGAGAAAACTTATTTACCACTAACTCGTTTAAAACTGCCGCCTGCTGCTGTTGAGTTATTCTGGTGCTCAGTCGTTCCCAGTTTGGCTGCATGTGGGAAACACTGGTTTGGCTCTGCAGTAGAGGACGTAGTGGTTGGTTTTAGAGCAGAACAGTCGTCTATAATAAACATGAAGAACTGTGAAATCAGATCTTTTTCCTGACTGATCTCAATACACTGCTGTTTCCACACTGTAGTATTGGTACTTTCACTTACAGTAAGTAAAAGATCTGAATACTTCTTCCTCCACCACATATTAGTCGCTATATAGCAGAAGTTGTGATTTGTGAAAATAGCAGCAGTACTTGTACTTGTCACCTACAAAAAGGGCAGAAATGACATAGAAGAATAGAAACAGAATAATAATTTTGAACTGCTTCATAAAAAATACAAAGAGATCTTTAGTGAGTAAAATAGGTTTTTTGTCTCTGTGTTGTGTTTCAGGACACAGACACTCTGTGGTTAGATTACCACCAGAACATCATGGACAAATCTTTGACCTGCATGGACACGTACCTGACTCAGTTCCCTGATATCAAGGTGTGTATGTCTCTGTCC
Organism: Holacanthus passer; assembly: GCA_025331565.1. Lineage (NCBI taxonomy): Eukaryota > Metazoa > Chordata > Actinopteri > Pomacanthidae > Holacanthus > Holacanthus passer. Next base: position 163,133 of record JAFREQ010000148.1, read on the forward strand.
TTTGTTGTAATCTGTGGAAGTCAGGATGAAGAAAATGTGTGTTAATTAAATCTAATCTGAGGTGAGAGTCAGTGTCAGTGGGGGGTCCTGGGCCTTTTTTGATGATGATGATGCAAAATCGTGATCATGCAAAATGACGATGGAAAAATTCAGAGCAGAGATGTGGACATGTCTCTAACCTGAGCTCTGCCACAGGCTCGTATAGCGAAGCGCGACAGGAAGATGGTGGACTTCGACAGCGCCAGGCATCACTTCGCCTCCTTACAGAAAGGAAAGAAGAAGGACGAGGCCAAGATCGCCAAGGTGTGTGTGTGTACATGTATGTAGGCTGATGAATTATTGTTTGTGTGTGTTTGAGCATGTTCTGCTGCTTATACTACAGTTTAAAGGACTAGTTCATAATTTTTGACTGAAGGTGGTACGAGTGCTCATTGCATGCTCATCATACCACCTCAAGTCAAAACCTACTGTGTCACTTGTAATTTGTTATCTCATTATTGTTATATTCATTGAATCTGACTGATTCTCTTCATTACTAAATGCTGATTAACATGTTTGCGTTTGTCTTGAATTGTCTTTGTTTGCTCTTTGTCTTCTCTCTCTCTCTTCTTTCCCACCTGTCCCTCCTTTCCTCTCTGTTTTCTCTCCTCTCCTTCCTTTGCTCTCTGGTTTCCTCCCTCCCTCTCTCTCCCCTCCCTCTCGCCCTCTCTCTTGCATGGTGTGTGTGGTTAGCCAGCAGCCCTGTTGGAGATGGCGGCTCCCAGCTGGGCTCAGGGTTTGATATCAGCCCACCAGGTGGCTCAGACTAACCTCTCCTACAACCAGGTGAAACTCTGGTTCATCACTGACTCCCCCTCCTCACCCCAAATCTGTTAACCTGGTCCCCTTCAGGCTGTCTACACATGATCGGGGTTGTGAGCTGTGGCAACAAGGCTGTTTGTAATCGTGTGTTTCAGTTGAGCACAAAAGAAGGAACTTGACATTAGTTGGTTTTTGGGAAGAAGAGGAGAAAGACACCAGTGATGAAGAAGAGCTTGGGCGCATGATGCCTTAGTATCTCGTAAAGGAAATGAAGAATGAGCTTTTCATTCATTAATGGCTACTTACTAAAACTAAAACGTTAAATCTGTGTGGAGTGATGAGAGGACTAACGTCCATCAGGTAAATACATGAAACAAACAGAAATGCCACAAGTCCATCGTGTTTTCTACTTTGTTTTTTTGCTTGACTTCAATCATGTGTAAAGAGCCTCGCTAGAATTTGATCCCCAATCCAAACTAGTCTTTACATTGTTTTTTATGTCATAGCTATTGGTACATTTGACAGAAACACACTTTTATTTACTTTGCATCATTATTCAGAGTTTTGTCATTTGAATGCTCGCAGCATTCACATGTCTGTAGTTATTAAACCCTGTGTTTGTCTGCATGTTTGTGTGCTCATGAAAAACTGTATTTCTTAAACAACCTGTGTCACAGACACACAGAGTACAGATATATTATTATTGTGTGTGTGTGTGTGTGTGTGTGTGTGTGTGAGCAGGCGGAGGAGGATCTGGGCCGAGCTCAGAAGATTTTTGAGGAGCTGAACGTGGAGTTACAGGACGAGCTTCCAGCATTGTGGGACAAGTGAGACACCTTTTTTCTTATTGTACAAAATCTTTAATGACGACTCAGTCCATAAGTTTAAGTAAGTGTGTGTGTGTGTGTGTGTGTGTGTGTGTGTGTGTGTGTGTGTGCAGTCGTGTTGGCATCTATGTTAACACATTCCAGAGTCTGGCAGGTCATCAGGAGAAGTTCCACAGGGAAATGAGCAAGGTGGGTCAAACTGTTCATGTGTGATTGTTTAAACCAGTGGTTCCCAAACTGGGGGGCCACAGCGACAGGGTTGCCAGGTCTGCGTGTATGTGTACATATGTGTTATTGGTTATAATAAATAATTTCATTGTAATTGTAATGTAATTTGCATGTAAAATAGGTTTAACCAGCCAGCAGACAAAAAAATCATCTTAAAAAGTAGCCCACTTCCGCGGAAAAATACGGACCTGGCAACCCTGCTAGGCGAGGCTCGATGTAAACAAACGATGCTGCGGCGCACGCGGACAAAGCATGGAGCAGTTTGTGACAGGATCTACAGGTAAACGATGAATCTAAACCAAACCTCACAAGGGGCGAAAATATGTTTATCTTCCAAAGGGGCCCTGCAGGAAAAGTTTGGGAAGCACTGGTTTAAACTAACAGAACTGATCAGTCGATGTATTGATGACTCATTGATCGGTATCTGCTCTGCTTGTCTCTTCAGCTCAGCCAAAACCTGAACGACATCATGACCAAACTGGAAGAGCAGCGGCAGCTGAAGTAAGTGAGCAGATCCGTTTTCAGTCAAACGCTTTGAAGATGTAATGACATGTAGAACAAATGAGAGTAATGTCCCTCACAACGCCCCCTACTGCAGAAAAGATGGCACTGCAGCAGCAAAGACAGGAGAAGGTGCCAAGAGGTAAACATTTGATCCACGAAGGCTGAGCATGAAACGCTTTGCTTTAACTGTGCCAAGGACAAGTTTAACTTCTTTACAAACTGGAACTTACTGATTTATGTTATTTATACTATCAGGATCACTGTCAGGGAACATCTGAATATTGTGAGTAGAAAAGTTGTAATGTTACAAGAATAAAGTTGTATTTGTGGGAGAAATAAAGTCTTAATGTTTCAGTATTGAAATAAAACTTTACTGAGAAACAGGTCACGATAGTATGAGCATTAAGTCATTACAGAGACTTGATTTTCTTAAAATAGGTCAGTCATCACACAGAGAGTTATTATACCAACCCTTGAGTCTAATGCAATTCTGAAACAAGATGTACTCTGTATTATGACTCCATGTAGTTGCTGATTAAATAAAGTGCATGATATCTTTTTTGGGGTTTAACACTCTTTAATGCACCTAAACGTTTTAAAGTGCTTTCTAGGTTCCAGCAGCTCTGCAGGTGTGGGATTTAAACCCGTAACCAGTTTTGCTTCTCTCACTCTCGTGGCACTTCCTGTCTGCGTCCTGTTTTGTTGACACCTGCCAATAACATTCTGTATATGTCCTCATGTGCATGTTTCGTCCTGGTTACCTGACACCTGCCATGTTTCACTGCAGGTTCACCTGTTGAGAGGCAGTAGATGTTTGTTTAAGGCTTTTTGTCGCCCTCATGTGGATGAAGCTGAGAACTGCATGTGTGATGAATTTGAGTCAGGTCTTTGTTCTTTTCTCTCTTTTACTCATTCTCTTTTATCTCTTTTCATCTTTTCTCTTCTTAACTATCTGTGTTACTGAATTTCATTCTTGAAAAAATTTAATTTTTCCTTTGGCTCATTTTTCTTTTTCCTTCCTCTTGTCTGTTGTCTTTCTCTTTCTCTCAGTGAGGAAGCCAACCACAGCAGCTCAGCCAGCTCACCACCAAAGGTAAAAAATAACCACCGAACAACAGTAAAACAACCGAACATGTCCACAGGACTGTAATGTTATTGATGAATGACAACATGACAATGATGTTGACCAATATGGAAGGTTAGGAACAAATATAAAAACAACAGCTTCATTACACAAAGCACCCAAAGGGCCCAGATACAAGTAGAAGACATCAGCATAAAATCAGAGGGGAACAAGAAGAAGCTGATGATGGACTGAAGGCCTCAGTATGCTTCAAAGGAAGTCTGATTGTCTAATCACGTCTAAAACCATGGCTGATACAACAACAGTGAAAAACTCCGTCATCCATCTTTTTGTGTACTAATGTGTGTCTATCTTCCTCACTTCTTTTGCATGCATGCACGCATGTGTTGTGTGGTTTTGATTTAACCCTCCTGGTGGTGCAGAGGCCCGGTCCTCCTCCCACCCGGCCTCCGCCCCGGCTGACGCCATCTCCAGACCAGAGACAGCAGAATGTCGACGCGTTGGGCGACGAGGCCTCGTTGCCTGACACTGACACGGACCCCACGACCACAACGACGCAGCAGGTCAGACTGATTCTTCTGCCTCTGCATCCTGTCTGCCAGAGGTGCAGTGCTGTCAGAGCGCACCAGACGCTTCACATGGACAGCATTCATTTCCCCAGATAGTAACCCCTCCTAACATCAGCATATGTATGTATGTGTGTGTGTGTGTGTGAAGCAGTGTGAGCCCTGGTCAGGGGTGAGCCTGCTGGATTGGGATGTGGAAGTATTACAGCCCAGCACATTTCCAGCTCCCAAGGTGGGTGTGCTTTGTTGGGGCCAAAGATCGGCAGAGTTGTATCAGAAATGAAGGGATGGAGACTTTATTTACACGCAGTTTGAAAAATGTGTTAATTATGTTTAATTTCACCTCGACTGAACTGATGTTCTCACAAAACCGAAGAGGATTGAGAATGAGAAAAAAAAACAACTCTTGGCCTCCCTGAGCTACACAGAAGATCCTGTACTCAGTATTTTAAGCTGACAATTTTGGGGGTTTTATACTCAAAAGTACAGTTTACATTCAAAGATTGACAATGATAATTTTGAGTTTTTAAAGGTCAAAGGTCTTTAAATTTAATTATTTTTAGACTGCATGTAAAGACAATCTCTCTCATCTGGGCCTCACATATTTTACAGAGTGCGTGTGTGTGTGTGAGGAAATAACCTGTTTATTTTAATTTGAACAAATCCACTGCATGGCTTTGTGTGTGCATGCCCATCCAGCCTCATTTTGCATGTGAACGTTTTGCTCAGTAGTTATTAGCCGATCAGATTTATTGATGATGGCGATTGATGTATGTTTAAAGGGACACTTACGGAGGAATGGAAACCAGGAAGTCAGAATTAACACCTTTTAAATGTATTTTAATGCCTTAGTTGGTTCTTCTTTTAGTTTTTTTAGAAAGTTTTTTTCATGTTCAAATCATCAAAAAGGTGAATAGTGATTAAAGATTTTGATGAAGGCCTCTTGCACACTTTCACCTCACTAGTTGTCTTGTCTCTTACTGCCCCACGGAAGGTGCCATCATGGGACTCATGGGTAAGAATGGGTTCCTGTGTTCCTAAAGGACAAATGTGCTTCCTTCTCTTATTTTCTATAATGGTCATGTAAGGCAAAGCAGAGGAAGATAGATGCAGCGACTAGTTTGCCCTCATTGGAAAACTACCACAACTACTCTTCTTTCTGTGTGTTTTATATTTATGGACTATTGATGATGGAATAACTCTCCCACTGTATCTTTTTTCATCAAAACCTCCTTCCTTTATGATACCACATGCCACAACCCTGGGTCGTGACCTTTATCACAAACTTTCAACCCTTTACCAACCCAACTTCTCCTCTGCAATACGTCTTCCTTCCATCCTCCCACCTACCCTTCCTCTTGCTTTCAAACCCGCCACAATGCTCCACAACCCCTGACCTTTGGTAGCAAAAACAAAGTGCTGCAGAGCAGGAGCCTCAGCATGATGAAGACCAATACCCAGAGGAGGCCCAAGGTGGCTGGGATTATGATGAAAGCAACACCCAGAGCTACACCCAGCCCAGCTGGGACGATGCAGAAACAGCTCAGGAGAGCTGGAACGACGATGGAGTCTACGCTGCTCAGTCGTACACTGAGCCCAACTGGGACGACGATGACGCCCAAGTGGGACAGGGTGGCTGGGGCGATGATGCTGAGGCCCAGGTAGGGTCAGATGGATCAGGAGGCAGGTGCGACCTCTGTGGGGTTCTTGAAAGATCACAGGTTAAAACAAATTCTGTGAAAGGCCCAAAAAACATCTTCCTACCTTCTCTCTTTTTTCTACCTTGAGCTTTTTTTTTGTGCTTCAAAATTTCTTCATTACACATCCTGCCAACTATATTAACCATAAATTTCCTTGATTAATACACTGCTTATTTTTTGGTACAGAGTGCAGTGACAAATGGCGCAGATGGCGAACTCCCTCCAGGATTCCTCTACAAGGTTAGACAACTCTATACACTGGTTTTGAATAATGACTTGCATTTTAGTGACATTCTGTTTTATTGCCATCACATACAGGGTTCATATTCAATGCAAACCATTATTTTGGCTGTTTTTTTACTCCAGGTAAAAGCAATACATGATTACGCTGCCACTGATGGTGATGAGCTGGAGCTGAAGATGGGAGACGTCGTGCTGGCTTTGGCCTATGACAACCCAGATGAACAGGTCATTGAATGCCCTTTCTTTCACTGTCAGTTTATCTTTTTCATGTACATGTATTTGTCTCCTTGTATTTACGCTTGTATTTATATTTGGGTGATTTTTTTTAAAGAGCTGGGTGTTTAGCTGGTGACTGATATCTGAGAAAAATTCAATGATTGATCAAATTGATTTTACTCAGAAATGTCACTGCAGCCTGAATTTGACCCCTTGTTTACTTGTAAGTTATCCATCTTATCTTAGCATTTTTGCAATGAATCCTGATTTGTATTCTGTCCTTTTGCAGGACGATGGCTGGCTCATGGGCGTGAAGGAGTCTCACTGGGTGCAGAACAAAGATATTTCAGCCAAAGGCGTTTTCCCTGAGAACTTCACTCAGAAGGTTTGAGGTTCATGCCACATAAAGATTCTGCCCCCCTCCTCCAGTCTTCAGGTATCTTTATCTGGTAAAGACATGAATCGTCACTAAATACCTATTTACACACCAAAATGTATTGGCACATGATTTGTGTACTGACATACAAGTACATCTCAATGGATATGATACCAGATGACTTGTTTGTGCGGTTGAAACCGTGTCAGTTATTGTTCATAACTCTTTGGTGCTCTTATGAACACAACCACATACCAAATTGAATGATATAGTTAAGGGATGATAAACAAGTACGTTTTAGCCCAGCTCACTACCTTGTGGTCAATGATGCACAATCATCTAAAATGTTTTAGTGAAATTGTACACCCAAAATTAACCTTTTTTTTTTGTTTGGAATTCTTATTCCTGAATTATCTACATTTTTGCTGAACGAAACACAAAAGAATGTGTTTGCAATATTTAAAAAAGAAAAGTAAGTCATGGATGTACTGTATGAATGTCAAAATATTTTATGTTGTGTATTGTCAATGGCTTTTGAAAAATGTATGTTTTCAGAACTTTTCACAGTTCCTTGCATGAAGCATTTGATTGTATTGTCATTTACTTTGTAACTCAACAAACACTGTGACACCAGGTGGGATCGCACTATGAAATGTCATTGTATGAAAAATGCAGGTGTCCTAGACTAGAGCCCTGGACAACATCACAGATATAAACAGTATGTTTGCGGGACTTTGCCTTGCATTGTCAAAATCTATTACAGTTTCTTGGGCTTGTAGGATTATCAAAGGGAACAGTAGTTTTTCATTTATTTTATTGGCCATTTTGAGGACATGACTTGATGTGTGGCTTACATTTTCTAATGCACATATAGTTTTATTTTGATTTTTAAAACATCTTTTCATTGAAGGATACAATGCAAAATCTTATCATCAAACTCAGCTGCTGATTTTTTTCCTTTGTCTACTTTAGTTACCACTATTTATGACTATTTACCACTAGTTGAGATGTCATACAGACAGGAGACGTCTGTTATTTAACTCTTTTCAAACATTTTTCATGTGAATTTGATCCTGGATCTCTGTGCTCTCTTTGATGGGACTGTCTGACTGGACTTTCAGTCTTTTGCTGCATAAAGATAGCGGATTGCTACTGTTGAGACACATTTTCTGTGTTTTTTTCTGGTAGAAATCAGGTTTAGACTGCATACTTTGAGTCCATAACCATGATGCAAGCAGTTGAATGTGAGACTGAGGCTCAAACATTTTCTGGTGCAATACAAATTTAAACCCATGTAAAGTTAAACCTGTGCAAAAGGTATTTTTACATTGCGTGGAATTAATGAACAAGGAATCAGTCCAAGTGGTAACTAATGCACCATCTGTTGGATCAAATCAGTGTCATTAAAGATGAATGAAACAACATGTGCCATGCCAATGTGTTATATTGTATTTCCCTTTTACCTTATCCTGAATCTATTGAGTAAGTGTGACATTTTCCTTATAGATATCTCATTTTCAAGTTATTAACATTCAGTCTTTCAGCCAATCTTTCTTTCAAGGGTGAAAGAGAGTAATTATTCATTCCTGGTACAGCAGTGTTTTAGTACATAAACCTTTTCTCATCATGAGCATGACTGTCAAAGAATGGACATATATCAAGCAAGCCCTTTCAAAGTAAAGGAAATTCTCCTGATTTGTCTTTGAGAAATTTTTAGTTAGTATTTTCTGTTGGTTGTCTAATTTGAACTTGTGCATAGTTGGCTCACACATAAAATCCAGTTAAATCCATACTATTGATTAAGTATTGTCAATGATGTAATCACTCATTCCTATATTTTTGTATTCCTTCAAAACCTGCTGTTTTTCCTTTGTACAACACAAGGTGATGTTGTGGTCAGGACTCGGTCTCTCAGCTTCACATTTATGCTGCATCTCTGTTAAAAGTTAAGGTCTGAATTCAATTCAGTCCATTCAACAAATGCAGCCACTTTCAAGTGAGGCCCTCTTTCAGAGGACTAATGTGAGAACATAACATTTCAATTTCATATTACATGACCTAGTTACCCTGGATGTGGTTTGTGCATTAATGTATTTAGTATCAGTGATCAAACCAAGCCATGCTGACAAACTGCCTCAGGCCGTGTTGTTCTGTAAATCTACATTACTGCTGACATTTGAGCTTCATGTCAGCAACAGTAGTCTGACCTCCAATGTTCCTATAACAACAGGGCACCCATTCATGTGGAAAACACAACAGAGCAGCTCAGCCAGGCCTCATGAAGGCAACAGATCGAACAGCAGTGAGGGAACAGGCCTAGAGACCTGATCAGAAAGAGTACCCCATACTACGTGTGCAATTGAAACTACTGTATTTTGCATTTTTTTATTGCTTATTTCGTATGCTTTGAGTGCTGCTCAGTTATCAAGGCTCAGTTTACTCCCAGGTCTCTTAAACCTAACCCCTCCAAATGGCCAGGGGAAAAAAACACTAATCTATTCATCAGCTATGAAAGGGATTTATTTAATGTTTGCATAATGCTGGATACAAATATTTTAAGATTTCACCTTCTCCAGAATCCCCTTCACTAACTTCAGTAGGTCTCCATGGAGATCTCGACCCCCCACAGAGCCTTGAGTTCATTATTCTCAGTGAACTCTACAAATATTCAAACAACACACTGTTTGCTTTGTTGCCTGTAGCTTAAAAGAGTTCTACATGCCTGATATATGTGGGGGTCAGGGTTACATATTATCTTGGTGCAGGAAGAAGGGTTATTGATGTGTGGTGGAGCATGTTTGCATAATGTTTTCCACAGCTGAATTATTGGCTTCCCCTTTACTAAACCCAGTTAACCCTTCATTTATCACCAACAAAGCTTGTTACCATAGAGTTTGGAGGAACTATAAGTACTGGAGAAATCTTAACAGACACACCAACAGCAGATTTCCTGCAGATCCTCAGCATCAGCAACAGGAATTTATGATAATGGTAAGCTTCTGAGGTTTCAGGCCTTTCTGTCCTTCTGTCAGACTCAGATGACACATAAAACAGCCATTTCAACTTAAACAATAGACTACATTGATATACACACTAGCATTTCCTCAAGAGTTTGTCGTTTATCAGGAAGGAAAAGGCTCTGAAATCTATAGTCTATATAATAGTCTAAATCTCTTGGGGGAAATTCCTTGGGAGAAATAATCATAATCCCTTGTTAATCTCTATCTTTAAGTATTTCATGCATCCAGCCAAATCAATACGACCACCAAGCTCATTTTCTCTTCCTTTGCTCTGTAACCTGCTGGAAAAGAAACACTGATCTCAAATGTCACCTGCCTTTGAGAGAAGTGTGCTCTAATGTTATCCCCCAGCGGTCGGCTACCTTTGCATTGCAAATGAATCTCAACCAAAGTGGTGATGCAACGGTTATCTGTAACAAAAGCCTATTCAGGTCACTCTGGGGAGGTATCTGTTTTCTTTCCTCCGCAAGATAAGACATGGAGGATCCAAATGTGCCATTTAACAGGACCAGGTTTTTATTTGAACAGTGCTCCATTGGAATAATTTTCTTTCGTCTATAGAAATTATTTTTGTCTTGTAACTGAAAGGTCATGAGTTTCATCTGACAGCAGGCAAACAACAGCCTGTTTAAGGGTCCTTGAGCAAGTCTGAACCATTACCTGTTCTCTGCACAGTAACAACAAGTAACATGCCTTAAATCTAAAATGTGAAATTGGAGGAGACGGCAAACAGTTATGGGTCATATTTCACAGCCACTCTGGTTATTGTTGGTGGTTACTCATTTGTGTAAAAGCAACCATTGCTCCTCAGATCTGAGCAGGAGAGCATACCAGTTGATCTTCTTTTTTGTGCTCCTCCTCCTCATCTTTCATCAAACAAGATGGTGTTTGCTTCTCCAGCTACTCCAGTTACCACAACATGCCAGGCTGTTGCCTGGTGATGCTGAACTATAAAGCAGCTTCCTGTACTTGTACTTAACACAACATCCCCAGCCACTCATCTCAGGTGAACGAGGGACCGCTTCAAGCAGCAAAAACATGGTGAGGATCTTTTTACTTTATGTTTAAGTTCCACACGAGTGACTTTCCATGAGTTATATGAAAAACACCTCAGAAAGACATATTAGTTTTCTATCAATATATTGTGTGCTACACAGTGGTCTGTGTTTGGCCATAATGGTTGAAGAGGCTGTTTGTGACTGACAGAGGAAATAAAACTTAGCTTCTTGTGACAGCATCACACTTTCTGTTTGGTGTAAAAGCTACTTGGAGGCCTGTTGGAGTTTAGAGCTGCAAAGTGATTGTATCATGCAATTCTGAAGTACAGTTAGATCCCTTCATGGCATAGTTGGCTTTTGCGGGATGATTAATGTTTCCCACCTAGCTGAAGGAAGACACACTCTTTGATGCCTTCTTAAAATGTTTCTCAAACCTATACTTTACATACTGTATGTTGAATGATGGACTCACCCTAATTGTGTTTTAACAAATTGCATGCAAGAGGATATCTACCTGCTTGTTGATATCTGAACCACTTGTTCTTGCAGCGTGAATGTATCTCTGTCCATGTTGGCCAAGCTGGAGCTCAGATAGGCAATGCATGCTGGGAGCTCTACTGCCTGGAGCATGGCATCCAGCCGGATGGTCAGATGCCCAGTGACAAGACCATTGGAGGAGGAGACGATTCTTTCAACACCTTCTTTAGTGAGACTGGAGCTGGCAAACATGTCCCCAGAGCCGTCTTTGTGGACTTGGAGCCAACAGTCATAGGTAAGATCATAGGATTGTTTTCTTGGCTCGAGAGACATTTAGGATACAAAAGTACTGAAATGTGTCTCTCAAAAATGAATCGGATTTGTGAATGAGTGATTGTATTGTCATTTTTTTCTAATTACAGATGAGGTCCGTACAGGAACATATCGCCAGCTCTTCCATCCTGAGCAACTAATCACTGGAAAGGAAGATGCAGCCAATAACTATGCCCGTGGTCACTACACCATTGGAAAGGAGATCATCGACCTTGTTCTCGATAGGATTCGTAAGCTGGTCAGTTTGCCTGCAATTGCTTCAAATTTCAGTTCAGGCATCATCAGTCACAGGGTAAAGATTAATTGTTTTCCTGCAGGCTGACCAGTGCACAGGGCTGCAAGGTTTCCTCATCTTTCACTCCTTTGGAGGAGGAACCGGCTCTGGCTTCACCTCTCTGCTGATGGAGCGTCTCTCTGTGGACTATGGCAAAAAGTCCAAGCTGGAGTTTGCCATCTATCCAGCCCCCCAGGTGTCCACAGCTGTGGTGGAGCCCTACAACTCCATCCTGACCACCCACACCACCCTGGAGCACTCTGACTGCGCCTTCATGGTGGACAACGAGGCCATCTACGACATCTGCCGCCGGAACCTGGACATCGAGCGTCCCACCTACACCAACCTCAACAGGCTGATTGGACAGATCGTGTCCTCCATCACCGCCTCCCTGCGCTTTGATGGTGCCTTGAATGTTGACCTGACAGAGTTCCAGACCAACCTGGTGCCCTACCCACGTATCCACTTCCCTCTGGCCACCTACGCCCCTGTCATCTCAGCAGAGAAGGCCTACCATGAGCAGCTGTCAGTAGCAGAGATCACCAATGCCTGTTTCGAGCCAGCCAATCAGATGGTGAAATGTGACCCTCGCCACGGCAAGTACATGGCCTGCTGTCTGTTATTCCGTGGCGACGTGGTGCCCAAAGATGTCAACTCTGCCATCGCCACCATCAAAACCAAGCGCACCATCCAGTTTGTGGACTGGTGTCCCACAGGCTTCAAGGTGGGCATCAACTACCAGCCTCCCACCGTGGTTCCTGGAGGAGACCTGGCCAAGGTGCAGAGGGCCGTGTGCATGCTGAGCAACACCACCGCCATCGCCGAAGCCTGGGCCCGACTGGATCACAAGTTTGACCTGATGTACGCCAAGAGGGCCTTCGTCCACTGGTACGTTGGAGAGGGAATGGAGGAGGGAGAGTTCTCCGAGGCCAGAGAGGACATGGCTGCCCTGGAGAAGGATTATGAAGAGGTGGGCACTGACAGCATCGGGGAGGAGGGAGAGGAAGAGGGGGAAGAATATTAAGTTTGAAATTAAAAAAACAAACATTGCTTGGTGTTTTTTAAGTGTCTAAAGGGCAAAGTGTTTCTATGGGCTTTTTTGTGTGAAAATGAATTGGTCCGGTTGGTAGTAACTGTAAAATTTAATCACTGTTTGAATGCGAACTCGTGCTTTGTCTCTACAGGTGCTAAAATTACTCCTAATCTTTGCCTCCTTCTCTTTTACCATTGTATAGCCACTGTAAGGCTGCAAGAGAGATATTTGATCAATTCAGCGGTATGGAAAATCTTAACCCTTTTCCTTGCCTCCAAGGTGGAATGAACTAGGAACTCTAAAATTTTGTTGAGGAATTCATTGCTCAGATAAAATTATTAAGACTCTAAGCTCAACAGACAGTCAGGCGTTTTCAAATTGTACTGTGATATGAAACATTTAACATGTCAAGACCTAAATGATCTGCAAAATTCATGTTGTTATCTGGAGAAATTAAGAGAAATTTGTTGTCAAGATATCATCTTTCCTAAGTGTCTTTGTCCTGAAACAATAAACTGATATATTCCATTGGTGTGCTTTGTTGTCAGTGATAACACAACACAGCCCTCAATCACACTGCATAGATTGTGCTTCATTATAACATGTCACCTCCTTGATAAGCACTGAACATTTAAGTCTAATTCCTCCTCACAGCATGAGCAAAGCCTTACATAACAGAAATATCTCAGGATTAGGCCTGGATTCTTTCATGGTGTTAGGAATGGTTTTCAGAGTTCAGTCCTTGGTCATCAGATTGCTGTGCCATTCACACCACACAACTTTCTGTCGTGTAATCAGAAATCTTGAAGTCATTGTAGTTTGCACACTGCACGACTGATCCACAACCAGAGGGTCAAACATTACAAGATCTTTCACCAGGAGGAATCCTGGCAAGTCTTAGTGGTCTCCAAACTTCATCTTGTCACGAAAACACATGCGAAAGGTGACACCGGAAATGACGCAGTGGTTTTCTTTCTTCCAAAGTAGATGTCTGCAGGAAACGAGCGGTTCAAGTTGTTTGTCTGCTGATTTGCAATGAAAAAGTGAGCAAGCATTGATAAATGACTCTGTTAGGTTATTTTTTTTATTGATAGCTTTTGGCACAACCATGTCAGTTATTAGCCTTTAATGGAGTTTACTTTACTTACTCATAACTATAAATGAATTGAATGAATGAAAGTGTTGTGTAAGTCTAAGCCTTCATTTTGTTGAGCCACTGCATTTCCTTATCTGAGTCATGTTACCTTCAGGTGCTTCTCGTAAATTCTGCCGCCCAAATTGAGAGACCATAGTTAAGACTGTTAGTGAATTCAAGTGTCTTTCAGAGCAAAAATTAAAAAATAAAAATAAAACAGAGCCTGTAGTGATTATTTTTTGATGAGTATTGCTTTAGTTTGTATGTCAGGTAATCATCATTATCCTGTTAGATTTTATCATTTACATTCATGATTAAATATTTGAGTCTCATTGTTTTCAGCAAACTAAAATAATAGATGCATCGTGTCTTTATGACATGTGGACTGAATTCTTAGAAAATTAGGATTAGGAACAGCTCTGCTTCGAATAAAAGATAAACGTTCAAATTTCCTTCAGATGACGCAGCTAAACTCAGGCAAGGTAATATTTCGGGCTGCACTTGAACGCATCGGCGCTCAACGTCTCGTCCCGCCGAGACAAAATTCAAACTTCCGCTTTGGCGCCGCCTCCTCGGAAACGTATAAATAGGACCAGCTTCACTTCCTGTCCTCAGTCCAACCTTCAGCAACCGATTCTTCAACGTCGGCGAGAAGGAGAAACCATCAGAAAAATGGTGAGTAACAAGGCCAAAATGCGTTTAAAACGGCGCTCAGTTTTTTAAAATGTGAGTAAAAGTCAGGATGTTTTTTTATGGAAGACCGTTTTTGGATAAAATTAATCTTTCGTAAAACCAAATGTGTAGGATTCATGTTTTTAATAGTGAACATAATGATATAAAAGTACATAAAGTCTTTCTGTTGTCGGTTATAATCCTGCGTGTTTATGCGTAACGCAGTGTGACGTGGATCGAGGCCAAACTCCTGGCGCAGTTTCAATTAAACTGGGTGACAAAAGTTTCCGTTACACCGTTAAGACGTCCATTTTTAATCATCTCGTCTAGATATTACTTTTGAAAAAAATATTAGTCGTTTGTTGAAGACCGTGTGATTGCTTGTCCTACATAACGCCACTGAGACTGAAACTGTAGAGCGGCTTTTTCAGAGCATGTGAGCCTGAAGGCGCCATCAGATAACGCCCTGCCCGTGAACGTCACACAGAGGTGGGGCTTTGCAGCAGTGTGAGGGGGCAGGGCTTTTTTCTGTCCCTGACCTGCTCAGTCTGGTTTGGGAGGAGCAGGAAGGCCGTGAAGTCACCACAAGTCTGCAGTAGGCTTCCACGTGACTCAGCAGCCATGAGTCATCAGACCGACCGGAAGTCACCAGAGTCTTTAGCAGTTTCCAGCCTGAAACAGGGGTTGAAAGCAGATGAAGGATTTTGAGGACAATATTAACATTTAAGCGTTTAAAAAGATTAAAAAAATGAGTTGACTTAAAATTAAGCAGAAACAATTTATGCAATTATTCTTAAGCTTTGTCTCAAGCAAAAACACCTTTTTAACGTAAATGAATGATTTTAAAAACAATATTGAAATTTAGTATCTTTAATGTTTATGGATTAGTTCCTCAACTTAAAGTTAAGTAGAACAGTTTATACAATTTGTGATTTTTATTAGTTATGCCAGTATGGTGACGGTGGAATACAGGGACTGCATGAAACAAGAATCATTTTCTTTTTATAATCATCAAACCAGGCCATATCATGATGACAAGCAGACTCATGTAGCGCCTCTGAGGAGCTAGTGATGTGTGATCTGGGTCAGTTGGTGCACTGCAGAGGAAGAGCTGTGCAAACCGATTAATACAGAGCAGAAACATGCAGTCTCATCATTCTTCAAGTAGAAATTCTGAATGTGAATCAGTTAATTCATATTCTATACAGTCACATATATAACCGCAGTTGTTGGAAAGGGGAAATATTTTACATCCACGTCTTTTATGAGAAGGTGATCACTGATCTTTGTCTCTCTTCTCCACAGCGTGAGTGTATTTCTATGCATGTCGGCCAGGCCGGAGCCCAGATGGGCAATGCGTGCTGGGAGCTCTACTGCCTGGAGCACGGCATCCAGCCGGACGGTCAGATGCCCAGTGACAAGACCATCGGAGGAGGTGATGACTCCTTCAACACCTTCTTCAGTGAGACTGGAGCTGGTAAACATGTCCCCAGAGCCGTCTTTGTGGACTTGGAGCCAACAGTCATAGGTAAGATAACAAGATTTTACTAAACAACGAGGGACCTACTGCCTCTACTTTCATGAAAGGTCATTATTACTTATTCAAGCTGTGATTTAATGTGATGCTGCAGAACCACATTGTACAGACATTTCTAGTCTTGTAGCAAAGATACTTGAGTATCCATGCAATAGCTTTACATAAGTAATCACAGAAAAGCAGCACATCCTTACATTTAAGCAAATGTTTGACATTTTTCCTTCAGTAATGAATTGTCAGAGTAGTTGGTGATGATTTTTCCTTCAGTCACTAATCTAAATAAGTTTAATACCTGACACTTGACAGTCTAAAGAAAAATAGAATCATGTCACATCTCTTCAGCAATTCAAATTCATGTGAGTGACATGGAGCATCACTATAAGGCAGTTTTGTAATTGCTCCTCAGATGAAGTGCGAACTGGAACCTACCGCCAGCTCTTCCACCCCGAGCAGCTGATCACCGGCAAGGAGGATGCAGCCAACAACTATGCCCGCGGTCATTACACAGTCGGCAAGGAGATCATTGATCTTGTTCTCGACAGGACTCGCAAACTGGTGAGTTGAAATTCTGGAACTATGTGTTAATATTTATAATATAAGTCTGCGTGTTTATTTGACACATTGTGTTGATCCCTGTGACTAAACAGCTTTTTGAACATGTTATCTTAACTTTTCAGGCTGACCAGTGCACAGGGCTGCAAGGTTTCCTCATCTTTCATTCCTTTGGAGGAGGAACCGGCTCTGGCTTCACCTCTCTGCTGATGGAGCGTCTCTCTGTGGACTACGGCAAAAAATCCAAGCTGGAGTTTGCAGTTTACCCAGCCCCCCAGGTGTCCACAGCTGTGGTGGAGCCCTACAACTCCATCCTGACCACCCACACCACCCTGGAGCACTCTGACTGCGCCTTCATGGTGGACAACGAGGCCATCTACGACATCTGCCGCCGGAACCTGGACATCGAGCGTCCCACCTACACCAACCTCAACAGGCTGATTGGACAGATCGTGTCCTCCATCACCGCCTCCCTGCGCTTTGACGGTGCCTTGAATGTTGACCTGACAGAGTTCCAGACCAACCTGGTGCCCTACCCACGTATCCACTTCCCTCTGGCCACCTACGCCCCTGTCATCTCAGCAGAGAAGGCCTACCATGAGCAGCTGTCAGTGGCTGACATCACCAATGCCTGTTTCGAGCCAGCCAATCAGATGGTGAAATGCGACCCTCGCCATGGCAAGTACATGGCCTGCTGTCTCCTGTACCGTGGTGATGTGGTGCCCAAAGATGTCAACTCTGCCATCGCCACCATCAAAACCAAGCGCACCATCCAGTTTGTGGACTGGTGTCCCACAGGCTTCAAGGTGGGCATCAACTACCAGCCTCCCACTGTGGTTCCTGGAGGAGACCTGGCCAAGGTGCAGAGGGCCGTGTGCATGCTGAGCAACACCACCGCCATCGCCGAAGCCTGGGCCCGACTGGATCACAAGTTTGACCTGATGTACGCCAAGAGGGCCTTCGTCCACTGGTATGTTGGAGAGGGAATGGAGGAGGGAGAGTTCTCCGAGGCCAGAGAGGACATGGCTGCCCTGGAGAAGGATTATGAAGAGGTGGGCACTGACAGCGTCGGGGAGGAGGATGAAGGTGAAGAATACTAGGGGGGCTGAGATGTCTGTAGCTTGCTGTGGCTCCATTACGGCCCCAGAGAGTCACCAAAGTATGTGTTGCTAAGCAATATTGGACTCATTCCTTTAATTCTGCACATTCCAGTGAGCTACATGAGTTTCCAGTCTTGTTTTTTAATCGTGCAAACTAATAAAAGAACTTAAAGTCCTTCTTTGTCCTGTGTTCATTTCAGATCAATAAATCAGGTGAGAGCATACAGTCTTGTCTCATAAGCACTGTGAAGATGATGCATTGACAAAGTGTGAAATGTTAACTGGCACAACACCAGGAGATGTTTTGTCTGAACAATCTAAAACCTAAACATATTAATTTTATTGTGATAGGTTATGAAAATTGGTAAATGACAAATTAAGAGTTGAGAATCAGTGAATTTATGGCACTTATGCCTTTTAAAAAATACTCTTTCAAAAGTGTTCAGCTCAAATGACCTCACTTGCTGCTCTGGAAAAGATTAAACCTCCATTATGCATTTGGGGTTAACCGATAAAAGTCTTAGTGGGAGATGACTGATAATGCTATGTGTCTAATTGTGGAGCAGCAGTAGGTCAGATTGTGATGTTTCTGTGGTGAGCCCAGGGAGAGGTGAGTGTATTTCTAGGTCAGATTCACATTAACTGAAGGGACAAAAGACCAAAACGGCATGAATTATAAGCACATGGATTTATCTTCCAGAGCCTTGAATGGGGATGTTTGAGAGGATGAGGCCAGACAGTTGGGGCCTTGTTTGAGACTTGCTTCTGCTTAAAACTACATTTCTTCACACTCTTGATCACCTGCTTTCTGTCTTTTCCTTTTTTATTCCTGTTAATGTAAAGCACTATGAACTACATGTTTTGTATAAAAGGTGCTATATAAAAAAAGATTACAATGCCAACAGAAGTTATCTCAGCACACATTTCATATAGATCAGATCCAGACTGTAGTGTTAATATAAATAATATTTACAGAGACCTAACAATGGGGATTTAAAATACAGAAAGTCACAGAAGTCACTTGAGTGATTGCAGCACTTAAACACGAAAAGGTTTATTTAAGGTCTCACAGATACAAAATAGCATTTCTTGTTTTAATAGAATAGCATTTCATGTTTTTTTTTTATTCATTTTCTGACTTGCGTGATGTATACAACAATATATCCAGTGATTTAAAATGGTCTGAATGGCACACGAAGAGATGTTTGTATTTTCTGCAGGTTGTTGGTCATGTGAGGAAAAGAAGGGAAGCTACAGACCGAGCAGGACCTGAAAACATTCAGAGTTCATCCTGAACCCGCTTGGAAAACATTTTATACTTAACCAGGATCTTTAACGAGGTAAGACTCTTTTTTTTCACTTAACATTTTAGAAGCATATAAGCTTTTAGGAGCTTTATGATACTTTAGAAACATTTTCATGTCATTTATGATTTTGCTTCCTTATTGAGACCAAAACCAAAATGATGACCCAGCAGCAGCACAATTTTAACAAACATCAACCACAAATAAGAGGATAAATTACATTTTTGCTTCAGTCTGTCTTAAATTGGAGTATCCAGCTACCAGAACAGGCTGGATTTCCACAGGCTGAAGTAACATCTGATGTTTAGTCTGTGGCTCATTCACATGCAGTCGGATAGTTCAGAAAATACCGTTTTTAATTCATGAGGCATGACAGTAACATTTTAAAAACCCTCTGGAGTCTGTTCATCAATTAAACTTTATATCATGTAGCGACAAGCTGAGAAAACCAGTTGAACATGTTATTGTGAGGCTTGTTTATCTTTAGAATTTTTTAATCTGAATTATTATTAATCACATTGAGCGAGGATAAAATTACTTTACATGTAAATATTTTGGTTTAATTTCTTACACTTTTCTGCTGTATTTGTGCATATAAACCTTGGACTGATCTAAATATTTTGAGTGATTGCTATTATCCTTTTTTTAAGATTGAAATTGACTCCAGAGGGATTTGAGTGAGATGGGACATGCTTCTTTTTCCTTTATCTAAATGCATTTTATCAAAACAGCCTACACGATGTAATTTTTATTCAGATGAGCTGTGAATTAATGCTTTTCAGCACTTTTTACCCTCTGAAAGTCCCTGAACACATCATATCTGCCACAAATATTAAAATCAGATTTTAAGTGTTACGTCTGCCTATATGAGTCGTTCCTGACCTTAAGGTTGTCTGATTGTAAGTTGTTTTTTATTTCTGACATCACTATTATGTTTCAAGGAATCAAGGAGTCTTTCGTCATCATGATAATCATCATAGAGAGAAAGGCAAGGTATGATAGGAGTCTGAGTGCAAGAGTCAGGGGGCCGAGCCAGTCCATCAGGCAGGAGGCTGGCCTGGGTCGTTCTGGTTTCACTGGGGCAGAGCTTTGAGGATGGCGTTGACCTCCTCAGCGACGGCTGTCAGGGCAAACTCAAACTGGTCCTGGAACCAAAAAGAAAGACAATTACATTTTACAACATAGTGGTTTTTCAACTTAAACTTTTTTTTCTTATTTTCCAGCTTAAAGGCAAATTTCCTGAGTAGCTTGCAAATTTCCTAATCTTGTGCTTGTTGGTTGGCCCTGTGGTGTAGTGGCGTAGTCAGAGGTCACAACTGTCTGAAATTGTTGGTTCAATTCCTGTTTTAGGTTTTAAAGGCGGATGTCCTGAGTAGTTGACAGAAAAGATGTCAGAGAAGCCTCATGAGTGTGATTGGCCCTGTGGTGTAGTGGCGTAGTCAGAGGTCACAAGTGTCTGAAATTGTTGGTTCAATTCCTGTTTTGGGCCTTAGGTTTTAAAGGCAGATGTCCTGAGTAGTTGACAGAAAAAGTGTCATAGACGCTTTGTGAGTGTGATTGGCCCTGTGGTGTAGTGGCGTAGTCAGAGGTCACAAGTGTCTGAAATTGTTGGTTCAATTCCTGTTTTGGGCCTTAGGTTTTAAAGGCAGATGTCCTGAGTAGTTGACAGAAAAAGTGTCAGAGAAGCCTCATGAGTGTGATTGGCCCTGTGGTGTAGTGGCGTAGTCAGAGGTCACAGGTGTCTGAAATTGTTGGTTCAATTCCTGTTTTGGGCCTTAGGTTTTAAAGGCAGATGTCCTGAGTAGTTGACCACCAGTTTCACCAGTGCAGAGCTTTGTTCTCCTTTGGGTGATTTTTCAACTTAAACTTTTTTTTTTTCAACTTAATAGCAGATTTCCTGAGTAGCTGTGAGAGACACCTTGTGACTGTTGGTTGGCCCTGTGGTGTAGTCAGAGGTCACAGATGTCTGGAGTTGCTGGTTCATTCCCTGGTTTGGGGTTTTAAATTTTAAAGGCAGATGTCCTGAGTAGTTGACAGAAAAGGTGTAAGAGAAGCCTTGTGAGTGTGATTGGCCCTGTGGTGTAGTGGCGAAGTCAGAGGTCACAAGTGTCTGAAGTTGCTGGTTCAATCCCCAGCTTGGGATTTTAAATTTTAAAGGCAGATGTCCTGAGTAGTTGACAGAAAAGGTGTAAGAGAAGCCTTGTGAGTATGGTTGGCCCTGTGGTGTAGAGGCGAAGTCAGAGGTCACAAGTGTCTGAAGTTGCTGGTTCAATCCCCAGCTTGGGATTTTAAATTTTAAAGGCAGATGTCCTGAGTAGTTGACAGAAAAGGTGTAAGAGAAGCCTTGTGAGTATGGTTGGCCCTGTGGTGTAGAGGCGAAGTCAGAGGCCACAGATATCTGAAGTTGCTGGTTCAATCCCTGGTTTGCCGGACGCGTGTCACAAAGCACCTGTTGCAGAACCTGGTGCAATACCCCAACCGAGGGGTGGGGATCAAAAACTGTTGAAGGACGGATGGGCAGACAGAAAGAAGGAAGGGCGGACAGAAGGAAGGCTGGACAGATGGGCGGACAGAAAGAAGGAAGGCTGGACGGATGGGCGGACCAAAAGAAGGCAGGTTGGACTGGCGGACATAAAGAAGGAAGGCTGGACAGATGGGCAGACACAAAGAAGGAAGGCTGGACGGATGGGCAGACACAAAGAAGGAAGGCTGGACAGATGGGCAGACATAAAGAAGGAAGGCTGGACGGATGGGCAGACACAAAGAAGGAAGGCTGGACGGATGGGCAGACATAAAGAAGGAAGGCTGGACGGATGGGCAGACATGAAGAAGGAAGGCTGGAGGGGTGCAGAAGGATGAATACCTTTTTTTTTTTTTTTTGCTGTCCCTGCGCGCGTGCGTGCGTGCGTTTTGCCGTCCTGCCACCCCTGCTTCTTGCCGACCCGCTTCCCCCTGCGCGCGTGCGTGCGTGCGTTTTGCCGTCCCGCCACCCCTGCTTCTTGCCGACCCGCTTCCCCTGTGCGCGTGCGTGCGTTTTGCCGACCAGCTTCCCCTGCGCGCGTGCGTGCGTGCTTCTTGCCGCTACACCACCCCTGCGCGCGTGCGTGCGTGCTTCTTGCCGACCCGCCACGCCTGCGCGCGTGCGTGCGTCTCGCGTCCCGCCACCCCACTACTAGTATTTTGGATTTTTTTATTAGAAGAGATGCTCTTTACATGATTTAAATCAGTGCAAGATAGGTTAAAGTGTGTATATATTAAAAAAAGAACCAAAAAAGAGGTAGAACAAATGAACAAACAAGAACACAAAGGAGCAAAGAGGTCCATCAAAAGAGCAGGGATCTAGATATTAATGTGTACAGTTTTCCAGACTTCTTGTTCTTTTTTTCCATGTATTTCAGTGACTTGTAGTAGTTGGCAAAAGTGTGTAAAAACACAGTGAAGGAGGGAGTATTACCGTTCCACTTACAGATATGTATGTAGCCCCCACTACTAGTGTTGCAGGTCTGCTGGTATACTCACCTTGGTGCGAACCATCCCAGGTCTCTGGTCTCTGACATGCTCCAGCGTAGCAGCAATGTCAATCTCTTTCACACCTGCAAGAGAACAGGTGCAATAGTAAAAGTGAGCAGATAGAGTGCCTCTACTAAAAGGAACAATGCTGACAACACCTTTGCCTGTGATTACAGGCCACACATGAAGCTCACCTTTAGCCATACGATTGAGAACCATGTCAATCAGGATGTAGGTCCCAGTGCGGCCAGTACCATCACTATTCAAACAAAGGAAAGTAATGTTTGTCTCCATCATTTATTTTTTTCTTAATGGTGGAAAATCTTGACTTTAAAGGTTTACCTGCAGTGCACAATGATGGGGCAGGAGCGTCCTCGATAGCACTTATTCACCTTCCTAAACAGAGAAAAAAACGAAAAGCAAAACATGACAAGTCGAAGAAACATCCATTAGTATACTGAATTACTTTTTCATGGCATTTCTGTGTACACAACTAAATGTACTACTAAATATACAAAGTAACTATTGATGACAATAAAATTATAAAAGGGTGAGTCAAAACAAGACTTAGTACTGAATCATGCCTGAAAGAGTCACATAAGCCCTGAAGGTAAAAGATATGGGCATAATATAATTTACCCAGCAGCTGTGTGTGTGAGTATGTGTGTATGAGCTAGCAATAGATGTAGAAAGGAAGTTAGGCTTTTTTCAAGTATTTTCTTAAAATTATTGTCTGTGTTTCATATTTTAAGAAAATCACAAGCAGACTGCTTGTCAAACAAGCAGTCTCCTGTATGATAAACAGACAGAGGGGTGAAAAGGGGGTTTTCGGCGATGGACCTCCTGCTGCAGCCACATCAGTCCATGATCATTTTTGTGACTATGCAACTGGACCCAGACTACTAGCTGCAAACCACAAGAATGACACAGACAGATATGTTACAAATTAAACCAAGGGCCCCGCTGACCTCCATCGCACAGGGTGGGAGGACAGGAAGAGAGGAGGGACAGAGGAGCAGGAGGAGAAGAATGGTAGGACAGAAGAATGGAGGGTTTAGAGGAGGTGACTGTAACCATTGTGCTAATTTTAAATAGTTTGAATGTCAGTTCAAAAATCCACAATTTACAGGGAAACATTCGGCCTCAAGTCTTATTTAGTGTTTGAGTTACTCTTTGTTCAGCAAAGCTCTGAGCCTCTGTATGTGTTGGGAGCCTGTAGCAGCAGTACCTGCGGAAGTCCAGAAGGGGGCGCGTGGAGGTGGGGATGCCCTGAGCCGGCCAGCTGAGGAAGTGGAACTGAGTGAGCGTCCTGGTCTCCTGCGTCTGCACGTTCTTCAGGTAGAAGCTTCGCACCAGGAAGTCATTACACCAGATGTGCTCCGACACCAAGTTCACCTGGACAGAAACAAACGCTACAGCTGCTGCAGGACCAGTGACGTGCGGTGAGGAGGTAAAAATCGTCCTTGTTTGCTTTCATTGTTACAAGTCTGGCTGTCCACGTGCGCCGGTTCCCCACTGTGACCATGGGGCTCAGCACTGCCCCTATCAGTGCGGCACGGTACTTTCTGCCTCACCCTGTGCATTTTCACTGCGCATTTGTAGCCGATCAGAAAGACTAAACATGTCACACACATTCATTAAATATATTGGACAGACTGCGGAACGTCAGCATGCTTAGTACATGTGTAATCAAACGTAAATTGTCGATATAAAGAGAGACAGCAATGGGCATACGCCAACTGCCTGCGTCAGTCAGTGTGTGAGGCTCAGCTCATCGCTGCCTCACCTGTCGCCCTTCTACCTGTATCTGAACAGGAAATGCGTCAATTTAGCGATTTTGACCATAGAGATGTTGACATCTTAGTGGACAAATTGATTTTCTCTTACCATTGTTAGTATTTACTTGTCATGGTAACAGGTGCTGCCTCACCTGGCTGCACGTCACTGTGCAGGACTCAAACAGATCAGACACGCCCCCCTTCGCTCTGTCTCTGTCCTCACCTCGTAGATGTGGTAGAGGGACGAGCCCTCGTCAGGCCAGTAGCGGTCGCACTGTTTCTCTCCGTCCTCCACCAGAGCCGTCATCATCACAATCACAGTGCAGCCGTTCTCCCACACCATCTACACGACAAGTACACAGTTCGTGAACCTGTGCAGTGATCAGCGGATGAGTCCAGAATCCAAACAGAAAACAGTTTAAAGTGACCTCCGCGCAGTACTTTTACTGCAGTGAAGGATCTGAATATTTCCTCCAGTACAAACACAGATTTACATGCATGTAGTACCACATAAATCCACTTGGTGGCAGACATATGTATGACCTGACCTGCCAGAAATCAGAGATGGTGTGTGACAGAGGCCCCTGGGTGGCGATGTAGGCCGGCATCCGGGGGTCGTGCTCAATCTGAAGGGAGGTGGGGATGAAAGGTTGCACAGGAGAGAATGTCAAAGGTCACCTTGGGGCAAAGCAGAAGGTTTCTATGGAAAGCAGCTGTGATGTGGCGGGTGACTGTTGCTTTCAGTAGTTTAAATCAGACTGTTTGGAAACATTGATCTCTCATTGAATATTGGGAAGAAAGTATTAATATTTACATTTGCAGACTTACTATGGTGCTGGCGTTGATGTAGTCAGAGCGTGAAGGGTTGATCTCTGCCTTCAGCTTCACCCTTGAGTGGTCATCTGAAGAACAACAGTGACAGTCCCCCTTAAATAGCTGATTAATATCATATATTATACCACATAAATTCTACATAGTCTTGTTTCGTACATGTCCTGTGCATCATTTTAGACACATTTCTCCCAAAATGCTCATCTCAAGTAAATTTGGGATCTGATGCAACAAGCTGTTTGGTGATGTTTAAATCAATGACTGTAGCTGTCAGTGGACTCACAGGGCACAGAGTCGGGGCAGCGGTTCTTCTTGGCGTTGGCATCACTCTGAGCCACAGCGACGGCGCTGGGCTCGGCCTGGTAGGAGCACAGAGCCTCCCACTCCTTCAGCAGACGGTCCTTGTTCCTCAGGTGGTCCTCCATGTAGGCCTGGGGGGTGTTAGCAAGATGCTCAAAACAAGTAATATACAATGTTCACATCTTTTAGACAACATATTTGTCATGTATTTCATAGTGTATTTCTTATCTCATTATCTGACCAGTATCATGTGACCGGTGGAGATGTCCATGTTGGCCTGTGCCGGCTCCTCGCACCACGACGGCGTGCTGCTGTGAGAGCTCGGACTGGGCTGGGCTCCATCGCTGAACTGGGATGACACGCTGCTCACCCTCGAGTCGGCGCCTCCACCTCCCGCTGCTCCTCCTCCCCCGACGCCAGCGGCGCCTCCTCCTCCTCCCCCTGCACCTCCTCCTCCAGCACCCGCTCCTCCCACAGCGCCGAGGGCAGCAGCTTCCAGGCGTCCGAAGGCGCCTTTGGAGGCCATGTGCTGACGACACAGGTCCTGGTGAGCCAGTTATGCATGTTACACTGCTCAGCTAATGAGAATATATATGTTTTATAAAATAAAATAAAATATAAATATTTTAAACATTGGCTCCATCAACTCTTTAGCTGCTGAACTCTCCACTAGTGGCTTTATCAGTCTGTTGCTGCTGGAAATATCATAGTAGAAGTTTCATAGTTGTGTCCCCCTCCCCACCTGGTACTCCTGGTGGCTGAAGCTGCCTCCCTCTGGTCCCAGACCCAGCTTCTTTGCTGCCAGCCGGTGGGCGTGGTGACGCAGACAGGCAATGGTCATGGCCGCCACCAGGATGCCGCCGATGCAGGCCATGGCCACCAGCGTGGCGAACACCCAGCGGGAACCATGCTCGACTCGGGTCGCCAAGGGCTGCGCCTTCCCATCATTCCTCTGTGGCAGGAGGAGCAAAGGGTGGGGAAGACAGAGAGAGGAAAGGGAGGTGACATAACATCAGTTAACTAATGAGGTGGACATGAGGAGGAGGAGGTGGAGGAGGTATCTCTCCCTTTATTTCTCGCCTTCCCTCTCAGCAGTGCCACTGCAGTGTGTACATGTGCACCTCTGTCTTTTTGTTACTTTTTTCCTTCTTTTTCTTTGTCCCCCCTTTCCTCCCTGTCTGCCCCAACTTTTTTTTCCTTTTCATCATCCTTTCTTCCTCTTCCTCACTCCATTCTCTTTTCTTCTCCTCCCTCTTTTCCCTGGATGAATTGTCTCTCTTGACCTTTCAGACCTCCTCCTTCCTCTCAGTGGGCCTCAGGAATGTGAGGCGCTCTCTCCCAGTGTTTGTGTGTGTGTGGTATCTGAAACACATTAAAGCTCGGGGGGTAGAAAGGCTACTTCACCTGCTATTATAAAGGGGCCCCAATGAGGTTCAGTGTGTGTGAAACTGAAGGAAAAAAAAGAAAATGGATGACCAGGCTACATGTGGTTGAAGGACAGAAGTAGATTTAAGGTGGTTGACATGCTTATATTTATTCATCACAAGTTAACTCTTCTTCTTTTTAATTTATGGCACTACAATAGATAGTTAATTTATCACTGCTCATAATAATCATTTAAAAAGGCCAGAAAACAGCTGAAACATTCCTTAAAATTATCTGAAAAATCCTGACAGATGATCACTGCAGAAATCCTGATTTACTTTAGAAGGATTGTAAAATCTGCACAAAGAGTCTTTTATTATTTTGAATATTTTACAATTATGATAAGTGATGTGATAAATTTGTTACCATACTGAACGTCAAACTACAAACTGATTTTTAAGTAATCTTTGTCAGAATATGAGGCTCAATTAATAAACTTAATAAATTAAAAAGTGCATGAAAATAGATAATAAAGAGATGATTTTTAATGTTTAAACTCACCAGAAGCTCGATGCTGAACAGTTTGCCTGAAGTCCTGCTGCACCCACATGGACTCGAATATCAAGACTGTCAAGTTACACTAAATTTAAACTCACTGGACTTCCAGGACTTTCTTTCAAAATAAAAGTGTATTAAAAAAAGATCTTGCTACATTTAGTACAGTTACTTAAGTCCTATATTTAAGTACAGTTACTTAGTAGGTAATTTGTTTTTCTGATATTTTATTATAATTTAATTTAATATTTGATCAAAATCTGTAGATGAAAATGAAAACAATGGCTTCAGCCCTGGATATTAAAGCTGTTCTCCTGTTAGTAAAGTAACATTTGTGTCTAACAGTAATGGAAAAGTGGAGGGAGGTAACTCTCTGACTCTCACTACTTCACTTTCTTTCCTACAGTCCTCAGGATTCAAACACAGCACCCACCTCACCAACACCGCTCTGCAGCACCTTCAGGCCCGTCTCGGACTCCAGGAAGTTCTTCTCTGCAACTGCAAAAATAAAACATTAAAGTAATGACTAGAACATTTCTCTCCCAGCGATCAGATATTCTCTTTCAGCAGTCAACCCTGGAGTACTACATGGGTGACAGTGTTTGAAGTCATTTAATCCAACCCTAGCTGTTTTTACCTGATTTCTCCGCCACGTCTCCGGCCGTCAGGTTCTTGGAGTTCGGTCTGATCCTGAAGGTGATGGCAGGTCCGACCACACTACAGAGAAAACACAAGAACATCCAGAGGAGAGTCATACAATCTAAGTGCACTTACTCAAATACTGTACTTAAGTACAGACAAGAATGACTTCATAACAAGGAGATTTTTGCAGTCAAATGTCAGGGGTGAGTGTCAGGTGAAAAGATTAGAGCGAGCAGGAAAGAGGATGAGCAGAATGAAAGCAGTCAATCACTCCTACATGCAGAAGATCAACACACCACACGGCAGCTCCGCCAGGTTCAGGTTCAGGTTCCAAAAACAGGGCGAACGGTTTAAGTTAATCGCATGAAATAAAGGTCAGTGATCCAGCCAATGAGCTGAGATAAGGAGGATCCAGAGGCATCAGGCCTGCAGGTCAGGGAGTCTACAGGTCCTCAGTCCTACCTGATGTTGATGAAGGAGCCGGTGGAGAGGCCGATCCTCTCTGACAGAAGCTCCAACAGTCGCACCCCATCGTTCAGACTGAGGGGGCTGCGGTGACAAAACGCACACATTCACACACACACATAAACATACAAACACAGTCATACACACGAAGACACTCACATTCACACACACACAAACATACATACATACATAAACACACACAGACTCTCTATTTATCAGATCACACCATCACCAGAAAAACATCACGACACCATATTCATTCATTCATTCATTCATTCTTTCATTGACACCAGTGAACCTGATTGGCTGGACCATGTGGAGGAAACAACATACTGCACCTCTGGTTGGTCACGATGTAGCCGTACTCCTCTGTCTTGGCCACTGGTTCATTCTTCCCCAGTTTGTCCTGGTTTGCTGCTGCAGTCGAATCTTTCTGGACTCCTGGTTTGGGGGGCTTGGCGGTGGAGGGTGGAGCCTCCTGGGCGGCCATCTTATACGCCATCGAACCCTCTGTGATCTGACAGATAAAGATAAAGACATTAATTAAAAGAACTTGATGAAATGTTTTAGTGGTTAACAGTGATGAAAATAAAACCAAGTGCATCTACTTCTGTCCTTTCTGCTTGTGGATAAAAGTAACATGCTCACCTTCTTTCCTGTGACAGCATTATTCCCATATTTATCTAAATAGTAAACAAAAACACAATATAATCATCAATGATGCAAGACAAAAGATATTTATACGTATTTGAACACTCCTGGTATTCATTTAAATCATCTCTTTCACTACAGTCTTGTGGATGAAATGAAGGTCAGAGATGATTCAGAGACAGAGACATTATTTCAGCAGGTTGTCATCCCTTTACCTGCAGTAGAAAACGAGTGATGGACAGATGATGTTAAATGAGGAAGCCTTTCAGCAGACTGACCTTTGGTTTGTTTGTGGGCGTAGGAGCTGTCCAGCTGCAGCTGCTTCAGAGCGGCCGGCAGGTTGTCTTTCTGTTCGGGGGACAGATCCTTCATGTCGAGGCCGTAGTGATCGAGCAGCAGAGCCAGTCTCTGCAGAGAGCGCTCTGTGAAACACAGCACACAGAAAGACTGATTCCATTCTTTACTGGAGCTTAACTTTTCATTTTGTGACGCTTCCTACTTTATCTCCTCCACAGAGGCTTTTTACTCCACTGCATGTGTCAGACACCTGGAGTTCCTGGTACCTTTACAGATTCAGAATTTACATTTAACATGTGATAAACCTGTTTGCAGTGGTGGAAGAGGTACTCAGATCTTTTACTTAAGTAAAAGTAGTCATACCACAATGCAGAAATACTTTTACAAATAAAGGTCCTGCATTCAAAATGTTACTTAAGAAAAAGAACAAATATAATGTGTTTGTCATTTTAATGCTACAGAAAACTTTTTCCCTTTCTTTTTCTGCATATTTTCATTTTCTCTCTCACCGTCCAGTCCTGACAGGGCGTCATACTCCTCCTGTGCCTTCTTCTCTGCCTGCTCCTGCTGCTGCTGCTTGCTGAGCTGGGACACCTGGGAAACGTAGTCCTCACCGTAGTCCAGTGGGAAGTCCAGCTCCGGGAAGAAGGAGGAGGGTGAGGACGATGAGGACGATGAGGAGGACAGCGAGGAGGGAAATCCTGCAGCCGCTGCTACCCCCCCTCTGAGGCGGGAGAGGGACTGCACTGGGGAGGAAGAGGAGGAAGAGGAAGAAGAGGAGGAAGAAGGGGAGGTGAGGTAAAAGGACACCAGCTCCTGGAGGAGCTGCCGGTCTCTGCCCAGAGGGTTTCCTCGGGATCGAGAGCGAGAGGCAGAGGTGAGGAACGGGAAGGTTGGATTATCATCCAGAGTGTTGAGGGAGCGCTCCTCCTCCTC
Organism: Holacanthus passer; assembly: GCA_025331565.1. Classification (NCBI taxonomy): domain Eukaryota; kingdom Metazoa; phylum Chordata; class Actinopteri; family Pomacanthidae; genus Holacanthus; species Holacanthus passer. The sequence goes on from JAFREQ010000148.1 coordinate 193,443, forward strand.
CTGGTAGCCATACTGCTGCTGCAACAACACAAATACAGCAAACATGTGGTTTTCATGGCCACTAGGGGGCAGAATAACTCCACAACATGCTGAAAAACCTCTCACATTGTGTTCCTTTATAAAGTCAGGCTGAAATGTTTGAAAGCAGCTGTTCACTTTTACATATGAAAGTAATAAAAATTCTCTAAGTTATTGATTTGACTTCTACTATCGATTTAGACTTTGTTCAATTTGGGTCTTTCTTTCTGGGGAAAAACAGCATTCTCATTTTGAACTAATGCAAGGACAAAAGCTTTAATATCTATTTCAATTGTCTGCATTTTTTCAAACTTTTCCCACCTTGTGGTAGGAGTAAGGGTCCAGCAGGGGCGTCTGCATGTGGACTGAGGATCGCGAGGGGTCGAGGATCATGTAGTCCACGTACTGCTGCATCATCTCAGGGTCAGCTGGATCCTCGGGCCCCTGAACCCTCTGCTGACTGGGGCCCGACAGTTTGGACAATCTGGGAAATAAGACTTTTCAGATTTTTCTAAATCTCACAAGCAGAGTTATGTATATTCCTGTGCCTTCTTCTTGGACATCACTGATTTCAATATTTCACTTGCTGCTGGTTTGTTGCTCTGTGCTGGACCGATGAGGAGATATATTGTAAATGTTCTTACTGTTTGAGCGACTTCTCATGAAGTTTGGAGGCAGAGCCGACGATGGGAACGTGACTCAACTCTCGACTGATAATCGCCTGGGTGACGTCGTCCCTCCAGGTCAGACCTGAGCAGCCGCGGGGAAACAGAAATGTCAGCCATAACGTCTTTCCTGTCTGACTTTCACTCCCACTTCTCACTGGAGCAGAAGTTAAGGCCTAATTATCTTGAAGCTTCAAATGTCATTGTAAAAGACACTCACCTTGCACCATCAGGTCTTTGAGGACTTCCTGCAGTTTGTGCAGGACTTGTACAGACACTTGGTACTGGACGGGCTCCTGACGAGGATCCTGGCACTGTCCAAACAGACCGTCTGCACAGGAACAGACCAACAAGTCAGTACAAGTGGACACACAAAAAGTTTCTTATGTTTGTTTCTTACATTCATTTATAACCTCAATTTAGGTCAACTGATCCTTTAACCCACATGAAAACCACAAAGCAGTTCAGCATCAACTCGACACAGGTGAAAATGAAGAGGCTGTCCTCGGTGCACTGGAGGCACAAACATGAGACCCACATATAAACAGAAGGAAACACATAAATAACACAAATGCTTGGATATCTACACAAAGATCATATTTTGGATCTGATTCTCTTCAGTTATTTTACACAAACCAACACAGCCAACACCAGGACACACACGAACATGGACATAATGTACAAATATACAACACGTGTACACACACCACAAGCATACGAGCAGACGTAACACACAACACACTCAAAGACACACGTGTACTTATATTATATTGTGTGCATACATACACACACCAGAAACACACGGAGTACATTTACACACATGTACACAAATAATATACGTATACAGTACACACCGACAAGTATGTGCATAAATAGACAAGCATGAAAATACACACACACACACAGTGAAGCTCAGTATGTGTGTGTGTAGGCCGTGGTGAGTCATCACCTCTGTATCCCCCATCTCTCATCAAACACACACACACACACACACACACACACACACACACACACACACACACACACACACGAGGGAGACACACAGTCGTCAGGCAAGTGATGTCACTGTTGTCATAGAGACGGCCAGGACAAGCTGCGATTGGCAGAGAGTGGCTGACGGAGGGAGACCTTGTTTACGCTGCACTCTCGCTCTTTTTCTCTCTTTTGTCTCTTTGATTCTTTCACTTTCTGTCTTTTTGCCGATGTGATGAATCTCGTAGACAAACCAATCATTTTTCACACATTCACATTTCTGCACAATCACATACACATCACTGTCACACACACTCCAACTACTGTGACAACTCAGAGTAAACACGCATTGAAATGTAGTAGTTACATCTTTTGATAAAATAGATTAATGATTAAATGTGGAAAGACAGAAAATGGGTTGTTTAATTAGGATTCGATGTTTAAAGACAGTAAAAGGTTGTTTTTTAGTGCAGTTTGGAATGAAATTTATTCTCATGCAAATATTGCAGCTTACAGACGTTTAAAGCCAAAAAACAAGTAGTTTTAATGCAGTCTGTAAAACAACCTGTTACTCTCTGTGCCTTTTTTCCACACACACACTCATTCTTGCATTTCAGTATATGCACGTCCTCAAAGCATCATCACACACACACACGTCACCTCGCTATGAATGCCGCTCATGTTCCCTAAATGTTCCCAGAAACAGTGAACAAAGCATCCTCAAGGTGGACAGAGACGTACCACCATCAATAATGCAGCTGTCTCCAAAGGCTGAGACACACAGGTGCACGCTCATGCACGTGCACGCTCTTGTAATGACATCCTAACCATGTTTGAACAGGCAGGAAGGAAGCAGGAAGCCCACAGAGGAATTAGAAACTGTGACGGCTAACCAGCTCCTGACTGTTTGATGGACAGAAGACACGTCACAGCTTCCTGAAGCGTGTCGCTGCCACTGGAGCCTGCTGGGATTGCTCACTACTCGTCCATTTACTATTCTTGTCACGTTGCATTCAGGGTACCATAAATACAAGCTTCCTACAGGGGAACAAAGTGTCCAGGTCAGCCTCCCAGAGGAGAACATCAAGTTTTCACTTGGCTTCGTGAATATGTGAGAAAATAGTGTTTATAGAATATAATGAATGCAACAGAAGAGCCTTTAATTAAAGTAAACCTATGTAACAGCAAGGGATGACCAGAAATACTAAAACTAAATACAAGCATAGATCAGTCATAAAGTCTGAGAACTGACTCATTATTGTCATTTACAGCAATTTATATCTTTACATTTGCAGGTAGCAACAAAACCTCTGAGTGTATTGAAATGAGCAAATGATTATGGATTATCAATTGAACATTTTTATGAGAGACAGATTGCGTTACTTCTTTTTGGTATCGTCATTGCCGGAGAGAAAGCACAGAGCAGAAGCAAACAGAGATGTCAGTGTCGGTCAGTCGACCGCGTTGGTCCAAATGTCTCAACAACTATTGGACGGTTGCCATGAAATTTTGTACAAGCATTGATGTTCAAACTACAGATAATGATTCTTACTGTGCTTGGTACTGTCCCCTAATGTTTCCTGTAGCGCCACCAGCAGGCCAAATTAGCTTGTTTAATACCCTGTGTTATGACCAAAGACCTGCAAAACTAATGACAATCCCATTTACATTCATTCCTTATTAACATTCAACTCGAAGCACAGCTGCACCTCACGCAGTCTTGTTCTTTACAACTATCAAAGCTCTCTCTGTTCTGTTCTGATTCTGCTAATTCTTTCCAATTAGCAGAATCTGCTGTGAGGATTTAAAATGTTGATGAAGATGCTACATCAAAGCTGGGTGCTTATGTGGAAGTGATGAACGCCCTCTGGCCCATCAGACTAGTTTTATATGATCCTGGCATAATAAATACTATTCTGTTTGTGGCTGCTCCAATAAATGCAGCATGTAAATGTTTCACCCTGTTTTCCTCTGAATGCAGGATCATTCCTACAGCCGCCATTTTGAGCTTATGGTTTTTTACACGAACATAAATGAATGTAAAAACAGGTCAAAGTGTGCACAAAGACAGTGTGTGAAGTAAATGTAAAACTTGAACACTCACCATCGTTGCACAGCTGATCGCTCGGACAGAGCTTCTTTTCAAACAAACAACCTGCAGACACACAAAAACAACAAATGCACAAAAATGAATCCACAAATTTCAGACAACCAGCCTCCTTTAACATCCAACTTATGAATGTTTTTACACCTAAATGAATCTATTTGACTGGAAATGAAAAAAAATGCATTCATCAGTTTAAAAGCAGAGTCAGATATTGTATGTATATGTAAAGCTCAGTAACATCAGTCTTTGAAACGATGCACAAATTAAGTTTATTATAGGACACAAAGACTGAAATGAGTTTGGGAACCCCGACCAGAACAGGCAGCCACAAAGGACGTCAATCTTTTGTTGCTAAGTGCTGGGAATATATGTGTGTGTGTTACAGTTGACCTTTTCCCTGGTGCTAATTTGTTGCGAGGCAGTAAACAGCAGCAGATGTGAAGCCGCTCGCTCTGTTCTGTTTATTTACGCCTGTTTGCGTTGGGTTTTCATTAAGGATTTATATAATACTGTCTATTATTCATGTATCCTGTGATAAGTTAAGAAAATACACCTCTTCCTGCAGCAGACAGGAAAACGCTCACTTCTCCAGTGATTCCACCTCATTCATTTGAGCTGTTTGAACAGACTTTCATTTCCATTTTAATGACTGTTTCTAATCTCTCCTGTGTTAAAAAGCATTGCTGCCAGAGTGATGTCTTCAAAAGTGGTAGTGTGACATAACTTATATCTAATTTTTATCAAGTCATTCTTGGCTGCGATTGAGTATTTAAGTTTAATTTCTTCACAAAAAAAGTCACATTTCATCATTGTGGGTTCTAGTGCAGCCTTATTCTCTGTTGTCTGAAGATAGAGACATTAATAAAGTTGATTTTTATTGTAAATAGATTGAAATCCTGCCCCAATTACTGATGTCACAGTCCACTTTTGACGAGAAGGACTTCATTATCTGAGCTGTCTCCTATAACAGCATAAAAAGAAAAAGGACTCAGTTACAGACAGAAATGATTTGATAAAAAGAAGACGTGAGCGAACCAGAACATCCGTCGGGTAAGTCGCAGTTTTTGGTGTTTTCTTCTCTATCACAGCCGCGCCCGATGCCTCAGGCCGACTCCATTGGTGTTTTTTTTCTTTTACTTGAAATCTATAAAAAGTCAGACAGTTTATCGACTCCGTGACGACACAGAGTGTCCCAGCAGCAGCTATCAGAGAGGGAATCTCCATTAGACGAGAAAGCTGAGGCCCAGCTAAACATAGAATGGAGAGATTCTCCATCCATCCATCCGACCAAACTCCACATGATGACTAATCTCTGCTCTGTCCTCTCTCCTCCGCCCACACATCCCTCCCTCTTTTCTTATCTCTCCCTCCCTGTCCTCCCTCCTCGTCTCTCCTCCACTATCTGTTTCTACAAGATCTCATCTTCCTGCAGGCTGTCCATCACTGTCATCAGTCCCATCACACTCTATCATCTCTTCTGAAACACATTAGTGATTAATTGGAAGAAATTTCAGTGTAATTGAGGATCTAATGAGCAGACTGTAAACAATGTTCATCCTGACCAGTTCGTTTAAGAAGTATTCAGATCTGGCAAGTAAAAAGTATAAAAGTAAAAGTACTCATTCAGTGTTTTCACAAACATTCATAATCAACACATCTGGAGATACGTCGTTTTCACTGGACGGTAAGTGGATGAAAAACTGTAACCTAAAAAGAAACTAGTAACTCGAGCTGTCAGACAGATACAGCGGAGTAAAAAGTACAATACTGGCTTTTGAGATGTGGTGGAGTAGAAGTATAAAGTAGCATGTACTCATGTGAAGTACTACTACTTCAGATTTGCATTGAAGGGATTTAAGTCAGATACACACATCACTACTCCAACAACGTGGTGGCAATTTGTGCTCAAACAGCCCAAATTGTTTGCACATTTCAGCATCCCGCTTTAGATCAAGCCGGACTTAAACTTGTCATGTCAGACTTATCAAAAAGCTGCCTTTACTGCACATATGAAGCCACTCACTCTTTATGTGCAATAATGAATAATGAATTCTTCTTTTTCATGTTTTAAGAAAACATGACCGTGAAGCCTCATTTACAGACGACAGTGACTCAGTAAGAGGGAGATTTTTTGCAGTAAAGTTGATTTAGCTGCAGTATTTTAACACAGGGAGTCATAGAAACAGACTCAAGCAATAAGTTTGATTCAATTTTCACCAGAAAAAAAACACAAAAATGACTCAAGTCAGAGGTGATTCTCGCCAACAGCAGGCCTTTATGTTTCTCAGGGGAAACTCCTCCAGCTTCTCTCACAAACTTCTTTCTCTGGCTAAAACTAATAAGAGCGAGTCGGTGCCACCGTCTGGATCTCTACCCTCCATCACACGCAGGCTTTCCTCTGTGTACAAGCACCAGCTCCATTTTGTTTTTGGAAAAGGTGTGGTTCTGTCTGAGCTGGACCGCAGCCAACAGAATAAACCCCAAACATGTTTCAGCCCCTTGTATCATTATTAAAGATTATGAAAAACTGTACCTAAGCAAATAAACACCATCTGGAAAGAACTTCACTTCCTGCCTTCTGCATGTGACCGCTGATATCCAGTAGTAACAGAAAAGTCCACCATAGCTCTAACGTGTTATATTAAGAAAATCAGGCTGACTCATCATCAGCTCAGAAACTGCAGCCTCCCTTCATCATCATCATCATCGTCGTCATCAGTGCCTCTGTGTCTTGCTTTTATCGTCCATTAACTGCCTGCCAGATTGAATCCAGTGTCATCTTCATAATGGTGCTACTGGCATTTGTGGCTGCTGCTGCGTGAGGGTGAGCTCGTCCTCCGGTCTGCAGGCTGGCAGAGGATATTTAAGGTGGAATGAGTCAGCCAGGACGGAGCAGAATAAAGCCTGAATGGCAGCAGAGGCAGCGAGGTTACAACCTTCCTCAGCTCAGTTAACCTTTAAACTTTTCCTTTTATACCGACTCGCACTAATCTCTCTGACTGGAGCTCACTGTCTACGACAGGCAGCAAAGATAAGTCTGATGATAGACTATATTTTTTCTCCTTGTCAACAAATCCCATAAAAAACCCAACTGAATTGAATTGAAGTATTGTAGACTTCTTCCTCTGTTCCACAGGACTCCATTGTTGTCCAAAAACACATCAATGAATGACTGAGCCGCTGAAAATAGTCCCCAACAAATGAACTATTTCCTCCTGTTTGTTTGATAAAAACTACAGTGAGCAGCTGTTTGAGGAAACTGCTGAACCCTTTTAAACATAAAACTATATGTTTGTAAGGTGTTTTTAAAGATTCAGCAGGAACAATGGGCTCGGAGCTGACTCACACTATGAGTTCCTATAAGAATATAATAGAATATTAAAATACTATTATGTATTATAAGTTGGCTTTAACGTCACTATTGAACAGATAATAGCCTGCAGGAATCCATTAGGACTCTCCATGAACAATGTTTTCTCTCAGTTTCTTTGATGAAACAGCTGGAGGTTGGTGCTGAAACACTCCGGCTGGTCGCTGTCCCTGGTGCTAAAACACTGTAATGTGTTTAGTGCATCGAGGAGACAGGAAGCCATTGTAGTAACTGTGAGCAGACGGAGCCGAGCGTCATAACTGTGAGTATGATATCCACTAATATTCCCACAGGGATTCATGGTTAATAAAAAACAAGTTAAATTCTATTTTTAATTTTCATAATTTTTTTTTCTTCATATCTGACTGCCCGTTAAACACAAACTCTCAGAGGCCAGATCTTTAGCCATCTATAGCCAACAAGGTGGTTGTTATTGATTAGCTGTAGTTCTGTTCAATCTTTTATCATTTTATTAGCTGCAAACAAGCTGTTGAACATACATTAAAAAGCTGCATTTATTGCTAATTTTGGACTCTCAAGTGAACCATCGTGAAAACAATTCCATTAAAACCCACTACTCTCCATTCCATTGATGCATATGTGCTTCATTCATAATCTCCTCCATCCAGATCAATATTAGATTTTCTTCTAAAACAAACAATCTGTCAGTTATGAAACTGTGACCCTAAAAACTGTGGATGCATGACGCCCCTGAAGTGCAGTTTAATAAAATATTCCTCTCAGGATATTAAGATTTTAGTGACCTCAGTCAATTACTGACTCACTGGTATTATATTCTACAATATCTCCAATATCTTCCTTTTGGGGACACAGTGTGTCTGTAGTACCCGACAGAGAAATCAGACAGAGCTCAAGGCCACAGGTGGATTACAGGGCTGAGCTGTTGAAATATACTTGATAGCTTTAAAATATAACCTGCATCACTGGCTTCCTTTGATGGTTTTCCATCATCTTCTATGCTGCAGTGTTTTGTGTGACATCTGTGGGGAGCAGTGTCACCGTGACAGGAAGCTTTGGGGAAGATTTATTCAGCTTCTCTTCATCTCCAGCGTGAATGAAATACTGAAGCTCACTTACAGTACAGCAGTTCTTTAGTTAAGTTTAACCTACAACACATCAAGGAAGTGTGGTTACGGTCTATTCTTAAGGTATGTGGAGGTTTAAATATTTACCACATCCCTGATAGTACTAGATAATAGTGGAATGTGAAATTTATTTTAAGACAATGAATGACGTTTGTTTCCTACAATGCAGTTCCTGTAATTCTCTTTACGGTATTTCCGGGTAGGTAAGTAATAAAGTTATAGTCATTTCATACCCCAAATGATCACGTGTGTCTGACGCTCAATAACTTATTAACAGTGAACAAATTTGATTTTACTGGCCTTCATCATATCTCTATAGGGATTTATTACAGGTGAGATATTTCTATGGTATCACAGGGACTCACAGTCTCTGCATATGTTCACATCATTTTGGTGATTTCCTCTAATCTTCCTTCCCTCTTCTTCTTTTACTGGCACTATTGAGCTTCATGGTTCAATTACTTCCTCTGTAGTCAAGATCATATTCTTACAGCTTATTTAATAATACTGATGATGAGCATGCACAGGGCCACTGTAGGTCTGTGATCTATAATCTTTCCTCACAGCTGCAGCAAACAGACATTTCAGGATCAAAACAAACCACCTCCATCTCTCTGTCTCCTGATGTTTGCTTGTGTGTCTGTTGTTGTCCTTGCAGACTGAACAACAAAATGATTCATTCGTGCATCCAGACATATCAGCATTTGCGTCAGTGGCGCAATTTAGCACCAGTGTAAACAGATCAGAGGCAGATGAGCAGGAAAAGCAACAAATATAAGACGAAGTACAGCAGGTTGGATGGATCTGAATGCTCAATATCTGCAGCACAAACACAGATTTTAGTGGGATAGTTCAGCAAAACAATCCTCACTATAGGATTGTTATTCTCCTTATTGTTATCATTATTATTATGATGTATTTTAAGCATCAACACTGGAGTTTAGTTCACAACATGACGCCTAAATTTTCCACAAATCCTGCAGCAGATTTCGCAGAAACACAACCAATCTGGGACAAACTGCAGATTTTATAATATGCATGACACATGTTATAAAGGAGATAAAAACCAGGAGGATAAAGTGGCTCCAAACTCGCTGCGGAGTCACGCACCGCCCCGCAGCCTCACTCCATCCATCCACGCGTGATTCTTACCGTGTCGGGCGGCCGCGCACAGCCGGCAGGAGGCGGTGAGGAGGAGGCACAGAGCTGCCCACAGCCGCGGAGACCTCATGGTACATCCGACATCCACCGGAGCCAGGAGGCGAGAGCGGCCGCTGCTGGTGCCTTCAACAGCTCCCCATGTCTGAGGAGGAGGAAGAGGAGGAGGAGGAGGAGGCTGCACAGGACTGATGGAGAAGAAGCGTGTGTGTGTGTGACTGAGAGAGAGAGAGAGAGAGAGAGGGGGGGGGGGGGAGACAGACGGAGGGGGAGAGAGAGAGACAGAGAGAGAGAGAGAGAGAGAGAGAGAGAGAGAGAGAGAGAGGGAGGGAGAGAGAGAGAGAGAGAGAGAGAGAGAGAGGGGGGGAGACAGAGAGAGAGAGAGAGCGGGAGGGAGAGAGAGAGAGAGAGATGGTAGGAGTACCAGGGCCACAGGAGGCGCTACACTGCAAGAAATATTTAAAGAGCAAATAAAAACTGCTCACTCTCTTCAATACATAAACTAGAGTCATGTCAGTGATGGAAGAAGTATGCAGATCATTTACTTTACAGTACAAATATGCAAGAATACTCCATTATAAGTAAAAGTCCTTCATTCAAAATATCAAGTGGAAAAACAGCCCATGTGACTGATATATTTTTAGACATCACATTGTTGTCATGTCAAAAAACTGCAGATAGTAGAAGTACTCAAAGTGCAAGTACCTCAGAACTGTAGTTAAATACAGTACTTTCAACCATTGACTAATGTAAACTCCTACCATTACCCACACTGCTTGAACTTCTGATTATTGATCAAGAAAAAAGAGACAGAAAGAGTTTTATCAACACTTCTGACAGTCTCAACACTGACCCCATATTTTACTGCAGGGTTATTCTTGGTGATTCAGTCATTTTTTCCACCTCCCTTTGCTTCTTTCGGGACATTTCTTCCTGTCAGGCAGTATTACACATTTTATCCAGCATTCTCTCAGATAAATAAGGTGATGAAACTCAAAGCTTGAAAACAGGCATTTCTTGCAGTGTGGAGGAGTTCCTGCCTGCATCATGATGTGGCTCATGAGGATCAGAAGTCCATCTCATTCTGCCAAAAACTGTCCCAACACTTGGCAGAGCGGCACATCTGGCTCCTGAACAGGGTTTGGATAAAAGCGAGGAGGTGAAATTAAATCACAGCAGCTTCTCCTGCAGCATGAAACCTTCCACATTTACTCATCATATGTATATGAAGAAAACTTAGATGAGACATGCTGCTTTGTTTTGTCAGATGGAAACACATTATGAAAACAGGACGACTCAGTAAAACTTTTCAATATTTTATTATTTTCTAAACAATTTCATTTCATAAGAAAGATCAAGAAGTGCTTGTACGTTGAAACGTGTATTTGCATGTGATTTTCTTCTTTGAAGGCTACAATTACAGCATGAAAGAGCTCACATTGTCCACACATGAGAAATCCGTTTATAGGAAAGGATCAGTCATTTTCAATATGAGCATGAGGCCAGATTGACACAATTTCTGATGCCAATATTCTTCACATCAGTACATATTGAACCCCAGATGTGTTTCATTTCAAATAAAAGCCACCACATGTTGAAAATGACATGAGATCCTTTGTTTCCATCAGTTATGGTTCTCCCGGCTCTAGTCTACGACCAGCGAGCTCCTCACTGTGGGGAACAACTCGAAGAAACCCTGCAGGAAGAACACAAGAAGAAAATGGAGAATATAGCAAATATGTGCAGGGGATGGAGAAAAAAAACAAAGTTCAAAAAGAAGATGAAATTAAAAATGCTGCTGTTCTAATGAGTGTGAACACACTGTCAGAGTCTCAGCTGCTGTGTGTGTGTGTGTTTGATTCTTTGGATTTAAAACCATGTTGTTTTTATAACCAGGCCATATTTTCTGCTACATACTCATCGTGGTTCATCTGTTTGTCAATGAATCTTCAATACGTTTCCAAAGAGTATTTTTATAGGTTCCCTAAAGCAGAACTAAAGATGCTCTGTGGAGCTTGTGTTTCTATACTTTAAATCCTAAATCTTTTACATCCATGTTTACTTGCTCAGTCTTCTCTGTTGCCTTTGTTTTGCTACATTTCTTTGCATGTTACTGCCACAAACTCACTCATTGGAATAGTGTGAAACCAAAAGCAGGATGTGAACAACACCACCCACACGCACATTACAAACAAAACTGGGACCCACTCCATTTTGCTAGTCGCAGTGAGAAACTCAACAGGGTACCTTTAAGTGCGAGTGCATATGCACAGAGACAGAGCTGACATCTTCATATGCTTTGTCCTAACAACAGTCTAAAACCCAAAAGATACAATTATAAAAACAAACTAAAGCTGCAGATGCTCACGTCTGAGGAGGCAGAATGCTTTTTAATAAATATTGTTCTTATTGTTATGTAGATTATTTTCTGTTCATCAACTAATTGTTGAGCAACAGTTCGGCAGTGAATCTTAACTTTATGAAGTTCAGTTCTCACTGTCAGAGGTGTTGATTCAACTCTTTTGAAGAAATTTCACATCAAATATCAGACAGCTGACAGAATACGAGAGTGGGGAAGGTCTATAGCATTTTAGTGTTTGGAATGAAAACTTTCACAATCTGAGCTCAAAATGAGAACAACTCATTTATAAATTTGTTTTTGTTCCCATTTCACTGCACAGTTTAAGACTACTTGAAGAGGCAGTGACAATATCCTGCTGCTAGTCCTGAAATAAACAGAAAACAAGCATCCCTCTAATGTCCGGAGAGAGACATGTTTGTTTCAGACAGGGGTTGTTACCTTGAAAAGGGTGGTGCTCTGCAGGACGCTGGAGGTGCAGCACATCTCTCTGATGGAGTGCATGGAGAGCTGCGGACCTCCGATGTCCACCACAGGGATGCCGAGGCGGGCGGCCAGGATGGGTCCAATGGTGGTTCCACACGGGCTGTCGTTACGGACCATCACATCCTGCAGGGGGAGGGATCACAGGTCAAAGTGATGGAAAATAATCAAAAATTCAAAAAGAATTCAATCTTTATACTGCGCCACAGTCAGTTTATCTGCCTCCTAGTGGCTGTTAGGACACTGTTACACTGTCTACAAACACACATGAATTACAAACAAGCAGTACAGCAGCACTCTCATTAGCTCAGTAAGTCAATAAAATATAAATTACAAAACTATATTTTCTACTTTGCAGCTTGACTCTGCTTTAGCATTTATTTTTAATATTTTACCTTCTTTCTCTTTATTTGCTTTATGTGTTATTTTAATGGCCACAATAATTTTAACTCTTGGCAAACAGTGTCACGTTTACAATAATGTAGTAATTGATCAATGTGCAGCATTCCTACTCTTCTGCTGCCCTGGAAATAGAAACAAGTTTCTCATCTTTCCACATGTTTTTTACAATTACTATTAATTAACTGGCCTTGTTTTGTCCCTGAGCCTTTATTTCACACATCAATTCTTTTCTTTTCCTCTGTGTCGTCCGGAAGCAGCAACACGACATGTTGCTAAGAGATCTGGGTTTGCTGCTGAGAGACTCAAGATACACGAAGGAGATGAGAAGCTGCTGAGCCTCCATCTGCAACCAATTCATCTATAATCACACAACACACACACACAGTACCTGGAGAGGCACCTCGACCTTGCTGGCGACCTCTCTGACGACGGAGGCTGTGACGGCCGTGGTGGCGTAGCGCTGGTTGCTGTTGAATTTGATCACAGGGCCCTGAAAGTGTGATTGTCATTATTATACTCATCTAACAGCATTTCCAATGACATGGCCAGGACGGAAACTTACAATTCCAATTACTCTCTATAAGTGAGCTGTGCTACCACTGAAGTTAATGTTCTCCAAAACGGTGGCAGGTTGCAATTAATTTTTCTTTTTGTTCTGTGAATCATAGTGATGAATCATATACTTTATAACACTAAAAAAATACTGATTCATGCTTATCACAATGCCCAGACTAAGGTCTAAATAGTATGAATTTAGTGTTACTGGAAACTAAAAAACCCAAAGAATTCCATCAAATAACAGAACAAGGCAGAACATATTTGGTATTTTCACTTAATAATAAAAGCTAGTGACACATAAAAGACAGAAGAACTGCAGGCAGCATGAGCAACAGACTGACTGGTTTTATAGTTAACACCACATTTAATCTTCTGAAAGGAAGATAAAAATATCAAGCTTTATAAACATTATTTGGGACTGTTCAGTCTAATCAATGCCTTAATGTAATTGAGAAAAACAGGTTTGTGTGTTTGCACTTTCATTTTTAAACAAAGCACCAGCGAAACAAATTTCTTCACCTTGTGGAAAGCTGGTCGATGGTTCTCCTCATGCTTCTCCCTGAGAGGATGAACAACAGAAAATCAAAAAGAAATCATCTCTCTGCTGAAGATCACCATAGTCTGAGATGACATGAGATAAAGTTCAAATGAATAAAACTATTTGACATAGTAGAAAAGTTATGTATAATAAATCAGTTTGCCGTATTTCATCAGAACCTTTTAAAAGCAACTCACAATTTTTTGTCATCAAAACATGTTTTACATCTTTCAACATTTAACGTTACGATAAGCAAACATCTCCTGTGTTTATTACTGTCCATGTAACAGCAGATGTGTGTTTGTGCTGATACTGACTGGTAGTTGGGGTGCACAGCGTGCGCCATGTCAGCGCTAATCATGAAGGAGAGCGGCGCAGCCTGTTGGAAGGCAGTGAGGTTGGAGGCGGAGGATGCAAGGCGGCTGAGGATGAGCTCCGTCAGGTTGGACTGAGCTCCCTGAGCGCTCTCTGATCCCACCTACAGGACACACATCAGACTGTCACCGAAACTCAGATCATAAAAACATGCTTATTTTGAGTCTACTTCAAGTGGTGAAGGTAAAATGACTCAACTACAGTCTCCAGTTTCAAGGGCCATCATTGTTTCTTCCTCTTTTGTTTCATCTTTCAATATAAAATCCATCTCATGCATTTTAAGAAGTAGTTTGGGCTTTTTACAGTCAGTTTAGTTTAAAGTCTGTTGATGTGCACGTTTAAAGATGACAATCAGATGTGATTTCACAGATTGTATGTGTTTCTTTGCATGATTTTTCACATTTTCCACAGGCTGTTTGCAGCCCCAGGATCACCCATCACTGGGAGCTCTGACTAAAACAATGAAATAGTTGTGTGTGAAAAGACACCAGACACATCATCAACTGTAAAGTAGTTTTCTCTGCTCTTCATCAGACAAGTCAAAGAGGTCTTCCAAACCGGTTCAGTTTCCATCTCACTCACCTCTTCATTGTCGTACAGAGTGATCATACGGATGTTGGGATCTTTGGCCAGAGAGTCTCCTGAGCAGGACTCCACCAGCCCCTGAGAGATAACAAATCAGACAGGGCACGGAAAAGCAAAGAAGCCTTCTTCACTAAATATGTTATATAAAATGTTTTTGTCACAAGGTCGGTGTGATTCAGAACTTCATTGTAATTTGTGAACATGACACAAAGTACAACAAAAACACTGTTAACCCACAAGCTAGGGGCTACACTAAAAGCTACAAAATTTTCACTTAATTTTCAGTTAAAAACTGCTGCCGAGTTCATTCGGTTGAATACGTTTCACTTGTGCTCCTGTGCTTTTTTGTTTGAGCAAGAAGACTTTCAACTAACTGACAAGTATTTTCACTTTCAGCACTTTAGCTTGATGTCAGCTCTGATAGTAAAGAGATTCCTGTATGGTGTCTGACCTGCAGGGCGCAGTAGCAGCTGTGGAGATTGTCCAGACGAGGAGAGTAAATGAACTCTTCATACACACCTCCCAACGCCTGCAGAAAGAACATGATAAAAGACAAGTATGAGAGATGTGGAGTTGTTAATCTTCCACCATTCGTTTGTTGTAACATGTAACAGATTAAATGTGTGTGAGAAGAAGTGATTTTTGTTTTTAATGACAAAGATGCAAACATGATTTTTTTTTTCCCCCTCCACAACTGTACATTAAAAAAAGATTCAAATACAAACTTCCTACATGTTTTCCTGGATTCTGGGTCAGTGCAAGAAGCTTCACATTAATGCTAAATATATAAGAATCTGCTGGTTGAGGGTTAAATTGGATTATGACATGTGGCAGGAAATCAATTGTTTACTTGCAGACTCACCGCAGGCTGAGTATCAGCCAGACAGAGCTCAAAGTCCAGCAGGGCTTCAGGATCAACGCCAAGCTCTGAACACAGCACTTTCACCAGCGCCGGGTGGTGTTTCTCTGCCTGAGGACAAAAGACACAACACAGCATCTTTCACTCTCAAATCACTTTTTCAATTTCCTCACTTGATTTGTCAAATTTGTCTACTTTGGTGTTTTTCCCTCTCTAATATTCTCAAAAGCAAATATTACAAAGAAATTATTATGGGATTTATAAGGCTATGTGGCCTGAGGGAAGACAAGTGACTTAAAGTTTACTTCGATGCTACTTGCTATGTTACCAAAATGTCAAAATATCAGAGGTGTCTGTTTTACCGTGGTGGTGGCACAGGTGGCATCTCCAGAGGATGCAGAGCCAGTCTCCAGCTCCTCCTGGACAACAGTGGCGATGATGGGCACACTGAGATGAGATGAGTAAGATCAGTTTTCACAGTTGTGATAATCAGTAAATATTCAGCAAAACTTTATTGAACTGGCCAAATTGTGTTCCCCCATTCATCCCCTTGTGTATGTGACCTCAGCAAATATATTATTCTTTAATAAATCCCCTAAAACTGCTGTGTTCTGTTACTAACAGGTGGTTCTCCTTGTTGGGGCCGAAGGAGTCGTTGATGTCACGCTGCAAATGGATGGCCAGGTGAGGGATTCTGAGCAGAGGCCTGGGCACATGAACCAACCGGTGAACCAGCCTGCTGTCACTCTGTAGGAGTGGGAACACATACACACACACTAAGAGGATGATGAGGTGGGACACATCTGCTTCAGTACATAAAATTGTACAGATTTTTTATGTGGTAAAACCGCAAATGTTTGTCCTACAGGAATAATGCAGACAATAACAATAATCCTGGTACCTTGACCATAACACGGCCGGCAATGGTCAGGTCACGGTCGAACCAGGTGTTCCAGATGCCTCCACCGTAGCACTCCACCCCGACCTGCAGACAGCCCTGCTTCGTCCTCTTAGACCTTGGCTTCACCTGAAACACAAAGACAATCAAGTCTAATAATCTAATAAAAACACATCTTGTAAGAAGGTATAAAAAGGTGAAAGGCAGATTCTGATTGACAGGTGGAAGTGGGCAGGCTCTCACCCTGAGGCAGGGGCTGTCTGTGTGGGCTCCAATCATGGAAAAGCCATTTCCTGGCAGGTAGCGTCCGCCCACAGCAAAGGCGATGAGGCTGGAGAAGTTCCTGGTCACAAAGTACTGATGAGAGCAGATGAAATATTATGGATTATTCAACAAACAGGCTGAGCAAACATCCTCTTTAAATGTAAAACTGTTTAAAATTATTACACTAGCTGGCCAGATAAGCTTGTGTGCCACTTTACTCCCCTGAACTCTCGCAGAGGACCATTAACACTGACCGACCTTAGTGGATGGTCTGATGTCCCACTGCTCCGTCTCCTTCAGCTCAATGAAGCCTGCATCCAAAAGACGCCGCTTGCATTCTTCAACCACTACAGGAATGAAAACAAGAGAAAAAATGATACGTTTCAGGTTGTTTTTCTATGATATTTATGACTTTGCTGTCATTTCAACTTTTCCAGTTAACCACTTTACCATTGAATCATTTTTTGTCACATATTAGAAAATTCTAACAGAATTTGTTGGAAAGCAACTTAAACAGTATATAATACATTGATTTTTTTATTGCTTTGAACCTGATTCCCACTCTGGGATGTCAGAGGTCATAGTGCAAAGGTAGGAGACATTATGAAATACCCATTTTATCTGCACAGACTTTATCTTATCTCAAGCTCAAAGTCATCTGTTGACCTACACATGTCTCGACTTGACTTATTCTTAATGCTGACACATGCGTATGACAGAGAACTTAATATCAAACTCCGAACAGCTGGCAGGTTATTGTCACTTTTCATATCAAACTGAACCTTTAAACTTGTCATAACTCAAATCTCAAATTAATTATTATATTATATTATATTATATCATATTAATTATTAAAAAATGATTCTGTCAGCAAACTGTCAGCTTTAGAATAAATCCATAGTGCCTGTTGGGCTATTGTGATGTGTTTTTGTAGGAAAGACTATTTTGAAAAGTATTCAGAAGGTGACAGAAATCAACATTAAACCCAGGCACTGAGTCCCAAGTGTCACATGTTAAAAGAGGTTAAAGATTGAAAAAGGACTTTAATTTATGACTAAGACATCAATTGTTTTTACATGTTTTGTCACAATTGAGCTCAGAAGTAAAGGTCTGTATTTTCAAATTCTAATGATTGGGAAATGTATTCATTCAAATATAATATTAATTTATCCTACAATTATATTTTTCACTGAGGCTTCAGAGTGGAGAAATTTCTCAAAAGTATTTTATATAGACACTCAAATGCAACTTAGAGCTCATGCAAAAAGTGCATTTCACCATGAGTACAGATGCACTTTTTTTTTACTGGTCAGTGTATGTTGTCAACTTAATACAGAGGGAACATTGTTCTTTCCTAATAAACTCTGGACAATTAAAGGACTGTAGCCCAGTTTTCCAGACTTTACCGTGATATGGAGACACTCCCCTGTTGACAAACTGCAGGAACTCTTTGGCTGCTGACTGCACGGCCTCTTTGGTGCTCTTCATTTTCAAACACTGAAGGAAAATAGAGCAAAAGTGAGAAAATTAGACGTCAGTTGCTCAAGCTCATCAGCAGGAATGCGACAGCTGAGATAAAAGCTAGCGGCTAACGGCGAGTAGTTCAAACTTCGCACACAAAACGAGAGATTTGAGCTTCTCTTTTTCTGATGTTAAATGAGCCAGGAATATATAATAACAAGCCAATAACTATATCGACGTCGTAAAATGTCGAACTGCCCCTGAACCTTATTTCAAAATTAACATTATGACATAAAAGCCAGACCTGTCCGGTAAAGGATGCACCGGTTTTAGCAAACATTTGTTAGCTAACCTGCACGGGACAACTCGAGCTTCCTGCCTCTTCCTCTTCCTCTGCTCACCAAAGTCAAAGCAGCTCTCAGAGAGGGAGCAACACCTCCACATACCGCAGAGACAGTTATTATTTTAATGGCACTTACCTGCATTAATTGTACTTTCAAACTCTGAACTCCGGCGATTCGTAACAGTAACAACAGGCAGGTGCAGATTAGTTGACAGCAGCAAAGGAGCAGTCGATGTTTTAATACGCTGAACCACAGTGACATCTAGCGGACAGGCGGTGCAATTACAATGTTTACATTTTTCACAAGCCCACATGAATTTTTAACAAAATTATTAGACATTTTTTTGCTTATATTTCTGTCGTCTATGATATGTTATTTCCTGTATCAATAATAATGTAACAATTCAGTATGGAAAACAGTTATCTAAATCAAAGATCAATAACTTGATTCTTACTCAACCACCATAGATAAAGTTCAGGAGGGTCAAAGGTCAGGATGAGCTTCAAATCAGCTGCGTCTCTCCATTGAAGTGTCTCATGTCACAGGCTCCTTCAAATCCGGCTGAGATAGACAGAGTTACTTTGAGGACACTCTTTGTCAACGTGCAAACAGCAGAAAATATGAGGTGGCCTGGTTGCATTTATTATGTGTTTCCAAGTTTCAGATGTTGTTCATTAAGTACATAGATGTTGCATGTATATAATTTACAGTCTCTCCATCATGTGTTGTGATGTGACACATTAAAGCTTGTAAGAGTAAACATGTAAGAGTCGTATCATACCATCTACTATACTGGAATAGTATATAATAAGATGAAGGAACTTAATCACATATTATATGTTAGTGGGGATGTTATGAGAGGATCTGACCTGCAAATTGCTAAATTTCTAATTTTTCAAAGATATTTGTTTCCTATTATTTTATTAATACATTTACATACAGTCTGTATTTGGACTGCTTACAATTTTGATGACACATAGGTTTTCTCTGAGTCAGACCTTGGATAACAGTGACTCAGTGCCAAAAACTAATGGAATGTCATGTTGACATTTTTTCACATTTTCTCTACCAGTGAGGAGTGTGAATGTTTAATTAAGGCCAAATTCTGCTTTTTGTCTCGAATCCACCTCTCTCTCTTTCGGATTCCACTTTATTCATGTTTTTAGCTAAGGACCTTTCTCTCTGTGTCTCTTTCTGCCCATGTTAGTTTACTCTCCATTTGTCCCCATGCAGCCATTTATCACTGTATCACCAGAGGAACCAGCCTTATATAGTCCTGAACAATGAGGGAGGAGGGGGAGGGAGGGGAGGGAGGGGAGGGAGGGAGGAGGGAGGAGGGGGAGACTGAGAGGAGGAGAGTAAGAAAACGATGAAAAGATGTTTATATCAGTTGTCAGCTCCCAGTGTCTCTCCTGCTCTTGAGGAAGCCCAGGGGAGAAAACACACACACACACACACACACACACACACACACACACACACACACACACACACACACACACACACACACACACACACACACACACACACACTAGCATTCATTCACTATTAATAGATATGAGAGGCTGCAGTAGAGGAGCGGCGGTGGGATAATAACTTAATGGTACTGATACAGAACCAGGACTGTGGTCTGATTCTAACTGAACCACAACCTTTGATTCTCTACTGCACCTGCAGATGTGGCCTGCAGACACCACCATGTATGGTTTTATGAAAAAAGGGCCATTTGTTATTAGTTCATGTTATTTGAAAATCTGTGTAGAAAAATAATCACCATCGTTCAAAAATGATTCCTGAAAATGCAAAACCTTCAGCAGTTGGTGTAAAGTGTTTTTCTCTACATTTTCAACATGACTCCAGTGTGTCTGCTGGCAGAGGGAAGCCTCCCTTTAAATCCACCTCACTGTCACACACACACACTCACGCTAATGAAATCATCATTAACTGCTCATATTGTTTGGGAATGTGGGCTTTCTCCTGCTCTGGGAACGTCTGCAGGCACAAGTTGTACCTCTCCGTCTCCTGGGATGGGATAGTTTTCCTTTTTAAGGCAGGTTGGTGAAAGCTCAGTAGCTGTGCTGTCATTAACAACCTGCACCGCCTCACCATGTGAGGACGTCGCAGAGTTTTGAAAGTCCTTGCATCCTCACATCGTTATGTCATGAGATCACAGATGAAGAAGAAGAGGATTTTCTCATGACATTGTGTGATTCAACAAGTCTTCTCAACTAAATGACTAAAGAGGTGGTTTGTCATCACCTGCTGAAACGACCCGTGTTAGAGTTCACTGATCTGATCCCTGTGGTTAATATTTGGTCACATTTAGAGACAAAAACTATGTAGTTAACGTTCAGGAAAGATTGTGGTCATGGTAGGAAACAGACAACTGTAATAACATGTTAGGTTTAAGCTGAACCTTGCTCAACTTCTGTGGTGATAGATGACTCTGTACTGTGTCCCTCTCGATTGCTGAGACTCAGGATGAAATGATTGCGGCATCATTGTGATTCAGTTTTTACTGCCATGAAGTGCTGGGTTAGAACCAAAGGGTTAACATCCTAATGTTGAGGGACATTAATCTTCATTGTTCTACATCATGTTTCAGCTGTTTCTATCAGTTTGTGTACAAAGAATCAGCATCACAGACGGTTAATGTGATTTTCAGGGTATAAAGTGACACTGATGCTGAAGAAGTTAAAAAGAAAACATGAGAAAGTGGCAGAGAGACAAGGGGTAGGAAGGGGTAGATGAAGAAGGTGAGGCAGAGAAGAAAGAGAAGATGAGAGGGTTCGAGGGGAGATCGGAAACGAGAGAGAGAAAGAATGAGGGAGTAGATGGAGAAGAAGAGGAGGTAGGTAGGGGGAAGGGAAGGTGACAGAAAGAGGTGGAGAAAGAAAGAAAGAAAAAAGGAGAGAGACAAACAGAGAGAAATGGAGACCTAGAGACACAGTTTATTGGGAGGAGGGGGTAAAAAGCGAGGGAGGGGGTAACTACAAATAGCCAGGGGCTGTAGGTTCCTCTTCAGTGCTCCCCTCTGCTGCCGCCCTCACCAGTCTCTCCTTGTCCTCCAACATGGCCTCCTACAGCTCCTCCGCCCAAACCGCCTCCTCCTACCGTCGCCACTTCGGCCACGGCACCTACGCCTCGCCCTCCCTCAACCGCTCGCTGCTGGGCCAAAGCGGTGGCAGCGGTGGCAGTCGGGGCCACGTCTCCTCCAGGGTCTATGAAGTGAGCCGGACCAGCTCAACACCAGCCTACCGGGTCTCTTCCAGCTACTACAGCAAACCCCTGGCAGCCTCCCGGGCCTCCATTGG
This sequence comes from Holacanthus passer, assembly GCA_025331565.1. Taxonomy (NCBI): domain Eukaryota; kingdom Metazoa; phylum Chordata; class Actinopteri; family Pomacanthidae; genus Holacanthus; species Holacanthus passer. Next base: position 215,279 of record JAFREQ010000148.1, read on the forward strand.
GCGCTCCTACGCCGGCATGGGCGAGACGCTGGACTTCAGCCTGGCCGACGCCCTCAACCAGGAGTTCCTGACCACACGGACCAACGAGAAGGCCGAGCTGCAGCACCTGAACGACCGCTTCGCCAGCTACATCGAAAAGGTCCGCTTCCTGGAGCAGCAGAACCAGGTGCTGGCGGTGGAGGTGGAGCGTCTGCGAGGCCGCGAGCCGACGCGCATCGCCGACCTGTACGAGGAGGAGATGAGCGAGCTGAGGAGGCAGGTGGAGATCCTGACCAATCAGAGGTCACGCATAGAGGTGGAGCGGGACAACCTGGCCGACGACCTGGACAAGCTCAAACTCAGGTGGGAGGGGCAAGACAGCGTGTGTGTGTCTCTTTAAAAAGAAGTGTGTGTGTGTGTGTGTGTGTGTGTGTGTGTGTGTGTGTGTGTGTGTGTGGCAGAAAAAAAAAAAATCTGTGTGTAGAAAAATATTTTACAGCAATGAGTGTGAGGCAAGTCCAGAAATATCTCTGTGACGCTCTGCTGATTTACCCCGACCATATGAAGGCGAAGGAGCGTGTGGATGAAGAGGTGGATGAATGGAGGGATGTGATGATGCACAGGCGTGTGTGTCATATCATGTGTGCTGGATTCAAGCAGCCGTGTGGGAGATGAGTGCGTCTCAGTTGGCGGCATTATCTGCTGTTTGTTGTGGTTACAGGACGTGTCTTTAAACCCTGATGAGTAGTTTTTAAAGGACCATGCCAGTGTTTTGTTTTTTTTAAAACATATTTCTGAATTGGATGATGGAAAGGAAATAGAGAAGATGAAAAGATGCTGACACAAACCGAGGAAGGCTGCTATTGACTAATTTAAAGTCGATGTAATTATAATCAGTAATTCCAACTAAAACTTTAGTTGCTCTTAAGGCCTGTTTTAGGACCATTTCTTGGACGTTTACTGGTCTCAGTCTTAATCCTGAGTTTGAATTCACTTTATCCTGAAGCTGTTGGCGTCTCACTTTATCACGAAAAAGATCTAAAAATAATTTCCACATCACAGAAAGAAGGTTGAGGATGACTCACTGTTGATGCAGTGGGATAAGAATTTTATTTCACTCGCCTCCTGACTGTCAGAGACACTTACAGAGTGTATTTTAGGAAGGAGGAAAAACAAGCAGGAGGATCATTATAATTACTTGACGTATAAACTTCAGGGCTAAATTTCAGATTGACATTACTGTAGCATATTTTTGTCCATGACAGCAGAAGCATGGAGGTGTTGGACTGTTGCGTAACGATGGAGGAGACGCCTCCAGGTGTGAATGACAGACAGAGTCACATCCTCTGACAGCTTCACTTTCCTACTGTACCAGGAAATACTGACACTAATGCAAATACTATTATCGAATATTTAAACGTTATTTCTGTGAGTCTGACTGCAGATTTAGTTGGAACAAATAAGATCAGGAGTAGAGGAAAGAACAACCGGTTGATTTACAACTGGAGATAGAAAAGAATACGTGTTCCACAAAATTCAAAGTACAAATACCCTCATTTAAAGAATTGGATTTAAAATAGACTGGTGATTATAAAGACATTTTCCAAGGCTTATACCAGTCTGCAGCAATAAACACACATCTGCCACAGCTTAAATTTAGACCTGACAATGAGCTTCAGTTTGGACCAGACACACAATGAGCTCTGATTCCTGCATTAACAAGTGTTTGTGCTGTTGAAGTGCCCATGAACAATGACTGAAATGATTATCACAATAGTTGCCATTCATTCATTTTCTGTCAATCAAATAACTGACAAAATCTTAATTTGTATTTGTATTGAAAGTGGCACTAAAAGAAAAGACTCAAGTAAAGTACCTCAACCTTATACTTAAGTAAATGTACTTAGTTACATTACATTCCTAGTGATGAGTCCAAAAACAGAAATGTTGATGATCTTAAAGTCAAACAGTCGTCTACTGAGTCGTCTAGATATGATCTCTGGGATGTTTAACTATAAAAATGATGGATGACTATTGTGTCACACACACACACACACACACACACACACACACACACACACACACACACACCATGTTTACACTGTCCTCTTCTATAAAAGGAGAGGAAAGAGCTCCTACATATCTGAAGGATCTCTAATGATCTGTCCTTTCTCTGGTTTACATCTGAAGCGCCTGTTTTATACAGATTCAGAGAGAAGACAGTGCTACTGCAACTCAGGTTAAATATTAAATGACCGCTGGAAGGTCCCTTACAAGGATTTAAGAGTCTTAACGTGGAGTAAAATATGAATGGAGCTTTTAACTGGGGCTTTGTCTCCTTTTATTGCTGTTTGGATTTTTGTTTTATTCAGGCCAGTTCTGTGACATTGAACATGCAGCAGACTTTGTCATCTCAGCACATTTTGATTCAAAGATGCTTTTTCTGGCTTAATAAATAAAATGAGCATTTGTTCTGTATAATCTGTATCAAATAATAAAATATGAAAAATTGACACACAATTAAACAATTCAGAGACTTTCTTTCTGGTGTCATCGTCTCTCATCTTCTCTAGACTCCAGGAAGAGATTCTCCAAAAAGAGGAAGCAGAAAACAACCTGGCTGCTTTCAGGGCGGTGAGTCCCTCATCTACTACTGTTGATATTGCATTTTACTACAGAGGGCTTGAAGTATTTACAAGTACTGCAGTATTTCTATAGTGTAAGACATAATGAATATTGTATTTTTTAGTATTTTCCTGATAAACAATCTTGAACATTACGACTATCTTTTAGAGTTTAAAATGACATATTGGTGCAGGCAGGGTTCAGAAACAGCAAACAAATGATTTGCTTTACTTCTACCAGTTTAAAAATTGATGAGTCAAACTGTTGCAGGACGTGGACGCTGCCACTCTGGCTCGTCTGGACCTGGAGAGACGCATCGAGACGCTGCAGGAGGAGATCGCCTTCCTGAAGAAGATCCACGAAGAGGTTTCTCTCTTCCTTCTTCTACTGCTTCTGCCTCTCTGTTCATTTTCAAGGCTCTGTTATCAGGATGAAGCAGCTGACACTGATGATGAAGGTTCTCTAGCACATCATGACTATAGAAGGATACAGAATATGTGTAAATATTATAGTTTGTTTAGTAATTTTGGGGAAGAAATTTGAGGGTAAAAAATTACAAACTTGAGGGAACAAAACAAATATATTGAGGTTATTTGAAGGAAAGGTGCCACAAATAATGAGAAAGTAATGGTGTGTTGCTTAAGAAGGATTTTTCATGATCAATTTTCTTGACAAGCATTTCAAATTAAGCACAGAGCAACTTAAAGAACAGACGTCTTATGATTATATGAGATTATTAAGGCTAAACTAAAATCTCAAAGAGTTCATTTTGATTCCTTGTCTGTCGTGTCTGATCACTGTGCTGCATTTGGCTGTTTGTTAGCATCTGTTGTTACATCTGTCTGTGTGTGTGTGATGACAAACGAGAGGATGGGGGAAGTATACACTTTCACTCACAAACACACACACAGCTTGTACGTTGGCAGCAGGCCTGAGCAGCAGAGCACTGAAATCTCCCACAGCAGATGTACGGCTAAAATTACTCTGTGTACCAGCAGCAGACGTTCACGTCTCTGAACAGCAGAGGCTTGTAAGCTCAGAAGTGTGTGTGTGTGTGTGTGTGTGTGTGTGTGTGTTCCCATCCTGGGGACTGATAAGACTTGACTAGGTGATGGCCACATGATGCCAAAGCAAAGTGGGTGCTGCAGCGTTGGCAGTGTGATTACAAGTGATTTTTTTTCACTGCTGGCTGCTGTGAGACGCTGAGCTGAGGACTGAAGAAGTCTGAAGTGACAAGTTGAAGTCTGGCCTAATCAAAAGCATTTGGTTATAACATGTTTGTAATTTGAATAAATTTGAGTGCAGGAATTTTTGAAGTAGAAGATGAAGTAAATTAATTCAACACATCTTCAACTGTACTAGCTGGTTCATCTATTATTAATGGTTTTGTAACTGGTTGGTTGTCACTCCCACCCCCACCTGGACTCACTCAGACACACACTGGACACAGAACTAATCCCTTTAATCCCTTCAAAGCACACTGGCCACCCTCCGACTGTGCACATCAGCTCTGACCTGACCTCCCTCCTCCTCCTCCTCCTCCTGCAGGAGATCCGCGAGCTGCAGACGCAGATGCAGGAGACTCAGGTGCAGGTGCAGATGGACATGTCCAAACCGGACCTGACGGCGGCACTGAGAGACATCAGAGCCCAGTACGAAGGCATCGCCGCCAAGAACATCGCCGAGGCCGAGGACTGGTACAAGTCAAAGGTGAGAGAGGGAGAGACTGTTATCAGACCAGATAATATGTCAAAAGACGAGTAGATTAATGTTTCCCTGACCTTTGACCTTCCAGGTGTCAGACCTGAACCAGGCAGTGAGTAAGAACAACGAGGCCCTGAAGCAGGCCCGGCAGGAGACCATGGAGTTCAGACACCAGATCCAGTCCTACACCTGCGAGATCGACTCGCTCAAAGGCACCGTATGTCTCACGCATACAAAGACTACACTTCATACCTGTTCCTCATGCTGTTCGAGCTCTGTTTCATTTCACACTCGTCTCTTTGGCAAATCCAGAATGAGTCACTGATGAGGCAGATGAGGGACATGGAGGACCGTCACGGAGTGGAGGCCAGCGGCTTCCAGGACACCATCGCCCGGCTGGAGGCAGAAATCGCCAACATGAAGGACGAGATGGCGCGCCACCTCCGCGAGTACCAGGACCTGCTCAACGTCAAGATGGCGCTGGATGTGGAGATCGCCACCTACAGGAAGCTGCTGGAAGGGGAGGAGAGCAGGTGATGTTGGAGTCCAGGGTTTCTGTACAGTTTAAACAGCTGGGCCAGGATGTAATTCCAGATGTAACCTGAACAAAAACAAAACAAGGCAGACAAAGCCAAAGCCTCTGAAAGCTCTGTTTGGAGAAGGCAAAAAAACTTGTTCATATTCTGCGGGCAGGTTAGTTTACAACAGTTGTCTTTGTCTTTGCAGGATCACCTTGCCTGTGCAGAGTTACTCCACCGTGAGCTTCCGAGGTACCTGCTGTTGCCTGAACACACCACTAGAGGTCACACATCTCTATAAACAACACTGGAGTCTGTATCAACCCACAATGTAGTTTTTACACCTTATTTATAATCCATCATCATTTAGGTGCCAATTTTATGATTCCTTCAGGAGCAGAACATAATATGATAAGAAAAATAAAATAAAAAAGCTGAATAATTGTATAATAGATGACGTTTACTGTGATTGTCTAAGGGTTAGCTCTATTCTTCTGCTTCCACCAAATGGGTTTAAAATTTAAATATTACCAAGGGTGTCAAACTTGTAACTGGATTTTCAAATCTTTTGCCATTCAATATTCTATTTCAGGAGGATTTTTGACCTTCTGTCATGTTGATGGTGTTTTCTTGCTGTGTTTAAACAGAGACCAGCCCCGAGCACCAGCAGCGCTCCTCCGAGATGCATTCAAAGAAAACTGTCCTCATCAAGACCATCGAAACCCGCGATGGAGAGGTGAAACTCACAGAGAAGCATTTAGCAAAAATACATCAAGAAATGTATAAAGCACCACTAGACTTCTAGACAAAAACAAGGATGTAGGAATCAGTGTGGATCGACAGGTGACATTTTAAACCACTTGATCAGTTTAACCTTTCTGACCCTAAACTAATGGGATCACATCTATATTGATCAGCATTTAGACTGGGTCAGTGCACACTTTCAGTTAGTTCTGCCCCAAATAGCCAGAGTTAATTTTCTGCACTGACACTGAAAAAAAACACCTCTTCACCATGTGTCCTGATAAAAGTCCCCCATTGTGAAGTGAAGGTGAGTAATAGCTCAATTAGTGGCAGCTATATGTACAATTTCTGGTGATTCCACTTGTGACCTTTGACCTCAGCAAAAGAGCATTTGGAGTCAGTTTTCAGCTTTTAGAAACATCCTCAAGAGAAGAATAAGGACTCAGCTGCACAACATTGTGACGTGTTTCTGACTTCAATCAGAAAGCATTCGTAATACTTCCAAGTAAACACACCTAGACCGACACATGCAGCGACTAGTTCAACCAAGCATCCTGTCCCACCTGAGTGGAAACACGCTACACCCGCGGCTTCCTGGGAAAACATACATCCTGAGCATGTTAAGACAAGTCATGTTTGCCCTTTTTTCCAAGTCTCCACTGTATCGCTTTTCCTTGTATCTCCATCTTTCTGTGCAGCCCTGCTGACTTTGTTGACTGATGGCATGCTGCTGTTTCTTTCCACATCTTGCAATGAAAACAACTCCCTGCAAAACTCTTTTTATTTCTATCTGTATTTGAGTCCTAAAAGTTGAAGAAAGAAAATCCGCCAGTGCAGATAGAATATTTCAACCTGTTTCAGAAGAGAACAGAAATTAACTTGTTAAAAAATGATCTAGAAAATAGCGCTGCTCTAGAATAAATAAAAATTACATCTTAAGAGAAAATTGTCATACATGCTTGGAGTTAAGTGTGTAGTTTGGCATTAGGACACAGCACAAGGCTCTTTTACTTTACAATCAACAACAGGCATTTATTCAGACAGAGAACCATGAGCTGACTCTCATAACAGTGGCTTTTATCTCTCTTCCTTATCTCTCCATAATACCTTTGAACGTCTCCTGACCGCTGTGTCTCTGCCCTGCAGGTCGTCAGCGAGTCCACGCAGCACCAGCAAGACATCATGTAACCATGTGCAAAAGATAAGAAGAGAAGAAGAAACATGTCTGTCCTTCTCTGAGATGGACAGATGAAGAAAACAAACAAGAAAAGATGCGCAAACAAAACTAAGTAAAAAGACTTTAAAAACTCATGATTATGGCCTGTACTGTTCTTGTTTTAAAGTTACTGTGGCATATGAATTTAAAGCAGGGTGGTGGTGTCATTAACTTTCTTAGTGGTGTGTTTCAGCTGGTTACAACATACATGAAAGAATAAGGTTGGTCTCTGCAGTGGAATCAAGAAAAGGAGACAATTACAGACAAAAACGTGATCTGATCAGATGGAGATTTTTTAAAAGTAACAACCTTTTTGCAATTGAACGAGGCGGCAAAAGGGTAAAAGCATTTCAGACAGCCTCCTAAATAAAATACTCTGGGGCTGTATACGCTTCCTGATCTGCAACAGAAGTTAAATGTCACAGAAAATCTATTGTTTCACATCAAGCGAGCAAATCCTCTGCTTCTGCAACTAATTTTCTACCACAAAAAGTGTGCAGATGGATCCAAATCCACATTGCAAATGCAGCAATACTGAAATTTTCTTTTTTCTTCTTCTGGTTTCTTCCGAACACAGCAGCTTTTGTCCTGTTCCTCAAAGTCAGAGTCGCTGTTTTGTCCAATCAGGAGCATAAACGAGAATGAGGTGAACTGTATGTGCATGTGTTTGTGCTTATCAATAAAGGGACGCAGAAAGGACGAGATAAAAAAGAGAAGATGGAGGAGGAGATTAAAAGGTGTCTGGAGATGATGCGAGATAGTAGGAAAGAGAGAAAATAGAGGAAAGAGAGAGCAGGGCGCCAGTTTTCAGGAGAGATAATCTGTTGTGACTTTCAAATATTATTTGCTAATAAAAGTAAAGTGGATTTCACGTTACAGCTGATTGATGTCTGTATGTCCTTGAGATAAAAGATGACTCGCACACATTGATCGTGTACAGGCCCATAGGAACACATGCTTTAATAATCATAGTCATAATTCAATTTTTTAAAAAAGCATGGAGTTACTGGCCTACAGTGATGTCATTGCACTCTCCTTTACAGAACGGCTCAGGAAATAAATAAATCAGCAAATAAATACATCCCACTGGAAAAGAAAATGTCTCAATTAAATTAGAATCCTAAGAAACAAAAAAGAAACAGTTTAAATGAAACAATAATGGTAAAAATAAGAAAAAAGTTAGTAAGTGCTGTGTTTTATGTACAAATTTCACATCGATGCACATGAAGGGGTGGAGGGTGTTTGGTGGGAGCCGAAAAGAAGCCACGCAGGGCGGATCGGGGACAGGGCGGAAGGGTGAGATCATGCATTTCAGTTTCCCACAGATGAATAAAAACGTACCGTACACACACCCCCTCCCCTACATTTGCTTGCTTTTCCTTTAAAAAAGATAAAGACGATAAAGTATTCACATTTTCACTGGTGACAAAAATGCTATGTTGTCCCAAATAAAGAAAATCAATGCACATAATGGAAGGAGTTGTTGGTCTAAGTACAAGTTGGTATGGCCACTAGTCCACTTTTTTCATTCTCTAAACCCGATTTACACTGGCATCTCAGCCTGGTCTCATTTTTAAAGGTGCTTTCGAGGAGTCACATTTTTACTATCGATAAATAATTATTATGGCAGAAAGAGGAAAGAATGAAACACATCCCAAACTCATCTACATTTGGAGGGAAATTAATCTTTCAACTGTGATTATAAAAGGAAAAGTATACTACCCTCAAGGGTTGAACAGTCCTGAAAATCTTTTTCCATATGTGTTGTATGAAATCAGATGAGGTGCCAGTGTAAATGTGGCTTTCTTGCTGTCAGCTAAAAGCAAATCCTCCTCATATATCCAGGCATCTGTGAAGACAACAAGTCAACTCCACTCTGGTAAGTTTTTACCCTGCTTATCGTAGCCCCCTTGAAAAAACCTTCTATGATCACATTTAATGCAAAAACAAGCCATCGATAGGAGATCTGCCAGTAACCCCCCTCCTGTTGCTGAATGGTACAGTCCATGGAGGGGCAAGGCACCCAGTTAAAAACAGATTCCCCGGCCATCGGAGAGCAGTTTGACGCTTGAAGAATTGTATCGTCCAGCACCAAGGATGACGAAGGGATTGCCCCTTTAAAAAGGACGGTAAAATGTCTCTCCCCTTTTCAAGGACAATTTTTTGTAGTCCAGATGGCACAGAAAGCAAAAGATCCCGGTTTGCATTTAAGGGACCTTAATTCCCTTTGTAGAAGATCTGTGTTGGACTTTTGAGACGCCTACAGGCTGAGGAACTAGTTGCTTCTGCAGCATCAGTTGAAAAACGACAACAGCAGTAGAAACAGCACGCTGAACGTGGGTGAAGTTGTATTTTGATTTTTCATACAATGCCTGTGTTTGAACCTGAGGCGGGTTTGCACTGAAACTGCGATCCCTGATCGGTTTGAATTGAGACGTTGACGTAAAGGCCCAGGCCGGATACAGTAGGTTGCTTCAGTTTTCCATGTCGACCCTTGAGTTTGTAGCTGCGGTTTGTGTTGAAGTGCATGCATGCATTTGTGCATTTGAATCTACTGAAAGTGATAAGAGGTCGACCAAACCTCTGCACCACACTGGTGGCTCCAGCACTTAGCCACGAGGAGAGCGGAGCTTTACGATCCAAAATTGACTTAGTAAAGGGTTAAACATATTTTGCATTTTGGGTAAATCCAGCCCTAAATATATTTTCATCCTCTCAGGGGTGTGGCTAAACCCAGATAATGTTTGAACCCAGGATCTTTGCATTTAAACTCAGTGGTGGTTTGTTCTAGCACAGGTGTGATTACACCCAGGTGGGGTGGTGATTGTAGAGTCATGTATCTTCCTGGTTTAGGGCCGTGTTCGGCCCTCTAAGACATGAGGGAGTGGTCAGACCCGTAGTGAAGGTCCTGCAGCTCCAGTGAGGGGCGTTGTGGAACCGCAGTCGTAGCCCACATCAACCACAGCGTGAGGTCCGCCAACCAGTCGGCTTGGGAAGGGCTGGGCCTGCACCTGCCGGTCTCGGAAACTCTGGATGTAGCTCTGGATGGAATAGAGAAAGACTCTGGTTGTAAGATGAAAAGCAAAACTACAAACTACAAATAAAAAAATTAATTAAATTACAACGACAAAAAAGAGGGAAAACATGAGTTGAATTGTTTTCTTTCCATGTCATTGACATCGAACACGCAATGGAAGAATGAAAAATTGAATGAAAAATTAAAATTAAAAAACATTGTAATCATGTTTATAATTCTTTTGGAATTTGTTTCCCACTGCTGCTGTTATATTTCAAAACCCCACATGAAAAGAAAATTAGATCACGTCTCCTCACCGGAGAGAGGACGTCTGTGTCGTAGCGGCGGATGGGGTTGGGTTTGCGGCGGTAGGCGGGTTCAGTGTGAAGCTGCTTGGCCTGGTGGTGATGGTGGGAGGAGGAGCCGTGCTGCTGCTGCTTCTTCTTCTTCTTGCGATAGCGGTCGTCCCGTTGACGAATCCGCATCACCTGCATCCTCCTCTGCTGCCGACTGATAATAACTGCGGAGGATAGAGAGAGGTTGCTATGGGAGAACTAATGGCCTTGTTTTGCTCTGTATCATACCAGCTGAAGACAGATGTTAGCTGCTTTGTAGATGTTTTGAGATGAGAAAAATAATTGGAATTATTTCACTTCTTTTCCCTTCAAACCCCTTATATACTTCTGGAGTCAGCCTTAAGAAAAGCTAAGATTGGAACAGACCAGAGCAAAAGATCTGAACATTTGATGTGATTAATTGGCTCTCATCCTAGAACCATTATTCTAATTTACATGTTTGTTTGTTTTTTTTCCATCATGGTATACACACACAGCTAACTGCTTTCAATTGCAGAAAAACTAATCGTTTTAGTTTAAGAGACATGCATCACAAAAAACCCAATCACAACCCGTTTTCCTCACCCTTGGTATGGGAGTATCCCTCAGCGGTCACCTTCCACTGGACCATGACACCCAGCAGGGTGAGGGCAGGCCACACCCCGAGCACCACCCACGTCAGCCAGCACACGGGCTTTGCTGGTGCTGCTTTCATTCGCTCGTACATGTACAGCACAAGGGCGAAGAGCTCCACAAAGTAGTCCAGCGCCACAGTGATGACTGCTGCACCAAACACTGCTGTGGACAGTGTGGTAAAGAGGCGCTGCCACTGCAGGGTGAGCACGGCGAACAGCATGCCCAGGCCAAGCAGCACGCCCAGGGGCACCCAGACCGAGCGCGGCGGGCTGTCGGAAAGCTCTTCCATGCCCACCAGGGTGGCCACAGCCACCAGCAGGCCCAGCAGCAGGCCCACCATAAAGAGGCCCACGCTGCGAACCAGCATGGTGACCAGGCCGCAGAGCGTGCCGATGCCGAGGCCGATGCCCACTGAGGCCTCCACGCTCAGCTGGGTGTCCAGAACGCGCTCCTTGTAGCAGAGCATGAAGATGACGACGGAGCCAAACATCAGGCCCGTCAGGAACATCACCGCCTTGAAGCAGCGATAGCCTGAAATAAGAGGAAGAGACACGTGACATCTTTAACAGGGCTGTAACCTAATGACTAAATCTATCACATAGAACAGAAACTACTGCTGCTTTGCTCTCTGCTCCAACTTTCTAAGTCAATTTTCGTACTCACCAAAGAAGCAGTAAATGATGCCGAAGAGACAGCACATGGAGCAGACGACAGAGGGAACCACCTTGTAGCGTCCGCCGGCCTCCTCGCAGCCATCCAGCCGCTCGGGGCTCAGCTCCTGGTCGGGCTGGGCCAGCAGCGTCTCCAGGGTGGTCGTCATGTTGAACAGAGGGAGAGAGAAGGACGGAAGGAGGAGGTGGACAGGCGAGATGGAGGAGGAGGAGAGGCGATCAGGTGGGAGGTGAGGAACAGGGGAGGCTAGGGAGCACCACCCAGCCGCATGGTTTCACCTGTGGATAGAGGAGAAGAAAGGGTTAGAGCCAGTAAATGAAACACTTTCTGCATACGTCAGCTGAACCGTCAGAAATCAATCATCAATCAATCATAGAACTGGTGACAAAATTTGAAACATGCTCGGCAGTTTTGTCAGCGTCTATGCGATTTAAATCTAATGGGCTAAACCATGAAAAACCACAAGCTTGGTCCAAAGGATCAACAACACTGCCAGCAACCAAAACCCCTGTTACCCTGTTAATAAAGCAGCTTTCAAATCTGCAGCAGTGTAAAACAGATTTTGTTTAGTGTCCACACATACACAAAAGCACGCACGCATGCACACACACACACACACAGAGTTTGGCATCCCCGTTGGCGGAAACAGCAGATAATAATAGCTCAGATAACAGCGGGTGTTCGAGCTGGGCGGACGAGGGCAATCAAAGCCTCCCGTTCTCTCTGTGTTTGATCAGGAGCCATTTAAGGGGAACAAGAACCAACGTCCTTCAGGCCACTCGAGCACAAAGCAAACATTCTGACAAACACATTTCTCTCATGGCTCCTTTCTTTGCGTTGCAATCTCTCAACAATCATTCTGTCATTTGATGCATAGTACAAATGTTTACCTACTTTAAAATAGATATCTAATAGATAAAGTGGAGTTCTTTATAGTCCTAATGTTTTCATCCCAGACTGAAAAAACTTTCATTGTGTGAACTACTTCTGTTACATTCAGATTACGGCCCCATTTGAATTTCAGTTTGTATGTATGAGCCATTCCTTTTGGATCATTAGTTAGTGCATTACCATCCAGGCTGTGTTTCTTCAGTAAGGGTGTGAGGATGTATTTATAATATTCAGGACGTGACTTGAAACACTATTGAATACTTCCTTTAAAAATGCTGTAGCTACAAACTCAATCTTTGAGGTGGAGGAGTTACACTTTGTCTTGTCGAGCTCATTTCATGTAATACAAGGTTCCACCTCTTTCACAGGGTTTTCTGGGGTCACCCGTGCCCTCAGATATTTTATCCTTGCACGCCGATGTAATGTCCCACAATAAGGTTCTCTATCTTATCCCTGGGTCTGCAGCTCTAAGTCGCCTCAGCTCTCACATATAAGCCCTTCCTTTCCTTTTGTGTCCCCTCCTGCAACCTCATCTGTATTCCAGTAAGGTTCTTTGTTAACAGCACTCGGTAAATAAATTTGCCTTGACTTTCTCATTCTTTCAGCCTGCCCTTGTTTGTTTTTTCTCTGTTTTTCCAGCATCTGCCTGTGTTCACCTGTCAGAGACCTGCAGCGGCACGGCGCTTCCTGACATCACTGATAAATCTCACCTTGTCGTTCACCTCCTTTCCTGCTGCCTTAATATTTAAATCTCTTTTGGTTTCCTTCCTGTCCTCCTTTACGTCCTTCCTTCCACTCAGTACACACTTCAGACTGAGAACAAAGGCCTTTATGCTTAACTCAACTGGAAGAGAAACATCCACATAAACAAAAAACTATTTCTACAAGAAAAAGACGATAATGTACGGGTGTGTATTTTTTCCACATGTATATAACGTTAAATAAAAGTGATGAGAGGAAACAGTAGCATTGCAGACCAGGAGAAGGAAGCTAACTGTCCTCGTTAACCTCCTTCTCTTGCCTCCTCCCTCCTCTGCCTCTGGCTGTTTTCGTTCTCTCCATCTCTGGGTGACTTCAGCCCGACTGTGGAAGGTTTCTGGGTCAGAGGTGCTTATGCAACTCCTGTCTGGGGAACTTTGCTCTGATATTCATGAGCTTCCCCATCCCTCTCTCCTTTCCTCTTTTGTTTCCTACTGACTCTCCCTTCAGTACCTTTCCTCCTTTGCCCTTATATTCTCCTTCCACCCCTTAATCATCTGCCTCTTGTTGTTCACCTGACTCGCACGCCGCTCCTCCTCCTCTTTCCCTTTCTTTTCTCGTCACTTATTTTCCTCCCTGTTTCTCCAGCTAATTACCTCCCTGAGGGTTAAACCATGAAGAGGAGGATAATAATTTGTTTGTGTGTCACGTATGGAAACTGGTCTGGCGTGTTTTGACAGTGTACGGGGAAAGCAGAAAAAGTGCTAAATCCTTATTATATGTCAAGCTGCTCTGTATTTGACCTTTTAACCAGTGACCTCTCTGGCCAAATTCCATATTCAAAAGATGCATTGAAATATAGGTGAATGGAAATCCTTAAAAAGACTGAGGGCTGAAAATGTCGGGTCTTCTCCTGTCAACAAACTGACTTTTAAAAGTCTTCTCTCCTCATCAGTTCAGAAAATAATGCGCCAACCTTTCTGAGTACATGTTATTCATTATGACACGAGGCACTAAAATGTGCAACTTTTTTCGAGCAAAGATTAATTGTTTTTAGTTACACAGACAATAGAAGGTGAAATTAACAAATTCAACAGTGCCGAAGAGAAATGACTGTGTTTTGCTGCTGTTTGTGGAGCACTGAGTGTGTGTGCGTGTGTGTTTGAGACAGAAGCATTTGCATTTGAATAGAGCCATAATAGAAGCAGCCAGCAGGAAGAGGCTGATTAATAGTGCAATAAAGCCCAAAAAATGTCTTTAGAACAAACTCAAACGCACTCACACACAATACAAACCCTCACTGAACACACATACACGTTCTTTCTACATTTTCATCCCCATTTTCATCCAAACATGTCATATGAATAATCATCTTTTGGTGGAGGATTAGCAGGTTGCTGCACAGTGACCCTGTGTGTGTGTGTGTGTGCGTGTGTGTGTGTGTGTGTGTGTGTAAGCATTAAGCCGTTTTGTGCTGCAGATCAAAACGTGCAGTTTTTATGTCTGCGGACGGATCATCCTCTGTGACAAAAAAAAGCACAGAGAGAAAATAAACGACAGAGGAGTTTCTTCTTCTGCTGTCCGAATCATCAACAACAACAACACGGTTCTCCTCCACCTCCCATCCCGCTTCCTGTCTGTTGCCATGACGACGGAGGGATGCTGACAGACAGCCGGCAGTCAGCTCTGGTCAGAGGCCTGGCCAATGGAAGAGCAGCTTACACCCCCATAGCAACAGTATGAGAGCCAATCAGTGGCCCCGTCTGTTCCCTCTGAGTGTGTTCATTTACGTCTGTGTGTGTGTGTGTGTGTGTGTGTGTGTGAGACATCAGCTTGTTTAAAAAGGACAAATGCTGCAAAGTTACCGGAATGATGTGTTCTAATGTCCCACTCTGTTTGTTAGGCAAGAAAGTAAAAGTATTGAATTCATCAAATGAAGAAAAATAAGAAAATCTTTGCAATGTGGTAACCAGGAAATGTAAAATGTCAAAAACAGTTTTGATCACATAACGAAGCTTTAACTGACTGAAGAAAAATAGGAAAAAAGAAAAATTATTCTACTACTCTCCTACAACTACTGCCACTCAGATCTGGCCTGTGACGGGGTGCCGGTGGCCTGCAGACCATTTTCTAATTCACAATGAAAATAAATGGATTCACACTGGGATTTTTTAAATATCAATTAGTCAGGGCCGTACAGATGGACAGATATGCCAGGTCTGCATGATGGGATAAATGAGGCTGTTGGTAACAGAGAGGAGGCTGATGTTTGGATCCGACCGTGAGCTCTGACGACAATCACTGCTCTGCAGAAATGAGGAGAATCCTGATCTCATAAATGTGAATTTCACACGACAAGAGCTTAAACACTCTGTTCATTCATTCAGTTTATGGTTTATATTTATGAATCATTCCAAAATCTGAGTGATTGCATGATGGAGGAGGTTCCATAATAAGGAAGAATTTCAAGGAAAGAAAGAAGATTTTAACTGATAAATATCATTATTACTGTGATTTTGCAAAAGTGCCCCCAGGCAAAGCTGAGTGTCTCTGTTGGACACTCTCTCTCTACTCTCTGATTTTTTTTCCCATTCAACCTTTTCAAAAAGGGTGGTGTGTTTGTTGTCAGATGTTTGACCAAGCCAATCAAAAGAACATCTGAGATCAACGCAGCTGACAGGTTGTTGTGAACTTGTCTTGTGAAATGCCAGTCAGGGTAAATTAAGGCCCCAGCAAACACAAAATATGCATAAGTTATTAGACTAAATATTCAACAATAATAACAATGACAAACGAGTCTGACTTCAGTCGGCTCTGAAAATCTGACAGCGAGAGAATCCAAGACAAACTGAGCTCTCCTCCTCTGCAGTGGCTGTCTGTCAGCATAAAATAAAATGAAATGCTAAATTTAGTCTGCAAGCAGCCGAGAGCAAAGAATCTCCTCGTCTCCATGAAATAATACGTTTTTTTTAACCTACAGTGCACGGGCAGATCGATCAGTTGTGTTTAGAGACAATGAAGTGGAAAAACAACTAAACCTCTTTTCCCTCATTGTGTCACAAAATCCCCCGATCAATATTTCAACAGGCAAAGAAATGCAGTTTAGTGTGGTTCCACTGTCTGTGGATCAGTCAATAAGACCCAGACATACTGACACAGATGTGCAGCCGTTTCCAGAGCTGACATCATCAGTCAGAGCAGCTGAAAAAGAGACAAAGCCGCTTCATGAATAAACAAAACAAAGTCTATTAATACCCAGAATCCACAGACTGGTTTAGAACCACACGCTGCATCAGGGCTGACCTCGATGTTTAAGTCCACATTAAAGCTCAGCTCCTTTTTTAAAGAATCATCAAAGTGTGAAAATGATCGAGGACAACATTTGTATTAACTCCCAAGTTGAGGTTCCTACCAAAATGATGCAGCACAACATAACTCTGAGACCACGAGAGGAAAGGTAACACACCCACAGCGTACATCACCCACTCCTATATTCTTCTATGTATGTCTGCCCACACACAGGCAGCGTTGAGATGCCCCATCAAGTTACATCACAGTCCAACATCTCAGTGCTGAAACAGCAGCACGACTTCCCACGTGGACACATCCTCTATCTTCATTACCTGACAGCTCTGTGAGGCCGCAACGCTTAATAAACAACAGAAACATAAAGTTTGTCCTGAGGTCGATGCCAGAGAAAAACACAAACCAAGACAACATTTTGAACAACTCAGATTCTACACTGTTATCAATAAAGGATCATCTTATGTTACCAGAACTTCATATCTGTACTTAAATAAATGCACGTTCTGCTTCTATGTCTTACAAGATTTAAAATTAATTTCATTGCCATTGCATAACATGAGCAGAGGAGGGACACATGATTCATTTTATCTTCATGCATCTTAATGAGCTCCGTCCCAGACAGAGAAATGTCTGCAGAGGTAAAACTGATGAAAGAAGCAGAAAACAGAGTCACTACAACATTTGACATCACCCTTTATTCTGCTTGACCCTGTTAGAGAAATCAAACTCAATTTAAACTCGCTGAGTGTATTTGATGTCATTTTTCCTTGATGACTTGTGAGCATCACATTCTAGTTTCCGTCTCTTGATCATTTTTCCCAACACGCTCGGCGGTTTCTTTGTGTGCAAATGTACTAATTACAGTTTCTGCTCGGTGCACAGAGGGCCGTGTAGGTTTCATAAACCTGTGACTCACAAAATCTGTTCATGATGCATTTATTTAGAAATATCTTTGTTCCAAATCTCCTCCTCTCTTTTGTTTGCTGATGACGGCTTCTCTTTATAAATGCCACACATTGAGAGAAAACCTATATTAATCTACTGTTCCTCCACTCCGTGTCAGAGGGGAATAATGAACTCTTCACTACATTTGGAGTTACTTGTTACTTTGCAGATTAAGACTTTGCATTCAACACAAGAAACACTAAAAACACTAAAACCATCTTTCTATCTTCTGTCTTTCCTTCCAGATCAACTGATCTGAAAACATTGTTATCCAATGGCAAATCCAACCTCTCCTCTTCTTCACCATCAGTAGTTTAAATGTTGTGTGTATTTCTCTTCTAACACATGTGTATTTTCACTGGAGAAGATTTTGATGTTATCTCCTTTGGTCTTTTTTGCTACAGTTTGGATGTTTCTTTGGACGTTTCTTTAGCACTTCCTTGACTGTTTCTAAAGAGGGAACTACTACTAGAAGACACCTCCCACTATGATTATGTAGGACGATGTTACTGAAAAACAACTCTGCAGAGTTCAAAAACTACACATAAGACCATCTGCATAATGCAACAAGTGTCTCAACTGTTGATGTGTCACACAACAGATTTCTCCAACATGAAAACAACAACGAGCAACGTGACCGTGTGTGTCACAGTCGTGACTGACGGCAAAGCGTCAATGGGGGTCACAGCAGACACGACGAGAGCAGAGCGACGAGAGATATGACGCCACCGACCGCCAGCATTACTGTCCCTGAACCTGCTGCTGTGTGAGGATAGCAAAAATAAGTCAAAACGCTGGAACTGATCTGGATAGGTCAATACTCAAATCAGAACAAACATGACAGACAACAGTCACACGAATGTCTCTGAATGATTTCCCCACTTCCAGTTAAAGAAAGAAAAGGAAGAAGTAAAGAAAGAAGCACAGATGGAGGTAAATGAAAGAGAAGTGAGAGGAAAAAAAAAAATGCCAGTGGCCTTCCCACCATGTTGCCTTACATAACTGCCTCATAATGCATTACTCACTGCACTTCAGCTCCTTTCCACCTCGCTTTGCATTGGCAATGATTCCCATGATTCAAAACAAGGAAAAATCCAAACCTGCATGTGTTCAGAAACATTTCTGTACAGGTGCAACATGAAAAAACTGCAGGTGCACAGTGAAGTCATTTATAACAAACATCCGGATTATTCCTTTAGCGTTAACAAAAGGTTCAGATTGATGAGAAGAGTAACAACGACAAATGATGTAAAGATGATGTTCAATCATCACATTAATACATGGTCACTCTTAGGCTTTACACCAAACGAAACTCTTCAGATACTTAAAACAATATATCTCCATTTGACTTGAATGATTCATTTGGACGACACACTCATGTCATCACTGGTGCTGAAATGATCAGTCGATTAATCAATTAACAGATTGACTATTTTGACAACCAAGTATTTTCTAGTTCCAGCTTCTTAACTGTGAACAAACTTTATCTTATGTGACAATAAACAAATAAAATTCTAAAACTAAATAAATCATGTGAAGTTACATTTCATAGACCAAACAACTAATTGGGAAAATTCAATAATGAAAATGGTTGCTAGCTGAAGCCCTTCATTCCTGAATGACAAATCAAGTTACGCAAAAACTATTTATTTTATGAGCACAGAAACAGTTTGTTCTACTGTCATGCAAAAATCACATAAACATATACAAAATGCTACAGCAACCAATGTTTCTTTGCAACAGACAAAACTCCTGAATGAAACAAAAATATTAATTTGGACAACAGACACACAATCAGCCATAAGGTCCAACAGACTGTGAGTAAAATCTGCTCCTCTCTCCATCACTGACCTGAGAAATGTGCCGGTCTGACCGACGCTGCAACATGTCCTCACCCAAAACCTCTCTTCCCTCTTCACGGTGTGTGAATGCCGGCGGTTTAATGAGAAAATGAGCTGGATCACATGATGCAGACAGACCTCTCTCTGTCTCTCAGTGTTGTTCATGAGCCATCCAAGGTAACAGGCTGCTGGCTGAGCTGCCAAAAACAGGCCTGTTCATGACGAGCTCGGAGCCAGGCTGCCAGCGTCCCGCCGTGTGCAGCGGAAGACCGAGCGTGTCACCCGTTTACATGTCAGCTTCCGGGAGAGAGACGGAGAGAGAGGGGTTGTTGTCGTCAATCACCCTGCCGATAACCTGGCACGTCAACCGCCGCCCCTCTGCACATGTCAATCAATACTGGCCGGGGCGGTGGTGGAAAACGTGACCGTGGTAGCAGGATCATTACATGTGTGTGTGAATGGTGTGTATGTGTGGCGTCACGCGTCCCAGGCAGACAAAAACACTGACAAGAGGCAGGTCAGACGGGTTGTGACACGACATGACAGAACAGATCCAAGAACAGCAGCACGCCAGTGCTGAAGACATGACAGAGGAATGCTGCTTTCCAGGGAATGCTGGACATTCCCAAACTAAGACCGGAATTAAAACCCAGGTTTAACCCAGTTTTTAACCTCGTGCACCCAGTTTGTAAAGTTTATAGTTTGAGATGAAGGCCTATCTGCTTTCTAGAGCCATAAAAGTGCAGGAGCTACCATGTGGTGGTCTGATGTTGTCCAGCAGGTGATTATATGGGAAAAAAATGTGTCAGTCATAGCAAATAAAAACTTCTATTCAGATCTGCATGACAGTCATGGCAGTTGGGGGGGATTAATCAGAAAGTTCTCATCTTCTTTGAAAGAAGGTGACTCAACGTCTCATGTGACTAAATAACATGAACAGCATTACGTGATTTGTACAGATGAATATTTTTTGCAGCGGTCGACGGTTCTCACCCACAAACACCCACACGACTCCGGTAGATGAGGCACGACCGGCGGCGTCAAGAGGCCGAGGCGTTCTCACACCTCCTCAGACACTCGCTGAGCAGGTTACATAAGGCCGAGAGTGAACGGGCTGCTCCAGTTATAAAAGCATGTGTAGCTGCTGTCATCTGCTCTGATTGGACAGAATGTGGAAAATCTGCTGATGGGGACTCGGTGAGAAGATAAAAAGAGGCTGAGTAGGAGGAGGAGGAGGAAGAGGATTAGGAGGAGGAGGAGGAGGAAGACACTGAGGTCTTTGTCCATGCTCTGCTTTCACCCCAACAGACTGCTGAGAAGGCAGCATCGAACACGTGCCTCAAGACCAGGGCCGCCCAAAGAGGGGCCCGCCGGCCAAAGTGGGACCGTGATAGGGCTCAACTTGGCCTGTCAGATGTTTCTAGCCAAAAAATAATAATGTGAAAAAAAATAATAAAAAGTATAAATCACAGGAACTCAGGATCCCAGTACCATTTGCATCTTAACAATAAAACACACCTTCCCAAAGTCCCCAAATGTTTAAGACCTGAGGTTTACATATTGTTATAGTTTCAACAGCATTTCAGGAACTTTCAGGAAAAATAAGGACTTGAGACTCCCTCAAGTCACAATTTGACTTGAAAGCTTTCAGATTCTGACTCTGAAAAATCCTGGAAATGTACAAAATAAATATGTACTCAGCTTGAATATGCAAGTATTCAGTCTCTGCAGTTAAAAAGAAGTTCTAAAAGTTCCTTCCAACAAATCTGTCATTTTCATCTCTCGGCTCATACGTCGAACTGTTTGTTTGACCAAGATCAAGGATGAAAGGCAGTTTAATCGTCTTCGCGCTGATCACTTGACATCAGTCTGTGCAGCAGTGTTGATAATCCCTCTATCTGTGTGGTCTGTCCACCGCAGATACAAAGATAATGAGATTCGACTGAATGTTGTGGCTGGAGGCGAGGTCGAGCGAGCTCTGGATGAACGGCAGGCTCAGGACTGACGAACAATTCACTAACACAATCAAAAAAACTCTTCAGTTCCTTTTTGACCAACCTGCAGGTTCCTCTCAGGTGTCATCCAACCTGCAGCAACATGCTTGAGAACCTCCAGGAACTTAATGCATCCTTACATAACTGCCACCCTCCTTCAACAAAGGCTTCTCTTTCTCACACCAGTCTTAATCCTGCTGCTCAGTAACAGCTCACTGTTTCCCCGTCTGACGTTCCCTGAGGGAGTCGCTCAGGATTATCAATGATGCTTGTATCCCATGGAGGAGAAACTAAACGCAGTATGAGAGCTTGAGCAGATCCACACAGTCGTCAATTACTTAGTTTTCTCACATCATGTTTCAGAAACAAACATTTTTCCTAATTTCTGGCTCATAAAAAAAAAACAAATGAAGCTGATCGATGTCTGCACGTGCAGGAATAACCCATGATCCTCTCTGCTCGCCCTTACGTGCAACCTCCAAAAACATGGCAGCACGTGTGATCACGGGCCGATGCCGCTCGTAGGGTTTCCACCGTGAGGAACTGCGACCATCGGCTGCTGTCAACCTAATTATTTCTAGCTTCAATGCTTCAGACAGTAATGAACAGCAGAGCAGCAGAAGTTTGTGCACTGTAATCTCCATTTTTCCACTTGAAAGAATCTGGTTTGAATCTGATTTGAGTTTTCACTCAACTGGTGCTTTTACTTGCGCCTGAAGATAAATCTCCACATCCTGTCAACCTCACCAGTGGTGAGCAGATTTCAGCTCTGGGCCCGAGTGCTCAATTAATTCATCTATTAGTTAATCTTTGAAGTCATTTATTAGGCCACAGATGTCAAAGATTTGATCACACAAAACAAACTTTTTGAAGATGTCACTGAGAATAAACCAAAGTGCTTCAGCAGATTCTGAAGTGTGAGCAGGATTTTTCTGAATGAACAAGTCCAAGGACAGAAAAAGGAAGAGCTTTTACAAATGTTCAATGATCCTGCAGCAGGAATGAGCAACAGTTTTCAGAATAGTCCAGACTCTCCTGGGGCTGCCCAGTCTGCCTCTCTGCACCTGCCAGCTCCAACAACAAGCTTTCTAATACTCTGAACAAACATCTGGCCCTCAGCAGCCTGCAGGTCTCAGCTCATTGTTAGAGGCTCAACACTAATTAGCTCACGTCAGCGCACCTATCATCACTGCCGGACCCTGAACGCCTCGTGGCAAACTCTGATATGCACACCATGCTTCCTGCAGATTCACAGGTGGGTTCTCATGCTGGTAGGAAACAGAACACGGCAAAAGAAAAAATGCAGCATGAGAATAAAGCCTGTGTGTTTTCATCAACAGCTGAAGCTCTTCATTAATGTCAAAGCCTGTCAGTCCAGGTGAAAGTGAAGGATGATGATACATGATGAACAACACACAGCTACACTATAATCTGATAAAGGTCCAGTTGCAGGCTGCTGTGCATCGGATCATAGTGAAGCTGCAGCCTGCAGTTGGAGGATAAACTCAGCCTTCGCTGCATCAGACTCAGACAGACAGGAGAGGGTGAGGGAGGAGGAGGCGAGACGGGGGAGGGTGAGGGAGGACGTGAGCAGCACCATGCTGGAGATGTTGACCCACTAGCGGATCCGAAGCGACGTGTTGTGGCATTTTCATTCCCCCGGCGGGCTGCAGAGCTCGAGCCGTGCTGCCTGACTGCGCCGATAAGACGGCAGCCTGACACACAGTGAATACACAAAGACCTCGTGGAGCCCGTTCAAGGTCTGCAGGGTCTTTATCAGGCAGCCGCTCTGACTGTGTCCTCTCACTGTTCTATAGCTTCAGTCTGTGAAGCTCAAAACACGTCAGGAGTTATTTTTGAGATGAAATGCTGTCTTACACTTTACTTTAACTTGTCTGCTTCTGCTTCAGGTAGCAATGTCTAACATTTCCCAGAATGCCCTGCACCGACCTCCAGGGTGCATGAATCCAGTTCACTTGCACTGGGTTATAGAAGAACAGGAAGAAGAACAGTCAAGCTACTTTAATCAAAACGCAACCTGGCTTGTAGCTGCAATGCATTCTGGTCGATCTCCTGTTTCCTGTTCCAAACAGGTGTTCTTGAATCATTGCACAACTTTCAGTCTTTTGTTGCTCCTGTCCCAACTTGTCTGAAACATGTCGCTGCCATCAAATTCAGGATAAGACGATATTTACAAAAATCAATTAGGCTGATGATCAAACATTAAATATATTGTCTTTGTTTTCAGTTGAGTATATGTCAAAAAGGATGAACAAATTATCTTAAAATGATTAATGTTTAACACAAACATCCACTCATGAAGTTGTGACGACCACACCAGAGACACAAACTGGAGGACATCTGCATGTGACGTGACATCACCGACCTTTAACCAGGTAATTCAGAATAAGAAACCAGAAATGCAAAATGCATCACTGACAGTTTGGGTCACAACTGAAAGTCAGTTTCCTCTGCAGAAAGACTCACGTTAAAGACCAATTCCCACACCGCTCTCTCACTGTCCTCACTTCAAATTAATGAAATAAAGATGAAATCAAACTCATCATGCAGGTTGGAGCCCCTGGGTGTCTCCAACCTCCAAAGCTTCTCACACATTTCCACCAACCAAAAATAGACACGTTAAAAGCCTCTCACTCAAAGTTCATCCGGGGCCTTTGAAGCCAGATCAGGTCTCTATAATATCAATCCAGAGGTGCAACTTAAGATCATTTCTTCATCACTTAATTGATTATTGTTATAGTTGTGTTGCCTGTAAGAGGTCAAGAAATATATTCAATACTTAAATGTTCAATTCAAAGTTGTATAAAAACAGAATTTGAGAAGCTGAGAATATTTGGACATTGTTGTCTGGTAATTTCCCATCAGTCGACTAATCGATGAATCATCACACACATTAGTCATATTTTCCAGTGTGGGTTTAATTAATCAGCTAAATCATCCAGATAAGATCCCAGATTAAAACTGAGCTATGATGGAAGAACAAACATGTGAGCAAACAAACATCCATTAAAACTAAACTGGGCTTAAAACTGGACCAATTCAGACTCTGGACTGGTGCAGACACAGATAAACACAACTCTCTCTGGGAAGGAAGCATCCATCCATCCATCCATCCATCCATCCATCAATCAATCATCCATCCATCCATCATCCATCCATCTGTCCTGAGGACTGGATGAACTGGATGATCTGGATGCTGGAGCCTGATCCGACCCTCAGTGGTCTGGATCCACCTTCAGGAAGCCTGGCCTCCTCTTCTGTCCAATGCACGTTAACATACCTGCTTTCACCCTGACTGACAGCAGGTGTGTGTGCACGCGCGCCTGGAACAAAAGAGGCGCGTGACTCCTCCACTCACCATCATCCGCCTGCTCCGCCTTCACATGACGGATGAAGGAGCCTCCGGAGCCGCGGACGGGCGCCATGTCCAGCCTCTGCCTCCCCGGGCCGGGTGCTCTCCGGTCGGTGTGGAGCTCCGGGTGGATCCACCTGACTGCGGCCCCAGGAATGAGCCTGTGTCCGGGTTACATGCCGGATGAAAAGCGGGACCGTGGGCGCAGGTGGGACAGGAGGTGCAGGAGCATCCGGGCTCGGCTCCGTCTGACGGCTGGATGCAGGATGGATGGAGGATTTTGAGCGTCTTTGGCCTCCAGAGCTGCATCACAATCAGTGACTGTGAGGAGAGAAACAGCAGGCAGGAAATCCAGCAGCGGCCCCCAGAGGCCGAGCTTTGAACTGCAGCCCGAAATATCAACAAACACACTCATGGTTCTTAACATATTGGAAGGACTGTTTATGCAGATTTTTTTTTACTCTTATAAAAAAGTACATATATTTTCACCTTTATACACCAATGTTATATTTTGCATTTATAATATGCAGCTACTTATTTATGTCTGAATCTCAGTGTTTGACCATAAGATTTCTCTTCTTTTCTTTGTTGGTCTTTCTTCTTGTTTAAATGACTGAGAAAACATGCAAGAACTCCACTGTGCTTCTTTGTAAATGTGCACATTGTAAATAAAGGTCAAATCTTTTGCAGGAAGTGGGACAGTCAACCTTCATAATAATAATAGTGGGAGATTTGGGTCAAACCTGGTGGTACAGGCAGTGATCTCATACAGCCAAGGAAACCAAATGGGAAGGGATCAAACTTTGCATCAAACCTTGATTTACAAACCCATTGGACTTTCCAGGCTGGATTTTTAACTGGGCCACTAATTTGTCCTGAGCCAGTATCATCTCACTGGAGTTCAAGTCTGTTTAAAGACAATAAAAGTCACATTAAATAAATCCAACAAATCCCAGAAATGGCTGGAAAAGCCAGATGGATCTATAGCAGCTGAGTTCCTTACTTTGAAATCTGGTTCCACATCAGTGTCAATTACCTGAATGTGCAGAAGTTAAATCAAGTCAAAGTGTTAAATTGTCGCTGACATGCATTGGAATTTAAATCACTCAACCATGTTTTGTTTCAGGTTGTGCTGTGAAAATGCACAAGTTAAAATCACAAACCCAAAAATAACAAGAGCTTCATTGCTTCCTTTAAAATCTGCTTCAAGATCAGATAATGCAACCATTTGTCACAATATGCAGACTTCCAGTACATTTAGTTATTATATGACCCTGACCTTTAATTTACTGCAGAGCAAACAGCCTTGTTTAAAAGTAACACTGGCTGTACTCAAATGTGTCCAGCAGGGGGCAGCAGAGAGACACTCCAGTTTACAACTGCTGACCCAGTTTTAGTTTCCTCCATCACCCACAATGCTTCACTGTCAGCTTCTCCTGTCACATCTGCTTTGAAAAACGGTAACTGAACATCTTCATCATATAAAATACTGTTTGCATTTCCCCTAGATGATTTATTACAAACAGACACTTAAAATAAAGTCTTTTATAATTTTTTATTTGATTTAACTTTATTTAACTGAAGCTTGGAAACATAACACAGTGTGAGCCTAACGAGATGAGGCCATTTATATTTCTATTTGTGCAACAGCATTTCAAACAATTAAAAAATAGCCCCATTATATATTAAAACACATTTTAGAAAAATTGTACTTACATTGTAGATATTAGTGGATAGTTAACTAATCATGAATAAACCATTTGTATACATTTGTAAATGATTATTAAACCAGTTATAACTTAAGTTGTACAACATTTATATATGATTTATACATTATTAAAAACACTGTGTCATTGTTTGTAAGAGGTGATTTGTAGGACATTTTTTCCAATATGGTCAACCTTATTAGCAAGTTATTAGTGAAATAGTGTAGATGTGTTTAAAAAACCCACTGTACCACCATTTGTTTATTCATGTTTAACAAATGTTTTGTTAGACATTCATAAAAAAATCTATAAATCATTTGCAGATGTTATGTCCATTAATCTAAAGTGAACCCTATTCATCATTAACACATATCGATTAATGTTTGCTAAGGGTTTGATTAAAGTGTAAGAAAGATCTTTGTAGCTCTGGTTAAAAATCCCAGCAAAATAAAACATGCTTTACTCAGAGAAAGAAGAGTTGGTGGGCATGTTTTATTTTGATGGACTAGCATTGAATACAACTAAATATTTGCAGTTACATGCCGTTGACCCTCAGCGGCGCCCTCGTCAGGCTCTGGGCAGGAAGCGCAAGTTGATGGGCTTGGAAGGGATGAGCAGGGTTCGAGTTTTAGGCTTCACGATTGCTGCACCATCTTCAAGCTGGACCTCATAGTGCTGCAATATCTGTGAGATGACACAAGACGATGACTGTGCTGCTCAATCACTAACTGAGAAATGTTAAAGAAATGTTATTCTGATATCAGATCAGATATTTGATGATTGTTCACCATGATGCTCCCTCTTCTGTTCTACATCTTGCTGACAGTCATCTGGGCTTTGAAAACAAACTTCCCGTGTGTCCTCTGAGGATGAAGTTGTGTCTCTGTGTCACTCACCCTGGACAAAGCAAAGTACATCTCCATCTCTGCCACCCTCCTCCCCACACAGGCCCGCACCCCGACGCCGAAGGGGATGTAGCTGTATGGGTGATGCTGGTAGTAACCGGCCGTCGTCCTGTCACAGCTCCCGCTGGGCGACCTGGTGCGGAGCCACCGCTCCGGGATGAAGAGCTCTGCGTCGACAAACTCGGCCTCATCATGACAGGCTGCGTAATGACACAGATGGAACTGAGTCTGAAACGAAAGAAAAAGTTTATCCCACATCAGTTTCTTCTCCTCTAATAAAAGTTGAAGTTGCTGCATCTGCTGCTCCTGGTTCTGTTTTCTTACCTTCTTTGGGAGCCAGTAGTTGTCCACAATCACCTCTTTCTCTGAAATGAAGCGTCCATTTCCAGGTACCACAGGATAAAGGCTGGTGGAGAAAGACAGACGACAATCAGGCTCCACATGAAATAATAACCACACCTGGTGCGTGTGCTCACATCATTTATCTGCCCTCTCTTTGTCAGTCATGGCATCAGTTGTGCCAGCATTTTAATACTGTAGCTGGCTATTATTTAATCTATAACACTGCATCATACAATATTTGGTCCAAAGTGTGTATGTGTACATTTTTTAAACTCTGGGTTGAAGGGAAATCTCAATGCTACAAAGATATTTTGGATAACAGTGTACATCAAACTTTGTGGCAGGCGTCCACATACTTTTGGCCATGTAGAGTACATGGCAGTGTAACACAGTTCCTCACATTTAACATTATAATATATAGTGATATCAGATGTACTTCTTAACATAGTGACATTGATTTCTCAGAACTACATGTGGAAAGATGAATCAAGATTTTGTCATTTGGTTTCAGTGGATATTCATTTGTACTGTTGCACAACATGATATTATACCAGCTTTAAGTTTGCATCAGGGCTTCTAGCTTTCACTGTTAATGAAGCATTGAAACACAGCAGAGCTGTGGAATGTGCTTCAACTTCTGATTTCACAAGTTCAGCCTGAAAACCTCCTTTCCTTCCCTACTTCCTTCTTTCCTTCATCACCTTTTTCCCCTCTCGAAGTTCCCTGCGTCCTCCGTTTTCTTCCTTCCTCCTATCTTGCCTCCACCTCCTTAAAGCTGAGTTTATGTTAAAAGTACTTAAACAGCAATTAAAACCAGAAAAAATGCATCAGACTCCAAGTGGCATTAACCATCCATGGTCATGCATGTTCATCGAATCAACTTGGCATGAGGATATTGAAAAAGTTGCTGTTACAATGCAGGAGCTACACCTTAGAAGCAGCTTGTAAAGATCTGAAAATCCTCCTCACACTTGCTGGCTTTCAGCGTACTTGAGAATTGCTGGCAAGAATTGCATCACACACAAGCAGGCACTTGAGTATTTGCAAATCCTTCAAGTGTGGATACTGGAACAGGCTCAAATTTACACCCACAACGACAGGAAACAGACCAGAATGCATCCAAGATATAAGAAATGTTTTTCAGGACTCGGCAAGGCTGAGCTCCACAAAGCAAAAGAAAGAAAGAATTCATGTCAAGTGAAACAATGAACCTTTCCAGCTCAACTGGTTTAATGTCTAATCAAATGTGTCCAAGAGTTGTTTTGAGAGACCGGCGTCCTGTCCCGAGACGCCCTGCTCTAAATACTTCTGCTGAGGAATGTCCTGGAAAATCTTTATCAGTCTTCCAACTCTGAAGCACAATGAAGGAGCAGGCACAGAGATCGAAAGTGTAAAAATAGAAAAACACACCAAAATACCAAATGAGCAAATGAGTTCACTCTCAGTGTGGAAGCTGTTTGACTTCAGAGCTATATTTGTACAAAGCTGGAACGTGTGGCATGGGTTTATGTTTCCTAAAAAAACGATGGTGAGACACTGACAGGAAGAATAAACTATATACCAGCTGTGTTTATGACAATAAAGGAATATTTCACCCAAATGTAACAGCATTTATGCATTTTAAATTGTTTCTGGATGTCAGGACTGTTACAATTAATATTTTGGTTGTGATAAAAAAAACCCCAATAAAATATGAAATTGAAATGAATGAAAATAAAATACAAGATGAAATGAAATTAATTCACAAATCTAGATGAAGTGAACATAATAAAAACATAAAGGACAGTGACCGCCCACAAAAGGTTGTGTCTTAACTCTGAGGGGTTTCAAGATTTTTTTTTATCAAACAGGAAAAGCAGAAAAAACATGGATGTTCAAAATGGATGGGACCAGTTAGACGTTGCTTCTTTCAATGGGTCACAAGCCAAATAGATTGGCAACCTTTAACAGACAAGTCCAACCAGCTGTGAGCTCACCGTAACGTCTCCTTTATGACGGCCTTCAGGTAGGGCATCCCGCTCAGGTCGTCTGTGGTCGGCTCGCGTCTGTCCGGACACACAGAGTTCACCTCTCTGTGCAGTCGGTCCTGAGCCCTGCGGTCCCTCGCTAAATGGTACAGCGCCCACGACAGGGTGTTGGAGGTCTGACATAGGCAGGAGGAGAGAGAACGAGAGGGAAAGGATGGAGAAGTCAGTTAAGAAAAAGACAGGACATTCCAGTTTCAGGGGTTTAAGTCTGATTGGTAGCATGTTAAAGATGGAATTTCCCTCTTGGATTTCAATGCAGCAACAGAACTGGATCAAAAAATCCAGATCACCATCAAAGCATGACCCATCAGTCAAACTGAATCCATCTGGTTGTGTTTTTCAACACGTGGTACGTGATTTCTAACCAAACCATGTCGACTTCAGCCTCGGGTCATGTAACAGCCAGGATAACATCGACTTCACAAAACTCCAGCTTGCGGCCAAAACGACAACAAGCCTCAACCTCACCTGGGAATGCAGCCAGTCGAGCTCTGCAACTGTTTGTACACGCAAGAAAAAAACCCAACTGTGATCATCTCTGATCTCGAGTCTCTTTCTGTTGCAGGTTTTGATCACTTTGAACCAAAGTGCAATGATTTCTCTGTGAGCAGCAGAGGGGTTCAGGGAGTTTCACTTGCTGACACCAACATGAAAATCAACTTTCAACTTTTACTACACTCTGATTTTCTGCAGTTTTTGCAAGCTGCCTGAGCATGTGTGCTGTTTTTTATCAACACACCAGACACCGTCTCTCAGACACAGTGGTCTCTTGGATGCTGGTATAGAAATCCAGACAGTAACATTTTCACAGAGACTAATAATAAAATTATTCTGCTGTTTTGTGCAGATGAGGGTGAAGGCCATAGTTTTTGTCCTTCAAGTCTCAAGATTTGGTCTTGAAGTCCCGAGTCAAGACCATAAAGTCCACGCCAAGTTTGCAAATTTCCCCACTGAGGGACAAATAAAAGTTTATCTCATCTTATCTTAAGTCCACAGCTTTGATTCCATGTGCAAGATGATTTATGCAGGTCAAAGTTCAGTCAGTATATGTGATACATTTTTCCTTAGCAACAATGAATTTAACTTTATTTTTTTAGTTTTAAGAAAGTAAGAATTTACATTGATGATGCCAAATTAAATGCTAATTAGCCAGAGCTTTGTGTTTAATGTCAAATTACTTTCATCGTCTACATTTGTGTCCTACCTCTTGTTGCTCTCTTACTCTGTTTGCACAAGTGTGATTCTACAAACTTACACCATCACCCCCTTCTCACCGTGTCGACTCCTCCCAGCAGCAGCTCCGTGATGCTGATGTAGACCTCGGCTCTTGTCAGCTTGCCACAGGACAGCAGGTAGGTCAGGTACATCCCCTCTGCGGGCTCACCACTGGACACCTGAGCTTCAATTTCAGCAATTCTCCTGTTGATGAGGGTCTGAGCTACCAGATGAAAACACACGTCAAACAATTTACTATCTTGTCAGTCAATCCAAAATCAGAACCCCAAATGTTTCCTTTTGTTGTCTCTTTTGTTGCGTACCTACGTCATAGAGGTCGTCCCAGGCCTGAACGAAGCGTTTCCAGAAGGGCAGGATGCTGCGGCTCCAGTGAGGGAAGAGGACCACTGTCTCGGACAGCGTCAGCATGTCACTGGTGGCGGTGATGAAGCGCAGCGTATCTTTGGGAATCTCCTCTTGCAAGCAGCCCAACCTGGTCTCAAACAAGATGGAGGAGATACCTGCAAGGGGTAAAATGTGGCAAAAGGTGCTTAAGAATAAAAAACTGCCCACTGAACCTCAACCTGTGGTAGAACTGAAGTAACTCCAACCTTCAAAGCCAAACTTGTAAAACTCAGAAGCCATATCTGAAACGGTGGCCTGGTCCTGACTGCGACTTCGGAGAAGCTTGATGCGTTGCAGCAGATCTCCAACCACCTGGTGGATGATGGGTGTGTAGGCTGACACTTCCCGCAACTTCAGCATCTTGGGGTTCAGGGCGCTGCGGATTCTGTACCACTCTGGTCCTGTGCTGGAAAGTAAAAGAGCGCGAGATGTTCTTCAGATTGCAAACTCGAGGGGCATCATGAGGAGCCCCTTGGAAGAGTTTTAAGAGATTTTTTCAGGGACCTTTTAAGGGTATTTTCTCATGAACAGCAAGGAAGTAACTTATGTAAAAATGTTTAGGCTGAAGGAAGATCCATGTCACATTTAAACTTTCTGCTTGTTAAATTCAAATGTTTAACTAAAATCTTGAGCTTTCTGTTAATACCACAACATGTCTGTGTGCACTCACTCCACATGCAGACCGTAGGCCTGTCCTCTCAGGTCCCGGTACTCCTTCCAGTGAGGCAGCTCTGCTCGGACCGGGTAGCGGCCCTCCTGTCGGATTACCTGAGCTATGAGCTTCGGAGTCGCCACATTGACAATGTCGTAAGGGCCGAACCTGGAACGCCAGATGGGCCCATAAAGACTCTTCTGTACACCCTGGAAAATTATGTCAATGACAGTTTAAAGTAATTGAAGTACATTTACACAAGTGTTGCATTTTAGGACCATTTTGAGGTATTTGTACAGCTTTTACTTCTTTTTAATATTACAACTATCATCACAGTTACTTTACATTTCAGATTAAAATGTTCATTCAAAACATAATTAGCTCATAATTATACATATGACCTACACAACAGTATAAAGTAGTCAAATTAACTTCACCGAAAACTGCTAACACGTTGAAATACAGCTTACATGGTAATGCATCAATAACAAAAATGCATGATGGGTACTTTTACTGACATTAATTGCACAAATTCTGCAGCTAACTCATAAACTTTCACTTAAATAAAATGCTGAATGTGTGACTTTCACTTGTAAAGGAGTATTTTAGCACTGTGATGTTCCCACTGTCACTTCCCACCTAATCTGGAAACTTCTTCCAGATGCTGAATTCCTCAGCAGATATCAAAGTGTGAACATATGACAAAGCAGAATGAAATCTACCCTCAGGTGAAAGTGAGTCTTAGTTATCACAACATCAAGTCAAATGGCTGCGTCTTTAAATCTCATATAATATAAATCAATGCCTTATCCAAAAATGCACATAATAATCAAACTTGCTTTAAATTTGAAGTAACTTTTGCAGCAAAAACTCAAATCCTGCTTTTAACCTCTTTAACAATACAACAAAATAGAAAGGTGGAGTTTTTTTCAGGCTGGTTTTGTTGTGGCTTAAGTGACAGGACAGACTTCAGGTGAACAAAGGTGTATTCTGCTCCATCTCACCTGCAGCAGGTGACTCTTGTCTGCGTATCCTTTGACAAACAGCCAGTACAGTGTGGTGGACAAACTGGGGCCGGGCAGCTCATCGATGCTCTTCAGTTTTCCGGCCTCAGTCGCCGCCTGGACGTTCAGGTTTCTGCTGCCGTGTCCGGCTGCAGAGGCTCCGGCTCGGAGCTCCGCACCGGTCCGCACCGCCGGCTGTGTCCGGCCGCAGAGCGCAGCCAGGCGGACAGAGCGAGCTGCAGCCGCCGGGGAGCTCATGTGGGTGTTGACGGTGTTTTCAGTCACAAATGATTGACTGAAGAACGAACCTTTGTTTTGAAAAAACTCTGAAACGACGCGGAAGTGAACCAAAATCCTGCTTCTGTCTGGTGGAGGTGGAGGAAGTAATCAGATTACTTTACCGAAGTTCAAGTACTGACATTCACAAGAAGTCCCCGAATAATTAAGAAATCGGAAAGAAACAGCTGAGAGTACTTCACTTCGTCTATTATTGTGTTTACTGTGATGAACAGGTGAAGAAAATGGCTGGATGTGTTTGAACTTGCGTCCAGATCAGATCAGGATGTTTTTGGGGTTCAGTTTTCCTCGTGGAGTTCTGAAGCTTCTGTCCCTGAAAGGAAACAGAAATCATCTCTGTACGACGGTTATGGTTGAGATATAATCTAATAAACACGGTTCTAATAAAATAATTGTTTAAAATAAAGTCTTTCTAAAGAAACTTTTATTTCACTCTTGAACCTGCATTTACGTTTGAAAGAGCGGAGAGCGCCTGTAATAGCTTGTCTTTGCCTCCCTCTTGTGGCCACCTTGTGCAACTACATCCCTATATTAAAGGTTTTATTTTCAGTGTTGACAGGAAGTACTATTATGCTATTCCGTCCATCTTTACACTTGATAGAGGTCATATTGAGTGCCCTCCTGTGGTCACATGTTGGAACTACAACGGTCTCATTTTTAAAGAAAACCTGAAAAACAGACGAAATAAACAGAGAGATATTAAATAAATACATTTATCCGAACACAGAAAACGTTCAAATGTTGAAATACGTTTAATTTATGTGATTCTTTTCCAAGTTTAACTCGAAACAGAGTTTAAATAATCAGTGAAAAAGGAAAAGAAACTCCTGAAAACACATCGTTTGGATTAAAGAAACACTTTATTTTGTCATAAGAAGTCAGTCACTGATTGTTTGTGGACAGTTATTATGGCTCTGAACAGTTTCAGCACATTTGTTAAACACGTTTCTAATGGATGAGTTAAAAATAAAACGTACTTCCTGTTGTAGTGTCTGGTCTTCTTCAGCTTTACTAATGTGGAGTACTCTTATGCTATTACATCCGTCTTTACACTTGAGAGCGGTCAAGTTGAGTGCCCTCTTGTGGTCACATCATGGAACTACAACGGTCTCATTTTTAAATAAAAACCTGAAAAACAGACGAAATAAATAGAGAGATATTAAATAAATACATTTATCCGAACACAGAAAACGTTCAAATGTTGAAACATATTTAATTTATGTGATTCTTGCCAAGTTTTACTCGAAACAGAGCTTAAATAATCAGTGAAAAAGGATAAGAAACTCCTGAAAACACATCGTTTGGATAAAAGAAACACTTTATTTTGTTATAAGAAGTCAGTCACTGATTGTTTGTGGACAGTTATTATGGCTCTGAACAGTTTCAGCACATTTGTTAAACACGTTTCTAATGGATGAGTTAAAAATAAAACGTACTTCCTGTTGTAGTGTCTGGTCTTCTTCAGCTTTACTAATGTGGAGTACTCTTATGCTATTACATCCGTCTTTACACTTGAGAGCGGTCCAGTTGAGTGCCCTCTTGTGGTCACATCATGGAACTACAACGGTCTCATTTTTAAATAAAAACCTGAAAAACAGACGAAATAAACAGAGAGATATTAAATAAATACATTTATCCGAACACAGAAAACGTTCAAATGTTGAAGCATATTTAATTTATGTGATTCTTGCCAAGTTTTACTCGAAACAGAGCTTAAATAATCAGTGAAAAAGGCAGAGGACCTCCTGAAAACACATCGTTTGGATAAAAGAAACACTTTATTTTGTGCACATAAGAAGTCAGTCACTGATTGTTTGTGGACAGTTATTATGACTCTGACCAGTTTCAGCACATTTATATATCTGTTAAACACGTTTCTAATGGATGAGTTAAAAATAAAACGCACTTCCTGTCAACACTTTTATTTTCAAAGTGTTGACAGGAAGTACTCTTATGCTATTCCGTCCATCTTTACACTTGAGAGCGGTCAAGTTGAGTGCCCTCTTGTGGTCACATCATGGAACTACAACGGTCTCATTTTTAAATAAAAACCTGAAAAACAGACGAAATAAACAGAGAGATATTAAATAAATACATTTATCCGAACACAGAAAACGTTCAAATGTTGAAACATATTTAATTTATGTGATTCTTGCCAAGTTTTACTCGAAACAGAGCTTAAATAATCAGTGAAAAAGGATAAGAAACTCCTGAAAACACATCGTTTGGATAAAAGAAACACTTTATTTTGTTATAAGAAGTCAGTCACTGATTGTTTGTGGACAGTTATTATGGCTCTGAACAGTTTCAGCACATTTGTTAAACACGTTTCTAATGGATGAGTTAAAAATAAAACGTACTTCCTGTTGTAGTGTCTGGTCTTCTTCAGCTTTACTAATGTGGAGTACTCTTATGCTATTACATCCGTCTTTACACTTGAGAGCGGTCCAGTTGAGTGCCCTCTTGTGGTCACATCATGGAACTACAACGGTCTCATTTTTAAATAAAAACCTGAAAAACAGACGAAATAAACAGAGAGATATTAAATAAATACATTTATCCGAACACAGAAAACGTTCAAATGTTGAAGCATATTTAATTTATGTGATTCTTGCCAAGTTTTACTCGAAACAGAGCTTAAATAATCAGTGAAAAAGGCAGAGGACCTCCTGAAAACACATCGTTTGGATAAAAGAAGCACTTTGTTTTGTTATAAGAAGTCAATCACTGATTGTTTGTGGACAGTTATTATGGCTCTGAACAGTTTCAGCACATTTATATATCTGTTAAACACGTTTCTAATGGATGAGTTAAAAAAAATGTACTTCCTGTCAACACTTTTATTTTCAAAGTGTTGACAGGAAGTACTCTTATGCTATTCCGTCCATCTTTACACTTGATAGACAAGTTGAGTGCCCTCTTGTGGTCACATCATGGAACTACAACGGTCTCATTTTTAAATAAAAACCTGAAAAACAGACGAAATAAACAGAGAGATATTAAATAAATACATTTATCCGAACACAGAAAACGTTCAAATGTTGAAACATATTTAATTTATGTGATTCTTGCCAAGTTTTACTCGAAACAGAGCTTAAATAATCAGTGAAAAAGGATAAGAAACTCCTGAAAACACATCGTTTGGATAAAAGAAACACTTTATTTTGTTATAAGAAGTCAGTCACTGATTGTTTGTGGACAGTTATTATGGCTCTGAACAGTTTCAGCACATTTGTTAAACACGTTTCTAATGGATGAGTTAAAAATAAAACGTACTTCCTGTTGTAGTGTCTGGTCTTCTTCAGCTTTACTAATGTGGAGTACTCTTATGCTATTACATCCGTCTTTACACTTGATAGCGGTCAGTTGAGTGCCCTCTTGTGGTCACATCATGGAACTACAACGGTCTCATTTTTAAATAAAAACCTGAAAAACAGACGAAATAAACAGAGAGATATTAAATAAATACATTTATCCGAACACAGAAAACCTACAAATGTTGAAATACATTTAATTTATGTGATTCTAGTCCAAGTTTAACTTGAAACAGAGCTTAAATAATCAGTGGAAAAGGAAAAGAAACTCCTGAAAACACATCGTTTGGATAAAAGAAGCACTTTGTTTTGTTATAAGAAGTCAATCACTGATTGTTTGTGGACAGTTATTATGGCTCTGAACAGTTTCAGCACATTTATTTATCTGTTAAACACGTTTCTAATGGATGAGTTAAAAATAAAATGTACTTCCTGTCAACACTTTTATTTTCAAAGTACTGACGGGAAGTACTCTTATGCTATTCCGTCTATCTTTACACTTGATAGAGGTCAAGTTGAGTGCCCTCTTGTGGTCACATTATGGAACTACAACGGTCTAATTTTTAATGAAAACCTGAAAAACAGACGAAATAAACAGAGAGATATTAAATAAATACATTTATACGAACACAGACTTTAACGCCTCCCTCACATTTTACTTGGAAATGGAGACACGAGATAAATAAGTCAGTGACTTTTATGTGTATAAAATAAAGTGTTTCTTCTTTATTCCTGTGAGGTTTTATGGCAAACCTTGTGTTTTCAGGATACTTTTCACAGATGCTTTTAAGCTTTTTGTTGATCTTGGTGAAACACTGTCTGCAACAGATCCTTAATTAGTTGGGACGGCGAATGTCTGGAGTACACAAAACAAGTGCAATTACAGATCATGACCATAGGAGGGCAGTATAGAGCCGTCTAAAAACGCTAAACCGACCACATAAAGGTATTCAAAACAAAAGTTTTAAACTCAGCAAAAGTATGTTTTTATTCCTTTTTAAGTTTCACACAAAGCTATATGAACGAATAAATGATGCTTCAGTGTCTCATTTCATTTTGAACGTGTGTAAATTGTGTTTAGTTTGTGATCATTTCTACTTTATATGGATGGAAAATTTAGTATTTAACAAGATTTTAAAAAAAATTAAAAAGACATCTGTTCCTTGAGGCTTTTTTTCAGACTTTTACAACTACTGAAACTTGTATTAACAAAAAGGCTTGGAAGGTTTGTTACTCTTGCAGTTTTAATTCATGTCTGAATAGAAATCTTTGTATGAAACAAAAACAGTCACAAAAATTGCAAATAATGCCCAAATGTGAAATAAATATTTTATTGTTTTCATCATCATAGTCATAATTGTTGTAATTATGAACACAGAGCTGTCGAATACTCCAGAATTTTTTTGCCAAAAAACAGCAATCTTTCAACGGCACCGCTGCGTCTCTCAGGACCCAACCATGCATAAAATCTCCCATTTAAAAAAAAGGAAAATAAAAATATATATTAAAAAATTATGCGTACCACTGATATACAGATCTGATATAAACAGGCGTATTGGTCACAAACCAATTAGAATTATAAACATGGCTTCTTTTACAATACACAGAGACCAAACATGTGGGATATAAGTGGACTTTTCTTTTTTAAAAAAGGGTACATTTTCATTTTATACATTTGTACATCATTTTTTTATTTCATTTTTTATTATTATTATTTTAATGTTCTCACCCCCTACAGTCAGAATGCTCAAGGCATTTCGGGCGCAGTGTCCAAAGAGCACAAATTGCAGTAAATGCA
Organism: Holacanthus passer; assembly: GCA_025331565.1. Lineage (NCBI taxonomy): Eukaryota > Metazoa > Chordata > Actinopteri > Pomacanthidae > Holacanthus > Holacanthus passer. Next base: position 253,438 of record JAFREQ010000148.1, read on the forward strand.
CATTTACAAATTCACACACACACACTCACTCAGTCACACTCATCCAGGAGTGGCAGCAGTGGCTTTAAACACTAACGAGAGAACTACAGGTGTATCTTGGCGTTTGCAGGTGACAAATACTGGTACCGAAGAGTTAATCCACGGTGGTGAACGAGGCCATCTGACGGTAAAAAAAAGACATTACATTCATGTGTTGAGTCATTGCTAACACACACACACACACACACACACACACACACACACACACACACACACACACACACACACACTCGTGTAAAAATAAAAAATAGTTTTTAAAATGTGCAAAGAAAAGGTCGCTGAACCGAGCTGCACAAGCGACAGCCGACGAGGGATCATGAAAAAGCATCAGTGAATCATAGATAGTGCATAATGGTAGTGTGTATCAAGGTTTACCAGTGCTGGCGGCGTTTACAACTGAACCTTCATCTGTACCAGACAGTTTACTGTCAGCCGCCTCAAACTCAATACAACCACTAATGATTTCATGACACGAGGTCCATTCATGAAAAATTTCTACAAAGAATTTGTCTGTTCTGTTGTTTGTTTGGACACGTACCATTTTAAAAATGTATAAATTGAGTGAAAGAGGAGTTTGCTTCAGTTAACCGGACAAAGAGAAGTTTCCACAACCTGTGTGGATCCATTGACTGAACGTCCCACAGAGCAGCTGAAGTCTCAATCTGTCAGACAAGTTTAACAAGTACCATTAGAGATAATCATGAACTTCAAACTGACAGATCAGTAAAGGCTTGATGAGCAAAGGATTAATGAGGCCAAGGTGAAGAAATGATTTTCATCCTGCTTTTAAAAGTATAATCAGTAAAATACAGCAATCAGCTCTTTAGTAGCACCTAGTGGCTACAACAGGGAACTACAACAACAGCAAACAGACATTGCTGTCAAATTTTTGCATGTTCAGCTGAGCTGCTCTGCAGTGAGTCTCAGGACTTCATTCACTGCAAGTTCACCAACTGAGAACTCCATTTTCCGTTTAATCACACAGTACCAAACAGTAGTTCTCTCTGGGAAACTTAACTTTTTTGGAAAGAATTCTGAAAAAATTGTATATTCTGCAGCATGTCGAAGATTATTATTATTATTATTAGATCATTTGTGCTCACCAATTTGTGGAATCAGTAATTTGATGACCAAGCAACAAAAACATACGCACAAAAAACTGCATTTTGGACCGTACCATACATTTTACCTGCCAACATGACAGCACACAGCCACGTCCCCATCAAGGAGTAAATGAATCATGTGAGGTGGTGTCACTTGAGCTAGCAGTTAGAGAATAAGTCACGTTGGGCTGAATCTGTTCCTGAATACAAACACACTGGACGCACATGCACTTCCGATTGAAATATACTGCTTGTCTGCACGTTTCCACACACATGCAGCAGCTGCAATTCATACATTTTGGACTTTGCCACAGACGTGCGACCCTTGCTACAATGCAGATGTGTAAACTATAATTTGAGCTTCAGTATGTGTCATGTTGAATCAAGTGCACAGAGCACAGGGGATGGTTAAGTTTGAAGCAACTTGTTTAGTCATTACAACAACAAATAAACTGAAATGTCCAGCAAAAATGTTCTGTGCTAACATTTTATGATTAATTTGTGCAAAAAGCCAGCAAAAATATCACTGATTGCACCTTTAACAAGCAGAAAGGGCTCTTCATAAAACTACCTGCTCTGCTAATCACACTCCAGCTTCCTGTCAGATTTGAGTGAGATATATGAAAATCAAGCCCGCAGACACTGACTGTACATACACACCAAGATTCAGATTATTCTGTCACATTTGATTGTTTGCTGACAGAGCTGCTTCATAAGATTACTATTCCTCCATCAGCCAGGGGAGGGGGTCACTGGTTGTGGAAACTTAACCCTGCTGTCCGGTGTGTGCAGTGAGTTTACAGTTTACTGGTGCATAGTTATGGAGCCAGTGCTATGAACAACCTCTGTGGCAGTCGTATTCAACAGACAGACGTTACGGAAGCTCGGCCCAGAGAGGGAGCCAAGCAGGACACAACACATGTTGATGGAGCGCTTGTGGTTTGGCTAAAGTGACGAGTTGACTTTGATGCATTTGATTTGGCAACAGCAGCGACTGCAGCGCTGATTGCTGTAAAGAAACGAAGCTGTGAGATATTGTAAACTTCTTCAAGTGAGAGTCTAATCTGTAGGAGTGCATGTGAGGCTGAAAACCCATAAAACAAGACAGAACCAGAGAGCTCTGATATGGCACAGCGACGCCTTGGCTGGGAAACATAAAGGTGCCGATTGCAGCAGTGGAGAGACAAGTTACCTGTAAAAGTACCTGTTGGTTCAATGATGAGCAGCGAGTGAGACAGCTAGAAATGTCTGGGCTTCTTGTCCTATCATTAGTTTGAAATAAAACTGACAACAGCGGGACAGCATCATACAGCCAGACCTCTGGCCAATCAGCTGTAAGCTGGTCGACACTCTTCAAATGCGCCTCTCCTGCTGCACTGCTTCAGGTAATCAAGTTGTGGTTGTCATGGTGTGTCATGGCAGAAACGTCAACATCGCTAAGTAACAGCTGAACAGTGTTTGCAGCACTGACACTCAAAAGCTCAAAAACCAAATGAGAGTGCCAAAGGTCAGATCCTCAGTCTGATCAGTGAGTACTTTGAGAAGCAGAGGAGAAAAGGCTGCATTTGAAGAGAAAAATCCTCTGGACACTGTCGCCATCTCTTCGGACTGACGCAGGAGTACCGATCCCTGTCAAAGACCCAGCACAAAGTTTTTCAAACACAAAGTCTGAAGGATGTCTGGTTACCAGCCAGAGCAGGCCAACACACCAAACGAGCTGAGGTGAGACCAGGACGCTCCCTGCTCAACACCAGGAGCAAAGGCAGAAACGGACATAACGGCTGAACTGAGATCAGCTGGATTTGGGTTAACGGTGCGAAGGCAGATTATCCGGGAGGCAAAACAACACTGAGAAACCTTGTGACGGCGAAGAACGGCGGAGATTATCCATCAACTCAAGACTCACTCCTACACTGCGTTTAAAAACAGAAAAGGCACACGGCGAAGAACAAAGATGGGAGAGGAAGAGGAGGGAAGGTAGTTTACAGACAGTAAAGCAGAGAGACCAAACATCTCGTCTGAGAGATCAGAAAGACAGAGGACGAGGGATGAGGGCAGGTGAGTGGAAACCATTTTCAGGGAGCGTTCTCTGCAGCTAGGATTTAGTTTCGTCTATAGCAGCGGGCCCAGGTCCTCACCCTCACTCTGGGTTTTGGCAGGAGACTACATTCTGGGGTCGGGTCAGCGAGATGGGGGGGCCGGGCCACTCGAGAGTCAGACATCACCTCCTGTAGGTCCACAACACCAACACCATCCCACTCCAAAACGTGAAGAGAGAAACCGTACAAACATAAAAAAGGAGACGTTTTCAAAGAGTCATTTTTCATCGCTTCAGAAGGAAGTGCTCAACCCCTCCTTGTTTGAGAAATTAAGGTGCAACTTGCGGAGGAAGATAAAATAAAAATGTCCTTTATGGCAGTCTCATACAAACAGAGACAGGAGGAGCAGGTACGCGCCCCCCTGCCAACACACCCCACCTTCTTCCAGCCAGTTCCTCCGGGTCCAATGTGGTTTCAGCGTGGAGGTGGAGAGGGCGGGGTCAGAGGCTGGGACGCCCCGTCATGTAAGGCCGTATCTGGCAGTTCGGCAGGCAGGCGGGAGGGGGGGCATGTTAGAGGTCCAGGGGTGGGGTTAATGTACAAAGATGTGCCTCAGTAGCTCATCAGCAGACGGCCGCTGCTTGGTCTCTACAAAGATCCGTTTGAGGAACTCTCGGCAGTGGTCCGACACGTGGGCAGGTAGCACAGGGTTGGTGGGCTGTGTGGCAATCTTAAAGATGGCTGCCATGGCCTCAAACTCGGCCCACGGGGGTCGCTGTGTCAACATCTCCACTACAGTGCAGCCAACACTCCTGAGGGCGAAAAACCACATTTTTAAAGGAATGAGAGTCAAATAGAAAAACACAACATTAACTTTCCAGACAAAAAGAGCACAGGCAGTGTTTCACTTATCAAAACCTCTTTGTACTAAATGTGGCTGCTGTTAAGTCCATCATCACCTCACTAAATAGTCAGAAATGTAAGTTGTAGTGTCAAAGGCCAGGACTTGTATGTGGTCTCACCAGATGTCAGCCTTCCTGCCGTAGCCCTCTCCACTGATCACTTCTGGGCTCATCCAGTAAGGGGTGCCGGTCACAGACATGATGCCTGTTCCTGAGAGACAGATGGTCTGCAGCCGTCGGCTGGCCCCGAAGTCTCCCAGCTTCACGTTACCCACAGAGTCTCGAAGGATGTTGGCCCCTGAACAAAGAAGAGAAAAAGTCGCGCTGAATGTTCCTATACACGCAGCTTTCCACCTTTAGATTTGAACATGATGTATATTCCTGACCATAACTTGATTTTTGTTCCTCAATTTTCTAAAATAAAGTCAGATGGCAAACTGCTACAAGTAGAAGCATTTTGTGGATCACCAAAGCCTGGCAGCAGCTACAAAGAAAACAGGATAAAATGTCCACCTCACCTTTGATGTCTCTGTGGACAATCATGTTGCTGTGCAGGTAGGAAACCCCCTCCAGGATCTGCCGGGTGTAGCGGCGCGTCACGTTTTCCGTCAGCGCTCCATACGACTTCAGCTGATCCTTAATGGAGCCCTTGGGGCCACAAAAAAGAAAAATCTCGCTTTTCTTGTTTTTGTTCCACATTTGTGCAAAAACAAATATTGGGAGATACATCAATGTCTTATTTTTCATTTTACTCTGAAATTTTATTATTACATTGTTATTGTTATGAATGTGAAACGTGGCCCATCGACCTAGTGAACAAGAGTTTCACATCTCTGCTTTGGGACGATAAGTGAGCAACAATTTGTACATGAAATAGTCTTTAAATGATTTTTTGCTCAATGAATCCTTAGCATTTACTTCAATTTAACTACAAGTAAAAGTAAGTGAGCACTCACGCCAGGCATGTACTCCATGAAAATGGAGAGCGTTCGCTCCATCGTGTCTCGCAGACAGCCGTAGTACTGGACAATCCGCTCGTGGCACAAGTTCTTCAGGAGCTGGATTTCACACTCTAACGCACTCACCTCCTAAATGACAGAAAAAAACCTGATCTTTTCCTGCTGTGCTCTTGTTTGTCCACCTTTAACTCATGACACACACAGGCTGTGTGACAACAAGCAGTCCTACATGTCTAAGAAAAGACACAGCAGACTCTCACCTTGCTGGTCTCCGGACTCTCTGGGTCAAACTGGACCTGTTTGACCGCCAGTTCCCGGCCAGTATCTGCATCATAACAGAGAAAAACCCGTCCGAAGGCCCCCTGTCCCAGGAGCTTTCCGAGCCGCCAGTTGGTTGGGGCACGTGGAGCTGGACACGTCATACAAACATGAGATACAATCAAATCACTGGGAAAAAAAGCAGAGATGCTCTGTGCACCTATTGTACTGGCCAATAAAATCAACACCCAACTCACAGCGACTGGGCGGGCTGATGTCCATTACAGACAGGGTTGGAGCAGCAGTTGGGTTGGGATTGGGTTCAATGTCACTTCCCCTCCGCGGCCTCCTGGTGGGCCCCGGGGCCTCCTCTAGGTCTGGGGTGAAGACACTGCTGCCGCTGCTGGTGCTGGGCGACTGCTCGGTCGGGCTGAAGCTGACCGGCGAGCGAAAGCCGTGAACCTGCGTTCGCCGAGCTCGAGGGAAGGTCTTCCTCCCTGCCGAGCAGACGAAGAGAAGAAGAAACAATCAGGAATATGAATACAGTCTGAAACATGCAGTCGTCATATTGTTTGGGCGTCATTAAGGACAAATGACCCACCATCACTGTAATCTTGGAGACCGAAGGGAATGCCATATCGTCGAGGGTACGTTCCGCCTTTTCCTGACTTCTCAAAAACTGGGATGTCGTACTCTAGAGAGGAAGAGGAGGCTGATGAAGAACCCAAAGCAATATCATTTATGAGTAAAGCGTGGCAGTATTTTGGGTTTAGGGTTAATTGACTTTTTCTTTATGGGGAGAATGTAATTTAATAGACTTTAATAGACTCAGAAGCTGAAGACCAGGAGAGTGTTTATTCATCAGCTATTAAAATGTTTCTCAATCAGTTTTCAAACCTGGAAAGTCCTGGTGGTTGTCTGGGTAGCTCTGTGCTCGGGGCATCCTCGACTTCGGGTAGTCACTGCAACATTAAAACAAATGCAAAAAACAACATTGACTATCGTCGTGCAGTTTTGTTTCATATTACATGGATGTCAGTTGCCTATATTTTCTACATAACTCATGTACGTTTTATGTTTATTACCCTCATTTATTGAAAACAATCAATTGTAAACACAAAAGCTGCCCTTTATCTGTTGTCCCCATAAGTATATTGCTGTATGAATAAAATGCTGAGGTCCCGACCTGTCCAGTGGGCTGTCTAAAGAGGGACAACTTCCAGATGCTGAGTTTTCTGGACTGCTCATGGACAGCGGGTCCAGCATCTGAAGAAAAGAAAGAAGGGAAAAAAACATCTCATACTCTCAATTGTCACATCTTCTTCAGCACAGGAGTCTCAAAGCAAAACAAAATGTGCTACAGTTGTCATTTAAGAAAGACAAAAATTCATCAAAGATAACACATTTCAGCATAGTCCAGCTTGACTTTGGCATAATAATTTACACTACTGTATCAAAATCAGAGCATCCCATGAATCATCTTCCCCATTCAAATAAACACTAAAGTCAACACTCCTAAGCGGTGGTACCTGGTCCATGCTCTCAGGAATGAACTCTCCCTCGCTGTTGATGCTGGTGAAGGAGCCGTTCCTTGCCACCTGCTGGAGTGCATCGGGAATATATCCTGGAGGAGGGGAGCTGCGGTCCGTTGAGTGGGAGCCTGAATTTCGTTGGTGCGACATCAAAGAGAAATATTTTTATGATTCACGTCTAATGGACAAACTTGTGTGTGAGTGACAGGAGCTAAATGCTTTGCATTTATTTTGCGATAAAATAATGACCTGAATTTTGAGTTTGCTTCATGCCTGTGCATCACTATCTAAAACAACTTTGCTCCAGTCTGGCCATGAGATATTATTCACCTATCAAAGCCAGCATACTCTTCTTGTCAGCAACCCTGAAGCCTGTGTTGTCCAGCTCCTCGTGGGACGGCAAGAGGTCCATATTGGAGGAGGTGTTCTGGAGAAACAGAAACCAAAACAGAAACAATCTGAACAACTAAACTAAAAAGGCTCTGGTCTCTTCAAATCATCAACAGTTCTCTGTATATGTCAATTGTATAGAGGCCAAGTATAAAAGTTAGGATTAAAATCAACATAGAGGATTGCTGCTGACCTGAGAGGAGATCTGGAGCACAAGCAGGATCTTCAGGCTCTTCATGTGAACGCTGCGATCCAGCAGCTCCACAGCCTTGTCTAAGTCGTCCTGAGTGGTCAGTGGAATCACCAACTGCAAGGAGGAAAAACAACGTTGGTGTAGATTGACATTTTTTAAATATTTCATTGAATATCAGTATTAAACTTGAATTACCGTAAAAAGGTTCACATAAAATAAATTACATAAAAATGTGCAGAAAATCTTTCCACTTCATACCTCATTGTTGGTGTAGTGAAGGTCCATCGTCTGACCGAAAGCCACTTTAGCTTTCGCCCTCAGGTCGTCCAGTTTGACAGGTCGAGGGAACTGCAAGATCCTACAGAGAAGAATAGAGGTCAGTAGTCAGGAGGGCACAGCTACAGGTCTGCACTGACAACATTAAAGTGGTGAACCTGGTCTCACCTCTTTTCCCCTTTGAACTCAAACTTGACTCTGACATCGTTCTGTTGGAAAGACAGTCACATTAAATTCATCAACAATGAGTTTTTACAAGAATGAGAAAGGTGAAAATGACTTGTTTCATTGAACGTTGTTGTTCATTTTGTTATTTTTCCCTCCAATGGCACTTTATGTTCTCTGACTAACATTTTTCTCAGCATCATGTTCATTTCTTTCGGAATGGTTACCTGGTTCTTGGGTGAGGAGGCTTTGGGTTTGCCCAGGTCCGACAGGAACATGGCAGGACGGCTAGAGCGGTGCAGTTCGGCCAAGTCCTGCATGATCGAGTTCAGCGCCTCCTGCTCATCTGAGTGACAACACCATTTCAGTTTATTGATCAAAGTAAGATTTAAAAAGGGAAATTGCATCAGCAAAACTGGACAAATGTTACTGTGAATTAACATAATTCAGGCAGTCACAAAAACAGAAAACACACACTTGAATCTGAAAAAGGCCAAATATAAAAAACTGAATGCCAATTACAGTTTAGTCAAGTACACACTTTTATTGCTTCGTAAAGATGGTTTGAGACTCTTGATTTCTTGGTTGGATTTCGTTTGACGTAAATTGAGTAACACGAGTATCAAAATTCTTCTTCTCAATAACAAATGTTATTGCCTCTGCAGATATGCGCAGTATTTCCTGCAGTTCTCTTGCAACGTTTAAACATTTATTGTGTTTCCAGACATAAATCAGTCACACATTATCTTTGACTTACACTTGTAAGTACATAACACAAGGGATTACTGTGAAGCAAAGATGTCAAAGAAACACTGCTCAGGGAGAAAAAACATTCCTGGGGTTGTAGGTCTGACAAAAGGAGAAGCTGGCTTACTGCCAAACAGTAACAGTATCTTAAAAACACACACACATACCCATCATCATGGCACGGCGATTGACCCAGGAGGCCAGGAAAGAGGATTCTCCCATCAAAGGGATTCCTTTCTCCTGCAACGGCAAAAGGACAACATAAAGCCTGACATGCAGCTGATCAGGACACAAGTTTGAGCCTGAAGCTGCTGACTGATCAGCAGATCTGTAAACAGTGACTCTGAGCCACCTTTCTCCTACACAGGCTCGAGGAATATGGAAAAATAATTCGCACAATAACTGAAAAGCATTGTTCCACTACTGTTTTAATCACAGTATCTGTTTAAGTAGAGAGAAATAATTCAAATGAAAGTTGTCTAATTGGTGTTTGTCACAAACAGTTGCACGGTGGTGGGACATGAAACTGTGAGTGTCCAGCTGTGTCCAAAAGAAATTTGGAAGAAGTTAGACATCTGATTTAGTAATTTCATTATTATGTTAACTCACAAAGATAAACTGCTCATTACCAATCACAATTCTGTATGAAGAAGTTGCACAGTAACTATTCAAACAATTAGTTCATTTATTTCCTTATTAGTTTACGAAAAGTTTTACTGTGACCACTTCGTTTTGATGATCGTACAGTTGGTGTTATGACACACACAATACACTCAGTTGCGAGTTTATTAGATCCTGTAGCTAAAAATAAATCTGATAGGCAGCCCTGCAATAAATCCTATCTTCATGAAGGTTACAATGTTCAGTGTTTGGATGAAATTGTTTAGAGAGGTGCTGATTTAAATCTACTGTCATTTTGGAGGCTGAAATTGATTGAGCTGTTTGAGTGAATGGAGTTGGTGTGAATGGCATCTTTCTCATTTTTTTTTTCCAATATTGTGTCCAACCCATTTATATGGCTGATGTTAGACTATTAGTTTAAGCAAGGTGTGCCTCCTAAACCCAGCACGCTGAGTTTATATACCAGTGTTGCAACATTAAATGACATTCCCAGTGATAGAGGATTTTAGTACAATGTGAAGTCAGTACTTTTGAAAAGCAAAAGCAGTAAGAAAACTCAGTAAAACCACAAGTCTGACTCTAAACATGATGAAAGTGTTAAAAATGTACAAACAGTATCAAAAGTAAATGTACTCGTGTACAAATGCCATGAGCATTATTTAAGAGAATATTGATTTATAAATTCTTGTGTACTTAAGTTTACAAATATGTATAAAATTTCCTAAACTGATCATGTTTTGTCTGTAAAGTCTTAATCTGCAAAGTAACATAAAGCCATAAGCTTTCACTGATAATAAAATAAATCATTGCCTGCAGCCCTTCCTGTAACATTGTGTGGGAAATGTTATCAGTTTTTCTTCTGCACAATCATCAACAGCTGTCATAATATTTCTGTTGAGTTATCAGTGTGAAGTCGTGATGTTATCATGCAACACTACAGACACAGACTCTGTATCAAGAGACTGAGTCCAGAGAGTCTGCACATCTAACCCTGGACAGTCAAGATGGCTTCTGGAGCTGATCAAATATTGCTGATCAGAGTCTACATCATCGCTGATTGATCACTGTCTGCAAGTGACGTAAAATCTGACTATTCAATCACGTTGATGATGGTGGACTGTGACATTAACGTTAGCTTAGCATTTGAGATTTTCCGACCAAAATACGTCTTTTGCAAACCACTGTGTCGAGCTGACGAGCTAGCCATCCAATGTCACTGGTCACAGCAAAGTTGATACCAACAACACCGCCACTGTTATGGCCTTCTGTGGCACATAATTAGCTTTAAATTAACTTGCTAGCGTTAGCTGAGTAGCTCTGCAAGCTAAAATTGACGAACAACTGTTGCTAGCCAATTTGGCGTTACGAACTCCGCCAAAACGTGTTTAATGAACGATGTTGAATCTTGAAATACGACCAAAACACACACGGTTAGCTGCACATATCTAGCTAATAAGAGAAGCTAAGTGGCTAATGCTAGTCGAGAGTTCCGTGTACATCGAGCTGTCAGGCCGGGGAAGTTGTCAAGCTAAGCTAATGCTAATGTTAACTAGCGGCAAAGCTATTCAAAGCTCTCCTAAAAAGCAAACATTAAACGAACAAACGAAAGGGTTCAACCTCACATTTTCATCTGTGTCATCTCACCTGGTGGTTGGTTTGATTTGTATTCACTTCCTCATCCACAGGGCCGGTGACAGGAGCCCCGGGCCCCGCGGAGAGCCGCTAGAGGAAGCAGAAGTTTGGCAGTCCGCTCCCAACTTCACTCGAGTCCTGCTGGGCCACGACGACGAGGCCCGACGGCTGTCAGTTCAGCCCCGTGGATCTCTCCAGGCGGATAAATGACAAGATGGTGGCTTATCCAACAAAGTAACTCCGTGTCTGGGCGGTGATAAAAGAGCCAAAGTTAATCGACAGCTTTCATTTTGTTGCACTTTACAACCTGGTTGACGGTCGCTTCGCTCGCTGTTGCCCTCACTTCAGTCAAGTTAGTGGATATTGGACAGATGGCTACCGGAAGTGTGTAGATTTTACTAACAAATTAAAATCACAAAATGTATTGCCTTGGGAAAAACCCTTGTTGCACATTGTATATTTTATGTTGACAGTTACTAACCGGATATGTCATTTTTTATTTTGGCTCACTTGACAGGTCTTAACCCAGAAACCTCGTTGGAAGAGTCCAACAAAAACACAACCTGTGATGTCAGAGAACTGTTTTGGTTTCCTGGATCACGATTGAAACCTGTCAAATCAATACATTTGATAGATTTTATATTATTTATTTCATAGAGCACATTCATGGCCAATTCCAGCATGAACCATGAGAACCTTTGAACCAGAAAACTTTCTTGTCAGAAGACATAATTTATGCAATGAGCATTATTATTGCGTTTGTTCATGTGGATAAATCATTGATATTTTATAGCTATGAAACTGTTTGTATGCAACCACGCCTCCAAATTCAATAGGACTGCAAGCTGCTGTCATACATTGACAGACAATTAATTTAATACACAGACCATCTAAATTTATGTGGTCAAAAAATGACACAATCAGAACCACATACCAAAAAACTTACAAAAAGTGATCCAAAGTAATTTAATCAGGAAGCTGTAAAATAGACAATGGAAATGCTAAATATGGGCTAGAGGAGACTAGAATGGGTCAAAATGATAAACCAAATTATTCAATTACCAGCATGGCTGCAAATTACATATAGCCAAAATCTGAGCAACATTTTGCATCGACATTACAATAGTAAAAGAGATGAGTGAATATTTCTGGTTAATTTTTACAAAAGGATCAATTGATATCAGTATTGGCAAACTGTGAAATAATAACTTGAGTTGAATAAATGGTGTGCAGAATTTTAAAAGCCTAATAAGAATAGAATGGATTGGATTTCTTTCTTTGTGCACATTTTGAAACAATTATATCAATGAAATTGTTTGTGGTTTGAATTGGGTGGTTTGAAGTTAAGAATTGCCTTTTTTAGAGTGAAAGTGCACATTATCATTAAACAAATTACCATGAGAGTGCCAATTTCTAGCCAGCTTACATCTATTTCGATGCTTTAATGTTTTGAGCTTTAATGCCATGAAGGCTGAAGTTGTGTACAAAATAAACGCCTTCTATATTTTTATTTTGAAAGAAACGATCTACGACGTCACTTCCGGTTTATGCCGAGTTCTCACAACATCAAGCTAAAGCTGCGACTGGAAGCTAACGTTACATCTATTGTCAATATATTTTTGTCAATACACACAGAGGAAAAACATGTCAGATACGGTAAGATACAACCTTTAAAGAGTCATTGTTGTTTTTACTCTGTGCGAAACTGAGAAAGAGTCTGATCAGTGTTGTTGTGGCTGTTGCTTCGTATCTGGTTATTTAATATGCTAACTGTTAGCGTTAGCTCATGTAGCTTCAGGCCCTGAACTCACTGCTTATTTAGCTCTTTAGCTTCGCAGCTAGCTGCGGTTTCAGTTCATTTTCAAAGTTCAGCCATGAAACAACAAGGGATACCAGCATTTTGAAACCGAAACACGTAGATGTGTGAGCACCAGTCTGGGCAAACTGGTCGAAATGAAGCCTTCGGGCCTATTTGAAATGTGTTTGGCTTTGACATGTTTTCTGCTGCTGAAGTTTTTGGTTTATTTGTTGTTTTTTAGGAGACAAAACCATCCAGCCAAGACGGGGGGGACAAGAAGGATGGAGAGTACATCAAATTAAAAGTGATCGGTCAGGTGGGTCATGACTGCAGACATGATGATGGATCCCCCCTGAGCTGAACATGTAGCATTGAACATTAGCTGCTGATGAATTACTTCTCCTTCACCGACATTAAGTAATGGTTAAGATGAACATCGATTTTCCACTTCACCAAGATAACATGTGTACTTTTGTGCCAAATGTTACGTGGTTAATTCTTTATAAATGGTGCAGTAAGGGATGTCAACCAGATAGTGATATTCTGTATATGATAGCCATTGACTTAATACAATATATTTACCTTAGAGTAAATTCAGAGACACGAATATGTCTTCACGTAGCAGTGGTATTTATCTGATCTAATGCAATCTTGAGGAATCAAACAAAATCTGGGCTTTCTGAATTACATTCTAAATGAGTTGGGATGTGTATATGTTTGATGATGCACTTGATGGTTATTCGAAATTGTCGAAACAACAGACTGCATGATGATGTATGTTGAGTCTGTTGAGTTCACTACCTGAAATTATATTCTTTCAACACATACCGCATGCTAGTTGTTGGTTGCCTTTAAAGTCTTACCGTCATAATATTATTCACAAGTGATAAAGATGCTGTTGGACCTTGCCATCATTTCCGCTGCTCGTCATCATGACTTGCTCCTTCCGCCCACAGGACAGCAGTGAAATCCACTTTAAGGTGAAAATGACGACACATCTGAAGAAGCTGAAGGAGTCTTACAGCCAGAGACAGGTACAAGGAAAGGGGGAAATTAGCACCACCCACTCCTTTTTGCTGAAGGACAGAAGTTTGATTCTCAGCCACAAACAAAGCACCGAGATATACCTCCATTTTTGAATACAAGATTTTGAACTTTGGGATTTACAGATTAGCTTTTTGATGTTTAGTTCCAACAGCACCAGAGGCCATTATTTCTGACTGCTGTGTGTTGGTGTGTTTCTTGCAGGGTGTCCCAGCAAGCACGCTAAGGTTTCTGTTTGAAGGACAGAGAATCGCAGACAACCAAACTCCAAAAGAGGTAAACTTTTCTTTCTTGACTTGAGCGTCCCTTTGTGCTTTTTCTGAAATTTCTATTGATCTACCGTGTTGTGTGTTTCTTTAAAGACATACAAGTCTGTCTCCTTTTTTAATAATTCCAAGGATCCTAAAAACTGCAGTTATGACTAACACGATGACCCGGGTTACTGTGCTATATAATACAACAAGTGTTATACACACACAGGGGTTGACTCTGTCATTAAAACATTTCTCTCTTCTGTTGTGTGTTCCTGTCAGCTGGGAATGGAGGATGAGGACGTCATTGAGGTTTATCAAGAACAGACCGGTGGACTTTGGAATGATTAAACCTCCTGCATTTCTAAATTTTTTTTTTCTTATTTTGTATTTTATTTTGTATGTATGTACGTATTTTTCGTTCTGTTTCAAACCATCTGGATCAAAACCGACTCTATCAGGGCTTCCATGTGTGAGGGCAGGAAGGTGAACAGACTGAGGTAAGGAAAAGGACAAGCGGGTCTCTGGTTCTCTGAAGTGCAGGGATGCTCATGTTGTTGACTCGAGCAATAGCATTCAACGTGAGTGTTATACACAAATTTACACAGACAAACATCTTGTTTATGTTTGTTTTTTGTCACGTGTTTTTGGGATGTCAGCCGAAGCAAATAATGTTATCAAAGATCAGTAAAGGAATAATTCACTCAAAAATGATTACAGTCGATAAGTGAAGTTATCACGAGACAATATCACACAGTGAGTGCACTCATATTGCTTTGTGTCAACCTTCTCCAAAAGAATTGAAGGGCCAGAGAACACATTTTAGTAATGATCCTATAAGAACAGTCCTTGAATTTTAGTGATCTGAAGCCAAGCATTTGTACTTGGGGTCCAAAAAGCTAAATATTTACTTCTTTATCTTCTAGATTTTAGCAACTCCTCTGCACCCTGTTTTGGAAAATATTACCAATTAATTTTAAACAGCTAAACTCAAATTTTACACGATAGAAAATGCCAAGATGTGATGTCTTCTGTGGGCAAGCAGCTTAGAAGCAAAACTTCAGGTGCATTTTAGGATTTTTGAACTTTGAGCACTTGAAGATGCTATGGCTTTCAAATTCGGTGATCATGAAATATTTGACTATTGGAGCTACTATTGGAGAACTTGAGACTCTACGACAAAAACACATAAGTCCTTTTGGGCTTTAAGTTTGGGTCAGCTGAGCAGATAATATCAGAAATAGATTTTTGGATGCACTATTCCTTTAAATCTGTGTCGTGTTGGAGTAATTAAAAACTGGCATCATCTTCAATTTCCCTTGTACAGGACATTGAGAAACAAGTTTGCTTGAACTTCTGTTAAATGTGTTGACAGAGGACTTTGGCACCAAGTTAGACGTCAAAGATGCAGTTATTTGCACGCGAGGCAGTTCATTCCACACATCTTCTGTCTGACATTCAGGGCATTTAGCAGACATTCTTACCAGAGAGAGGATTAACTTTGACTCAGTCTGAGTGCATGAGCAGCTGAATGACAGCGGTCTCTCTCTGTAACTCCTCAGTACCACACATAAAAGGAGTTTGTCAACCTTTGTATCTGTAGATTTGAATAATTTGCATTTACAGCCTCTGTGTGCCATGTTTGAAGAACTGCACCCTCATGACATTGTAAAATTCTAATAATTGACCTGATACGGTAATATTTGAGATTTTAAACACATTTTCAAATGATAATTGTGCTTTACTTGTATATGTTGTATTCAGTATTAGAGTGTGTTTGAAAGATATGCCATATGTATCTCCAGTGTCGTCTTTTATTTATATTTGAGGGGTTCATTCTGTACTGATATATCTAAATATATACCCGTTATGGAAATATTTTGCTTGCTGACAGTCACACAGTATTTTAAACTCAGATGATTCTGTCCTCCAGCAGTTTGTTCAAGGAAAAATCTAGTCAGAAAAGTAATCTCCAAACAGTGACATGTGAAACTGTGGTGTCAGCGCTTGTTTTAAAGCTTTTCTTTTTGTGTTTGGAATGAAATTCTTAATCTGTGTACTGTATGAAGTTCCTCAAGAAGGTTAAGATCATCAGCAGCCCCAAACTGTGTCATCTTTGAAATCGGTGTGAGATGATGAATAAGAAACAAATATTTTTGCATGATGTAGAGGCTCAACTCCTGAAGACTGAAACAACCAACAACTTAAAGAGATGATGTCTGGTTGTTTCAGTCTTTACCAACATTCTAAATGTCATGTTAAAGCTGTAGTGGATGATGGTTGAACCGCACCTCTGGGACACTTTTGCTTTCAGTGCACTCAGTATGAATTCAGAAGCATGTCAGCTATTTTCTACTGCCATACATGAGGCTTGGCAAGCAGCTTTAAAGGAAAGAATAATCCTTTTCTGAGTGACAGGAAGCAGTGATCATCTGTGTCCCAGAGGTGTGCACACTGTGCAATAAAAACAGTATGTAAACTCTCCTTAAAAGTACATTATTTCCTCAATTGGATTTTCTCAACCTGACCGGCTGTTATCATCTTTCCTTCGTGCGTCAGTGAACGGCTCAGGTGATCTCCACCCAAACCCCCGGGCAGGAAGGGCTGTGATTTGAGCCATAACACTGATCTCAGTGAGGTGAAGGGACTGTTCATCATTAGAGGAACATTGATACAGATGGTTTGAAATTCTGGAGATGAGCTTTTTGCTTTTTTTGAATAAAATATTTAAGAAAATGCAATTCTTTGTATATTTTCTGCTTCCTTCTGTGTCTATTCTTGTAAAGGTTTCATTTGTAGGAACGTAAAAGTTCACTAAAGGTGTCCACATCCACAGATTTGAATTAAAGCAGTTAAACTGCAATTTGTGCCCACATAGTGAAAAATGTTGTCATTTACTTGAAATCAGGAAGCAAGTCATAATTTATAAAAATGACAGAAGTATTCAAATCAGTCAACAAATTATAATGGTAAATGTTTAATTCAATTTGTGGATATTTAAAAAAACAACACAAAACACAAAATAAATGTTACATTCATAATTTCATTTCCTGCAGCTGTCCTGTGCATATTTTATATTGCGTGAATGCAAAAATGTGCGTGCATGTAGAACAGCACTCTGTTTGTTGGCCTGTGTATATTACCAAATTATTCAGATGAAAAGCAATATAACCAAATGTACATTTTTTTGAGTGTGCATGATATTGCAACAGTTACAACAGCACTGCAGAGTTAGATCAAATATTTGTCTGAGGCACAGATGCATTGGCATTAAGTTTATTTTCTGTCAAGAGATGAGTCAGTTCATCCTCCCCCAGAGCATAAAATCAGATGAGTCACGATGTGTTGTGTTTTTCCAGAAGTTGACTGAGAAAGTACCTTGCTTTAATACTAGTTTGTGTAAACAACTTTTTTTAATTTTTTTCTCAATTTGCAAATGAAAGTCTTCATATTTAAAAGTCATCGTTCAGATTAGTTTCTGTAAGTTTCTGTGACTTCTCACTTTCACATTAAAGTTTATGAGTCAGTCGCAAAAGTACTGATCACACGTGTTCATGAGACTCGAATGCTGCGTTATCGTTCCCCCTGGAGCTTGTTAAAGCTCCCCGGCTGTCAGTCACAGATTGTACAGGTAAGTCCAGGTGCACCTCTTCTCTCAGAGACAGCTGGATTCTGGGCTGTGACTTCACTGGTAACCTGTATGTACAGAAAATAATCCCAGAGACAATCATTAGGACCGTCCCCACGATCCCCACCCCGATCCCGCTCCCCACCTGTTGAGAGTCGGGGGCCGGCGGCATTTTAAACTCATGGGGGAACTTAATGGTCTGATTGGTCAGCACTGAGCTCAGGTTCCACAGTAGCGGTATGAGTGACATCACAGCGGCCAACAGACACAGCACACCAGTGGTGATGAACGCCGAACGGATCGGCGTCTTCTTCTCCATCCAAACGTAAACTTTCCTCAAGGCATAAACCCCGCCAGCGTTCCCACAAAGCCCCACGAGCAGAGACAGGAGCATGAGAACCTGACCTGCCACGATCTCCGGGGGCGTGAAGGCCTCCGTCAGGCTGATGTATTTGCAGTGCATGACCCTAAAGCCAGGGGTCACCAGGGTGTGGCTGTTAAAACAGGCCCGCCAGATGCCCACCCAGGCCACCCCAGAGCTGATGACCTCCGTGTCAGACACCTGCCAGACTCTCCACTGGATGAGTCCAAGGGCCACGCCGGTGAGCGTCCAGCCCATGCAGCCCAGCCAGAGGGCGCAGAGCTGTGCGTGGGCGGAGTGAGCGAGGTAGGCCATAGCAGTGGAGCCTCGGGTTACAAGGAAGTCCTGATCCCACCCAAACGTGGCATCATCAGGAGGTGAAAGCCAGGTGGAAGGTGTCACCCCTCAGCCGTGCTGTACGAATCAAACTTCATATCCAGCAGGAGATCTCTGTGGCTGCAGCTGCTTCACCCCCTCGCTCTGTATTCACTCTCTCTCCTTCTCGCAGGTCCCTTTTTTTCCTGATGCTCTCTTGTCACCTGGGCAACCTGGCAAACAAGCACCTGCAGCTCCCTCTGAGAGGACAGAGACACAGACACAGGTGTTCATGAGCGAAAACCAAACACCTCTTCTTTTATTGGCATCACGTTTACACAGGGATCATGTTTGTATCAGTAAGTTTCATGAAGCCTCGTGACGTGTGACTGACCAACAGGTGGATCTGCACATCCCCTGATTTGGTCATTTTGGAATATCACAGGAATTTCTTGCTGTTAGCTCAATCTGAAATGCAAAGTTTCTTTGTTTCTGCTCCCGTTGTTTATGAACCTCAGATGGAAACTTACAAAACGCATCTTTAACTTAACTGTAAATAGTCACAAAATGTGATGTATAGAATTTGCGTACAGGGGTATGAATTGTCCATTTTTTGTGATGCTCAGCAAAACAAAAACATCAGAGAACTCATATCTGCCATTATCTTTCTTATCAGTTCCATCACTTCAAGTGTAAAAATGTAAATCATGATAAAAATTGCTCTTCAAAACACAAAGTTTGCACAAAAGACTTCTGCAGATTCTTATCATTTAATTCCAAAATGATAAGCTGACACCTGCACTATATATGATTCATCACATAAGATTAAAGCAGGTTTAAAAGCTTTCACATTAAATCCATTAAGTAAGTCATCTCTTACCTGAGGGCTGTTTTGTCGAGCACCTTGTGAGCCGTCCTTAAACTCTGAAACTGAAATCCTTGAACAGGAAGGTTTCTTATACAGGCACAACACTTCCTCATCTTGCCACTAGTGACTTACATACAGTTTTCCATCATGTCAGGAAACTGTTAATGATTGACAGACTCTGAGGCCGAGGCAGGGTACTATTGTTACTGTAATTTAGTTTTTATGTGTAACCTTGTTTCAACTCACTTTACTTTCTTTTCTTTATAGAGCTTGACCACATTTCAACTTATCACAAATCCAACTGTTTGTATTTAGATTATTGTAAATTGCAGGTTTGCAGACAAAATGTGATTCTTTTACATTCTTAGTAATAATGTAGTTCCAAAGAGAGTCAAATTTATGTTGATTTAAATTTAGGACAGTTGTTTTTTTAATTTAATATTCATATAGAACGTATGGATGGATGGATGGATGGATGGATGGATGGATAACATCCTGATCCTGATCCTTTTTCTACGAGGTACAGTAAAGGTGCTGGAAGAGGTCCTGGCATGGAGCTGTAAAACTATGAGATGATGTTGACTTTACTATTTCACTGAGTTGAGCAACAGACGAACGTACGTCATCAGAGATTGTAAACAGCAGGAAACGTTTGTGCATCTTCTGCATCTGTATTTTCCTGGGTTATGAAAGACTTGCTGTGAATGAGAACAACAGCTTTATGTTTTGTTCAAGAGTATATGTGCAGTATTTCTCTAATAAGAAATGAAAGTGACATAAATTGACCTGAATATTGTGGTCACGTCTACGCTGCTTTGGCATAAAATGAAGACGTCGTCCTGAACTGCACTGTTCTGGGAACAGATCTGGTGATTGTCTTCCCCCACCTGTGTCTCACCTCTCCAACCCTGCCCAACCTGAGCAAACAGCGTGAACCACTTTTGCTCGTTTCAAAGGTCGCAACATGGGATCAGCCTGATACTGAGACTGTAAACTGAAAGACAAATATGATCATTTTCATGTCAATAATAACTCGCAGTTAATGCAAGTCAGCGCAGAAAAGCCTCTAAAACAGCAAACAGTCAATAAAGCCTTGTTGTTTCAGGTAAACCTCTCTCAAAGAGAGCCAATCAGCGTTCTTTTGACCATTTTAAATCATGGGCATATGAAGGCATCAATAAAAAAATCAGCATTTGAAAAACAGACCTAGTCTATTATTTAGAGAAATAACTAATGCAAATAAATTCTTTACATCAAAAACAAAACAAACTGAGATATTGTTCTATTGTTCTAAGCATAAAAGACTGAAAGCACAGGAAAAGTGCTAGAAAAATACAAAATACTCCAACAAGTCCAAGTGACCTGTTCCAGTAACAAAAACCGACCTACATTGTTAGATATAGTAAAAACAAGACTTGACCTCTCATCGTTATGATTTTATTGCTTTGAAAGTTGGTGAAGTGAGTGCACTGCATACAAGAAGTGTGTGTGGGCTGTACACAGTACCGAGGGGCATGTCTACATCAGTCCGTGAAGTTCACAGCGGTGGGAGGCTACAGTAGGCACGTCTTCAAATAAATATAAATGGAGAGAGTCCCCTGAATGGGCCAAACCAGAGTAAGGTGCTAACTTTTAGATGAACCTCCTCAGAAACTCCAGCTGTGTCTCAGTTCTTTACTGTGAGAAAGTGGAAAAAGTACATCAGTCAGGAGTTCAATGGTAAATGAACCCGTCCCGTTGTTTTTAGACGGGAGCTTCAGCTAAAAGCACCAAGTATCACTGAAAACCTGTGAGGTTACAGCAACAAAACAATTCAGGAAATATAAGTGTAGAAAACAAGTAGGAGCAACGTCTGGACTGCTGGAACAAGTCAGCATCGTCTTTACCAGAATGACGTTATCAGATTCACCTCTTGTTCTAGCAGAAATACAAGAGTTTCACTCCAAAATGAGATGCTCATCATATGTAAATGACATCTATCACCTTATGGAATAATATAAAGGAAGCGATGGTTGGCTGTAAAAGCAGGAAAGGTAACTTAATATCTCGGCTGACAAGATGATAACACCTTTACAAGCTGGTTTGTAACCGAAAAGTGATTTATAGCATTTTAGAATCAAACTTCATTTCATTTCATTAGAAAACAAAAAATACGTCATGAGTCAAAATAAATTAATGGGGAAACATTTTTCCCTTTCTCCATAGAGGTTTTCAAAAAGGCTACAATAAATTACTAGAAAATATTACTTTAAAACTTAAAACACACGTGATGATAATCAATTACAAACCCAGCCACATACAGCGGGAGAGCGAGCTTATGATACAACCTAAAGACAACAATTCAGAAACACGAATAATAAAGGGAAACACTGTCAGATGAAGAGACAAACTTTACATAACAGCTGAGAACATGATTTGGTTTGTATGTACACGTGTGTTTTCAAAGCCTGCAGTGCTTCATTTTCCCAGCATCAACTCGAGGGGGATTTGAGGTGCAAATACATACAGGGCTCAATAAAACACGATTCTGACTTTACGATGTCTAGAATCAGTGTTTCAGTATCAAACACTTTTCACATGTTTGTGGAGAATCAACACTAAACCAGGAGTCATGTTGGTGGTGTTCCTCCAACTGCAACCAGTTCTTACAAAAATAAAATGCTGGTCACTGTAAGCTTTGGTTGTGTCTGATGCCTCTGCACATAGATGTTTTTGCATTATAACTTTGGGTAACAAAAAAAAAGAAAAAAGGGTGAAAATCAGAGACGACTGTAAAGTCACTGTGCAAAAATTAGGCCTCAAAGAAGCTGTCATTTTTTACTCAACTGTCTCTAATTGATTTAGTTCCTGAGGTTTCTTAGTTCCTTAACTATTTGGTCAAACAGGGTCACATGGGAAATGTGGTATTCATTTTGAGAAACAGTAACAATACCACTGGCATGAAACAGAAGCTTCAAATGGTCTCAGCCATGAACTCAGACACAATTTATCAGTGACTTGAATATTAAAATGCTACATGTAGCACTCCGGTCTCGATCCAGGACTTCTCGCAGCATCAGAGCAGCGGCCTCTGCTCCAGCGGCAGACTGTCCACCAGGCACTTCAGCTGCTCCTCGCCCAGCTTGATCTTGTCCTCTAGTTTACGCTGCTCGATGATGAGGGCCGACTTCATCTTCACAAAGTGCCGGTAGTCGTCCAGGCTCTCCGTGTCCAGGTGGGCCTCCATGATGCCGGAAACCAGCCTCTCACGACGGTCCAGGTTCTCCTTCAGCTCCTTGGCATCCTCGTGCTGTCGCATCAGCAGCTTGCGCTTCTCTGTCAGGGTTCGCTGATGAAGCATCGACATTAGTAATTATTCAGTAGACTGGGTGGACAGCATGGACATCTTTTATGCCTAATCTGAACAGATTCAACATCTCCCCCTGCCCTCATCAGCCCGAGGCTCTCACCTTCTCCTCTGGCGGGGCGTCTTCCTCCAGGCTGTTGAGAGCGTTCTCCACCCGGGCGAGCCGCCCCGACAGCGACAGCAGCAGGCTCACCACCTTGTCCAGGTCGCCCACAAACATGCGGAACTTGTCGAGCTGGTTGGGCTGACAGAGGCGCTGCACGGTGGCCTCCACCTCGCGACCCAGAGCCTCGTTGTCCTCCACGTCCTCCTGCAGGCTGTGCCGTGCGTCCCGCAGCACCTCCAGCTTCCCCGCCAGGCTGGAGATCAGCTCTTGCTGGAGAGCGTAAAGAAGATAAACAGAGTAAAACACAAATAAAGCATTAAACAAGAAGGGAGAAAGTTTTCCTATTCTACCTTCAATGCAGGATGCTGAGCGTTAATATGACATGCTGTCCATGTGGGTGAGGTTTACCTTTTTACTGGCGAGGTCGACGTCCAGCTCGTCCTCAGAGTCCTGCTCCTCCAGCTGCTCCTGCATGTCCTTCATCTTGATAAGGAGCTCGGCTTTGGGAGCTGACGTGTTGTAGTAGGAGGAGCTGGGGACCAGGGAGGCTGCTGCCGATACAGACACGTCCTCCTCCTCCCTCCTGACACAAACACACACAGGTAAACACAGCTGAGCAGAGCTGCTGAGACATCTCTCTGTTTCAACTTTTCCCAGAAGCCGTGAAATCAGATCTGATTTTTAAAAACAAACAGAGTGATGCTGTATTGTTGTAATCAAAATATTTGAAATGTTGGACTGAATCTACACACTGGCTTGACCTTCTCTCAACACTTCAGACAAACATATATATCTGCTTGATCTATTTAAAATAGCTATAATGGCATTTGGGAGAAATACAGGTTTACCACAAGCATAGAAATAGTGGAAAGTAATCCAGGTATTTTAAAATCCATCTGCTTCTGTGACCTGCAGATGAATTTTAAAATACACTTTAAAAAACAAGCAACTATTGGAGCAGGTGGACATTCACATATTTTTGAATGGAAGAGACAGATGTGATGAGATTTGTCCACCAGAGGGCGCTGAGTGAGGGCTGGAGAGCTCACTCTGTTCTGGACTGTCCATAATCAATTCCTCTGGTGTTTCCTTTTATATAACTGTCATAGTTCATTATTGTTAAAGCCTAATTGTTCATGTGTTTTATTTTGTTTGTTGGTTCTATTTTGAATAATTGCAGAGCTCGCAGGGTCAGTGTACGACTCAAACAAACTTCAGCAGGGTCGTTACTTGAGGAGACGTCTGGTTTGGAATCTAATATGTAAATTTCAATCCCAATTACTCCACACACATTTGGAAAAATTAAAATATTTAACCGGCAGGTGGCCTTAAATGTTTTTTGCTGCTGTGTTTCTGAAGTTAATAGATGCAGCAGAAAAAAAATGAACGAATCATTTTAATGCTGGCTGTTTCAATAAAATTTCCCACCTGTCCATGCTCCTGGGGGATGAGGTGGGCAGCCTGGAGCCGGAGGAGGCCCTCCTGCGCTGGAGGGCCTCCTCCAGAATCTGCTCCTCTGTGGGGAAGAGTCCTTCCATCAGGTCCATGGTGGTCATCCTGCCACTCTGGTCCAAGATGTCCACCAGGGACTTGTCTTTACCCATGATGTCCCTGGCCAGCTCCTCTCTCTTGGCGTCCTCCTCCGAGCACCGAGCCCCCGCTGAATTCGACTCGGGGACTGACTCCTTGACTGACTCCTGAGCCGGAGCCGGGCCCTGATCGGCCTGGCGGGTGTAGGCGCTGAACAGGGACGAGGCCGGGCGCTCTGTGCTCCTCAGGGACGGGGTGTGGGGCGGCGGCTCAAAGACGCTGCAGGTTTCGCTGCTCGGAGGCAGGTAGGCCCTGCTCTCTCGCTGCGAGCTGCTCTCGGCGTGGACGATCCTCACGGGGACTTTCTTCACCGGACTGCTGACGTCCATTTCTGCTGGGAGCTTCAAATCATTTTCTGACCTGGACATGAAACAGATCTCAGTATCAAGGCCTGAAAGGTGGAGTGATGTGAAACAGCGTCCTGTTTAACTTAAGAATCTTGATCTGATACCTGTATGTTATTTAAACTACAAATTAAATATTTTTTTATTATATATAATTTTTTTCAGCATCACAATTTCACAGTTTACCTAATAAATAACAAAAATAGTAAAACAGATGCAAAAAATAATGCTAATGCTAATGCTTTTTTTCTTTTTTGGTTCCCAAACATATTTCAATTCTATATCTCGCTCAGGTGTTTTGTTGCAGCGGGGGAGATCATTTCTTATTCATCTACCTTCAAAGACACAATCTCACATTTTTCATGTCAAACTTGAGTCAAAGATGTCAATTCTCTCGTGTAAGAAAACTCAGACATCACTGATATTGTGGAACCCAGTGAACACGGAAATTGTGCAACATAAAAAAATAAGCATTGCTCCAAGTTAAGTCAGGTTCTGATTAAAACGTTAATTTTGGAAACACCATATCTTGTAACTGGTCGAGCAAAGCACAGCACAGATGGCAGAGTACGGAAAAACATTTTGTGATAAACATCAGAGTTACACAGTCGACCGTTTCTAATTAAAGGATGGATCGTACAGTCGAACTTCAATGGAAAGCAAAGGTCACAGCAGCCATGTGGCTTTAACAAAATTACAGCCTCCGCTTAGATTTGTCTCAGGCTGCAGAGGAAATCGACTACAAGCACAATCAAACCGTGGTCCTCCTCTCTGTGGCACGTTCTAAGCATTTTCAGCAGAAGTATTAATGTTTTCACAGGGACAAACTTCTTCTTGTCCATGTTCCATTCCTTGTTCCATTTGAGGTCAATCCAAGCACAAGTGTTTTTTGTAGTCTGACATTTAAGCATGATCATGAATCTTCTTGAACTCTGTTATTGTGCTGTTTATCACTGTCTGACATTCCTTCCGTCTTTTTTCTTGAACTTGTTTACCTAACATTGTGATTCAAAGCCTCCTCTACTAGAACAGAAGGGAAAAGCTTTACGTAACGAGGGGCTGTGAGGAGACCTGAAGCACTTTGGCTAAGCTGCTTACCTGAGCACTGAGTCATCCTGCACGAACACGGCCGGCGGTTTGTCCGTCAGTCTCAGCGGTGCAAACTGCGGCGAGGGAGAGCGCGCTCGATCAGCGGGAAGAGCGAGAGCGGCCGGCCAGGATGACAGCAGGGATGAAGAGGAAGGTGGCTGCGGTTGCTCCTTCTGCTCCTTGTTTTCGACACCTCCTCTGCTCATATCTGCTCCGGACGTCCTGCTGAGATGAGGGGAGCTGGCCGGGGCGGGGCTGGCACAGGAGTTCTGGGCAGTTGCATGGTGCCGGGTGTCAGAGCTGGAGCTGGACAGAGGCTGAAGCAATGCCGGGTCTGCCTGGACGCCAGCGAGGAATTCGTGGGAGGAGGATGTGGTTTCTGGGCCTAAATGGGGCCTGGTTTGTGGAAGCTGGGACGGGTGCTGGGAGCCAGGGCTGGGGCTGAGGCTGCGAGGGCCTGAGGAGCGTGTGGTGTGGGAGGGATTGGCAGTATCTGGTTTGGTCCTGTGGTCAGTGAGGCCTGGGACCGGGCCCTCGTTTCTGGGGACTGACGGGGCCGACTGCGCGCTGTGGTCAGGCTGGTATCGCAGGCTGCTCTCAGTTTTTCCTCTAGAGGTCAAAATAAAGACAAAGTTGATCAGTACCAATAATAACAACACATTGATTCTGCTGTTGAAAACTTTATTTCGGTTTAAAATTGTTCTGTGAAACGTTCCTTCCTCTGGCATGTAACTGTTTCTGTATGTTGAGGTGTCATTTTTATTATAGTCTTTGTTTAAAGTCTGTTGTTGTTCCTTTTTTCCAATATACAATATCAGTTTAGAAGAACTTTCAAAGATGTTTAGTATATTGAAATCTCTGAAAATAGACATGAACATATATGACAGGTTCTGAGGAGAAGAGCTTGTTCACAAACTGGTACTTATGGATAGGACCCATATGTACTGTGCACTTTTCAGTAGTACTGGGAAGAAATTGGGCATCAGCTCAAACCTCCATCAAGACGGCATGAGTCAGAAGAAGTTTTTTTGGTTGGTTGAACCACAGCTCTGTGCAGAAAAACAAATCTGCATCTCTGGTGGTTTTAGCACATTGACAAATGTGGATGGGAATGTTTTTGAATCCAGCTGGCTCAAATGAAATTAAACAATAAATTCAATAGTTTTGGAAAATAAAGATGAAGTTCATAAGAAGCTAAAGCACCGCTGTGTTTGCTCCGCTAACATGCTGTCTGATTGGTTTAATTTGAACCACATAAGTGGATCCTCCACCTGATGACTGGTGGGTTTAGAGGCTTTAGAGCTGTGTTGTCTGTTCACAGTGTGTGTGTGTGTGTGTGTGTTAGAGTTCAAGAAACCTGAGCCATGAGTGTGAAAACCAAACACAGAGGTGGGATTACACGTGAGCAGAGACACAGATGGATATTTACTTCTGCCTGTATTTAATATTTGCAAAATTGTTTCCAGGATTAAATTCTCTGCCATACATAAAACAATAGGATTATTCTAACAGCCATTTGTTTAGAATAAAATGAAGACAAACTGGGCTGGAAAGTTACTCTTTAAATGTTGTTTCCCTTCATTGAAATTCATTTCATTTATCCCTTAAGGGTCTTTTAATGTATAAATGAGAGAATGATGTTAACAGTGAATAGAAATCAAAACTGTACAAATCACCTCAGGCTTCAGTGGTTCAAATTTCATTATATTTAAGTCTCTAAAAAGGTGCATGAAGTAACACTAGAAAAAAGGAACAACACTAAAATATCTTTGTGTAAGTTTTGCTGACACTTGGCTGAATGTCGTTTTTCCTGGAAGGTATTTATCTCTCACACAAGGCAGCAATTCAACAAAGGAGCAAAAGCTGTGGATTCATTTCACCATTTAGCCCAGAAAGTGATCATGTACTCAACAGATACGTGTTCATTTTCAACAGAAGCTTAAGGATGGAATGAGACGGTCACCACCCGCTGCAAATCATATGGAATTGCACAGACACCTTTTTAAATCTGGGTGTAGTTTGCTACAGGAGACCAGGAGATACTGTTCACATCAACATGAGCTCCAACAACACGAGATAAGGCTGGGAAGAGATCTAGTATGACAGAAGATGATATTTTCCTTTCAGCTCGGGGAAACCTGAAATGGGAAACTGAGACATGTTCTCTCTCTCTGCCCTGAAATCTCACCACTCGAATACATTCCACGCTTACATGAAACTTCGCAAGCATTTCTTTTTGGCTGATGTTCCAAAGCAATCGACAGGTCAGGGTGAGCAGTTCATTCTGATGGACAACTTGGAAAGTGCAGTGCTGAGCTGTTTGACCTTTTGCCCTTTTTATGTAGCCTATGGGTGCGATGTCCTTTGTGTGCAACCCGAACCAGTGGATTTAAAAAGCAGCAAATTGTTGTAATTTTTGGACAGAGTGGATTTAATTTTTTGTCATTTCTATTGTCCTCTGTATGTGTACAACTGTTGGAGAACTCAATCTCACCTGGTGGTGCAGCTGCTCTGCTGGCTGTGAGAGTCTCTCCATGATGAAGGAATATTCTGCAAAATAAAGACAAAAGGCCTCTTTGCTTAACTCTGCAAATCCATTCATGGACTCTTGTTAAGTTTATTTGGACAGAAACATCTAGTCTTAGATAATAACTTAGTAAGTTTTCATTTCATGCTGTCAGTTATTACTCAGCATCATCTAAGTATCATCTTAGTAATTCATTTACCACTATCTGGTTGGATATATACCTGTTTTGAAAAATAACTACCTCTGAATCATTCTGTTAAACATCTCCCCACATATTCTCACCCGTGTATAGAAGTCTGCAGAGGGAGAAGATCGCGATCTCTCATGGATGCACACAGCTTTCTCCTCAGCATCTGCATCCAAGATGTTTTCCGCTGAGTGATACCTGCCTTGCGTTTTGGCCTCTGATGACTTCTTCTGTTTGTTCCATGTGGCCTGGTACTCAGCAAAGGTCCCAAGCCTGTGTTGCTCTAGTAAGACCTGCTGTCCACGGCTGAGGTGGCTGGGGTCTGTGGATGGGTGAGGCTCCTCAGGCTCTCCATTGGGAGTTCTCTCTTTGGGTTTGCCTGTCTCACCAAGGTCAGTGTTCAAGTTTGTACCCTGACTTGACTTCAGCACAGGTCTGGAAAATGCTGGTTTGGCCTCAAAGAACTTCCTCCGCTCTCCAAACGATCCTGTTTGAGGTTCTCCTTCCACTCCTACTTTGTCTATCTTATCAGGCTCTGAGAAGGAGTGTGTCCTCTTGGCCAGGGGGAAGCGCTTACGTCCTCTAATACGTCCATTGGAGTTTTTAACAAGTGGCGCCTCTGGCCCAAGGTCTCGTCTTTGGAAGGATGTAGCCTGGAGGACCCTGGCCTGTGCCTCTTTCAGGTGGTCCTTGTAAGTGTTGGAGAAGGTGATGCCAGAGGATGTAGAAGTCTTTGTAGATCTCCACTCCTCTGCCTCCTCATCCTCTGCATCGCATGTCAGGGTTGCAGCACTGCGGCTCTTTTGGAGCTGGGCTCGCTTCTGCTGGATCTCATTGCGGAGGGTGGTGGCATAACGGTCGCTGCGCCGATTTGATTTTCCACTGCTAGCAGCCATGATGTCACTAGCATCCTGGGTGGACATGGCAGCTGTGGTCATAGCTGCTGGTTGCCTCTCAGTCAGAGTTCTACTCTCCTGGGCCAGGGAGTGGAGAAGAGGGGTTTTCAGGGGGGATATTCGCTGATCTTCTTGAGGCACCCATGGGTCTTGGAGCCTGGAAAGACTAAGCTTATGATCATTACTTTGATGTATTGGGAAGTGTCTTTTCATGTCATTAGAGTGTCCTTCCCCTCTTTTTGTAGCATCTTCTGGGCTGCGGCTGCGAACAGAAAGTTCAGAGATTTGGTGGTCATAATGTAGACCATTCCCATTGCGCTCCTTATTTTCACTGTAAGGCATCTGGAAGTGAGGCAGGGAGTACTTTGCCTTAATGTTTGTCTTCAAGGAACTTGGTAAGCCTAGTTCATTGCTGTTTACCCAGTAGAGTTTCTCTGTTTCCCCCCTCCGTCCCTCTGCTTTGCCCTGTCTGGCCTGAAGCTCAGCTGTCTGAACTGAATGCTTGCCTGCTAGGCCGTAGTATCTGTTCTGCCCCCCATTCTCCAAGTTTGGGTTAGCGGCAGACGTTGCCATGGATGCTGTGGAGTGTCGTACCTGTTTGCGGCTGAGGGCGTTTGTTGGCAGATCCTGGAGGCTGCGATAATAGCTTCCTACACTCTGAATCTTTGTGGGAGGAGCTGACCTGGTCTGCAGGTAGAGGGGGCTTTCGTCACTGTATTGCCTCTGGTGGGCAGGTAGCTGGGTGTAATGAGACTGTCTGATGTCATTGCTGGACAGGGAGAAGAGTTTGTTGGGGTGCAGCTGGTTGTGGTTGTGGTCAGCTGTCATGTTGGGATGGAGGACATCTTTTTTGGGCAGGGGGTTGAAGCCATGTTTAGCCTCAGAGGTTTTCTCCTGGTGAGATCTGAGGCCATTCTGACTGTTATTTTCTGACAGTTTTTCAGTTGACCTGCCTTTGCTCTTTGCTGTAACACTCGGCCCTTCAGAGTAAGGGAACACTTTTGTGGCGGCAAAACTGTCACTCCGCAGCGGGGGAGGTGGGGGAGGAGGAGACTGGGACTTCTTTTTCTCTGGTACCTGCCACACTGGGCCAATGCCGGGTCTCCCTGCAATGGACACCCTGGAGGCAGGCAGCTCCTCCGCCCGCGACCCCTCCCAACCCCCGTTCCCCAGCGTCGGCTGCAGGTATCTGGGCCGCTCGACCTGCTGTGGCCCTTCACTCTGAAGGCCCTTGAAGAAAATGTTTTCAGTGCTGGTGCCCTTCCGACCAGTGCTGGTGTCATGAACAGGAGGGCTGGAGCCACTAGAGAAACAGCTCAACCCAGATTCTCTTTTGCCTCCTGGTCCACAGAGTGGCTCAGTGCTGCTGATGTATTTCGTTGGTGAAAGACGACCTGGTGGGTAGGGGTGAGAGGGACGCTCCAGTCTCTCCATGTTGTTCACTGAGCTGAACTGGCTGGTTATCTGATCCTGGGTGTCCTGGTCCCCTTGAGTGGACAACTCTTTGGGCCTGGTGTGCAACGTCAGAAAAAAACAAATGATTGAACACTTGAGAAGTGATTAGGCCACCATCTGACCAGGCTTGTGGCTAACGAATGAATAAAACACATTTGTCCTGTTTCACATATAGAGAAGCTAAAAGGTTCACCTTGCTTCATGTTTTGGCTGCCAAACTGGTGCTGGGGTGGCCTCTCTCTTAGCGGGTTCTGACTCCTCTTCTGTCAGCTTGGAGGAGTGCCAGGAATGGGGCCGCGAGCCTGGATCATTCTTCCTGCATCAAAACACTTTACACAGTCACGAGGGAGTATTCGACATTTCAGCTTCTTTTGCATTTTCCAAACTCTTTCATGAGAAAACAGATGGCAGGATTTTACATTGGGTTGTTTGCATTCAGGTTATTTAATCTTCAAACAACCAAAGCAACATTTGCAGATGAAGAGTCAGACCCCAAAATCATTTATCAGTTATTTAATGATGAACTTCTACACAATTTGCACAACTTTATTAAACGCTGAACTTTGTTACAGGATTTGTGTTTGGTTTGTTGTTCATTATGTGCCATCAAAAGCTCGGCAGTTGGACTGTGAAATCAGTCATATACACATGTATTGGGATCTATTCAATATTTTTCTAGATATTTCTGTGTATATTTCAAAGTCTTCTGGCCTGCAAATCAAATCAATTTCTCATGTTTTAATAATATTATCCAAACCTTGGTAACAACACTAGAGAGATAGACTGATTGCTGAACATTACTGCACTAATCATTTTGCTCACATCAAACCTGGACCTACCCTGGCCTGAAGCGGTTTTTCCTGGAGAGCATGTTGACAAAGAAAAGAATTACAGGTGTTCAATAGATCATACACCAATTTCACACCACATATCAAACCAGAGAATGATGATTTCACGACACGGAAACTTGACAAAGCCAAATAATAGCACATGAGGCAACTGAACATAACTAAACACAACTTTAGGACAACTAGAACCACACTTTGGGTAATACACAAAGGAACACACAGCACAATGTGGAAACTGAACGACCAAAGACCACTGAGGTTCAACAAAAACTAGCAGCAAACACAGCGGGACGTGGCTGCCTGATGGTACCTCATAGAGCTTCGCAAAATCTTGGTGAGAAAGTTCCTCGCCACATGCACCTCGGTTTCTGACGGCATTGTGCGAGGTGATACAACATCAACCATTTTAGCCCTGATGGACGGCAAGAGATGGAAGGGAAAAGAGGAAAAGAACGAGGAGGACATGTTGGCATCAAACGTTAGTAAAAGAGATGACGACACATTATTAAATAAAAAGTCTCAGAAATAGGAAACCTGAGAGTCTGGACTCACTTGAGAGCATTAAGTCAGGCTTACCAAATGCAAACTGCCTAATTTTATACAGCCATGGCATAATCCCCCTAAATCTAGACTTCTAATGGTCATATAGTGCAACCCTGCTGGCATCCCATCTCTCTCCACTTCCAGATGTCAGCTGGGATCGGCTCCCCTGTGACCCTCTATAGGACGAGCTGTACAGCTAACAGACGGATGGATGTCGCTGCAGTTTGGACCAAATCATGGACTTTTACCCAGAATGATGTCTGAAGTCCAAGCAGGCAGGTGTTTAGTGCCTTGCCCCAAAAACCTCTTACTGGCTGTTGGGTGGAACCTGTGAACCCTTTCTCAATATGAAGGCTTTCACAACAGGAGGAGACAGATCTGTCACAGCCATATGGCCCAGACGGAGCTTAGCTGCTTAGCTTTTAGAAAAATTAGATGGATGTGGGACTGATCCACAGGTTGCCCCCCAACCACCACAACCATCCCCTCCTCCAGTGTTTAATGTGCAGCTTAAATTGAGTTTCACACTGAAAAGTGAGCAATGCAACAAGATAAAAACAAAAGTTCTCAGAAGGACAAACTATACTGTGATAGTTAGACGTTCAGGAATCTTTCAAATATTCTTTCATATTTCAAAAGCTGATATTTGGGGAGATTGTTTTCAAAGTTCCCAAGTTCATATGTCAGACCGAAGAGAAATCTCTCAGCCAAACGAGACTTGAGTTGCCCTGTTTGAAACTTTAACCCTGCCAGGCCATGATGGAGACGCTGCATTCTTTCAGCGAAGGAATGCAGGAAGGCCGTACCCTCTCTTCAAGTGGGACATCTATGTTCGCCATCTCCCAGGAGCCTGAGAGTCTCCCAGTCGCTGCAGTGGAATAAAGAAAGTGTGACGCCTTCTTTCTGACTTTCCAACAATACTTCACCTGACTCTGATTTCTGGTTTTTGTGTACAATCCCTCAGGGGACAGTAAAGATATTTGGTACTAATCCTATCAGGGTGTTCCTCATTTGTTGTTTTTTATATCAACTTTTATTCTCATTTTGCAGAATGACAATAAACTGAAAAAAACATCACAAAGTAAAAAAAGTAAACACACGCAGAAAATTAGGGGGGAAAGGAAAGAACAGCAAGAAAAGCAAAGGTCAAAGTCCTCCAATAAACCAGTGCTGCCTGTAACATCTATGATCCACCTTTATGTTGCTGTTGTACAGTTTTAATTCATTAAGGGGAAAAGATAAACAGCTCAGCCACTAAAATGTAAGATCATTAGTGTTAATTCATAGAATTTTTATTTGAGATTTTGTCATAATCTTTGTTGCTAATCACTCTCATCACTTTTCACTCTTCAGAGATCACCTGTCAATCAAGCTGTGGGCGGTTTGTAAGAGGAGGTTTTTCTGGAAATCAGCTGCTGGGAAGTGAATATTATATTGGAATACTGGCTTCATGTAAACTTTATTATACTTAATTCTTAATATGATAGCTCTTTATGTTAAGATTAAGAAATAGGCCACAAAAGCAAGTTCATATAATAGCAAACGGGATCTTTCATGAAGTTGACATCAGTGTTTAATCACAGAAATCCCAAACTGTTTCTTTCACTTCAAACCCTTCGCTCCCTCCGCTCAGTGTGACACACAAAGTGAGAGTTACGTTCGCCTCCAAACAAACTCCTGCACAATGGAAATGCAAATGTCTCTTTTTCTAAAGCACTGAAGGTCTATTGTCAGGGGATACAGCTGGTCTGTCACAGATATTCCACAGGGGAGGAGACGCCACCGTTCTCTCCCAGGATACATGAGACAAACTAAGTACATCAGTGAGCTGAGACTCTGCAAACACTGCAAACACCTCCATGTTATCCAGCCATTTCTGCAGACAACCAAGTACGAAAACTTTATTTTATAACACAAGTGAAATAACCTGCAGTAAGAATATTCCAGACACAAGCTGATTTGTATCACAACCAGGTTGAAAAAATGACTCCATAAGGAGACTTTTGTGGTTTGAACTTGCTTTGGTGTCTCTTAATGAAATGAATGAATGAAGCATGACAACAAAACACGGCAACTTACCAACTACCTCAAACAGTTCTGAGTTTGGTTTGAATGGAAGCTGTCTGTGTTCTGCACCAGTTCTGGTTCAAAAAGGACACTTCCAGCTCACTTCTCCACAGCTGAGTCCCTCAAAAACACTTCAGGACAGAAAGAAGAGTGAGACACCGCGACTCTCAGCAGCCTGACAGAGACGAGCGCTCTGAGGAATCTGGGAACTCCTCCTCCTCCCAGTATGAACACACTGGCAAACACACTCCACCTTGTGCTGCAGAGGAGATTTCCTTGGGGATTATAAAGGGGGATTTGAGACGAGGGGGAGGAGTTATTGTCCTGCCCGGCGTCCTTGCTGTAATCTAGTGTTTGCGCTGCATGTGGTCGAGCCACTGGGGCTGCTGGGAAAGTAGACTTATTCTTTCTTGATTAAGGATACACATACAACACGATTTCTATTGGAAACAGCCTGAAATATTCTGTGGTTCGTAAGATGAAAAACTTTGACAGTGAGAAAGAACCTTTTACTAAATGATGCCTGAGCCATCACTTGCATGCAATGAACTTTAGTAGGTTGGGAGTTCAGTCAGTGCCGATGTTAACTCTGTGACTTTACTTTTTACTGTCATGATAATAACTGTTGTGAAAAGACTGAAACCAAGCGATTAAATATAAACAAAACTCAAAATATCAGAGTTTTGGGCTTTAACTTCAGACAGATTGGGATAGAGAGGAAACTCTGATACCAATACTGGTTTTTGCCTTTTGTGTCCTTGTCAGGAAACACAGCACAGACAGGAATGTTTGGCCCGGGCCCACGTCTGTTTTGAGAGATACCAACCGACGTCAGGCTGAAGTGGAGGTGGGAGGCAGATACTGGGAGACGGCTGCACCATGAAGACACTCCTCCACTGGGGAGGAGAGGCTGCAACCTCTTAGAGTTCAAACACAAATCATGCAAGTTTGAAGAGAAGTTATTGTTCATATTATCCACTTAATCATCCTGTATAAGTGAGTCAAGCTGTTATTTGAGGTCTCATCAAATCTCTGGCAAAACCACCCAAACTCTTATTGAAATTGGGTTCAGCAAATTAGGCAGCCAAGCTTCTTCACACGTAAATCGATCTGTGCATCTATCATCCATCTGTTGGTGTCTTGCGAAGCTGCCGAACTGCCGAACTGCCGAACTCTCAACTAAACTTAAAACTTTGTATTTGGCAACAAACTCACGGCCTTGTAGAACAAAAGTGATGCGATAAATAAGAATTTAACTGATGTGCAGAGAGATATTTAGAGCAAAAAATGCTTGACAAGTTACATGGCCAATTGATTAAGTCTTTCCTAAGCATCATCTGTCACTCCATCACTCCCTCGCCTTTTCACTCCCAGCTCCTATCGGACTGCTCACCGGTGACACATCTTGCTGATTCACCAGCTTGCTGGTGTTGGAGCCCAAACAGTCAGCAGCGCAGCCTGTGGGGCCGATCTCGCCCCGCTGAGCTCTAAACACGACGACACAAAAGAAAGTGCCAGCGTCATCACAGCTGGGCTTATCGGTGTGTCACCGCCTGCACCGGCAACAAAAAATAAAAAGAGGAGGAGAATAAAGTGCACAACGCAAACCTGAGGTTGAGCAACAGCTGCAACATCTGGTTCAGTTCCAACCAACTCCACACTGATATCAGGCCAATAATGAACTTTTTTAGGTATTAAACTCACAATTTCCAAAAGCCCAAGTTCAGCACAAAGCCTTGAAATATCCCCTCTAATATCATAAAAAACAAATTTGTCAATCAACAAATCAAACATCAACAGACTATTCATGTCAGCTCTAGTAAAAACCGTTAAAGAAATTTCTGCAGCTGTCAATATGTTCAGAGTTTCACCCTGTATTAAAAGCTGATAGCACCATATACAAAAGGAATTACCCTGAGAGCTAATAATTGGTTTTCCTGTCAAAATGCTGGCAAAGATTCAGTTCAACTTGTATCATCAGTTTACCTGCACTAATGTTGTCATCACCCACCTTCACATAACTCCTCAGGACATTAAAAGAGTGAAGAAAATCCCTTCAGCCGATTCTTTGGGGAAATGGGTCACTGCCTCCCAACCTTTATGTACCATCCAGAAAACCTGCTGTTATCTCAAACTAAATCACCGCGTCCTGATCTAATCCCACTTGTCATGAAACCAAATGATTGAATCAGAAGAGATGAAATAAAAGGAATACAGAAAGAGGAAAACAAGGATAGAGGTGGAGGGAAAGGGGAAGTACCTCGGAGTGAAAATCTTTATCTTCTAAAATCCAAACATGTCCACTGAGAGGAAAGCAGACAGGAGCGCCCACTCTGCTCGTTGGAGTCGCCAAAGCCCCTGAAAACAATGGACTCTGCTGATATGGCCTATCCCACTAAGCAATGTCAACTCACCTAGGCAACATGGACCGTACCACTCCTCCTGCAAGCAGGGGAGGACGCCTGGCCCGACGCAGCTCCGACGGCGGCTCAACGATCTCTCAGAGCCAGTTTCTAAATGTCCCCTCTCGATAGGAGCCGGCCGTTTGCTCTCTGAACCTGCACAGATCAAGCGTTTCCTCGGCTGAAGCGGGCTGCTGAGACACATCGACAGTCCACCTTTCCCTCCTGTTGACTCGACCCACTCTGCACAGCTGAGCCCACGCCTGTGGCTTTGCAACTAGTAATTGGATTCAGGCCTTAAGACTCTGTTGCCATTTGCCAGTGAGCATATAATTCTGACAGGACAGGACATCAGTAACCCATGTAGTGAAATGAGTTTAAAGAAGCGACTACGGAGGTTAATCTTGTAAAGGAGCCAGAAATAAATCAACAATAAACTTTCTTGTCAGGATGTTCAATGACTTGTTCCATGTTTGCTTGTGAGTATATGAGTAAACATTTGTTGATTATTCTCATTCTCTTAAAATGCTTCAGTTTCACCTTAATTAAGTTATTTTACTAGCATTTCCCAAACTTTCCCTTTTTGCTGCTTCTCCAAAAGTGGAAAGCTCATGTTAGATAGAGCAGGATAATTTGATGAGAACAGCACATACTTTTTCACATCATGATAATCAGTTTAACTAGTTTATAAAACCGTTATTTATTCAGTGATATGTGTAAGTGTGTGGCTAATATGAACCTAAGTAGGAAATGGATGATGGATGATGGATGAACAGTAGTTCAGTCCTGATTGTTGAAGCACAATACCTCTTCACAAATGCAGATTTGCACTTCAAACCTGATCTTAATCCAAGCAGTGTCCCCAGAGATAAACATATACACTACAATACATATACACAGAGGACTCCACAGGGTGGCGCTAAACCCATCAGGAAATCATTATCTGCCTCTGGATACTCAGACCTGCAAAATGCTTTTAGCAGAAGATGTGGAACACACTTTCAGGATTGTCAGACAAACTTGAAGGTTAGAATCTGTAACTGACTAGTTAGTTATGGATCCATAAAAAAGAAATTCCCATAATATCATTGCCAGAAACCCACAACAAGCAGCAGGTGTCAAGCAACTTGTTTTAGGCTAAAATACAAACACATTTAGTTTAGAGTGACAGTAAAGAGAGAAAATCAGCAAATCCTCACGTTGGAGAAGCTGGAACCCGAGAACTTTTGGCATCGTTGCTTCATAAATAACTGAGACGATTAAAGATTAAGACTGATTAAATCAAAACCAGTGAACGGGGAAAATAAATGGTCATGGCCTGAAGGTTGAACTGGGCTAAAGGTCGAACCTGTCTGTCTCCCAGGAGCACAAGCAGAGGCTGCGCAGGTTCGGTGGGTCAGCGTCACACCAGCTGACACAGGAGACTCCTCTCTGGGGTCATTATCTGCAGCTCCACTGTCTCCACAATAGCTGCTTTTGTTTTAGCCCGAGGGGCAAACAAGCAGCGAGAGGCCCATGTGTGAGGCTGTCGGGCTCAGCCGACCCTCCTCAATAAGAGAAATGAATCACAGGTGAAGAAACATGACTGAAACAATGACAGGATTTTAGATACCGTCTTTCTACATGCTCTCTTCTGTGTCAGCAGAGTTCTTCTCTTTCATACAGTCGTGAACTGAGGCTTTGACCTCTGACCTCCTACAGTTCAGGTGCTTGTTAATCCAAAACAGTAACTTGTATGGAAAACCAACCAACAAACTACATGTGAACTATGAATAGGGCCAAGTGTAGGTTAGGAACTTAGTTTTTCTCAGACTAACGTATCATGAAAAAAGTTTTGTATAGTAGCCAAACTGGGAGATCTGCTGTTATGGTACCTTCGGACCACCAGGCTTAAGGTCTTATGAGAGCTCTTCACCAGAGAGATGGCCTCCTGACGGGAGCCGCTGAGGGGAACTGCGTTCACGCTCACCATTTCATCACCGGCCTGGAGACAGACTGCCGCCGCCGCGCTGCCCTCTTCCACCTGAACACACAAACACGCACACAGACATCACAACCAACTCGAAACTAGCGAATAAGATCAGTCGACCTCTGCTGACCTTTACACAGAATGAAGACAACAATTACAACAATTATCATTATTTCAGTTTATTCCCTCAGCTATCTTTTAAAGTGGAGGTCTCACTGAGGATACTGTTTCATCCAGGAGCACCTGTGGTGGCTGGCAACCTGAGCGCTCTGATTAAAAATTAAATTGTGCTCCTGTAACCTGAGGGAAGCGCTGCTGCATGTAAGCTGCAGTTCACAGCAGCACTAACAGCAGATGGAAAAGGTTCCTACAAACTGAATTTACAGTATAAGTCTTACACAATCCTCAGGAGAGCTCTAACACTGCCCGGGCGATGGGTCCTATTCCCAACAAAAATATAGAGTTCAGAATGTTACTCAGGAGTGTAACATCTCACACATCGGTGGTGTCTGGTGTAAAAGGAGACGAGGAGGGACGACATGTTTCGAAGTGGTGATTCACTGATGAAAGAATTCTGCAGCATGAGTCTAATTGATATGAAACATACAACACAAATCCCAGTGTGTAATATTTCAGTCTGGCCGCTCAGTAAAGTTTTCTGTCACCTTGATGTAAATGTGAAACTGTGTCTCTTTAGCATTTCTACAGCTGAAACGATCAATTTATTGAGCAGTTGATCAACAGAATGTGAATCAGCAACTATTTTGACGATTGTTTAATCGTTTCCATAATTTTTTCGAGCCAAATTTCTTATTTATTCTCTGGTTCTCAGACGTGAGGATTTGATGCTTCTCTTTGTTATAGCAAACTGAACGACAGTTGGGTATTTTTTCATTTTTCCATGCTAGTGTCAAAAATACAGGAAGTTTAGGACCAACACAAAATGACACTGGTACCTTTGTGATGACCAGAGGCTCTCGGTGCTCGGTGCCTCCCCTCAGGGTGAAGCCCCAGGGTGCTTTGCCTCGGAGCAGCACCTCCACCAGCTCTTCATCCTCCTCCTGTTTCCTTCTCCGCATGTCCACCTCCCTCCACCACTTCATCCTTCGTGCAGGACCTCTCAGGTCGTCTCTGTGGTCCACGGCTTCCATGATGCCTCCGGTTCAACATCAGCATCAACATCAGTTCACTGAGTTATTTCAGAGGGAAACAGAAACATTAGTGACACAGCAGGAGGTCTGAATGACTTTGTGTTTTTACACCCTATGACATTAAAAACAGTTTAGATTAGATGATCATTTCATAGTTTCAGCCTCTCAAATATGAATATTTGCTTGTTCCAAGTCTAAGAAGATATCAAACTGAACATCTTATCTTAAGATTCTGGACTAAAGGTTGGACATGAAAATAACTAGCAATCTAAATGTTGTACTTAAAAAATGCTAAAAGTTTGATTCCTATAAAAATACACAGTGACTTTAAAAAGCATTTGCAGATTTTAAAAGATTTATTTGGGCTTTTATAAATAGATCAGGTCTGATCTTATTGTTATTGAGCTCTAATATTTTTAGTGAAGTTACCAAATACACAAAGATTAAAACCATCATGCAGCTTTTCCACATCAAGCAACAGAAGAAACTTTAATATCTTTGACTGTAAAAACCTTGAACTTACTTGAAAATGCTGATCTCTGCACAGAAGCTCCGAGCAAACCTCCTTCATTGATCATCTTCTCCTTCAGGAGCTGCTTCTGACATCTCCTTCTGTCAGCTCCACCCTCCAGACACCTCCGTCACTCTCCTTCAGCCATCATCTGTAATCGATGATGTCAGCGCGCCCCCCAGCGGCGACGTGCAGCGTCATCAGGCTGTGCTGCCTTCAGGTGCGCCACGTAAACTCCTCAATCCTGGTCTTCTTTTCTTTCTTTCTCTCTCTCTCTCTTTTTAACAAAGTAAGTGAGTATTATGGCAGGTAGACAAGTTTCATTCTTTGAGTTCTTCTTTTTCTCTCTTTCTTTCATTGGACTTGAGTGAACACATTTCATTATCACCATTATAAAGCAAGCAAATAGGTTTTGATGCCAAGAAAAGAAAAAAAAGAATGAATCAATGAGTCAAACTCACTTTGTTTTCAACCACTGCCTTTATTTAATTTTTTAAAATTTCCTTAACCCTTTTGCTTTTACATATCAAGGTTACAACAGCGTGTCTCAGTGTTACAGTTTCATTTATAGTAACTTCAATCTACTAAGAATCACCACTGTAATGTTCACATTCACATCAGTATTTTCCCTCCACTGGATCTCGAAAGCTTCTCTCAGCTGAGCCTGAACAAACAAAGGCAGTCTACATTCAAAGAGAGCACTTAGAGTAACGGACATTTTTAAAACCACAGTTCCATGAAGTAGTGCATAATTCAAATCAAACCCTCTAAACCCTTCTTTGATTAATTTCCTTCACTGCACGCTTCATTTCACATCTATTATTTCACCAAAGATTAGGATTCATTTCAAAATCTCATTAACAATTTGTATGAATCATTGGATTGAATCAGTGTTGTGACAATTATATCTGGTTTCACAGCAACAACGACTTCAAACATCCTCGTAAACATTTTTTCACAACCAGTGAGATTTCAGGCTCCTTACTGGGATGCAGCTGTCGGGAGAAGACAGAACCAGGATTCGTCAGGATTTATTCTTGGACTTTTTTTTTCTACGCAGGAAATATCAAAATCTACTGTAACTGTCAGTTTGCCATAAATTTCCTGATCACATTCCTGCTACTGAGACTTTTGATTGTAGTGACCCCATGACCTTTCAAAGCAAAATCATCAGTATGACCAAATCACCTCTCATTTAAACAACAAATTCATTAAAAATGAATTAAAAACATTCATGCACTTAACACATACTTCAGACACACTTAGGATCAAGTGGCTTCATACAGACCATGGAATGAAGCCAAAGGGGAGCTGTCTGTATCTAATAACTCCAGGACATAGTGATGAGAGTAGCTTTTCCATCTGTCCTTTTTCTGTAAGATCTGCGTCGCCTGCCACCACCTCCGCCGCACCTCTGTAAGACAGAGAAGATGTCAAATAAGTGCAATGTTTATATTTGGCATTTATTATTATAAAAATATTATAGCAACCTCTGTAGTATTATAGATTAATTATGTTAAACTGTGCAACCCAAAGGACTCAAATGAGCTCGACCTCAGCCCACGACAACATTACTGGTCATGTGTTAATGCATCGGTGATAATCACACCACGAACCACACAGCATAATGAGTACTTTTACTTTGTCGAAGCACAGTTTGCTGATTATACTTCTGTATTCCTGCAGGACTTTGTAAGGCAGTATTTTTACATCATTGTACAGTATTGCTACTTTTACTGGAGTATTCCCTCGGCCCTGCTCACCGGAGCGCAGGAGTTGCCCTTTTTGACGCACAGCTCCAGTTGGCAGTGCAGGTAGATTTCTCTGCTTTTCCCAGAGAACTCAAACATGTTGAAAGAGAAGAAGTTGGATGTTCCCAGTCCATTTCCCTCCACCTTCACCGTCTGGTCAATGGGGTTCGGGCATCTGCTCAGAAACAGGAATCCAGACATCATGAGTGGGAAAGCCTGACTCTCACAGCCAATAACAAAGTCACGGTTTTGACTTTTTTCTCACCCGTTAATGATGAGGTCATATCGCAGAGAGCCATTCGCTGACGGCCGGTCGGTTGCCCAGCAGGAGTCAGTAATCACAGCGATCACTCTGTCGTCCAGCCTGTCCGTCTTCAGCTCCATCCAGACCTTCTGGTTCAGCAGGATCTCAGTGTTTGGCCTGACAAGCTGCTTGCGGCCGGGGTCGGTGTAGGCGTTCATCGTCAGAGAGTAGTTCCAAATTCCAGATACAACCTGCAGCATCACAGAGCTGGAGAGCACACACACACACACACACACACACACTTCAGCTGTCTTGAACTTTCACTACAACAAGCTTCAGTCAGCACTCAACAACCACATGAAGCTCAGCCAGCCTCCACTTACCCGCTTTTGATCTTGAAAGCCACACTCTTGATGTCTGGCTTGGGGTAGTAGCAGGAGAATTCGAGATTAACTTGGTCGTGGCGGGTGATTAAGTCCCCGGAGGTGTTCCTCGACAGGACGCTGTTCTTGTAGATGATCTGGCTGTTGTTCATCTGGGTTGTGACAGGAGTACATACATGTTTTCAGGTGAAGAAAACCTGAGCTCATCACAGCTGTCAAATTATTCTCATATTGTTACATTTATAATCCGGACATAGAAAAAAATAAGATGGTTTAGAGTCCACATCTTTATCATCCACATGCACCTTTCTATCACAAATGAAGAAATCCAGTGGAACCAAAGTTAAAGCCAGGTGACTTTGCACTATGTGTCCTCCCCTTACATCAATCACAGAGAGGTCAAATGGGTGGATTGTGTCTGCCAAAGCTGTAAATAGGCATCCATTTGCTACACATTCACAAAAACATCTTTATAAAGTGCCAAATCAAGGCCTTTCCATGAAGCCTAACCCGTCCTGAAAATTATAATATGTGTGGCGTGCTCAGCTTTGCACTTGTTGAAAGCAAAAAACCAGAGGAGAGGACCCACCGAGATCTCCGACCCACAGGTGTCGCTGGTGTCGTATCTGAAAGTCAGCATGTGGGTCTCGTTGTCCATGGAACCTGTGCAGTTCTGGTCATTAAGGTGTAAGACGGTGTAGTTGATGCCTTTGCCTTCCAGCAGACAACCAGCCAGAGTGAGAGTGGCCGAGTTCTGCATGCAGACTGTCGGCTCACCTGAACGCCAGGCAGAGAAGGAAAGCTTTCATCACTTCTATATGAATTTATTGATTTGGCTATTTTTTCATTTTACAAGCATCTCTTTGATTCTGAGCCAGAAGCTGATGAAAGAGTGGCGACTCTTGTTTGAAAAATGAACATCAATAAAACTTAATTCAGCAGCTGAGGTCAAAGACGTCTGAAGCAGCTCTGTGTCTAAAGAGACATGACAACCTTTAAGCTTGGTTTTTCACGTCACATCTATTGCACAGTACCTAAAGCGCCTGTTGCTGTGTAGTTGGAGGCAAAAATGGCCCGACAGAGGCAGCGGGGTTCTCCAGATCTGATCCCACCGCAGAACTCATGATCGCTGCAGTAGCGGTCCCGACAGAAGGCCTGAGGGAAGTCTGAGAGACACACAGACAGACGAGGTCAAAAGAAGGACGAACGACTGAATGCAACTTTTTAAAAACAGAAGAAAGTACAAATTTTTTTTCAACATTTACTGTTGAAAAAAAATTACTTGAGTATTTTATTTTTTGTTTCTTTGCACTCAACTTCTTTC
This sequence comes from Holacanthus passer, assembly GCA_025331565.1. NCBI lineage: Eukaryota > Metazoa > Chordata > Actinopteri > Pomacanthidae > Holacanthus > Holacanthus passer. Next base: position 297,292 of record JAFREQ010000148.1, read on the forward strand.
TACGTTCATTTCACTGCATTGATTTGACAGCTTTGACTACTTGTTACTCTTCAGATAAAGATTATATCTACAAAGGATTATGCTAGAAACTGTGATGCACTGTTATAGAGTAACATATAAGAGTTTATATAAAACCTTCCTAAAGCAGACATCACAATGTGCTTCACAATAAAACAGAGCATCAGACAAGAGGCATAAAATGAATACTAATGAATACTAATAAAAACATATAAAAGGCTAAAAACCTTTCAATTGAACATTGAAATGCTGCTTAATGCACCAGTGATAATCATTCATTCTGCACAATTAATACGTTAACTCTTTAAGTACCTTTTCATACTGCAGCGATTACACAGCAGTAAATTGTTATTTTTATCGTGGGTCTGATAAAGGGCCTGAATCCATCTTTTAAAAAACATTAACTAATTGTAATGACGAAGTGGACTCAAACCAAACAAGTGTATACCGCCCCAAATCTGTATACTAGTATATGTATATTATATATTTTTATTATACTTATGTGGTGACATTGTGACTTTGCCTCAGCAGTAAAACTGACGGTTGTGTGTTTATTGTAAGTTGACCTGTCAATAACTTGTCTCTTGTCTATGATTTAGTTTCAGCCTGAGGGAAATCAATAACATTTTATTTTGTCTTAGCTTATCTCGTCCCATCTCATCATATGAAGCAAAGAAGTGAAATGACGATCTTACGGCAGCCGGCCTTTGACCTCCAGCCGTTCAGTGTGATGTTGTGCTTCATGCTGCAGGATTTGGCGTAGGCCTCCAGCAGCTGGCACCTGAGACCGTCCACCGCTGGGTACTGGCACAAAGTGTTGATGCAGGAACTTATGTAGGGCTCTGGGGAAATGTCGCTGTGGCAAGCAGTGAAGGGTGGCTGCCTCAGGAGATTGCAGCTGTTCAACAAAGCAGAGAGGAGGAATGGGAGTAAATGGCTAGTTTTCTGAACAGTGCATGTGTGATTAGTTTCCACAGTAATGGCACACAGCAGAGGAGCGTATAATAAACAACAGCTTCAAGGATGACAGGAGTGTTTAGTGTGTGCTTTGAACAGTGGCGCCCCCAGAAGTTTTTGATAGGGGTGGTCGGATGGGACCATTGAAAATCCTGGGGTATCACACGGAAAAAAACAAAACGGGGGTCAGTGGGGGGCAGCGACTGTCTCAGGGTGGCCGTGGCCCCCCTGCCCACCCCTTGGTGGCGCCACTGGTGTCGATGTGTTTGTCCTTACTGTTCAGTTGAGCGGTTGCAGTTGATCATGCTGTCAGCGGTGTCGTTGTACTGAATCTTGCAGCTAGGGGGCGACAAACAGCACAGCACATTAAAGTTAAACCCATACAACATTCACAAACAGGTAAGATGAGTCTGCATCAGTTTGGTTGTAATTAACTTACCTGGGGGGACTGTGAAGAGAGGAATGCGATGCATTCACAATGGGTCTCTGTGCCTTATTATCAGGATTGCCACACAAGCCGTGCACTGATACAACAGGTCCTGGTTGATGTCAATCAGAGACAAATCAATTAACTTTCAAGCTAATGAACACAACAACAAGATCAACTTTAAAAAGGTGAGTCCGTGGAACGTCGCAAACGTTTTGTCCTGATAGTTTTCCGTACCTTCAATAGTTGCCGTGTTGCCATCAAAAAAGATTGTGGTGTCGGAGAAAGGTGTCTTGATTGTGACTCCGGTCTGGTCCTTTGTGATTAACACACCATGAACCCGCTGAGGCCCAGCGTTGAAATTTACTATTGAGCGTCCAATCTACATCACAACAGAGAGGCAAAGTGAAGACACACACAGTACATACATGTGCTTTGCTGTGCACTTGTGCACAAGGCTTTTCACAGCAACTCTCAGTGAATTACAATAAAGGTTGATATCTTTTTCTGAGATTCCACCAGCACATCTTAATTCTAATGTATGATGCAACAAGAGCATCACAAGGTTCACATGAGAATGTCTGAAGCATGGCTGTGCAGAATTGTGGCTGTAACCACAACGTGTGGTTTGTGTGACTCAATGAATCATTTATCATTTAAAGGTTAATTTGAAAAAATGTTGGAAAGAGGCCAGATTTTTAATTATGTCTCCATATAAAAGGAGTTATATTAAAAACTACATTTGACAGCTGTAGTTCTGCATCATGAGGAACTGGAACTTTAGATTATTTTAAAGTAAACGCTATCACAAATAGATATTGAGATAATACACTGATAATAAAGAATAGAGAATTTCTATGATACACTGCTTCACACTTCAAACAAAATCTCCTGGCATGTAATGATCATCAGTGATGGATCAAACAGAGGATCTGAGGTGGAGTTACTTGCTTTCAGACAGATTCTGGCAGCTTACCCGAATTCTTCCACCTTGCTCCAGAATAATTTTGTCATTTGACTGATTCAGCAAGAGAATCAAGTGGTCCAAGAATGGCACATCTCGACGGCGTCGCTCCCGGAAAGCTCCCAGTAGTTCAAAATCCAGCTTTGGTGAACCCTTTGCCAGAGTGTAGACACAGCGATCGGGGACAGAATGGATTCTACCGGCGAAATCGATGACGTTGGAGCCGGTCACAGAGCACACAACAGTGGTCTGCAAGCACCTGAGATGGAAAGGGACAGACGGTCTTTGTCACTTCAGAGAGAAGAATCCAAACACCACAATGAAAGAGAGATGTTGTCTTGTTTTATCCCAAGAAGACGTCACTGTCGGGTAAATCTGAGGAAAATGAATCCTTACTTGACACTTATTTTACCAATTTTACAGAGAAAGGTCAGTATAAGGTCGTCACAATGGGGAGAACTACTGGGCCTGTGAACACACTCTCTCTGGTGGAGCAAAGATAATAAACAAGTCTACGATAATTATCCTGAGTTAAAGAGTTTGACAGACAACCTGAACTCTAAACTGGGCCATGTCATGGAGTCATGGAGCGCTAGTTGCATTTTCAACACTTTAAGTGTGGATATCTTTGGACCATCTCTCATCTGTCTTGTATAAGTCCCCCTACTTCGTGGATGTGTAACACCATGATACTGCTGAAGTGTGGACAAAGAGTGAAAAGGACAATCTGTATATCTTAACTTTAAAGAAATCAGTCCTAATAAAAGCCTGTTTGGATGCATAGCAGAAGAAGTTGTGACACATAAAAGTCACAGGTGAACGTCTTGTCTGAATACAAGTTGCTTTCAGTCCAGATGATGCACTTCATTTAGATCAGTCCGTCAATCTTGATTCAAACTTCACCCCAAATATAAAGTAAACATATTTACGTGTTGTTGCCCTGGCAAACTTGCAAGCGTCCACATTTAGAGTCACTTTGAATGACTGCACGTGCATTGCAGGTCGTTACGGAGCACGATGCTGGGTGTGTTCTTGTTGTGTTGGGTGCCATGACGCCACCTGGGGGTTGACATCAGAGTTATGAAATTAGTTTAATATTAAACTTCACCAACTAGTGTACACAATTCAACAGAAGGAAAGAGCAGCAATTTCAAAATATCACAGTTTTGTTCTGAGGATCCCTGAACAGACGCAGTCTCTTCTTTGGGAACCTACCGCCGTGTCTGCATCCGCTGAGCTCCATGTGATACTTTATCCCTCGAGACCCGTTGAACATCCATGAACCCTGAGATGAGTTACGGACCACTGCATCCACAGTCTGGGGAAAAAAAAGAAGAAGAAAAAGAGGTTAATACTCTAATGCTGAGTGGACAGTAATTTATTAATTCTCCCTTTTTATGTGTCTATAAATACTCTCTCTTCTCCAATTTTGGGACATTTCAGTTGGACAGTCAGAACAGTGGCTAAGCATCACATGAATCAGAAGGTGTCCAGTTCAAGTCCCAGACTGGCAGCACAATTCTCAGTGGGTAGGCAAATGGATGATATTTGCAAATGTTATCAAATTTAGTGATTAACCTTGTGACCTCTTACATACACTTACAATATTATCCAGAGCATAGATGGACTCTCTTTCGATTTGCAGAGCTGTTTGTGGGCCAAAGTTGTAGAAAGTCATTCGAAACTGAAAGATAAACAGACAAGAACATATTAGAAAATGGCTTCCAAAATATTTTAGTAATTCACTTTGATTTCAAGTCCCCTTTGCCACACAGTGCCTTTGAAATGTTTATTCATGTATACTCATGGTTACTGATGAAGACTCACAGAACTGAGCTGTCTGTCTTTAGCCATAATGTGAATGTTGCAGGTTGAATTGGAGGTGATGGACGGCAGAGCCCGATGAACCTGTGACCCAGTAGTGGTTGTCACATTTACTGAAGTGACGTTCATGGCAGTTGTGCGATTTCCCTGTGTTACGAAAACACAGTCTTGTGCCGGTTCAGATGAGTTTTTTTTGAAACATATTACAGCAGAAGAATTTCTGAACGACACCTGTAAAAACAGAGAGACACCATATATGAATTACTGCAAAATAAAATTAGTTCAAGTCAATAATGATATCAAAACATTGTTCTCTGGTGCAAAACTTTCTCATGCAAAAAGTTCTGATACCTGGACTACAAACAGATCCTTTTTCACTCATCACATGAGAGTGATGTCGAATATCGAGCTATTTGTCAGTCACTGAATCCTGATTCGTAATCTGAGCAAACAGTCATCAGCAGTCATAGATAATAACAGGAGAGGGAGAGTGAAGCCTTTACTCACATGCATTACTGAGGCTTTGCGTCCATAGAAGGTGATGGGACAGTCGCTGATGTCCACCTCTTCAGTACCATTCACATACACAGACAGATGAAGGTCAACCTGGCTGGCAGCGACTACAGCATGGAAAAAGAAATGACACACATTATACATCAGTCTGTCCAGAGCAACTTTCTCTCTTTTGATTCCCAATTCAATGCTTGTCAGTGTCTGCGTACCTGCCAGCAGGAGGAGCAGTGCACCCGGCTTCGCCATGACGGAGGCCCGGCGGTAATCTGGGAGAGATACAGTTCACATTGTCTGGTCAGTACCAGTAACACACAATAGGAACATAAAGTAAATAGGAACGAAAAGAAAAGTCTTCTGTTTTCGGTTGTACTGTATGTGTGATTATTGTGTGTGTGTCTTGAGGATGTAATGAGGACATAATTACTAATGAACATCTTTCGAATGAAGGCGTGTTTACCACTAATCCTGCTGTCATGTTGTTCTCATACAACACCTGTTTTATATAGTTGATGAATGAGTTGATAAAGATAGTTAAATGATATGTATAGTCTACAGGTTTATTTGAGAGTTCTCCAGCTAAAGTAGGAAGGACTCCCCAGAGAAAGTCTTGCCAGGTCCCCTCTGTTGTCCAGAGACAGGTCGGTTCTAGGTTTTAAAGCTGTTTAAACTCATCTGATCTGACACTGACTGGTTTTTTCTTCTGTGTTGGAGCTAATAGAAGTTTCGTCTTGAGCCTGGATCGTGAAACTTGTAGCAACATTTGGTCCATTTTTTAAGGAACTAAATGATGAGAACAAAGTGCATGTACACATAAAGCCAGGTGGAGAGAGGAAGGCTGTGCAGGTCTTACCGTCTGGAGGTTGGGTGGAGCGGCAGGGAGATGAAGCTCTGCAGGTGGAGGTTGCTGCTGAGCCTCTCTGGATGTCTCTCGGGCTGATGTGCCTGCTGTGTGTCTCGCTCTGTCCCTTTTTATGGAGGTCATTTTGGTTCACGCCCCCAAAGACTTATGTAATTTTAATCATTCTCAGAATGTTTCACTGCCCAAACTGGCTTTTAATGATCTTAAACTGTCCATCAATTTACTTTTCTCAGTCATCATTTGCAAAAGAATGCAGTAAGTGACTGTTGTTAAGAAAGAGCAATTAAAGACCTGTGAGAGGCCCTTGGGAAAATATTTTTCCTTTGTGAACTGGTCAATATGACCAAGTTAAACTTTTTTGTACTGAATCTCTTAAGGATTTTAATGCTTTTTATGGTGAATGTTTGTCTGACACAACACTGACACAAAGGGTTACACACTGTTCATCTCTGGGCAGATCATTTATAAAAAGAATCATAAGTATTAGTTAGATGAGAATCTTTTCAGGGGCAGTGTTGCATGATTGAACTGATTCACTGTTGTGTTTTGGATGAAATCTGCTTTACTTGCTCATTGTTTGGGTCCCAGTGCTGTGTGTGCAGTAATAATGAGAATGATACAAAAAACAATACGTTTCATTCTTTAATTGTTGTCTTTAATGTTTACCTTATTAAAACCCAATCTATAAAGAAGCAGTCCACTGTATCTGTGTCCATGTCATTTGATCATGTTTTCCAGCCGGAGACTCTGAATGAACTCATCAGTGCCCTCAGTTCAACATCATGTTCACAAGCAACTTCTAGAAAAATACTGAAGGTTGTGAGGAAGCAAGGTGATAAATCAATGTAAAGCATGTTTGAGATGTCGAACAGGGAGATAAACTGACAACTCTTAGCATTCACACCAAAGCCCAGGGGGAATTTTGCTGAATTGCGTTGGACCTGTTCATCAGCATCGTTCTCACACTCACCAAGTATAGAAGATGGACAGATTTTTGGAATTGGTATGCATGAAATTATACTCTACAGGTTCCTGATTTCAACTTGTGCTGATGTACAAAATGTCAAATTCTTCCTGTCACTTTGAACGCACAGAATATAGACATTACTGGCTAAACTGGAGTAAACTTTAGTGAGTTATTCACGCTCTCGCAGTTGATCCCATAAAGTCAGAAAAATGAGTGACATGCTTTCATTTGAGTAAAACTTGATTAAAAGTTACTTTTAGTGAATCTTTGTTTTGGTACAACAGTTTATAGAAAAGCATCGACTGGGCTCCAATATTCCACAGTGTATTCCAGCTGAGCAGGTCCCACTGTATGATCTCAGCTCTCTTTCATCTCGGTCTTCAATCATTCCTCCACATTCAAATGTCTGTCACCGGCCTTACCAAGTCACCCAGGTGGCATTGTGTCAATGTGAACTTTGACCTTTTTCTCCTGAGGCGTTTCAGGTGCACTTTACCACTTTGTGTAAATGTCATGCCAAAGATACCTGAACTATATGCAAAGCAGAATGTTGGTTTTACAACGTTCTCTGATGTTTGACCATTTTTCAGATTTTTTCTACCTCAGAGGAGTAAAGAAAGGGGTCAATTACAAAAGCCACTAACAATAATCATGAAGATAATAATATCACCCTGTTTCCAAAACAGTTGGGTCACTGTGTAGAACAAAACCAGAATGCAGTCATTCACAATCAAACTGTGTTTCCTGACTCCATGTATTATCTCCTTTATCCAACCATGTGTTCTCAAAGTGTTGAACCTCTCTCCATCCTCTCTGTGAACGACTGAGTCTTTCCAGGATGAACCTTTCAGACCCAATCATGATCCTATCACCTGTTACCAATGAACCTGTTTACCTGTGGAAGGATCCAAACAGGTGTCTGGATCAGTCCACAACTTTCACAGTCTTTTGCTGCTCCTGTCCAACTGGTTTGAAACATGTTGCTGCCATCAAATTCAGAATAAACAGAAATTTACACAAATCAATGAAGCTGATGATCAAACATTAAATATACTGTCTTTGTGCTCAAAATGATCACATTCTGTTTTATTGATATTTCACACGGCGTCCCAGCTGGAATGAGGGTTGTTTGTGGCTGTGGGTCTTCACAGCAGTCTTTTTATTATGACCACTTTTCTGTTACTTTTAAATCTTTTTCCATCATAAAATTGCATGTTGTGCTTTATAGGACAGGCATAAGATACTTTATATAATAATTACAACAACTGCAGATCTTTTGGTGCTAAGGCGTCTAATTTTGAAATCTAAATGATTTTAGTTTTTATTTTGAATTGCAGTAATTGTCCCTGTACCTCCATGTATTTAAGCTGCGTTATCTATGAAAATAATATGACATTTTGCCCTTTTTTAACTGACAGAAAGTATTTGTGAGCTTCTGGTCTGGTCTGGCTGGTTTCACAGGTTTGTACATTGTGAGTTTAAAATAAGTCCGTCAGTAAGATAAAGGCCTTTCAGATTTATTGCTCATGATGGCTGCCAACCCAAACTGCAAAGCACTGGGCATGTTCATATGACAGTTAATAATTCTGAGGGACTGAAAGGTGTTTACTACCTCTGATGAAGCGTTTAGTAGAAAATGATTGAGTAGATCTGAAGATTGTGTTCAGATTGTGTTAAGATTGTGTTCAGATTGTGTTCAGATTGTGTTCAGATTGTGTTCAGGTGGAACCAGTTTGTCAGGCCCTGACACTGGGTCTGTTTCTCTCCTGGCAGTACTTCAGATTACTTTGTAAAAAAAAATGTCAAATTGAAAATGTACATGAGATGTGAAAACACAAAAAAGCCACATGTTAGCAAAAAATGAGTTTATTACAAAAAGTGCTGACTTGTTAACAGGCCATACACAAACCAAAGAAATACAATTCGCTGCTATTCATGGCACAGTGCAAGGAATGTCAGCTTTGAGTTACAGTAGAAAAGCATTTGGAAAATAAAATAAAAAAATCCTTCCTTTTGTGCCGCAGAACAGTAGTTTCAGGAGACAAAAATGGTGTCTCTGCTCAGGGCCTCATGCTGCATCTCTCCTGAGCCTCACAAACAAAACACCACCTGTATTAATCATTTTCTTTTCAAAGATATATTCACACATTTTTCTCTGCAGACTGAGTGAACAGATGTCCCAGCAGCTACTCTCCCTCCTCCATGAAACCCAGGACCAGGACTTGACCCGGTCCTTCTTCAGGAAGGTTGGTGGAGACCTGAGCTCCTGCTGTCTGAACTGGGAGCTTCTTCACTATCTGCTGCAGCAGTCGTCAGCTCAGACCATCACTGACGTGATGACAGGCTGTATGTTTGAGCCGTCATCATTTTGTTTGGCTGAACATCAAATCATCAAACTTCTAACAGCTCAAACCAGACTGAGGTTTGGTTTCAGATGACGAGGCCTCTCCCTCCACCCAGCCTGTGTGCTGACGGGATGGGACAGGAATGCACACAGTGATTATTAATTATAGTTCATCTTCTATCTGCTCACTCAAGCTACAGCCGTCGACTGCTATCCAGCTCCTGTAAGTACAGTTTGGTCTTCTGTCATCAGAAATGCTGGTTTTGCATGAGGAGGTTTGAGAAGTATCAGATCGAATAAGATAAGACTAATTAAACTCAGGAGCCTGTTTCCTGTTGAGGCAGCGACATATTTTGTCTTTCAATGATATTTTCCACTTTGTTTGAGCAGCTGCTTTGAAGCAATGAACTGACCACAACAGAAAACCAAATGCTCCGTCGTCTCGAATTCAAAGTCAGAATCTGGAACAAAGTTTTTATGTTTTTCTCACAAGAGTGAATTTACACAACACTGAGAAAATGAGCATTAAATATGAAGATGAAAGATTGAATTCTTGAATTCCTGAAAACTTTGAAAACTTGAACTAGAAGGCTTGCCCTGAAAAATGCTAAAAATAGGCCATGGAAGGAGGTGAGATTTGCTGATATAAAGTTTTCACCTGACAAAAGTGCCTGCTTTTAATTTCTTAATGCAGCGTTGTTTGTCTTGCCTGTAATTACCAAGTCAAACTGGTTTAACTGAAATGTAAACAGGCATCTCCCTGTTTTTTATTGAGCACTGGATCTTCAAAGAGTCGTCTGCCACAAGCACAGAAAATGTTCAGCACCAGTTCAGGTAAGAGACTCTTCTTCTGTTTCTCCTCTGTTGTAGAGACGCAAGGAAACGTTTCTTGAACACAATATTTCATGCACAGTCTTGATGCCTTTATTCTTGAGATAAATCTATTTATTGGGTTCTTGATGATCGGTGCTCCAACAGACAAGCACGCTTCTGGCTATGACCTGGGGCCCAAGCCAGGGGACCGGGATGACCATGGGGGGCCCGACGAGGGCCAGTCAAGGGACCGGGATGATCATGGGGACCGCGACAGGGGCCAGTCAAGGGACCGGGATGACCATAGGGGGCGCGACAGAGGCCAGTCAAGGGACCGAGATGACCATGGGGGCCACAACAGGGGCCAGTCAAGGGACCGGGATGACCATGGGGACTGGGATGACCATGGGGAGAGCGACAGGGGCCAGTCAAGGGACCGGGATGACCATGGGGACTGGGATGACCATGGGGACTGGGATGACCATGGGGAGAGCGACAGGGGCCAGTCAAGGGACCGGGATGACCATGGGGGCCATGTGCCTGAAAGGGAGGATCACTATGGAGGAGACGGGCATGATGACAGCCACAGGAGACGCAGCCCTGACCGCGATCAGGATTGCCACAGGGGCCGATACAGCCCGGACCACCGTGACCATGAACGTCATCGTCATCATAGCGGTGGTGGAAGCCCAGGTCGTGACCACAGTGGTGGGAGCAGCAGCGAGGAAGATGACGGGCACGGTGGCCGCCGCAAGAAGCACGGGCACAGACATGGACATGGACATCGGCATGGACATGGACGCGGACGCGGACGCGGACATGGACGCGGACACTGGTAGAAAGGTAAATCGAGTGAGACACAAAGTTCATTGAAGGCCCTGAACATCTTTCCTCTCAATCATCTTCTGACTCTTAGAGAAAACTTAATTGTCTTTGTTTTGTCTTATTTTGTCCTCCAGCCAGCAGACACACTGACCACCAGGCCTCCTGCGAAACTCTACCTGCTGTCGTCCTCTTGGATGGAAACATTAAAAGGTGTCGTGTGAAAAGCGGTCAAACTACCTGACTAGATGGCTGCAGGGAGCCAAACTGCAAAAACAACATAGTTAACACAAAGTACACATGTGCAACCAACACAGTCTCTGTCACAGTCACTTACTGAAATAAAACATTCTAAAGACCTAAACTGAATATTGTCCTTCTTTACACAGAATCCAAATGTTTCATATTGACAATCCACATTTAAATTGTCAAATTGAGTAAATCTTAATAAGGGGCAATTAAACAGATTTAATTAATGCACAAATAGCTTAAAAATCTTCCATAGATCAAAAAATAAAGACTACAATTTATAACCAATGAAGGGTCTTCTAATCCTGGCCTCCTTAATGAATGTATTTTTGTTTATGATATGAGCTGAGTAACTCTCGGGGCCATTGCAGTGACAAAGAGTCCTTTTTGCCCTGACGAGAGCCTCCCAGGCTGCCGGTGCTCTCACACCAAAAAACATTTCATAAGAGCTTGCGTGGGCGTCTGTTGGTTCCTCAGTGTGGGGCTGCAGCCAACACTGTGGGTGGAGCAGCAGAGTCAGTTCAGGTGACAGGTGAGGAGGGCGTGGCCCCACACCCTGCTCTCTGTCGTCAGTCCTGGATTCTTCATCCACTCTGTGAGGAACCTCAGCAAAAACACTGGCTTTGTTGGCATTTTGCTTTTTTAAAAGTTGCATTATTCCAGTTGCTCTGACACTATTTTCTGTTTTTTATTGTCTTTTGAAAAATGTGACAAATCAACTTGTAACCTCCTGAGATTGACCTTTATTCTATTACACCTTTATTACATTTATTATTATTTTGTATTGTTTTTTATAATAAAGGCAGATTTTTCTATCGTTATAAAGGAATTTCTATTTCAGTTTTTAAGCTAAATCTTTGCAATAGACGCACATTCGACGCACATCTCGTACAACGTGAACTCGTTGACGTATCGTGAGACTGACAGTTCGAACAGGTGCATTGTGGGAAACAGTCTGTCTCCTCTCTGTTTATTTCTTGACATCTGACGCTACTTTCCTCTCTGTGTCAAAGCTAAAATGCACAAAGAAGTCATTCAGTTAAATAAGTGATTATTTCAAGAGAAACATTTTCCCGCCGCAGTCGTTTGGACGGACTTTAACATGGAGGCTGGCGAAGGTAACAGACGACTTCATCGAGCTAACTTAGCTGGAGGAGATGATGCTAATGCTACGTTCAGTTAGCTTTAGCTGCTAACGTACGCAAAGCCGCATCTGCAGTGTTTTAGTCTTCTGTGTTTTCATTCGTGGGCGTTGATCAAATGTCAGTCAGCACGAAGAATCGAATAGAATAGACAATGAAAGACTGGGGAAATAGCTGTTGCATCCAAATTAGAGAAATGATTTACTGTTGTCATCATTTTTTTCAAGTGAAGCTAATGAGGATCTTTATTTGTCCTGAGATGATCCTGCAAAATATATGAAACCATCAATAATAAACTGAGCTAAATGCAACATTAGCTGGTGGAGGAGCTTAAACTCATGGAGAACATGGTGAATTCACATCCAACATGTTTTACCTCTTCAGAGAGGTGGAAGTGTGTCCTGGAAATCAACAGCTTGTATAGAACTGACACACAAGCAGCATCTGTTTTATAGAGAGACAAACCACATGTGGGGGCACAACAAGGGTGCTGGGAAATGTGTCCTTCATGGGAAGAAACAAAAACAACAAAAATACTTTTTGTGTGAAACAGAGGCTGACAGTAATCTTCTCCTCGTCATCATTTCATTACACAAATCAGGCCATGTGTTGTAAACAATGTTATACTCAGATGTGAGTGCGCCCAGTCTGATGATCTGCTCCCCTCTGCCAGGTGTCAGCAGTGCCACGCCCACAGAGGAGATGAATGGAGCTGGAAACTTGATGGATTTCCTGGATGAGCCGTTTCCTGACGTGGGCACTTATGAAGACTTCCACACCATCGACTGGCTGAGGGAGAAATCCAGAGACACAGACCGCCACCGCAAGGTCTGACCAGGGATATGAGATGTTGTTACCAAACACAAGAAAAAGTCGACTGAAATACTGATGTAATACAGAAATATGTTTTCCCAAATCCTTTGTCATTTCATTGGTTTCCTGCTACACATTCATCCTTAGGACAAAAGCTTTTTCCCTGAGTAACACATGTTATTTAGCAGCTCACAGTCAGGTCAATTTCAAGTAGAGCTGCTCTTTCTGAAGAGTCGAAAATTGTGACTGTTCATACCGGCAGCAAAATACAACTTTTGCTTCAGAGTGTTTGAAAAGTTCAGTTTTGTCCCTGCATTTGGCCTGTGAGTCTTAGAGAAATCTTTCAAACTGTTGATGAATAACATTCATTTCTCCTGGTTGTTTGTCTACCAGATCACCAGTAAGAGTAAAGAGTCTATCTGGGAGCTGATCAAGAGCCTGTTGGATGCATGGTCAGGATGGGTGGTGATGCTGCTCATTGGACTCCTCTCAGGTCAGTCAGGAGGGAACCCAAAAACTGGTTCCACACTTGGGTTCAGCTGTGAAAAGGTATTTGTTATATATTGTTTACAGTGCTGCTGGTACACGTGGCATTTTATTTACTTGCAACATAGAGTTCAGCTCAGCAGTGCTTCATGTTCCATCAGCAGGACACATCTGATGCTGATAGATGTCTTGCTTGTTTAACTGTTTAGTTATATTTCACTCCCAACAATTCATAGAACACACAAATTTCTTGTTCTCGTACCAGGGAGTCATCTCTCATTGTACGGGCTCAAGGTGTTCTGACATGTCCTGTTTTCTGCAGGTACTCTGGCCGGAGTGATCGACCTGGCAGTGGATTGGATGACAGATCTGAAGGAAGGTGTGTGTCTGTCGGCCTTCTGGTACAGTCACGAGCAGTGCTGCTGGACGTCCAATGAGACCACGTTTGACGACAGGGACAAGTGTCCGCAGTGGCAGAAGTGGGCCGAGCTGATGACCGGTCACGCTGAGGTCAGACCTGGCTTTCACAAAAATGAAACTTCAGTACTGTGAACAATTAAGTGCTTGTTATGTTGGTGATAATTAATGAAATAATTTTTTTGTGGCTGCTCTATTTGACTTTGTTTTTTCAGGGAGCCGGAGCCTATGTGTTGAACTACTTCCTGTATGTTCTGTGGGCTCTGCTGTTTTCTTTCCTGGCGGTGTCACTGGTGCGAGTGTTTGCTCCATACGCCTGCGGTTCAGGAATCCCAGAGGTGAGAGAAACACTGACATCAAACACATTCCAAGTAGGTCTACAGCAGGCCTGCATACCAACTTGTTACCTAATGCTGATACGTCTACAGCATCGTATATATATTATTGTCATTTTCTGCATTTGGACGGTGAAAAACATTATTATTTGTGGTTGTGTGCAGATCAAGACAATCCTCAGTGGCTTTATCATCCGGGGCTACCTGGGGAAATGGACCCTGCTGATCAAGACGGTCACCCTGGTTCTGGCAGTGTCTTCAGGTCTCAGCCTGGGGAAGGAGGGCCCTCTGGTCCATGTCGCCTGCTGCTGTGGAAACCTCTTCTGTAGCCTTTTCTCCAAGTACAGCAAGAACGAGGGCAAGCGACGAGAGGTATGCTGCGGATGAGTGCACCACAGCTGTTTGCACAGAGTGGGAGCAAACAGATTAAACACCAAAAGAAGAAGCAGGTGTATCAGGTCATCAAATTCATTCACATATCTGAAATCCACATATTACAGGTCTTGATTTGTCACCATATAACTAAAACATACCTCAAACAGGAAGTAGGGGAGTTAAGGACATAAGAATATTCAAAACAACAAATGTCGACAACTAAAAATACACAAAAACAAATAAGTGGTTATTGGTCTTAAGGGATCATATTAATGAGATAATTCACACAAATTTCAGTCAAAATATTTGATTTATGTGTTTGTTGAGCAATAGAATGAAATTTTCAATCTACCGGAAGATGTGTGTTTGTAAAAGAGTTTCACTACCAGACATTTCAGCAAGCACTTGTGAGAGTTGTGTCTGTTTCTGTTACTGACGCTGACCTCTGACCTTTCAGGTGTTATCTGCTGCTGCGGCAGCTGGAGTGTCGGTGGCCTTTGGAGCGCCAATCGGGGGAGTTCTGTTTAGCCTGGAAGAGGTTCGTTACAGATTCTGCTTATATAAGTTCACCTGCTGCGTTTATTCAGTGCCCCTTTTAAACCAAAGTGTGCGACCGTGTGATACAGAGCTGTGGTCAGGCAGTGCCTCATGGTTTTGTTTACTTTATGGTCAGCCTGTTCACCAGTTGGGGCTGAGCCAAGTCCAGCCATCATCTGGAGGCATCTTGTCTGTGCAGTACTCTTCTCCTCTCCAGTAACATATCTGATGAACAACAATCTGCACTGCAAACGTTCTGCTCACAGACATCACTGCTCTCTATGACAGTGAAGAAAGTAATCACAGCAGGTTCCCAGCAGTCGGTTCCAATAGAGGAATGACACAAAATACCTGCATGTCATTACATATGTGGCTCTGTATCACAAAGTGAAAGAAAGAATGTGAGCACAGCTGCTGTTGGAAAATGTGCTTATTAATTGATTAATTAATTAAGATGAAATCCAAAGCTGAACTGTAAATCAGAATCGAAGCTGTAGTTACAGAGGGACTCCCACTAACCATTAATTATCCATTCTATATTTAGTTCATGTCCATGAATTGACAATATGAATTGTTTTCCCAGGTTTTCTTTTCCTCTCTCCTTCCCTCCTCAACAATCTTCCTCTCTCGTTGTCTTAGAAATAAGCTGCGTTTTATCTTTTAAGACGCCGTAGTGATTTGCTATGGAGAAGTTGACTTAATTTTGAAAATGTCTTGGCTGTTGTTCCTCCTCTGCCTCTCTCTGGTGTAGCTGTACCATCATGTTTTCGTTTTCTTCGTCTACAGCTTTTCACTCTCCCTAGGCCTCTGTATTATTTCTCTAACAATCACATGCCCTTCGTCTCTCCTGCAGGTCAGTTATTATTTCCCCCTGAAGACGTTGTGGCGTTCGTTCTTCGCTGCCCTGGTCGCTGCCTTCACACTGCGCTCCATCAACCCGTTTGGCAACAGCCGCCTGGTGCTCTTCTACGTGGAATACCACACACCGTGGTACATGGCCGAGCTCGTCCCATTCATCCTGCTGGGCGTGTTTGGCGGCCTCTGGGGGACCCTCTTTATCCGGGCCAACATCGCCTGGTGCCGACGGAGGAAGACCACGCAGCTGGGGAAGTACCCGGTCCTGGAGGTCATTGCTGTGACCGGTATTACTGCCGTGCTGGCATTTCCCAACCCGTATACCCGCCGCAGCACCAGCGAGCTCATCTCTGAGCTCTTCAACGACTGTGGAGCGCTGGAGTCGTCACAGCTCTGCGATTATATTAATAACCCCAACATGAGTCGGCCGGTGGACGACATCCCAGACCGACCGGCGGGGCCGGGGGTCTACAACGCCCTGTGGCAGCTCGCCCTCGCTCTCATCTTCAAGATTGTCATCACCATCTTCACCTTCGGCATGAAGGTCAGTCCGAGGAATATGATGAGGAATTGATTTGGTTTGTCAAGAAAATCTCATTTTCTCCCCTTTGAGGCTGCAGAATGAATGTGGCAAGAAATAGTAGAAGTGCACCCGTCATTTGCTTTTCAGACTTCACTTCAAGTACAATAATTTTTTTCCTGAAATTTGACGTGCTTTTAACAATTCTGCTTCCTCTCCAGATCCCATCAGGTCTCTTCATTCCCAGCATGGCGGTCGGAGCTATTGCAGGACGGATCGTTGGGATTGCTGTGGAGCAGATGGCGTACCACCACCACGACTGGATCATTTTCAAGAACTGGTGCCGGCCCGGCGCAGACTGTGTCACCCCTGGACTCTACGCCATGGTGGGAGCTGCTGCCTGTCTGGGTGAGTAGATCAAAGATTGACTGATTGATAGACTGATGATATTGACAGCTGATTATCTACTCTGCCTATAATTTAAAACCCTTTCCAAAATTAATTTTATTTTTGCATTCATTCATTTATCAATTTTCATCATTGATTAATCTTTTTTTCAACAGTCAATTAGTGGTTTGGTGTATGAAATATTTCTGTCTTCAGATGTCAGTTAATAATTTTATAAAACAAAAAACCCCAACAAATCTTCACATTTTCCATAAGCTGGTGTTTTGACTTGACAAATGAGCTTGATTATCAAAATATTTGTCAAAAAATAATAGTTGTCAATAATTAATAATTGTCTCAGCTCTGCATCCTGACTGTAATAAACCAGTTGTGGCTGCGTCTCCTCAGGCGGGGTGACCAGGATGACTGTCTCCCTGGTGGTCATCATGTTTGAGCTCACTGGCGGTTTGGAGTACATCGTCCCTCTGATGGCTGCCGCTGTCACCAGCAAGTGGGTGGCGGACGCCTTCGGGAAGGAGGGCATCTACGAATCGCACATCCAGCTCAACGGCTACCCTTACCTGGACGTCAGGGACGAGTTCACCCACCGCACCCTGGCCACAGATGTGATGCGGCCCCGCAGGAACGACCCCCCTCTGGCCGTCCTCACTCAGGACACCACCACGGTGGAGGACGTGGAGACGCTCATCAAAGACACCGATTATAATGGCTTCCCGGTGGTCGTGTCCCGAGAGTCGGAGAGGCTCATTGGCTTTGTTCAGCGCCGGGACCTCACGCTCGCCATCAGTAAGTTGGTTAAACCAGTTCAGGGCAGCATTTCCCAGAAGCATCTTAAGGTTAAGATGATCATAAGAACCATCTTTCGCACCTGCATGAAAAACAGCCCCCATGTTCATTTGAATGAGGCTAATATGAGTCGCATACACATGTAGTAATTTAGCAGCATTTGTCGATTAATTGTTAGCAGGAAACAGGGCCTAGACTAGTTTTCATTTTCCAACCAGACTTACCAGACTTCTCTCCCTTCTGTCTACAGAAAACGCCCGGCAGAAGCAGGACGGCGTGGTGAGCAGCTCCGTGGTCTACTTCACCGAGGACGCACCACAGCTGCCGGCCAGCAACCCGCAGCCGCTGAAGCTGCGACGCATACTGAACCTCAGCCCCTTCACCGTCACCGACCACACGCCCATGGAGACGGTGGTGGACATCTTCCGCAAGCTGGGCCTCCGCCAGTGTCTCGTCACCAGGAGCGGGTAAGAACAGGACTCACGCTGGAGCAAAAGTGGCTCACTTCTATCAAAGGAGTGACTGGGAAGAATGAAATGACCTCTGACCTCGTTTATTTCCGTCTCTGTGTCTGTTCAGGCGTCTTCTGGGCATCATCACCAAGAAGGATGTTCTGCGACACATGGCTCAAATGATGAACCAGGATCCAGAGTCCATCATGTTCAATTAACAAAAGAGAGAAGAGCTTTACTCCACTGACGGTGTAAATAGGTGAAACTGGTGCGACGCTACTGTTCTGCAACCTGTGAAAAGTCCCTTCCACCTCCTGACAGGCAAGTCCCAACCCTGTAGTGATCACAACAGCGCTGCTCCTGTGTTTTCAATATAACTGCGCTGAAATGTTTAGCCAGTGGCAGAATGCTTTGACTCATCGTTTTAACACTTCAAACCCCCGATCAGTTGTTTGTAGACTGAAAAAAAGAGATAGAAAAATTAGAAATCAGGTGATTAAGGCTTCTTTTTCTTTACTTCCTCTATTTAACATGTGCTGTCACATGTTACCAACAATGCTGAGAGTTCAGCACGTTTAATGCTCAGAGTGCCAAACTCTGGTTCTTCAGTGTCGACAACAGCAGCTGCAATCACGATCAATCATTTAGTGCTGCTGGTTCAACTAAAACATTTAGAAAGCCACGCTGAAGGAAACACTTGGACTGAACACAAAGTTGTGGTCGGGTGTCAGGATGTGTGTCAGTGGAGTGACACAGTGGAATCGCAGGGCTGCTGCACAGACCTGGGAAGCTGGAGAAAATTAATTTGATACTGACGATCTCTAGTAATCTTACAATAATGAAAATAATGTCAGGAGCAGTGTTTTTATCGGCTTACTGACACCTCTCAGTCCACACATGGTGGTCTGTGTTGTTTTTGGCAAATCATCTCAGTCAAAAAGGTGTGTTTGAAAATACTGTTTAACTTACAAATCCCCACATTAGAGAAAACTAGAGAGTTTATTTATATTTAGATTGTTGCAGATAAATCTTCTGTCAATCAGCCAATTAATTAATGAACTGTTTCAGCTCTAATGTAGCCAGTTACATCGGCTGTTGCAGTTCCAAGGAAACGAACTGGCTCAAAAAATGAATATAGGAAAGATTCCAACACAGAGTTTACAGGTACAAACTTAAATGTGCTTAATGTAAATTCACAAAACTCAGATTAATGGTACAAAACTTTCAAGCACACCTTTTTAAAGTTGATCATATTCTGTATACAGTCAGCTGGAAGATGGTAGATCCTGATGTTAGCCTCAAACTAAACGTTTAACCTGCTCTTGAGATGAAAGATGTTGGAAAGTGGAGAGCTTTGTCGAGTCTGCTGAGTTTTGTGATAAAATGGGACCACGTGTGAGATTTAACAAACCAGTGTGTTTGAATAGAAACTGTCTGCAACACTGATTTTATTGAAAGTCAGAGAGTTTGGGAGTGCTGCACTTTGTGTTTGGCCTGTCAGTTGTTGTTTTTTGTTGTGTGTTGCTGCCATATTTATGTTAATACTGCCTGTATTAATGTTCATTTTTATGCATCAGCAGCAGCTTCCAGCTTGTCTCTGTTACACTAAGCTGAAGGCACAAACTGTCTAAAACACTAAATCTAGTTTTTACTGTAGCAGTGAAGTATCAGAAGACATTCTTGCCAGAACCTTGTTGGATTTTTAGTATCTTGTGTTAATTTAATCGTGTCAAAAGGTTTCAAAGAGCCTTAAAATGTGTGTGAACTTTTAAAGGGTTCATTGCAGGTCAAACTGTGTGAGATTCACCTCTAGAATTTATGATGCATCCATCTGTAATGCTGGATCATTATCGGTGCCACTCCGGACCTCATTAAGCAGATCAGGTGTCAGCTACATGTGACCAGCCCACAGCAAACCCAGTTTCTGATTTGCTAAATTGACATTTCTTTTCGTTCTAGTGTGATATCTTGTAGATTTCTTCACAGGAAAAGTCGAAATGAAATGTCCTAAATTTGTGACCCTGTCAGAATTTGAATGCAGGCTGCCATCATCAGGAGGCACATGCATATCCATCAAAGTACAATAAGCTGGGAACCAGACAAGCGGTGTGCCGGTAATTTTCTCATTTTATTTTGGCGGTCTTTGGTCTCCAAATGTCTCGATGAAAATTGTCAGTCATGTCTCACTGTTGTCTTGAAAGATGTTGACATGAACTCTTCATGTTCATGTCAACATGAACATGAAGAGTGATACTGTAGCTCAGCTGCAAGTGACTCTGAAAGCTAAATATTCCCTCATTAAGGAGACACTTATAGTCAAGCAGCTGCAGAAGGATCATACATGAAGGAAAATAACAAAGAAGGACAAAAAGTAAGTGTTGCTAATATTTGCATTCAGGTCTGGAAAATGATGAACAAACTTGATCATTTCCAGCACCTAAAAATATCAAGACTGCACAAAAAGATTCTGGGGGAAAAAGTTGTTTTTGCACGTTCAGTGTTTTTATCCCCTCGGTCATTTCCTGTGTCGTAGTTTATGTTGTAGTGATCAATAACCTCGATCGGTCGGAGCTCCCAGCTGCTAACAGTTCAGAAAAACTGGAAAGTTTGAGCGAATTTTGTTTTGAAAAATGCATCACAAATACAGTCCATGTTGAAGCAAGTGATCAAGTTTTTCTTTTTAAATGCCAAGAGAATGTATTGAAAAAATAATTGTATTGTATATATTAAAGATTTATTGTGAGCATTTTTAATTTAATTTAATTTAGTCAGAAACACACTAATGTTGAGCCCTGGTTATTTTTTATTTTGAAATCTAAATATTTATCAGATGCATTACTCGTACGGAAAACACATATTTGCACTTTTTTTTGACTTTGTAAATGAAGTGATTGAAAAATAAACCTGTCACTTTAGATGGTGAATAAACAGTGTTTTGGTTTGCTTCTTTTTTGATGCGTAGGGAGTTGACCTATTTTTCACATTTACAAGACATTGTTAACCACAATCTTCAACATACTGTAATTTAATACCAGTCAGTCTTTATTTATCAGATCTTTATGAATTTGTTTGAGTCACAGTATTAACAGGAAATACGAACAGTTTCTTAATTTAAAAAGTAGAAGAAAGTAATAAGGAGTTCGACTTCAAGGTGTTTTTAATGTGTTTGAGGAAAATCAATTATCCACGAGATGACGCTGTTTCACAAGGTGATATCAGTCCAGTATGTAGTATTATGAATTTTCCTATTAAAATACACCAACATGTCCATCTCACCAGTGCCTCTTGATTCCTTTAGTTGTCCATATTCCCAGCTACACAAAAAACTGTCAAGTGCACTGGACTAATTACACAATTGAGAAACGATAGAGTCCTCTACAAAAAGTCGAATGAGAATTTTTCAGATGCTACAACTTCCTCTAACACACACAGCTGAATATGATGCTCTGTCAGCAAATACATCCATGGAATTAAAAACCTTTTTGGACTAGACTGAGTATCAGACACCAACTCTTCCTCCTCCTCATGCTTTGGTCGTCCCCTCCTCCTCCTCCTTCTTGGCTCTCTCCATGTCAGAGTAATACTCCAGGGCCCGTCGCACCGGCTCCAGAATATGTTGCTGCATGACGACACGACAGCAGAACCTGTTCAGCGTGTTCCAAGGCTTATGTCATGAAATAGGACAGTTCGATTTGTGTTGTAAGATTTCCTGTCCCCTCACTTGACTTCCTACATTTCTACAATTACTTTTGTCGACCAACAAATAAGCTCTCTGCTCTTTCAACCTGATGGATCCTGAAATGTGAGCTACTGATTAATACCCCACTGGATCATACAGCATAAAGCAGTGGGGACACTTTACCTCCAGACAGGGGAACAGCTTGGTGAGCTCCATGAAGAGCGGCAGGAGGACAAATCGGATGAAGTTGGTCTGAGAGGACGGTTTGGACACTTTGTCTCGGTCCATGAAAGGAGTCACGGGAAGTCCTTTGAGTTTCTCTGTGTCGCTCTGCACAAGAAAACAAAAACAAAAGCCTTCTATCAAGGGATTCATTTCAATTTCAATATGCTTGATAAACATTTTAAGAAACACTGTTATTGAAGTGAAACCACTGACAGATATCAAGAATTTGTCACGTTTGACAAAACCATGACTTTGCACTTGAGAGACGTGTGTAAACTTAAAAAGATTAGAGAATAAGTGCTGTGTCTCTTTGTTAAAGATCTGGGAAACAGGCCTGCAGTAAGCACGATGCTGATCTTTGTACTGATGATGAGGCATTTTCCAAACCTTCATGATATTCAGCAGTGAGATAAACTTCCTCATGTTGACACTCTCCATCATTGATTGCAGCGTTACAGACGGCTGTTTGCAGCCACTTCCTGTGTATTGATCAGTAAACTGAGTGTTAAAACCTGGTTGAAGAACTCCTGCAGCAGACAGTCCAGCCAGGGCTCGGCCACGGCCATCGGCCTCGCCTCGTTGGAGATGTCGCTCACCTTCACCATGATCTTCATCAGCTGGAAACAGGAATTACATGGTAAGAGAGTTTTGTCTTGTTGATATGATACCAGTTGAAGTTTGTGTATTTCTTTACCACTTCCTTGTGGTCCTTGTTGGTGAAGTCGAAAACCGGCTGCATGATTTTGAACTTGTTGAGAATTTCGTTGTGCCTCGCCATGTCGGTGGCCAGAATACATCTGCAAGGTTTTTTATTTTTGTAAAGTGAGCAAATGACACAACAACATGGTTGAAGTGAGTAAGGATGTTATCTGAAGTCTTACTTGATCATTCCTCCTCGGATGTGTTTGTACTGCTCACAAGTCAGGTTTTTAAGGACGTTGCACTCTGGCTACAAAGAAGAAAACAATTTTACATCATTCAAATACATTTCAAACAGCTACAATATCAAGTAGTAAAGTCTAATAATGTGTTTTTTATTTAACTGCTTGAAATTCTGAATCCTTTAATGCGTCGTGTTTCTTGTACCTTGGACAGGATGCCGAAGGCCACGGCACAGTGGTGGTTTTCCAGGGGGGAAATGTCATTGTAGCGAAGAGCTAAGTCAGTCTGAGCATTGATCTGCGTGTAATTTAAAAAGAACATACAGATTAACAATAAACAGACACCTTGATTACGAGACAGACAGATTCAAACCCCAGACAGAACGGCAGTGAGGTGACCTGGTAGACGTTGTTGTAGCCGGGGTGGTCGAGGTCGTGGCACAGAGCCGAGGTCAACATGATCAACAGGTCGATTCTTGATAATTTACTCCTGAGGTCTGTCAGCCAGATGAGGCCGTACATCTGCAGAACGAGAGCCCAACAAACACCAGTAACACCCGCTATATGTTTCTCTCACATTTCTGTCTCATTGTTGCCTGTCTCACTGTCAGTAAAACTGTTTGTACCATCTGAGTGACGCAGAAGCAGTGCCTGAAGTTGTGGAAGGGGATGCTGTTGTAGTGGCAGTAGACCTCGAACAGGAAGTTCTGCAGGACGTCCAGCTCGATGTGGAACGCCGTCAGGAAGTCCAGGTCGGTGAACATCACCTGGAGGAGGACCAGCATCTCCGCCTCTTCCCACTGCCTGGTAACAACACCAAAAATAGTCCTTTTGATATTTATATTTATTATATCTTAGCCAGTCAATAAGGAGCTTGTGTGTGTGTTTCTACCCACCAGTTGTCAAAAATGGGAGTTTTCAGATGCTCTCTCACTTCTTCTGTCACCTCCAGTGAGCTACGGCAACACAGAAAAGACACACGTGCTCATCACTTTGTCATTATTGGTTTTGGGTCACTTGCACTTATTTATTTACGACATCTCAGTCCTCAGACCTTGAGCAGCTAAAAGTCAACGTCAATTTTACTGGTAAAAATCTGAGAACCAAAATATTTTTCATAAAAATTCCTGTTGCTCACCATGAAATGATCAAGTCACTATAGCTTTATGTGATTAGTTAGATCATATGTTAATTGAATGTCAACCCACAGTTAGTTCATACATTCATTCGTATGTCACCACTTCTTTCAACAACAAAAAACAAGTATAATGAAACGATACAAAATGTTGGGGCTGAAATGAATCAGCAGTAACAGCAGCGTTCATGGACGGTGAAGTCAGGCGAGGTCACCTCATGTTGAGGAACTTCCTGCGGACTTGCTGGCGCTCCTCCTGCACACTCAGCTGAGGAGTTTGGGGTTTTGGGGAGAACTTGGAGAGCTGCTGGTCAGTGTTGTCTTTGAAAAGACCAATCCAGCTCAGGTGCTCCACACTCTGACACAGAAGGAAATGAGACTTCATTATTAGTGGAAAAGCCTTCATAGATTAAGGTGGAATGTGCATTGGTTTTTCCACATCTTCCTGCATGTTACGAGAAGAAACTGTTAGTGAAAGCTGTGTCTTCAGAGGATTAGAGCAACGAACCTCCAGCTTCCTCTTGAAAGACTCCACCTGGCTCTTCAGCTCACACATAATATCTGGAGTCTTTGCCATGTCTTCAATTATTTTGGTCTCCAGATGATGCAGCCTGAAGACAGAGACAAGAAACAAAAGTGAATCCTTCTCACCCAGATGCTTCAATAAATGGCCTTCACTGGACACACTCACCTGTATTCCATGTTGTCCAGCTCTGTTGGCATCCCCACACCTGCACATGGACAAAAAGCCACAAGGGACAAAATCACAACACCTGAAAAGTTTTGAACCAAGAATAAGAAAGCCTTTTCCATATTGTCTTTATTATTTCAATTTTTTTCCTCTAAATTTTGTCTCCCTAATGCTGTTTTATAGAAATTTCTAAATCTAAATCCATAGACTTTATTTCAATTTTACTTGTTTTGTCTAAAAACAGACACATTTAACTGTATTGAAACTAAACAATATCAATAAATCAATTGCTAAATTCACAATCATCAGACATCTTAGATTTTGGAAACAACTCTGCAGCCAAGACTCACTCTTCAGATCTGACGCCACCACCTCCAGACGGTAGTACGAGTCCTTGCTGTTAGCTTCCAGCTGGGGGGAGATGTTCACCACACTGCCGTTTGTGTTATACATCTTCATGATGTGGTGAGGCCCCGCCTCCGCCGCCGTCCGGAACAGGTCTGTCGCATGGAGAGTTCAGGATTGTGGATTGATAGAAAACATCACTGACATTTAGTATTTTTTTCCTTTATGAGAATGTCGACAATAGAGTGACGTCACGAAATGAGAGGAGAGAGATGACGCAGTTTCAGTATAACAGGTAAACTATACAACAAAAATATATAAATCCCAAGAGAAAATCATCCAAACACAGTTCAGATGTCATCTATCTGAACTGACCTGTTTACAACACACCAACATCACATGCTAGTTTCTCCAGAAATGCTCCCTCAGCTTCAGTATAAAATCAAGAATTCTACTGGTCCTTCTCTTATTGTCACCTTTATAGGTCAAGGGCCCCACACAAGAAGCCAAGGGCCCAGCTGTCACATGGTTCATTCATCACTGTCTCAAGATGACAAGAGCAAAGAGGACAAAGTCCTTAAACCTGAGGACCTGTCAAAGCCACATGGAGGTCAGACCCTTACACAGAAAGCACAGGAACATTCACAATCATGAAACGATCAGAAACTTGCCTTCATGTTCCTCATCGAACTCCTCCGTGCCCTCTAGTGTGTGATTGAATGAAATAGTCATAGTTTTATTCATTTACATTATGCTTATGCTTATGTCTCTAAAATCAGCAGGTGTAACAAAGCACAGGGCTCCTCTCTTACCTTTGACCTCTGCAGCAGAGCAGTCGGCTCCAAACTCGGCCTGCTCCAGCCTCCCATTAACCGTGAAATGAATGATTTTGGTTGTCATCTCTGAGCCCGGTGGGACATGACCTGCAGCAGAAATGAAAATGAGACCTCTTGACACTGACTTCTTGAATCTGTAAAGGGCCACCTGCAGGTGACAGAGAGCCCACCCACTCCAATCCACCATCCTCTCCCCTCCTGCTCCTGCAGGGGGCGGTGTTGTTGCTCAGCCGCCAGGTGTCGCCGTTCTGCGGCTTCCGTCACCGCAGCCTCTACGGCGTCTGCAATGGGACATGTTTTGATTTACTGTGGCCAATATTCATTTTATCATCTTTAATCACAGTGAATGACTTGTGAATATCGGGCTGAGGGTCGTAGTTGACATGGCTGCGGGGTTAAAAGCCCCTGAGGTTAAAGTGCCGCAGGGTGCGGGGCTAACAGCCGGGCTGTGATGTGAAGCAGCGGCAGTTTGTGGCCACAAGCAGCGGCGCCACTTCGGACTTTTCTCTGGGATCGATTCGGTCCATCCGGTGAGTGAAGCTCTGACCGGCCACTGAATTAATTAATAACTCATTAATTAACAGGTGAGTAACGTGAGAACTAACGGTGCTCCTCCGTGGCCGTGGGTAACTTGACGAGCTAACTTAGCTCGCTTAGCTAACTGCGGCTTAACTGTGTTTTGGATAAAAGCTTGCTAGCAGCGAGCTAGTGTGCTAGCAGGAGAAGCTAACGGCTACATCAACTGTTGTGACATTTAACGTTCAGCTGCACAAAACGCGAGTGAAGTCACTTAACGGCCCGTTAGCTAGACTCAAAGTAGCATCACTGTCTCTAGCTCTGAGCTACAAGTTGGAAGATTCCTTTCTAATATGAATTATCAGTATAACCGTTAACTCTCAATTTAACTGTGCTAGTTTGCAAACTTCGCCTAATGTTCTTGTTAAATCGCAGTGAAGCCACACAGGAGGATGAGGAGCTTCGGCCGGTGCTGCCCTCCACCGCAGGATGTTATGGAGCTCATTTCGGCTCATTCTCCAACCTTAGCTGCCTCTTAAACATAATAACTGGAGTATAGAGGGGCCAGGCGTCCTGCAGCAGGTCCTGCCAACTGTGAGGGCTTTGGTGGACCTTGGTGAGGAGACAGACCAGCTAGTGCCCTGAGCAGGCAGCAGCCATGGACGAGGAGGTGAGCATGGAGTATTTGCTGGAGCAGGTGATGCACAAGGACCTGGGGAAGAGGCTCCAGGTGGGCCAGGAGATCATAGACCTCATCCTGGACGAGGAGAAGTCCCCCGAGCTGGAGCAGGACCAGACCATGCTGGACAGGATGGTGGACGCAGTGGCCAGCTCCTGGGTTAACTCCAGCAACTTCAAGGTACAGTGTGTTAGTTCAGTAAAGTTGAAAAGGGTTGTGGTTGGTGGTTTGAATTCTTGGGGAAACACACTCCACTTCTCTCAACATCATTTTAAAAATAACTGTAGAGGTGCTCTTGAACAACATGCTTCACTTTCAGCTGTTACTTTGCTACATGATGTTGGTTGTGTTGGTACATGAAACTAGGCCCTAAAGTATGTGACAATCAATTCACCTATTGTAGAACCTTAAAAATTGAAACCTGCCACAATTATGCATCATATTTGTGCAGAACATCCAAATGTTGTATATTATACCTTTATATCACAACACCTGCGTTGTTATAGCTTTTTACTATGACTCTCCCCATCAGTCTGGATCGAAATGGACACGTGTTGGTTGTTCATTTGTTCATTTCAGCAGTGTTTTGTTGAGTAGCAGAGACAGTCTGCTGGCCACTGGCTATAACAAGATCCTCTTCCCTTTTATCCCACTGTGTGTGTGTGTGTGTGTGTGTGATGATAGGATTCACTGCAGGAGGTGCTTTAAGTGTTAACCCAGTTGATACTGATTCCTGCAGGTCTCAGGGACAAACTGTCCTCAGGGAGCGCTTCATTCACACAGGGGTCATATTTTCTACTGTTGATGGGATGGTTGGTAGAATAACCGATATTTGCCTGTGTGCTGCAGGTTCCTATCTCTCTTTTTACCATGGTGCAGGATTTGCATGCCATACGTGAACGTTTGTGTGTAATTTATGCTGATATGAGGCTGCAGCTGCTGATAAATCAATACATGGAGATCACAGGAGTGTGTTTCAGCACTGTAATGAAGAGGTGCTCTCTCATCATCAAACTGTTTTTTTAATGCAGTGGTCCCATACTAATATATACAGTAGGGTGGGGGGGGGATCCACACAGAAATCCAATGTACAGTTTTTTTTAAGTCTAGCACCCATTAAAAATGACTTCAGTGTTGTATTTCTTTTTCTCTTTATTTATGTAATAAAGCAGTAATGATAAAAAAAAACCTTTAAATGTATAGAAATAAATATAGATACTAATAATTTAAACATCTGCAATTTCATTTGGCAAAGTTTATATGCAAAGGAAGACCGTGTGATACCATTGAAAACTCCAGAACGGCTACTAAATGGAACTTGAAATGCCACATTTGTCTGTGGAGTTTGGTCTGGCACTCCTGTTTCACACACAAAGGCTGCAGCAGACGAGACTGAGTGGAGCTGACTGTATCATGAAAACTACACACTGACTTAACAGCTGTAGACACACACACTCACACACACAGACACAGCCAGTAATATTGCTGCTTCCTGCGCTGCCCTGGAAAGGCAGCCTCCTCCGGTCTGGTTGATATCTGCGGGTCTGTAATGGGGACGAGGCTCCCAGGCGAGTGTGGCAGTAGAGGTGGCTGTGAGCTTAATTTACCAGCACCATTAGCCCAGTTTCCTTCCCTGTATGACCGAGCCAGCAGAGGGGAGGAGCGAGTTTTACAGAAT
Source organism: Holacanthus passer (assembly GCA_025331565.1). NCBI lineage: Eukaryota > Metazoa > Chordata > Actinopteri > Pomacanthidae > Holacanthus > Holacanthus passer. The sequence goes on from JAFREQ010000148.1 coordinate 325,840, forward strand.
TTCAGTGTGTGGACATCAGCTTCCTGCCACACTGTGCTCTAATGTGTGTGTGGCTGGTGGTCGTAAAACCCTTCAGAAGTGTGTGGGTGAAAGATGGAGGAGAGCTGCTTCACGTGCCGTTAGTCTAATGGCTCTTGTCAATTGATCGGAGGGGAGTGAGCAGATGAGTCGGGCTGGTCACATAAATTAAAAGACTGTTCAGCTGTTGATAAACCCAGACAGATTAATAGCAGAGGCTCATAGTAAAAGTCCACATTTACATCAGAGGCACTTAAACTGAGTTTGTTCACCTTTAAGGATGATTAAAAACCTTGATGTAAATTCCCAATACACCTACTTTAATTCCACTCACTGTCCAGCAGGAGGGGCCAGAGTGACGTTGTATGTGCTGTATCTTTTACAGTCGTTTTACTCTCACAATTACAGTGAGTTTCCAAAAATTGCACCAGAGTCTGAACATGTAGCTCAGTCGGTGCGTATGTGTTGATTCTGGTGTCAGCAGGGAAACTCTCACCAGACGCTCATCGAGTTTCCCAAACTGCCCCAAGACAAGGAAAGTTAAACCTATGGCCGCTTGAAGCTGTTAGTAAAATGTCCCTATGATCCTCACACATGGTTGTGTTTGAGTGTGTGTTTTTACCTCAATGAACGAAAGATCTGGTGGTTTAAGTGCAGTTTATTTGTACAGAACCCGTTTATTTTCATTATTTTCTCTTGTTTTCAATGAAAATTCTTGGTTTGGTACAATTACCCATAATCCTTTGCTGCTCTAGTGCTGATCTCATGTTGTAGTTTGTGTGAATCTTTTCTTTCTTGGATTTTGACAGATCGTGACACATTTGATCAGAATGTTTTCTTCATGTTTGTTGTTTTCTTGTCTGTGTTTGTGTGTCAGGTGGTTTTGCTGGGGATGGACCTTCTGTCAGCTCTGGTCAGCCGACTGCAGGAGAGATTCAGGACGCAGGTTGGAACAGGTGAGCTCCTTCACATTGTCTTATGTAGAGAAGATACAATTATAAATATACATTTTAAATTAGATCATAGAATACAGCTGTTGTACAGTTTATAAGGTTACAATTCTGTTTTATTGATTAGAACGAGTGTTGAGCTAAATATGTAAAATATTTCTATGAATGTCATTTACCTTGTGATTTTAAAAATATTTAAAGGCACAATTGAGTCTGTATAAAAATGTATTTATATTTCGTCAGTCTTCAAAATGAGACTTTAAGCTGCCAATGTTCATGTAGATCGACTTGGAATAAGTGCAGTAATAAGATTAAAAAGCAGATCAAATGAATAAATATTTACATGTAATTCAATGAGACTTTTGGGGTTAAGACATTTATAACTACTGTATAAAAAAGCAGAGATGAAGCTGTGGTCTCTGTGTCCTCAGTTCTGCCGAGCCTGATAGATCGATTAGGAGATGCCAAGGACCAAGTTCGAGACCAGGACCAAGCACTTCTACTGAAGATAATGGACCAGGCTGCTAACCCACAGGTGTTCAATCAAACCTTCCTGTGCTGCGTGTCTCTCTTGTACCTCAAGTCAAACAGAGGAAACTGCAGTAGATATTTGGGGACCAAATGTTTTCTCCAATTCTCCAAGTCGTGCAGTGATTTCAATCTTGAAAAATATTGTTTTGACAGTTTGTGACTTTGTGGCTCTTGGCACAGAAACACACTAAATGCTTATTTACGGTGTTTTCAGTATGTGTGGGAGCGAATGATGGGAGGCTTCAAGCATAAGAACAACAGGACCAGAGAAGGACTCTGCCTTTGTCTCATCTCAACCCTAAATGTGTAAGAAAACATCTTCCAGATTTTACATTCTACATGATGTGTGCTTCTGATGAAAGCGGTTATTGTATGTTTGTCATTTGCTGCTGGTCTGCCTGATTTTGAACTTATAAAAAACACAAGCTTGTGCAAAAAACAGGTTTAGGTCAGTGAGTATGTTAATTAGATGAGAACAATGCTGCTGCTCTTGTTATTGATTCATCTGCTGATTATTTTCCTCTTAATGACGTAATTGTTTTGCCTATAGAGTATCAGAAAGAATAAAATGGCTTTGAGTTTCCAAAATCACAATTTGACATCTTCAAATTGCTTATTTTGTACAAACCAAATATCCAAACATATTCAATTTATTAACATTTGAAATAGAAATCTTCACATTTGAGAACTTACAACCAATGAACTCAACTTTAAAATCCAAAGCAGTTCTTGAGTGGTTCTTAATAAAACAGAAGAATGTGAGTTCATATAATGATATTTTACACAAAGGTTCATGTTATGTTGTATTTTGTTCTTGCAGGTTTGGATCTCAAAGTCTGACGCTCAGTAAAATTGTTCCTCACATCTGTAACCTCCTTGGAGATCCCACAAGTCAGGTACAACCTGCTTCTTTCCACCTGGACATTAGTATGAGGCCTGCTCAGAGGGTCGGCACAACAGAAGGATTGTTGGTGTTTGACTGCCCTCTGCTGGTCAAATACAAACATTACAGCTCAGGCCCCAAACCACGGTTTCTGTTCTGTTTTCTTCTCCAAATCCTCCTTTTGCACTCAAATGTTTACTGTGTGAGTTGATATATTTTGGTAGAAAAAGCTGTTGTCAGGCATGCGATACTTTGCACAGATCAAAACTGTAATTGTGCAGCTGCAGGGTCTCCTGTCTAACCAGCAGACACCTCATTTCCCCGCTCTACTCTGCGTTTGAGTTTGTTGTCTCCTGATAGGCTGCAGAGGTCTGTCATCGCCGGAATCACACTTCCTCTTGAAGACAGGAAGCCATGCCCATGAACTTCCCTTCCTGAAGCCAAACACACTCGCACATGTGCACTGAAGCACTTGTTCTTCTACTGAATTACAGCCAGTCTTCAGCAAACTGATTCGTGGGTTTAGCAGGAACCACTTTAATTTTTTTTTATCTGCCCTTTTGCTTGTTGGAGGAAAGTAGAGACCAGTTGGAATCTCCTGTACTCAGTGTTCAATTTGATCTTTAATTTTCACTTATTTTGCAAACAATATAAAACTAATTGCGATGTGACAGGAGAGGAAAAAACACTGTAGGTTTCTACAGTGGACCTCCTCCCAAGTTAAGAGCTATGTGAAAACAGAATCAGTGAAAAAATGCACATAAATACAATGGAATCATAGCAAAGTGAATAATTGTTCTCGAGTTCCTAAAAACAGATCTCTCTCATTTTAATATCCTTGAATTAAAGCATTGGGATAAAGGAATGAAAAGGCCACAGGGAGTTTCACATGTGGGTTTAGGGAGCCTTAAGGTGCTTAAGTACTAGTTTATTAAAAAGTATAACAAGTGATCAAATGTGATGTTAACACACAGAATGGAGTAAAATTTGTGCACAGAAATAAAGTACCTGAATTTGTCTTCATATGTTATCTTTCTCATTGACCTGCAGGTGCGTGATGGAGCCATGAACTGCCTCGTAGAGATCTACCGTCATGTTGGAGAACGAGTGCGAATGGACCTGGGAAAGAAGGGTCTGCCTCAGTCACGGTGCGTTCAAATACTCACTGTGAAAAGTTACAATTATAAAGTGGAGGCCTTGGTGTCATTTTTGTAACAGGACTGAAACTAACCACCATTTTCATTATTCATTAACCCTTATGTATTGTTGAGATTATTAACAAACTATTCTAAATCTGGAGTAACAGAAATCCTAATAGACTAATTTGGGATTTAGGATGGAGAGTGCTGCTTAAAAAGTACTGTCAACAACAATCACGGATACAGAGCGTATGAAAATCCTTCAAAATGATAGAGAAAAGCAATTCTCATACAATTATTAAAAGTCATGAAGCATCAAGCTTATAAAATAATGTTAATGTTGCTTACGAGTTGACACAAAAGCTTCTGTTTCTTCTTCACTTTAAAACATTTTTTAAAATAGCATCACTCCTTGAAATGATGCTTGTTTTCTCTCAAAGTAACCCAAAGAGTCAACAAATGTCACCCGTGGCCTGTGTTACGGAGACACTGTGAATATCAGTGTTTGTTGTAATGATATTACCCAGCAGGCATCACAGCCATTCCCATTGCCTGTGTATTTTTGGATGCAGACACTGTGGGCGATGGGATGTTACTTTGGCCTATTTAACGCCTCTCTGGGGAGTCTAAAATGAGCCGGTTTTCTGTGTTTCAGAGGAGCCACTGCAGGCCTGTTTGTATTCTGCTATGAATGTGGTGCTTTCGTCACTATCACAACACCACCTGGTGCTAATTCTCTGCTCCCCCTCTGTCCAGGTTGAACGTTATCTTCAGCAAATTTGACGAAGTTCAGAGGTCAGGGAACATGGTCCTGTCACCTGTTTCAGGTAAGACCACATCTGCTGCTCTGCCTGCTGTCTTAATATTCTTTCCACTTTCAGTCTTGGAGCATGATGAGCTTGGTTGTGGTTCTGTTTGTGGCCCCACTCCTGTTTCATGTCCATGATGAATGTGGTTATCATGACAGTACTGTTTATGTGTGTATGGTGTTTGTTGTCGAGAGCAGCCTGCCAACACCAGCATGTGACACTAACACTGTCCAAAACTTCCACCACATTTATTTATTTGTCCACCAGACTCCAAAACTTAAAGTCTTTAATGTGGTGACCATGTACTGTAGTATCCCTGGTTCAGGGGAGCAGATCATCAATAAGACTTGTTAGAGAGGTTGGGACTACAAAAGCACTTGTGCAGTGTTACAGAGTAAGACCTCATACACAATCTTTGGCAGAAACCCGACATCAGCCAAGTTTCAGTTCGTTACTCACACAATACATTTTAATTCATATGACCTGCTGGCACCAGTGACAGGAGTTTATCAGAAAAACAACATTTCACTCACCACTTAGAGACAAGTCTGGGTCTCTTTCTTCCCCATTAATATGCTGTAACATAGAATGATGGTATCGGACTGTTTCTTACGTCTCCTTTGGGCTTTTTAATAATTTTGTCTGTGTGGCCACAGTGGAGGAACACTTCACAGAGGTATGTGGGCAGGGAGGGCAGGAAGGTTTTTAGTGCTGCTCGTCTAGCCTTGTGCTTATTATGGAGGCTGGAGGGGCTATGGGGATGTGGGGGCAAGCCAATAAGGTTTTTAACTGGCAAAGGAAGTGCATTCAGTTACTGCCACTGCGGATCTGTGTGACACGTAAAACATGACACGAAGGGCTACAGCCGACACATTTGATGTTCCGTCCAAAATACGGCCGATGCTTCCAGCAAAGTATGCAATTACATTTATTCTCTTATCTGCTAAAATGTTTTGTGAGAGTGTAAAAACAGAAAGTCTTGGCTCATTTATCACTTTTGGTCTGGGTTTGAGATCGATGTTATAAATCTGAGTTTGTGAAGTAAAAAAAACGTGAATTGGGTGAATATCTTCATCCATCAGTCACAATGAGCATGTTTCAGCTGGAAAGCCCTTGTCTTGGTTTCCTCTTCTCTCAGAGGGGTGTGTTCTCTGTCTTTCAGTCAGAATGCAACCTGAACTGATTCCTTTGTGCTCAGAGAGCCGAAGAGCTTTCAGCTGCTTCACCGCAGGAAAAGTGACCCTGCAGAAGTGGGACAGAAAGGTTTAAAGGGAGCTTGATTTCAGAGAGTGTTACACCCACGGTTCTTAGCAGTTGACTGTGTACAAACTGAATTTGTCCTCTCTGGTCCTCAGGAGTGAAACCTCCAATGTGACATCAGACTGGGTCTTTTGAGCTCATATACTCATAACTGTGGTCACAGGGTTCATCTTTCATCTCAGGGAGCCCCTCAGCTTAAAAATAAAAAGACAAGACCACTTTCCTTTGGAGAAACAACATGAATTTGTCCCTGAGATAATCTGACATGAAGGGAGGAGCTTCACCATGACTCCCAAAGCTACAGGAAGGTGTTTCTTCTGAATTAGTAGGAGCTTAAAATTGGAGGAATTCATTAACTCCAGCTTCAGCTCACAGCTAACGAGTTCTTGCAAGTCATGTGGCCTGATTGTTGATGGGGATCGCTTGAAGTTACTGGCATACAAATTTTTTAGCATAGGGAAATAGCATCATCTAAGAAAGCTGATTCACATGGCATTTTCCACAGTGTGTTTATTATATCAGCTTTAGTGCATTTAAGCTCTTCATCGCACTTTGTCTGATATTGTGTCAACAGTTCAGCAGTTACTTCAAAGAGCACACTGACAACTGACAGAGCTGTGAATGTCACCTGAGCAGGCGAGTGGGAAGCATCGCACTGACCTGGAAAACTGGGATATGTGAGAGAGAGAGAGAGAAATGGAGGACGACTTGGAAAGCTGTGGAAAAAGCTGCACAGGAGAGCAAAAGAACCTGAAACTTCATTAAGAGAGAGAATGAGAAACTATGACAGGAAGACAAAACTAAAGCAAACTGTAAAACTGAGGAAATAACAGAAATAATCAAAGAAAGGAAAAGCAAAGAAAACCAGAGGAAAAGCAGACTGAGACTCTATAGTCCAGCAGCCCAGAGCTCTTATTTTGTAGGAGTGGTGTCAGCTGTCGTCCCTACAGTCACAAGACCAGGTTGGAGGGGAAGGGAGGAGGCAGGCAGCAGTGCATCAGCTCAGGGTCGGTGTTAGGACGGCACTGTTTCTCCTCCAGTAGATCCGCAGGGGAGGGCATCATCTCGCAAAGTCAAGCCAGGTCTCTGCAGGTAAATTCATCACATACAACAAGTAGTACATTTTCACTTAAAGTTGAAGGGCTCTTCTAAAAATCTGCAAGGTTCATGGAGGGAATATTTGGCTGCCTGTCCGTCTAGTTGATGTAGAAACTGCTTATTACCCGACTCTGTCAGGATCTTTGTGCTCATAAGCCTTGATAATTGCACTGGGATCATAATTGGGGTCTGAATGCCACAAGTAACTGAAGCTCAGTGGTGCATATAATCCTCCTGTTCTGCTCTTGTCTTCGGCGTATGACGTGCACGATTACGTCTAAAATATTTAGATAATTCCAGTTATTGTGGTAAAAATGGTTGTTAGAGTTTGAGGAACATAGTTTGAGGAACATCATTTGGAAACATCATCATTTCCACCCATGTTCTTGTCAGTGTTGTTTATATTCTGTATTGTTTACTGTCATAGTCAGGGATAAATTGTGTAGCATTACTTAGCATCACTTACTTCCAAGATTGAATCAGACTTATTTTCAGCTCATGTAGTTTTATGAGGAAGTTTTGATAAGTCTGGTCTAAGTTAACATTCATATAATAATAACTTCTATTTCTGTAACATGTTTCTTGATGCGGAGTCAGTAGTAAAAAATGTACAGTAGAAAAAGCGCAGTAAGAGAGATGAAAATCACACAAGTCAGCGTCAGAAAATGTGTGTTTTTAGGCAAAGTTTAAAAGAAAATGCAGTCGTAGTGGTGAGAATTGTGACGGTGGAGATTAGGGGCCATGAAAGCGAATGCACCGTCACCCTTGGCTGCCCATCTAGATTTAGGAGGTTATTCTGCCAACCAGTTTGTGGTCTTGTGCATAAAGGCTCCTGTAGCTCAGAGATATAACTTGGATCCGGTGCATTTAACTTCTCATAAGCGATTAATTGATTTGAAACTGCATTCTTGGAGCAATGGGAAAGCAGATTGCTGGAATGTGGTCTCTTCTCATACGTCTGGTTAAAAGTCTTGCAGCTGCATTTTGCTGCAGTTGAATGTGCAGAATACTGTATATTTCCATGCAGGTGGGATGAAATAACTCTTTCCAGGTTGGCGGCAAACAGAAATAGTTTGATTTTAAATACTGATAAAAACAATACTGCTGTTGAAACTTGTCCCTCCAGACTTGCCTGGTCCTGGTCAGGGAGCTTTCAAGTCTGTTCCTCCCAGCAGTCCCTCAGTACCGATGCACTGTAAACACAAGTCACATTGCAGGTACATACTGCAGGCTGCAGGTATTACCAACATCAAATATAGAGCTCAGACATGTGCATAGTGTTCTATAGATTAGAGTATAGTATAGTAGTATGTTTGCTAAGCTGATGAAATTAGCTCATACAGAAGTCGACCCATGTACGCAATCCTGTAGTTAAAGTAGTGATTTTGCCATTTCTTCTTATTTTTGAATGCCATGTAACTGAAATTAATGAAATGAAACTGACGGGTTTCACCACTCCTCATGGTCTCCTTCAGTGAAAGTCATGTGAATTCAAGTGTTTGTCTGTGAGAGGCCATCACAACTACACATTCACAACTTCTTTCTCTGTTCAAGGATGAGGCTTTGGACCAGTTTAGATTATTTTGTCAGACTACTATTCGCAAGCTGAAGAATGAGCTTTGACACTCGAACTACCCTTTATGTTTTGAATGTCATCTTTTGATGTTATATTTTATTGGTGCCTCTGAATCCAGCCCCGTGGGCTTTGATAAACAGGGACCTGGCTGTGTGCGTCATACGGCCTCAGGAGGTCCTGCAGGGAGGTGTTGAGAGATGAGGCCAGGTACTCGCTGCCAGCGGGACTTGGGTTGCACAGTTGGAAACCTCCTGAATAATGAACACTGTGCAGGGACAGAAAGACAGGACACCATGCACCAGTGAGTCTCTCACAGCTGTTCAGATACACAAGGTGGACAGGCCACTTAAAGAGCCTTTATGAAGGGCTACGGAGTGAAAAACTGCTGCTTTATTTCATACAACATTTCAGTCTAATACACCTCCATCTTGTGTATATATACATGTGTGAAGTCCATTTAGGTTGTAAGGTAATATGAAGTAATCCAGCAGTAAGTGTGCAAGTTCTGGTGGCTTCGACTGGGGCAATGCCAATGTGTCAATTCATTTGTTGATTATTCTCTTGTTTAATTGATTAGTTGTCTGGTCTGTAAAATGTCAGAACATGGTGAAAAATCTCAGTCAATTTAAAATTTTTCCAAAGCTCAGGGTGACATCCTTAAATGTTTTGTCAGTTTACTGTTGTAGACAAGTAAAGAAATCACGAAACATTCACATGACTCGTCTCCGCACAGACAAACAAAAACACAACAAGACGCAACATAACAGGAAAACTCCTCTCCACAGAAACTGAAGGTTACCAAACAGGAAAAGGTTTTGTCCTGACAGGAACAGAGACTGATTGACCCCAAAAACCTAACAAGTAAACAAAAACATGACCAGTCTTAAAAGTCACATACAAGTATAGGCCCCAGGTATGTTCCAAAGAGAGATCTGAAAGAAAGATGAAAGTTTTCATTTGTTCCTCCTTTTGGGTCACTGTTGGAGCATGTGATTTTAACTCCAGCTCCACCTTCTCATACAGATGTGTTCGTCTTCTTGGACCTTGGTCACCTTGGAACATAATGTGACGTGTTTATATACCTCTGATGTTTTGTGAACCAATCATCAACATACAGACCGATGGTCCACGATCACTCCCGTTTCTCAGAACGCGTCCTTCAGTGCAACTCCAGACACTTGCTTGTGGATTTGTTTGGTATGAATGCATTTTAATCTGGTGAGAAAGTTGTGAATGAAGCCTGATAACTCTGTGGGAACGTCACTCCCACTGTTGTTCCAGCTGGTTGTGATGTGCAGGAGAATGGAGGGGTGTTACCCACTTCATTCATTCAGCAATGAAAAGGCTGAACATTGTGTTTCGTCTCATGTCCACAGGTTGAAGCTCACCTTTGAGCTGCAGCTGCATTATTATTTACTGCGACTGTTACTCTCAACTTTGAGGCTGCAAGTGAGAAATGAGTGAAAACCACCTGTTGAAGCTGCAGGTAGAGAAACACTTGAATTGACAGAGGTTGATTTGATCTCTGTAGAAACTCACGACCAGCTGTGAGCTTGTCCTCTGACTCTCCCACGCTCCCTTGTTTCTTCCTTCCTTCGGTGATGCAACACTTTGCACTTCTGAACGCCTCGCCTCTCCCCGGTCATTTTGTGAATTTGCATCAGGGCGATTAGCTGTCAGCCTCCATCAGGCTCCGAGCTCCCAAAGACTTTGAGACGCTGCCAGGAGGAAAACTTGTGACCTGGCATCCAGAGGAGGGGCACAATTAGTCCCAGCAACTGTTGTTTGTGATCATGTTCACTGGAAAGGATTTCACTGTAAATTAACAGTCAAATGCTGCCAGTGCTCCTACTGTAATTTATTTTAACAGTATATTCCATACATTGGAATAAAGTATATGGCTGGATAACTGTGGTTTTACAGTCATTTTACACTTTACACCAAAGTACAAGCAAACACCAGTAGGCTTCATCTTCACTCTGTAATTCCCCTCAGACAACATTTATTTTGTGTCTTGCAGCCAATGTTCTTCTCACTGGGATCATTTACATGAAAGCCTTTGGGGCCAGTGACCTTCTGAGTGAATGATTATGATTTGGACAATACTCAGAACTAGTTGCTTTGTCAGGAAAACTTTTTTCTGTGTTTTCATTCACTATCAGTCAGTTCAGGGTCAGAACATTAACCTCTGACATGCTAACCTCAGGTTACCTCGCAGTCATCAACACAGCTACTTATCAAGTCAGAGCACATTTAGTTCCTGGAACAAATATGACTCTAAGGCTTTGTGTGTCTCTTCTTCTCTGCTTTTTGTTCAGCTCTTGGTCTCCTGTATATCCTCCTGTACGTGTCTGTCTTTTCTGCCCATTTACCATCAAAAAATGAAGAAAACAATGAGTTAAAAAGAAGGTAGGCCTGTGAAATGGTTGTACCTATGAAGGTAAACTCTAAAACAGTCGGGTAACATCGCCATCTTGTGGAGGGAGGTTTCCCTCCATCAGCAGAGACTGACACACTGACTGTGGTGGTCTGCCAGTTTGACTGACATATAAACAGCATTAATAGCCTGTTGGCTGAGAGAAACATAGAAAGTAGGTGGTGAGATTTAGGATGAAATGTCAGTTTTTATTGTCTTGACCTTGACCTTGAAGTTACTGTGGGTTTGATAATGATTGTAGATGAGCTTAACAATGAGCTGCTGCTTGATGAGGCTTCGTCTTTTACGAGGTGAAAAGCAGCTCTGTTTGCCTTCAGAGCTGCTGCATTTAAAAGTCAAATGAAGCAGACTGAGACACGCTTTGTCTCTTCTAACGTAAATGGAAGGAATCTCTGTCTGTCTGTGTGAATTTGTGTCTGTCCTTCAATTTTCTCAACAACTCCTGGTGCTGAGCATCAAACCTCAATCTTGTGTCTGTAGCACAGAGTAGTGCAAGCTGTCTGGTATTGAAAGGTGACATTGATTTATTAAATGATTCATTTATTCTTTGATCTAATATTTCCTGACTGTAATCATAATGTTACCTTATCTTCTGAAGTTCTTATATGGGTGCCTTGACAATTTTAGTTCCAAAAATCCTTTCCAAAAAAGTTTAGAGTAAAGGCTTTATTTTTTATACAAAGTAAATGTTAATACTAAATTAATTGTGTAAATGACGACAAAACAGCACAAAACACGAACGTTTAATCCCATTAAAAGTGTTACTACATATGACGCCTGTCACACACATGCTTTGTTCCATGCGTTGTGTGTGCAGATGAAAAGCTGAGTTATTTATCTCTCATGTGGAGCAGCAGTGACCTTGCTGTGATAAAAACTGTCCAGCTGCTGCAGGCTGACGGATGAACTCGGGCGGAGGCTCGACGGCGGGCATTAACACTGTCAGAGGAGCAGCTTCCTGAGAGGTGTCTCTCCATCCCTCCCTCCTCCCCCTCTCCTGAGTCATGATGACACTGTAGCTGTCTGTCATCTGTGACTCCACCCACCAGCTCCGCCTCCAGACTGAGCGACAGGGTTTGTCCCCTGACCGACCCCTCCCTTCTCCTCCCATTGGTCCACTCCCTCTACCCCACCCCTCCCCTCTCTCCCTTCCTCCCTCCTCCTCCTTTCCTCCATCACTTCTCTCCATCCCCTCCCTTCCTCTTCCTCCATCCTGGTCCTCACAGTGTGTGTGTGTGTGTGTGTGTGTGTGTTTGCTGCTGAAGTGAACTAGAGGACGAAGACGGAGAGGAGGATCGTATTGAAGCACATGCTGCCTGACAGGGGAGGGGGGGGGCTAGCGGTTGGACTCCCCTCCTTCCTCCCCTCTTCTCTCTCAGCAAGGGGAAAAGATGTGAGGAGCACAGAGGACTGGAGGACGAGCTGACTGTCTGTCTGTCTGTCTGTCTGTCTGTCTGCCAGCATGTTGAGGAAGCTGGTCTGCAGGCGGATCTGCTCCTGTAAGCTGCTGCTGCTCTTCCTCGGGATGCAGGGAAGGTTTGAACGGGAATAGTGGAGGTTGTGATCAATGACGAATGCGGGCGACAGGAGTTGAATGGCAAGAGAAAGGAGGAGGGAGAAGGGAGGAGAGGAGGCTGAGGGGGGGATGCCTGATGTGACGACGGCCGTAAATCCAGGAGGAATGTGTCTGCGGCGTCTCGAATGTAAACACAGCAGGATGAGTTCTTGGCCTGCTCGCAGCTGAATTGTTGTGTGGACAATTCACAGGACGTGATGCAGCCTGGTTGTCTGTCTCTGAGCAAAGTTAAGGTCAGGAAGCTGGAGAAACAGGACAGAGTCTTGCTGCTGTGGAGTTTGGAGAAATCGAGAATTATTTTTATGTTATGATGCATCTTGTTCAATGATGAGTGAACTTTGCTGCTGATGTCTGTACAGACCTGTTGAGGTTATGAGACGACAGACGATGTGTTGGTTAAATTGAAACTGAGTATCTTGACTTTGTGGCCTTTTCTGGCTTAGTTCATACAGCACTGTTCTGTAGTTCTGTTGCAACAGTTTGCCTTGTAAATTGTGTTTGTGACGCATGTAGAAATCTGTTATTCCTGCTGAAGGATATATAAGAGCAGACTGGTTAGGAATTCTGTGCAGATTTCTAGCCATTAATAATCCCATTGTTCGGTTTCAAAAGATGCACAGACATTTTCTTCTTGTCTGACTTTCAGCTGCATACTCACAGAACTATTTGTTCATTGACTTGTTGAACTCCAGGTCCAACAAAATGTGTGGACCAGAGGTTTCACACCTACTAATTTTTAGTTGACACAGTGGTTTCCCTTCATTAGTAGTAGGTTCACAGGACAGGCACGTTGCTCATCTTTGCTCTGTCACATTCAAACTGTAAAATGCTTCTGCCGTACATATAACTTTTCTCTTTTGTGTTTGAATTGTTTGCTATTTAAAACAGATTTTCAGATTTTTAAAAAAATGTTTAGTTCAAGCATTAATTGTAGATTTATTATTGAATGAAGGAAGTTTACTTTTGACTTTGACATTGATTTTTAGCATCACAGTTGATATCTGATAGTGATAACTAGTCTGTGAAACATTAAATTCACATTAGGGTTAAGTGTTTGTTCTTGATATGTGAATACACATCATGGATCTTTAAAGGGATTTCCTCCTGAGCTAACGTGCTCTTTTCCCCTCCTGTTGTGTTGTGTTGATGTTAATGTGTTAAAGCTCAGGTGACAGGTGTGTTTTCTTTCTCTCTCTCTCACATACACACACACAACACGCACACACACAGTCACACACAGTCACCTCATGTTGATATTGAGAGTTGTTGCATCGTGCTTTGATCGTACAAGGAGGAGAAACTGCACAAGATGGCACATGACTGATGCGTTGGCTGAGTGCCCTGCCTGTGTGTGTGTGTGTGTGTGTGTGTGAGAACTTTGAATAATGAAAGAGGATTGATTGCTAGCCGTGCAGATTCCTGCGCTCAGGGGAACTGGCATGGTTCTCGGTTGTCCGCCACAGGAGACGTTTCCACTGGGCTGAGCCTTATTGAGCAGCTGGCAGAAAAAAAGAAAAGATTGTTATTATTCTGTTTGTACTGGACTTTTTTCAGTCAACAGTGGATCATATTCAACAGATGCGTCAGTAAAAAAAATTCACAAAAATGTTAACAAATGAAGCTGTAAGCAGCCAGGAATGAAGGTATGAGTTAGTCAGGATCACAGCACAAACTGAATTTTGTGTGTTCAGACCACCATTTTTTTCCTATTGGTCCAACGGACTGTGTCCTTGAAATGTGCATTTTGTTCTCCTGTGGTCACTCTGGGTTTCTTACTGGGAACACAGGACTAATTGTTCAGCATCTTGTCAGGGCATTGTGTCTCTGACCCTCGCGCTCCTCGCCATCGTTAGCTTGTTATGTTGGTGATATAGGAATGTGAGTTATGTCTTCTGATTCTGTGTCAGCTAAAAGTTAAAATGCAAAAATGTCAGAGTCCGCCTGCCCGCTCCGCATCGCCGAGATGCTCAACAGTGACATTTTCTTTGTGCTGGTTGAGTTTACTGAAGACTCGTTGTTTAATGCTGTGACCGGAGCTCCCTGTTTCTCATTTCTGCTCTTCCTCCTCCAGACAAAAACTTTGAGGACGATGACTCGGTGGACGGCGGCCGCTCCTCATCCTCGTCCAAAGGAGCCTTGCTGTCTGGGAGGAAGACGGTGAGCATGGGTTCATTTCGACGTCCCGCCTCCGCCTCCAGCACCAAGTCTGCAGGTCAGAACCGACACCACCGACTGACACTGACAACTAATCTTCTGCTTCTTTACTCCCACTGCAAGTTTGTATTTGCTGCTGAACACAGTTTGGATCAGTGGCCAAAGAGGTTTGACTTTAAAGAAGATGCAGCTTCAATCAAAGGAGGAGGGCTCACTGCCTTTGGGGTGTGGGTGTATGGTGAAGAGTATACAAGTGAATGGATGAATGAAAGGAAATTAAAATCCACTTTGTTCTTCATCCATCCAATTTTTTAAATAAGAACACTTCCTCCCGTCTGAAAAGTGATCATATATCATAAAATAATATTGGCATTAATAAATCCTCACCTTGGTGTTGTCTGTAGGGAGAGATGGGTCGAGTGCTGGGGCTGTGGATGAGGAGGACTTCATCCAGGCCTTTGAGGATGTTCCCACAGTGCAGGTATGGAGCTTTGTTTAGTCCAGATTTCTGTGTACTTCATACTTTTGCCAAAATTGTATCCATCCTTTCTCCTCTCCTTCATTCCTGTCCTGTCCTCCACCAGATCTACTCTAACAGGGAGGTGGAGGAGGCCATGACAAAGATCCGAGACGTGCTGTCGGATGATAAGAGGGACTGGGAGCTCAGAGTGGCAGCTGTAAGACATCCTGACATCTCTGCCATCTCAGTTTGAGGATCAGTTGGGGGAAAATGCCTTTGTTGACTGCTGCTGCTTCTCTCTTCCTGTTCCTCCAGCTGAAGAAGGTGCGTTCGCTGCTCCTTGCTGGTGCTGCAGAGTTTGATGGGTTCCTGCAGCAGCTGCGGCTCATGGAGGCGGCATTCAAACTGTCCGCAAAGGACCTCCGCTCTCAGGTGGTGAGGGAGGCCTGCATCACTCTGGGGTAAGACAAACTGGAGGCCACAACACTCGTAGCTTGTTTGCTACGGTTTCCTTTCTGCAACACAATAAGAGAGTACAGACAAACACATTCCATTGCACATCAGTGTTTGCTGTTCCTTTGCATGTAGCTGTTCCGTAAAACACGGAGTGCTTCTTGCTCATGTAGTCCAACAAACCCGAGCGTCTGCTCTCCTGTCTCCAGCCACCTGTCGTTGGTGCTCGGCAGCCGGTTCGACCACGCGGCAGAGGCCACCATGCCGATCCTCCTCAACCTGGTCCCCAACAGTGCCAAAGTCATGGCCACCTCTGGCATGGCCGCCATCCGCCTCATCCTCAGAGTATGTGGCGGCTTGACTTCGATGATGTCTGTGTTTACTGGGACAATGTGGAAGCATTAAGATTCCTCCGGCCCTTAATATGTGTAGTGTTGCACTGAGGATGATTGACACTGACATTTAAGTGACACGTTGTGCAGTGTGAACTTTCTTCTCAGTGTTATCTCACACTTGAAATGTGTGTTTAAAAAAAGAGATTTGATGTAGATTGGAACTTGTTGTGACCGCAGTTTCTTCTGTTTTGCAGCACACACATTACCCACGTCTTATCCCCATCATCACCAGCAACTGTACCTCCAAATCTGTGGCTGTCAGAAGGTGACAGGATCTGATTTTATTCTATTCATGTGTTTCTGTGTCTATTTTATTGTTTGTTAATTCTTATATTCATTTAATTCTAATTTTAGTTTTGTTTTTTTATCTCATTATATTTACGTTGTATTTGGTCTTTCTTCTTTGCTCTTTGATTTGATTTATTTCTATTTTATTTTTGTTTTTATATTTCAAACGGAATTGGAGAGGAATCAGGTTGTTCTGATTTTTATTTTTGTGTTTTCCTTTGTTCTGCAGACGCTGCTATGAATTCTTGGATCTGATGCTGCAGGAATGGCAGACGAGCTCCCTGGAGAGGTGAGGACACAAGCTGATACCGACATTTTTATGAAAAATCTGATATTCATGAACCTATTTCAGATTTTCATGCACAAAAACCAAGAGTAATACAGTGATACTATGAGCTGGAATAAGCAGAGATTTGTACAATAGTATAAAGTAAAGTAAGTATAAAATGAAAATGGTGACAGTAGCTTGTGAATGGCTTAAAGCACTACACGCTACCTTGTCAGGAAATGTGACACCGGCTGGGTCAAGGTCTGTATCAGCAGTTTCCAGGGGGAACTCTGTCTGCCTCCAAAAGCCTCATTGTGTTTCTGCCTGACTGCTTCCTGCCGCCGCCAGGGAGAAACCTGAGCTGACCCCCCGTACCAGGGGAGCTCTCTGGTTCTCATCGATCACTCAATGTGTGTGTGTGTGTGTGTGTGTGTGTGTGTGAGATGCTGATTCTGAGCCTATATATCACTCAAATCAGACTCAATTTTATAGATACAAAAAAAGCTTTGACAAAACATATTTTGTTGTTTTGGTAGCACCAGAAAAACAACACATTAGAAATGAAGCCTTAATAAAAATGTCTTTTCTGATTTACTTTAAAACTGCAAAAGATTTTAAAACAACCATAAACGGCTTCGATCCATGAAGTTCTCTCAACAGCTGCTCTTTGTTACATACGCAGCAGAAAAAGAGTGACATGGACATTCCAACATATGGATTCATGCAGCTGGAAAAGCTCCAAGTGACAGTTGACCTCATGGAGTCCAGACAGCAGAGCAGACGCCATACATACTCACCTCTGTGAAATCAGCCCTTTAGTCATGAACCATTTCTTCTCCTTCTCCCCTCTCATAGACATGGAACCGTTTTAATGGAGACTATAAAGAAAGGGATCCATGATGCGGATGCCGAGGCCCGCTCTGTGGCCAGAAAGTAAGTTGCTCCCATCCATTTTACTACTGATCCAGTACTTACTATAAGGTTTCCTGGAACTACAGTTCGATTAAAAAACTTTTATATACATTAGTATTTAGTAAGTAGTGAGACCACCCTGAACCACAAGTGTCCTGATGGTTGTTTCTTGGACCTGTGGCTCTCTGTTCCAGGTGTTACTGGGGTTTCCACGGTCACTTCCGTCGGGAGGCGGAGCAGCTGTTCCAGGGCCTGGAGTCGTCCTATCAGAAAGCTCTGCAGGCTCACCTGAGGAGTGGAGACAGTCTGATGTCACTGCCCGCCTCCGATCGCTCGTCCTCGTCCTCCCAGGAGAGCCTCAAGTGAGGAATATGCTACCTCTTTTTATTTTTCTATTTTTGTTTAATAGTGGACATCTCACATCAAAGTGACTCTGATTATTTATAGTTCATATATCTCAAGTTCTTCACCAGATTTTATTGTTTTTTTTTTTCTTGAACCAAAGTTGTTTACAGATATTTTTCTCTTTTATTTTGTCTCCACAGTCGACCCCTGTCTGTCAAAAACACCTTTGCAAGTGGCACAACAAGATGTAAGAACATGTCACTTCTTTATTTCATTTTTATCAACAGTACGTGTAAATGGTGCAAGGAAGTAAAATCCTTGTCATGTACCAGACCTTCAGACTGAAAACGAGTGAAAAGAGTGAAAAGTGACAGTAGTAATTCAGTCAAATGACAGCGTGCATTGTTGAATACCAATCTGGCTTTATGCAGTTTAAGAGCAGTTCATAATAGGTTCCTTATTTTGACCCTCTCTGTCGGACCTCCTCCAGCCAAACCTGCCCACACCAGGACTCCTGCTGCAGCCTCCTCTCCGGGCTCCCTCCAGCGCTCTCGCAGCGACGTGGACGTCAACGCGGCAGCCACCGCCACCGCCCGCACCAGGATGCCCGCCGTGCCCTCTGCGGCGGCATCATCGGCTTCGCCCTTCAGCTCGGCCTCGGCCCTTCCCCCCGGATCCTACGCCTCACTGGGTGAGAAACACCACTTGTTGAAATTAAGCACGGCTTCTGTGGACAAATTCAAAACTGCATTTCCTCGTTGCTTCTTGCTACAAACAGTATCAGTAGCTGTCAGAACTGCACTTGTAGTGTGGAGCTAGTTACAATAGTACATAAAAACTTTGACAGAAACAAAGTATGAAGCTGATTGTTCAAACAAACTCTAGATGCACACGACATGAGTATCTAGGAGTTCACGGTCAACTTGCCTTAAATTCATGTCATTTTTATTATCAAATTTTCATGTTGGACACATAATGCAATCACTGAATTATTTGTACCTTTTCTACGACCCTGTAAAAAGACTTCTTTCTCTAGATACAGGCTGTTTATGGATCTCCATGAAGTAATAAAATGTTCTGAGGCATGTTGATCTGATCAGATGACGCACTCACAGTCTCAATCACATTTGCTTTATCCCAACTGTTCCCCCACCTGCCCACCTCTTTGCCGAGCGTATCTTAAGCTTAACCTCTTGACCCCTGACCCTTGTTGTGTCTCCCCCGGGCTCGCCCACCCGTCAGACGACTCGTGGTCTGTTAATGCAGACGGTAAGCTGTGTGTGTGTGTGGACAGGGGAATGATGCTCCTCCATGCCTCCTCGGTGTGTGTTTTACCCCCATCAGTACTGTAATGGTGGTCATCTGTGATGGAACTGTCTCTGCATGGACTGTGTACGCATGGTGTACTGTAACTTCTCTGCTACACTTGGAAAAACTATCAATTGATGTAATAATGTTGGTTGAAAAGGTAGAAACAAGAGTACAGGTGAGTGAAATATTGATCTAATATTTATTTATGAAAAATTTACAGAGATGCCACAAGGGGGCAACAAGAACTGTTCCTCTGTCAGCTTGGGCTGCTGGTGTTTTATTTCTGATAGTTCCAGTACAACGATACCCATGAGCCTCAGTCGACGTTGCTGTGGAGAGGTCAGAGTTGTCAATCAAAGACAGCAGCTACATAAAGCTGAATTCATCTAACAATTTATTATCAGGGTTTTTTTAATATATTTTCCAGCAGCTGAACTCGCCTTTACATTTTCACTGTTGTTTCGGATTCACACTGACTGGCTGACACATACAGTAACATGCTGTTGTAGTGTTACACAGAGCTTAAACTTGTTGATGTTGACTGTACAGTTGGACACAGGTGCATGTGGTTGACCTTCTCTCTGCGTCTATATGTCCTGTGGTGTGTTTATATATTAGTCAAAGTATCGTACGACTGCACGTTGTACATCCATCAAGTCTGTCTGTCTATACATTTGTTCATTGAATTATTAACTCCGGATCTTTAAGTCCGCTCTCTTTCCTCTTACTGTGTCTGGACGACCAGATTCACTCAAAAAAAAATCTGTGAACTGAGCAGCTCTAAGCTCTTTAACTGACCTCACTGTTGCTGTCTCTTACTAGCACATTAATGTAGAACTGCAATCAAACATGTATGTTATAGTGTCCAGTCACTAAACGTTCATCCATACCTTCCAACCAATCAGAGCCAGAATCTTCAGTGGCCTCTGTGGTGTGTTTGTAACGAGAACTTTAGCCAAACAAGAAAAACGGTAGCTGCCCCACACAGTGGATTTTCAAGAAAGATTGTCTTCATACCTTCACTTGGACACCTCTGTCAGTGTCCCATGCTGCTGTTTTCTGGAGGGAGAGAAAAAGAAGAGTGGGAGACAGCCCTTAAAAAGAGACAGTGCTTGTTTTTTTGTTTTCATTGTTTCATCTCTCACTGTTTCCTGTTTCATAACTTCTGTCACGTTTCCCTTCTTATGATGTCCAATTTTAATTTCACTCTGTTTCTGCATGACAGAAGTGTAGGAAATGTCGACTTCAAAGCCAGCTGCAGTCCTCATATTCAGTATGTTTTAACTTTGCTGTGAGTATAAAGATGTTGAGTTTTCCTTCATTCTCTCTCTCACTCTTTCTCTGTTTTTGTGTCCTCTGCCTCTCCAGGTCGAGTACGAACCAGGAGAACAAGTTCAGGAAACGGTCCGTCTGTGACAGACAGCCGGGGAAGAAGCCGAGGGAAAGTCGTCTCACAGTCTCAGCGTGAGTAGCTTCTGCTTTGTGATTTTATTCTCATGTTTGTGACAAGTGGCAACAGAGGTATCTTTAAATGATGAACTTTGCTAAAATCCTTCCGCTTGTGTTTCAGCTGGCAGTAGGTCAGGTTCTCCCGGCCGCCTGCTGAGCTCCACCTATGGCAGGATCCCGAGGCCGACCATGGGCACCGCCGCGGCCAACAGCGCCTCCACCAGCCTGACCGACAAGAGCCGACCCCGAGGTCACCGCAGCCAGGGCTGCAGCCGAGAGACCAGCCCCACCAGATCGGGCACAGGTAAGGAGCCCCTAGAACCATTTTAAACTGTAATTGTACAGTAAACATCTGTAAGTTGAAAACCAGAATATTCAAATGTCGTCAGGGTTATTACACCAGATACAGTGTTCAGTAGGAGGGGAAAATTCAAAAGTTAAAGCAAGTCCATTTTGCTTTAAAGTTCAGATTGTTTTCTATGTGGTCTGACCACAGTCCTTGCAGGTTTACCATTTGAGATGTTGAGAATGGGACCTGCATGTAAACAGTAATAGTCAAGGTGAAATAAGAGTTGCTGGTTATCTTTGGATGAAAATACCTCAGAAGTGGAAAGTCTGGAAAGAGGTTTTTGGTTTCACATTCGGTTTTATGGTCGACTTGCACACGTTTACATTCACAAGACAACAATGTTCCTGGGTCCTGTTCCTTCTCCTCACACTAATCCTGTAGCTGCAGCCTCCCTGAGTCTTATTCTCCCTTCTCCTGCCTGACTAACCCTCTCTGCAGAGCTTCAGGTGTGTCAGTGTCAGGCTGAATGTGCTACGAGCTAAACTCTCCTCCTGCGCTGCTGTCTGTCTGTCTGTCTCTCTCTCTCTCTCTCTCTCTCTGTCTGTCTGTCTGTCTGTCTGCCTGCTGCGCTCCTCTAGCCCGCAGCCGAATCCCCCGGCCGAGCATGAGTCAAGGCTGCAGCCGCGAAACCAGTCGCGAGAGCAGCCGCGACACCAGCCCCGCCAGGGGTTTCTCCCCCCTGGGTGAGTATGGTACTGAAGACCCCCCAAAACCTTCTTCTCCCACTAGAAAACAACTTAGACAGTCACAAGGGAAATATTTGAGGTCCCATTAATATTTGGAAAGTGCATGGAACGGCTAAGAAGAGCTCTAGTAAAGAGACAGCTTGAAATATTGACATGAAAATCTTTAGGAGCCAAACAGCCCTCACTTCCTTCTTACCCTCCATAGATCACTGTTCGCATGCTCTGTATTTCAATGTCCAGATTCTTGTCTCTTCTATTATACTAACCTTTTAATTATGTACAAAGACTTTTGTCACCTCGTCATAATGATGATATTGTCGGTACGTCAGTCAACATATTGCTAACAATAGTCTCCTGGTCTCCTCTAACATCGCGTCCTCCTGCAGCGACTCGGCGACACTCCCGTTCAACCAGTGCCCTGTCCTCTGCAGAGTGCTACTCAGGTGACCAGCGAGGCCTTCTCAGCTAAAACAGCAGAGATCAACACATTTCCCCCAAACACTTGTGTTTGTGTATCACAGATGGTCCTGCTGGGTTCCCAGAGGATTTCCATCATCCTGTTTTGTGTTCAGTTACCTGGCTGCCTGAGTTGTCCTGCTTTGGGAAGCCTCTCCCTGCATGGCCCAAGTCCACCTCTCGGCTCAGTCTCTAGTGGACACAGTGGGAAATAATCAGCATTTTGTCTGTGGCTCTTGACTTATCTGAGCTACCAGAGCCAAGTTGTTACCTGCCAAAGCAGCTGCTAAATCAGACTGAACTTGGTGCTGCTAGTTTCCCACTTTGGTTCACATTTCACATTTGCAATTCATTGACTCCCAGGAGGTGATAAAACATTCAGCTTGACACAACATGTTGCTATGATGGTTTAATGATGAATAGTTCACTGGTTATAAATTCTGTAGATACAGTTTTGCTTCTACCAACGTTGTCTTTTTTTGCGATGCAGGACTTTTACAACTTTTATTTTGCAGCTTGATAATGCTCATTTTTATGGAATGTGAAAGATTTATGTTATTTTTGGCATTTTGATGAATTCCCTTGACATCTTTTTCTACTTTCATGGTATGTTTTGCATTGTGTATTTATTGTGCTTGATTAAAGTACTGGCTGCTCTCTGCTTAGATTTGTTTTCATTACCAAAAGATGTGTTGCAGCTTTCTCAGCTCTTTGCTTTGGGTTGGGTCTGGTGTGTAAATCATGTTGCTGATTGACACCTGAGAAATTGGTCAAATCAAAATTAATGTATCTTTGATAACAGGTGTCGTCAATTGGAAATCATTTTTAACAATACAATAAATGCTCATATGATAGAATTGTTTTAACAAAGCCCAACCTAAACTATGAAGTTAGGAAATCCATTTTTATGCAGTTGAACTGGTTCTGATCCCAAAATTCACAAGAAACAGGACCAAGACACTCCTCACTTCTAAGTCTGATTTATTTTTATTAATCTGACATTATCAGTGTAATGCATAATAGATTTTTTTTCAATCTGAGGAAGATATTTGAAAGTGAGGAGTGAATTATGGTCCTCTTCATTCTTGTTTTAATTTGTTACTGCACCTTCACTCCTGCACAGTGGAATTTTATCCATATTCATCATGGGAACACGCTCCTCTTGTCCTGCTGATCAGTGTTTGACCTTTTCTTTTCCAGACCGACTGTCCCATCAGGCTCGGATCTCGGCCTCCGTCAATGCCATGAGAATCCTCAACACCGGCACGGATGTTGAGGCTGCCGTCGCTGACGCTCTGGTAGGAGCCAATAAATATATATGTTTAAAGCCCTTCTGCAATCAAAGCTACATTTTTTTCTAGTTTCACTGATCCTTCAATTTGAAAGTAAGAAACAAGGATTTGTTGATTTTGGCACTCATACAGTCCTGCAGTAATGTCTTCTGTCCTCTTTCCTCCTGGACTTTGTATATTTCAGCTCTTAGGAGACTCGAGGAGTAAGGTACAAAGAAATTTCATCTGACACAGAGTTGAACCTTTCTGTTACTGCATGCACAGCATGAGCATTGAACACAGACTCTTACATACTAAACGTGGAAGAGTGAGCAAGTCAAGATGCAGTGCTTTGCTTCAGTAAACTCAAGATGTGGCTGTTACAGAATTCCAGCTATGGCTTTTCCTGTTACAGGATACTCATAGTTAGTTTGGTAAAAGTTGTCTCATCAAGGCAGCGTGGAAACCTGAGTGAAGAACATCAGCATGAAATAACCTCATCCATCTCATGTCACATGATCAGAAACCTGCATGGCTCTGACTGTCGCTGCATGGTAGATCTTCTCAGAACAGTAGATCTAGACTAGATCTAGAAAGCATGCTGACATTGTTTTTTAGTCCTGTCTGTAAACACTGCCGTCTCTTCCCTCGCTCAGCGGAGGCCGGTGAGGCGGCGCTTTGAATCTCCAGGAATGTACTCGGATGACGACGCCAACAGCGACGCCTCCAGCGCCTGCTCCGAGCGCTCGTACAGCTCACGCAACGGCGGCATGGCGCCGCACTATTTGCGTCAGACGGAGGACGTGGCTGAGGTGCTGAACCACTGCGCCAGTGCCAACTGGTCTGAGAGGAAGGAAGGACTGCTGGGACTGCAGAACCTGCTGAAGGGCCAGAGGATGCTCAGGTGTGAGGAGCTGGGTCACCCATTTTTAGCCTTTGACTAAAGTGACACATTTTATAATATATACAATATTTGCTCTTTAACTCTCGGTTCGTGTCCAGTTTTCCTTCATTTGATTGCTGTTTTTGATCAGATAAGAGAAAAAATGAGCCTTCGAATATCTTAAATTGCTACTTTAACTTAATAGCTTAAATTACAGTGACCAAACAAACTGAAAATAGATTTCAACAAATACTACTTTTCTCTTTTTGCAGCCCCAGTTAGCCAAGCACAAAGTCACAGTCTTACAGAGTAATATAATGTGCTGCTTGTTTTCTCTGTCAGCCGTGTGGAACTGAAGAGGCTCTGTGAGATCTTCACCAGGATGTTTGCAGACCCTCACAGCAAGGTGAGAGTCAGCTGAGCTTCTGTAACACTCAGCATGATGTTTCTTTTTAAACGTTTGATTACTGTGGAGGGTGACTGAGCACAAATTAACCTCTTGAGCTGAAGTTCCTGGGAGGGAAACTTCCCCTCAGCCACATCAAGTCTCTTTAGCTGGTAGAATAGTGACAGCAGGTGGTAAATGTTAGAATTTCCTCCAGCTGGGGGTCAAAGTTGAATTCCTGCTTGGACTGTTTGACTGAATTCACTGCTCACATGTCAGAACTAACTGCAGGACAAACTAACAGATTGTGTTTTTTTGTTGCATGCCTCCTCGCTGCTCGCTGTGGACTCTAACAAACACCAGAGAGTAAGTGTTTACTCACCTTACTCACCACAGTCTACCGTCCTGTCAGACGTCGGCAGCACAGCGTGTTTACTCATGTGAAACAAACACAGTGGAGAATATGACTTTATTCTTTCCCCTCCTCCTCCTCCTCGTCATCCCTCGCTCCCTCTCTCAGGTCTTCAGCATGTTCCTGGAGACTCTGGTAGACTTCATCACGCTGCACAGGGACGACCTGCAGGACTGGCTCTTTGTCCTTCTCACTCAGCTGCTGAAGAAGATGGGGGCCGACCTGCTGGGCTCTGTACAGGCCAAAGTCCAGAAGGCCCTGGATGTCACCAGGTGGGAAGCTGGCCTTCACTCTTTTTATCCAGAAACTAAAAAACTTACAATAAATACAAACATATTCTTTGTCATTGGCCTTTCAGAGAGTTTTTGTCTTTCCTTTGTTTTGATCAAGCATTTATGCATTTGCACCGTACACACTTCAAATACAGTGTTACTGTCAAGTAAACAAGCTGTAAAATATCATAAATATTTCTAATAAAAAAATGGTTTAATGTCACCTCTCAAACACTGATGTGGCAGACAGTCAAAGCCTTAACCTCTGTGATCTTCAAACGTCACAAATAAACGACTTCCACTAATGGTGTTGCTTGCTTTGTTTTTCTCTGCAGAGAATCCTTCCCGTACGAGCAGCAGTTCAACATCCTCATGCGTTTCATCGTGGATCAGACACAGACACCCAACCTGAAGGTGAAGGTGGCCATCCTGCGTTACATCGAGGCGCTGGCCCGCCAGATGGACCCGGCCGACTTCGTCAACTCCAGCGAGACGCGCCTCGCCGTTTCACGCATCATCACCTGGACCACCGAGCCCAAGAGCTCCGACGTCCGCAAGGTAGGAGGGCGGCGTGGCGTTTCAGTGCCTCTCTCTTCCCACAGAACACAGCTTTCTTCTTCAGTTCTTTTAAATTTCATTGTAACGTTTTTTTCTCAGTTTACCTTTTCTTTGTTTCATTTTTTGTTTTCATGCTTGATTCTTTTTTTGTCCAATCGCCATTTCTCATCCACCACACCCCCAGACCCTTCATAACTGGGCAGGGGAGGATTTCTCAGGCCGACCCAGCACCGTGGCCTCTCTGCCAGGAGAGGGCAACCTGGAGGAGAGGTGCAAGCAGGTAGAATCTCCATCAGACAGCATGAGCAGAGTGTATGACCTCCTCTAACCCAGCCTGAGAAACTATCAGACGCCCAGTCTGCAGACCTGGACGTCTGTTCAGTCGTGTCCACTGAGTGGATGTGAAAACGCTCCAAATAATGCGACAGCGAGCGAATTGTGTGAAGGCTTTTCAACACTAACTGCTCTTAGATCAAGTTTCAGGATCATGTTCTGTTTCTGTTCCACACATGGTACATGTCAGGTAAAAGTCAGGAGGATGGACAGTTGATGTTTCAGTGGACTTTCATCCGCAGCATGTTTTAAATTCATCTCCAGGATGTGCATGAGTTGCTGGAGACACTTGGTCTCACCTGTGCAGTTTTAACTCTGTGACTAACTCTGCCCACTGAACTAAACATAACAAACAGGAGGTTTCTGTTCCAGTAAGTTCTGCTTGAATTTATACAGTTTACCTTGAAATTGTGTCTGCAAACCTGAACACATTTGAATGATCTTGAAGGACACTTGAAGTGGAAACTGCTCCTTCCACCTTTCCCCTAACCTTTTTTTTGAGTGATTGAAATGGACATGCTGCATGTTCACTGCAACAAATATGCTTCTTAGGTGTTATGTAATCTCATATTTACCTTCAAGTTGAAGTCTCTTTCTCTTGTTTTGTTCATTTTCAAAAATGAGAATTTAAAACAGGATTGAAGTGATTTAGTGAGGATTTCCAGCCCTGATGGTCCTGTTAGGGTTAAAGTCTTGTGCAGAGAAGCATTTGCATTTAAAATATCTGTGTGTGTGTGTGTGTGTGTGTGTGTGTGTGTGTGTGTGTGTATGTATGTGTGTGTGTGTATGTATGTGTGTGTGTGTGTGTGTGTGTGTGTGTGTGTGTGTGTGTGCGTGTGCGTGTGCGTGCAGGCGGCCCAGGTGGTGCTGATCGCCCTGTTTGAGCTGAACACACCAGAGTTCACCATGCTGCTGGGCGCTCTGCCCAAAACCTTCCAGGACGGAACCACCAAGCTGCTGCACAACCACCTGAGGAACGCCAGCGCCAACAGTGGCATCGGAATGGTAACACACACACACACACACACACACACACACACACACACACACACACACACACACAGGTTAATTCATTTGATGACAAAGTTCCTGTCTGTCACATTTAACTCATTTGAACTGTACTGATGCTTCATACTTTATGATTTCATCAAATTCATCATTTCTTTCTTTTTTCATTTATTGAAATAATTGATAAGAGATTCAAATATTCTTACTGACCAGGTTCTATTTTTTTTTAACAAATGGAGGTTTTTAGGACTCAATTTTAAACAGGGGTATTTTTTGTTTTTTCTATAAATAATTAAAGTTGAAGCAATTATAGTTGGTTAATTAATTCGTCTTCAAGAGTAAGTGTGAAAATGTAAAAGAGTAAATGCATGTTAGAGTAGCCCTCTGTTACATTTGCTCCTCACAGATACCTGAAGCTTTTCCTTCTAAGTTTTGTGTGTGAAGCCAGGTGTGTGTTTTGTCCCCTGGCAGGCGTCTCCCAGTAACTCTGCGGGTCGGACGCCTCCTCGGCAGCCCAGCAGCCGCAGCAGCCCGCTGACCTCACCGACCAACTGCTCCCATGGGGGACTTTCTCCCAGGTATCCACCGCAAGACTGCACAATCACACTCCTGACCCCTGTGGCTTTCAAGAGGCTCGTGGAAAACTATTACATTACATATTACATATTACATATATTACAAACATTCAAACAACAGTTTCTGGTGCTCTTCATATCAGAACTCTTCGGGAACCTAAAACTGTAACCTGTGTTTTTTACACATGCACAAAAAAGAAAGTCAGTCAAACATTTGAAGTGAACTTTTTAGTTGTAGTTTTTTCGTTTCGTCCACATTAACCACCAATAACAGGATTCAGCTTTTTTCTGAGATGAAAATGGTAAAAGCATTTTCTCTATCTTGAGAAACTCATTTGAATTTAGGCTCAAGCTTGTGATGCCCCCTACCTGAGAAAGTACCTTAAATATTTGTCTCAGTGATAACAGTCGATAACTGACACCAGATTATCCAGTTTACCAGCTTGATACTGGTTCCAGTTCTCCACCCACCTGTACTAACACTGACTGAGAACAGTGCTTCTCCTTATTTCCCACTTTTCTCACATCTCTATCTTCTCTCTGGGCTGCTCTCCTTCTCCTCCTGCCCTCCCTCCCCCTCCTCCTCCCGGTCGGTTGCAGTCGGCTGTGGGGTTGGAGCGCAGATGGGCTCTCCAAGTTCCCTCCTCCACCCTTCCCCTCCCCTCTTCCTCCACCCTCTGCCCACTCCTCCCTCAAGGCAGTGCGGCGAGCTTACTCACCCAGGTAACCCCACCCCTCTTCTCCTCCTCCTCCTCCTCCTCCTCCCTATCATGGGCTTTCACAGTAGAGCTGGGTGATATGACCTAAAATCTAATTAAATACAATTCATTGTCACATTTATGTCTGTAACAATAAATAAAGATGATATACTTTTAAATATACTTGCACATTTGCTGTCCCCTGTTAACACTTTGCACTGAAAGTTGACATTTGACATATTCTGTAGTTAAGAAACTCTTTCATGCAACTGGTTGAAGTTGATTCTCACTCAGCTGTGAAACCCCTGAAACTCACCAACAGTCTCACCTGTCGTCACTTCTGCTCTGCTGTGCCTCCGTCTGCTCTGTCCATCACTGTCCATTTGTTTGATTTCGGTTTACTTTCTTTTGTTGTCACTGAACTGAAAGCTCTCAAGTGAGAAGATGTCTAATCACTGTCTCTGTGCTTGACTCACCTGTTTGTCTCTACCTCCGTCAGTTTGTCAACATGCACGGCCATGCACGTGCACTGTAAAACATCCAGGACAGGAAATGTGGACTGCAGTCTCAGACTCTGACTCGACAGTGCTGCCTGTTTCCTAGTCATGGACAAAATGTGTTGGAATGTTGTGTTTCAGACCGTTGAACCACTTTTTTTCTTTTTGTTGACATTTGGGACCAAAAAAATTTAAATTAGGAGCAAGAAATGAAATGAAGTTCATCAGTCAGTGAGGATTGTGTTTGGTCCATGTCTAGGAAAGTGTCCTCAATCATTGTTCACAATCAAAAAAAAAAAATCAAAGTGCTGATCCAGGACCTTTGAATGACTAAACTTATAATCTCAAGCCGTCCTGGATCACCACATAACAGCATGTAAGGTTCTTTAGGTCAGGCTTTTATAAGCCTCCTAGATTTGACAAGAATCTTTAGGATCATTTTTTTCAGTCAACAAAGTGACATATAATCATAAACCGTTTACCCTGATGATGAAACCTTTTTGGTTGCTGTGGCCGAACCAGCTCTCATGTGATTGTTTTCTTCCTAACAAGCCTGTTTGTCTCTCTCTCAGCATGCTGGAGTACGACAGTGAAAACCTGAACTCAGAGGAGATCTACAGCTCTTTGCGGGGGGTCACTGAGGCCATCCAGAACTTCAGCTTCCGCAGCCAAGAAGACCTGATGGAGCCGCTGAGACGGGACGGCAAGAGGGACGGCATGGTGAGGAGAAAGATGACCTGTAGTTCAGGAACATAGACATGGAAAAATAAATATTTCAATTTATTACACAACAGAGCAAGAAATCAAACAAATGTTAACATTTGAGAAGCTGGAGTCAAAGAATCTTTGGCATTTGTGCTTGAAAACAGTTGATCATCAAAATTGCTACTGATTTCTTTTAGTTAATTGATGAACTGTTTTAGCTCTAATTCAGAGTTGGTTGCAAGTTTCCACAGTGCAAATAGAATTCACCAACAAACTCTCTCTCAACCCTGAAACCACTCATCATTTTTTATGATTTACTCATCAGTGTGCAGGATTTGAATATTCACACTGCGTCACATTTTTAAATGAACTCTTTCATACTATGATGATGATGAGGATGTTTTGATATCATTCTTCAGTCCGGAGTCGGCGCATCCTCAGACTCCGACCCGCGGCTTGGTGGTGACGTGGTGGGCGGAGGACGCACCGCCCTAGACAACAAGACGTCGCTGCTGAACACACCTTCGCCGCGCTCCTTCGCCGGCCCGCGCTTCCGAGACTACAACCCCTACAACTACACAGACAGCATCAGCACGCTGGACAAAGCTGCTCTGAAGGAGGCGCTGTACGAGGACGCCGTGGAACAGTTGCGAGACGGTGAGACCATCAGGAAGTAGCTGAAATTCTTTTTATTTATTCCATTTTATTGGTGTTTAGTTTGTCATGTTGCTTCTTTAATCTGAAACATTCTGTTTGCAGGCTGTCGACAAGAATGTGCTGAAAACAAGATCATGAATCCCAAAAGCTTCCCTGGTAAAGACACTTTCTACAACACGCTGAGTCCGTTTCACAGAAAAACAAACATTAACCGAGGATCACTAAAATATTAGATGGCTGGGTTAGAAAGTCTGACCAAAAAGACCTTTGAAAAGATAAAGAATCCATCATGTGACAGTCAGGATAATAAGCAAAAGATAAACAAGCACAGATTTATGCAGCTTCTCTTGAGGAGCTGAAATACTAAAATGTCTGCGCAGCA
Source organism: Holacanthus passer (assembly GCA_025331565.1). NCBI lineage: Eukaryota > Metazoa > Chordata > Actinopteri > Pomacanthidae > Holacanthus > Holacanthus passer. Next base: position 356,279 of record JAFREQ010000148.1, read on the forward strand.
AATTGATGACTTTGTTTCTACGTCTGTTTATCTTTTGGTTGATTTAAATGTGAGCTTCAGACCTTTCCCACCGTCACACACACGTACCGCAGCACTCAGAGCTGGTAGTAAATGGGGTTTTTGTTCAATTAAGACCAAAGTAACACACTCTTTGTTCAGTTTGTGTCACATGACTGATGGAAAAAAGTACATAGAATGTGCTGTTTTTAAAAACCGTCTGAGAGTAAATTTATGTTGTTGATTTCTGCCCTCCTCCTGCAGCAGGCCCCGCAGAGCAGCTGGAGCTCGTCGGGGGGCTGCTGAAGGAGCTCTCCCACAGCCAGGCAGGGGAGCGGGGGCCCGAGGAGAGACGGGGGACCCTGCTAGAGCTGCTTAAAGTGGCCCGAGAGGACAGCCTGGTGGTGTGGGAGGAACACTTTAAGACCATGCTGCTGCTGCTGCTCGAGACGCTGGGAGACAAAGACGTAAGAACAGAAGCCCCCTGCTGTGGTTTTTAGGCTCTCAGAATCTGTCTTTGATCCTCTGTAAACTTTCTGACCATCACGTTTGTAGAAAACTCTCTTAAAGTCATTCTGAACTGACTCCTCTCAGCACACGATCCGGGCGCTGGCCCTCCGAGTCCTGAAGGAGATCCTGAGGAACCAGCCGGCCCGCTTCAAGAACTATGCCGAGCTGACCATCATGAAGACGCTGGAGGCTCACAAAGACTCGCACAAGGAGGTAAAGACCATTTGCTGGGTTGCTGGGATGTTATGTTGGAATTCAGGTGATGCATCAATAGCCTCTTCTTTGGAATTAGGAATTTGACCCTCACGCTCTCCTCTCTGCTCTTTGGTTGCTGCAGGTGGTGCGTGCGGCGGAGGAGGCGGCCTCCACGCTGGCGAGCTCCATCCACCCAGAGCAGTGCATCAAGGTCCTCTGTCCCATCGTGCAGACGGCAGACTACCCCATCAACCTGGCCGCCATCAAGATGCAGACGAGGGCCATCGAACGTATCGCCAAGGAACCGCTCCATCAGCTGCTGTCTGACATCATACCTGGACTCCTGCAGGTGAGAGTCTTTTTGTGGACTCACTCAGAACATTCAGGAGTCATGAAAGTCCTCCAGTGTTGCTGCAATGTTTCAGCATCATCTGCTGTTGCAGGGCTACGACAACACAGAGAGCAGTGTGAGGAAGGCCAGCGTCTTCTGCCTGGTGGCCATCTACTCTGTGATCGGAGAGGAGCTGAAGCCTTACCTGGCTCAGCTGACCGGCAGCAAGGTACACACACTTCCTGTCTCTCAGCTGTCTCTCTGTCTGGATAACAGAGAGCATTGGTTTTCTCATTTCTGAACCAGTATCTCAGTAACTAAGTCAAAATGAGTCACGTGACCTGCTCATAACATTCCTCCAAGATATTGTGCAGCAGCTGCAGACAGTGGAAAGTGAGTTTATTTGCAACCACGTGTTTACTCATGTGACCTTTGCTTCTGAGCAGTTCTGACAGGTCAGGTGAAATACCTGCACCAAGAATCCATTAAACAAAGACAGTGAAATCTAATTCATTCAGGATTTCTCATTGAGATCAAGAGCTCTTCTGCAAACATGCTTGAAAACCACAGAAAGGCAAAAGTATGTTTCAGTTTTACCAGAGGAAAGACTTCACGGATGAGGTTTAATTGGTTTTGCAAATAAAAATCATGACCTGTAATTCTAGTTTGGGAGGAGCAGGGAGTTTGAGATGGACTCAGAGAGGAAGTGAGAGTCTCGTAGCCTCAGAGGTGGAGTCCTCTAATGAACCTGCTGTTTCCCTCCTACAGATGAAGCTGCTCAACCTGTACATCAAGAGGGCTCAGACCTCCACCAGCAACAGCAGCAGCTCCTCCGACATCTCCTCCTACTAACTATCGCAGCTCACTCCTAGCTTTCACCATCTCTGTAACACAAACCATTTCATTCCATCTGAAGTCAAATATCATCGCGAACAGGATCATGATTATCTCGATATAGAGGACCAGGCCATGCGCCAAAAACCTCATCTTCCCGCCATCTTCTGTTCCAAAATAATTCCCATTTCATTCCTTCAGCTGCGGATGAAGCTGAAGCGATCTTCAGGAGCTCATGCTGTCATGGCTCCACTTTCCAGACCTTCTTTTTATCTTGAAAGCTAATCTTTGGGAGGTTAGGTCATCCTGGCAGCTCAGATGTTTTGTGAGGATCCAGCTTCTCCACCTGAATCTTCTTCCCCTTTCACACTATCAGTAGAGTCACGAGCCTTAAAACCTTATCTTTCATCAACTACAATAGAACCAAGTGAGCGTAGAAACCATTTTTTAGGGGCCGCGTCCCTCAAAGCAACTTGCTCCTCGTTTCATGAAGACCACCTCCTCTCATTGACGGTATCTGAGGTGCTCTTTGGAGCTGATCCTGACTCTTATTCCTGAACGTTATCATAGCATCGAGAAACATAAAAGGTCTGAGGTGAGTTTTTGCTGTGTCATTTCCTCTCAGTACAGCAGGAAACCTGTGGCTATCAGTATTTTTATTCATTTTTAGAACCTTTCATCCACTTCTTTGAACATTTTTTTGCTTTGACACATCAAACCTTATTGTATATTGAATGTAAAGAGCTTTGACAGGATGTGGATCTCACCTGTGTTTTTCCTTCCTGAACTACTGCCTCATCGTACCTGTTGGTTCAATCTTAATGGCGTTGGAATACTTTCCAACTGGAGCATGTGCATTTGATGATTTTTGAACTGAACTGAGCAGTTAAAGAAAGTGGCACTCTAGTCTTTAAACGGCTGAATTCGAGGGTCCATCTGAAGATTAATATGTTAAAAAGAATGAAGAAGAAAAAGAAATTTGACCACTTAATGAGACAAAAGCAGAAGAACATGGTTCCTTCTCTGATGTTGTGCTCATTAATATAATAGTATTATGTTTCAGCTTTCAAAAAATGTGAAATCCAAGTTCATCTTAGTTTACATTGAAGGATCATTTGGCTGGCCAATGATTTAAAGCACTACAGCTATTCAAAAAAGGTCGTATTATTTTGGGCCCACCTACCAGCAGAAGATATCGGTGTTGGTTTTTAAAGGAGAGCAAATGTGCAAAAATCAGGACACAGGACTTAATTTGTTCTTACACTTATACTCAACATACAAAATGCTACTTCAATCAAGATAAAAGAAGGATTTAGTTCAGACTGTTCACAACGTCTTCTTGTTTTAAAGAGACGGTTTAATAGTTGAACTGTAGGAGGAAACTCCTCTGTCGGTCTAAATTGAATGTAAGTCACTTTGAGACTTTGACCTTTAAAATGTGAAATATGTTAATGACAAATGGGCCTGAATCTGACTGAAAGATTGACAATCTGAATGATTAGATTAGCTACTAAAAGCAAGCGACAATACTGATGAATCGTAAAGTGCCAGCGTCACTGAACGTCCTGTTGAAAATGAACATGATGAGTGTTTGATCTTTGGACATTAGCAATAATCTCTGAGAAATCCAGCTTGGATTTTCACGTTGAAGCACTGTACATTTCCATTGTGTTCCTCCTTTGAGACGCTCCCACTGGTCAATGTAAATAAGTGTCATTTTTTAAAAGTATATTATAATAAAATGTTACTGCTGCTTATTATAATACTAACAAACGCGCCTAATAACTCCAGCGTACGTACTGTATCTCAACAGACAGGTTTAGGTACAGTTCCGATGATGGAGAAGAAAACATACTGACTGAACACTGACATTTTTAAATCCTCTGACTGGTTGAACTTTCCTGGGGCTAAACTCCGCCCGTCCGGTGCACAAGGCAAGTTCACACAAACACTACAGAGTCTGACTCTCAGCAAGAACAAGTTCGTTTCACAAAACAATCTGTCTCTACTGTGACACGTGAACCCAGAAAGATTTCCAGGCCTTATTTCATCTTTTCAAACACTCCGACTGTTAAATGTACTCTACCTGTGCCCAGTGTCACTTCTCTCAGTCGTGAGAATTTGGCACTTTGAGCTTTTAACTCTGGATCGAATGTCGCCTCCAGAAGCAGTGAGGTCCTCTGCAGCAGGTCGTCCAGTGATCCAGTGTCGTCCTGCTGCAGATCAGGCCTCTGAGACTCATGTCCCTTTACTTTTCTGTAGCGTGTGATTTAAAACTGCGTCCGGCTGCGTTCTTGTCAAATGTAGTTAGTTTGACAGAAGCAATTGAGCAACGACTCCAAATTGAAAGTCAGATTTCAGAACATACTTTTACTTCCCTGAATGTGTGCCTTTGGGAAAGACTTGTGGTTGTCCTCTTCTATACTAACCTGTACTAACACTGCGACACACTGCTTCTTAAGGCGGACTTCCTAAACTAATGTGAGAACCAAACGTTTCGATGAAGAGATGCAGTGCTGTAAATACGCTTCAAGCCCGCGGTGAAACGGCGACACCACTCACGATGCATGGCTCCTGTGTTTTTTAGTTGATTAGTTTTATTTCATGCTCCACAATATTTATGTTTTATTTTCCTGTGTATGACTGTATATATTTACATGTTTGGTTCTCTTTCACCTGTGATAGACTTTGCAGAACTTGAAATAAACTGTCAGACTTCTATTCTCTTGTTTGTGTCTTTTATGCAAATTAAGATTTTTCTACATCGGACGACAGTTTGCAGTAACGAGAATCAAAAACATGATGAAAAAAAATTGGAATGATATTTTTGTGGGTTGTGAAATATTTCCTTCCCTTCAGCTGTGTTTTGGGTACATTTACTGAGAGGTTTAGAATACACTGGTGTCATATGCTGACAGTGCTGCGCTGGTACTTCAATCAAAGATGTGAATACTTCTCCCACCACTGTATGTTTTATCGGTGGAGTTTTCTTGCTGTGTGTCTGGACAGTGGGAACTACATGTCCTTCCTGCCTTGCAGTAAAAAGCACAGGTGTTCTCCATTAGATGTCGTCATGAATGCTGGGATCTCTTGGCCAAACTCCACCCAGATGAAGGTTTAGTGACTAAACCCTCAGATTTATCTTCTTTAGTCTTGTTTTCTCTGTCGACACTGGTCGGAAGGTAAATTAATAAGTTTAATTCGATTTTTTTTTCCCAGGTTATATTTCGAATCTGATTTCATGTATATAGTTATTCAGTAAGCTGTAAAAATGTGTTGAGTGACATGGACTGATGGACGGCCACTGGAAACTAAAATCTGTGGAAAACCAACACCAGATGGCGCTCTACACACTTACTCATCCAGGGACTGTCTCTATCTCCCTTGTGCATTATTTTTTGATCACTTCTGTTTAACTGTGTCACTTTGAGGTTATTTATTACAGGTTCACTCAAATGTTGACTTTAATTTGAACATTTCTTTCATCTGGTTTTGTTGATTTCAGCTTGTCTTCAATGAGTCAAAGCTCCTAAGTCAAATCTGTCCATTGCTCAAGGGCACTTCAGTAGAACCGCCTGCTGCTGTGGAGATCAAACCTGTGACGCTTTCTGTTTCAGGACGAGGCCATCCTGGAGTCCTCTGTGAGTCAGAACCACAGACAGGAACAGCTCCACTCAGGGTTTCAGACTCAGGTACAGATCAACGTCAACTTTGACCTCAGATCAGTTTGTTCTCCCATTTCAAGCTGTTGAACTGATTCACGGGGAAAGAAAGCTCAGGGTCTCTAAATGTTCAACAAGAAAAGATCCAAATGGGAAAAAAACATGCTACAAATATTTTAAATCCGAGGTGAGGTTTAAATATTATTAATAAATCAAATACAATCAAATCCCAATCATATGTTGGAATTACAAAACTACGTCTGTGCTCAGTTCAGGTACAGTTGAATCAACTCGTCTCTAAAACACTTTTGACACAAACTGAACATTCTAACCTTCAGGAAGGAGGATTTATTACAGGACTGTCAGTTATTAGTTTGTAAATGACAAACTAAGGTTTGACATGAAACTGTTTATAGAACAAAATAAAAAATATCTGACAATGATTTATTGATGGAACAAATGTAATGTAGTTTTGGAAAAATGAAAATAATGTACTTTTGTGAGAAATATGTGATTATGCTTTTATACTCTGCTTGAAGGATGGAAGCAGTACTTTGACCCTTTGCTTTAGTGAAAGTACCAATATGCTTGCAACTATGTAAAAATACTCTATACATGTAAAAGTCCTGCATTTATAATCACGCTGACAGTATCAGCAGTAAACGTCCTGGTTGTCTCCTGTGTCTCTGTCACATTATCAGATTGTTGATCCTGATGCATCAATGTCAGAGCAGCATTTTCCAGGTGGCGCTAGTTTGAACTACTTTATATCCAGTCAGTTAGTTGAGTGCAGTGGTTCAACCTGAGGGGTCGGGCCCCTCCAGAGGTCAAAACTAGTAAACTAGAAAACTAGTAACAGTCAAGTAAATGTGGTGCAGTAAAAAGTACAATTTTCCTCTCTGAGATGTAACGATGTGAAAGTATAAAGTAGCATAAAATGGAATTTTATTGGAGGTTTATAGGTTCAATAACATGAAATTAAAGGGATGTTTCTATTTTTAAGTAAAACAAATGACATCTCATGAGATCGAAATTCCCAACAGGCCGATCGCTCTGACCTCGACTGTAAGATGGCTTCCTGACTGAAGATTAAAGACGGCAGGGAGTCAACTCTGTGGCTCATTAAGAGAGGAGCCTGTGTTCAGGTGCAGCGTTGCGACGCAGGTGAGGAGGTGAATGTTGAGCTTTGAAGACGGTGTTTGTGGTGGGACGTCCCCGCTGAGCTCCACCGATCTGATCCGGCCATATTGGTGATTACAGATGAACACTGTGCAGGGCCACACTGTTTGCTTTACAAGCTCCTCTCCAGCGCTGTATAAATCTTTAAACACATCCCCTGGATCGCTGCCTCCTAATGGGGCGTTTCATTCGTAGATCAAAGTGGGACGTGGGGCCGGTGCTGCAGCGTTGGATGAGTCCTCGCCACCGTCAGACCTTGAAATGGCTTTGTTAGCATCTCTCAGCGGTGGCCGTGTGTTGTCGCACAGGCCTGCCTGTTTCATCAGTATGCACATGCTGTTGGAAATTAATTTCATTAAAGGCCCTCTATTTGCAGCCCCCCTTACTCCACCTCCACCCGCCCGGCTCCTCCTGTTTAAAAGCCCTCATAGTGTATGATTAGCGTGCATTTCCCCAACCTGGCTGGGAGTGGCGGCTAGGTCGGGAGGTCGTGCAAATGAAAGAGAACAACTTCATTGTGAGATGACTGGCCCATAAATCATCGGCCGTTTTCTATAAATCACGGCAGATGGCAGGGAGCGAGCCGAGGCTCATGGGAGCTCGTTGTGGCCCCTGTGCATGATGGGAAGGGCCGGGCTTAGCTGCGGCGGAGGCTGGCAGAAGCGCGGGGTCAGTTCCAGTTTGCGAATGCGGAAGACGTGAGGTGCGGTGGAGGCGGGCCAGAGGCCCGGCCTACGCTCTCCCCTCCCCCCGTCCCCGTCTCTCGGCCCGGGCTCACCTGATGAGATTCAGACCCCGGAGGTCCACGTACGGCACCTCGCCACGCTGCCCTCCATTTAACAGGTCTAATCTGCCTGCTTAATATGGAGACAACTTCATCCCCCCTTGTCCCCGAGCTGCGCTGAGACCTGTCAGGTTGACACTAAATGTCCGCCCAGGAGGGGAGATCTGCCAGGCCCACTCACACCTTCATTATTCATCATGATTATTTAACAGAACAGGATTCACCTGCACTGCAGCCGCCTCTGCTGCAACATCCTCAGGCTGCTTAACCTGCTGTTTCATTCTACACTTCACATGTGACTGAAGTCTGAGCTGCTCCTTTAACTCTGTCACCAGAGTCAAAAATCTTTTCTGCTTTAATCAGTTTTAATGAAGCAGCAAACTCATGGTTTTAGATGCAGAAGAAATCTAAGAGGCTCCTGAGACTCTGGTCAGAGAACAGAGAGAGATCTGTGTCTCCTGCTTTAAACTTTAACACTGACCAACTCACATCATGGAGCCAAACATCAGCACTTAAAATCTCATCACAGACTTTCCAAAGATGGACAAAGACTTCAGACTGATTTGGTGTAAATGTGTGTAAAATGATGCAGAACACATCCAGAAAATTTCCATCTAAGGTTTAAGTTTTTGACATAAGTTATTTTCATTGAAGTGCTTGAACAAGACAATAAAAATATGATACTTGACAATGTGGAACAGGACGATTTAAACAACTGACTGTGAGACAGGATCTGAACCGTTACATCTGATAAATATGTAAACAAATGATACAAATTATAACAGTGAATGAACGATGTGTGGTCACTGAGTATTGACCACAGTGACGCATATCCAGAAAAATAATACTGCATATTTAATATATCATATTTCAGTATATGACCATTTTCAATCAATCAAAAAAAGTCTGAAGAAATTGTGCACAAATTCTTTATTTGCTTATTTTCAGTGCAGCTTCTCTGTATATTTATTGTTTTTATTTATTTCCAAAGTCTGTTTTGAGTCATTGCACAGTGAAGTTCACTCGGTGTCAGTAGAGGGCGCTTCAGAGCTTCAGTAACTCTGTGGCTGTTGAACTCGGTGCAGGACAGGCGGCTGTTGGAGGAACATGCAGGTTCAGGCCTTTTAAAAGCTCCTTCTTTATTGTGGTTGAACTCTTCTTGTCTTAACTTTATGGCTCTGCGGTGTTACTACGCTTCCCAGAAACCACCTGTGCAGGACAGTAAACATGCAGCCCGGTTCTTCTTCTTCTGTTTATTCAAATCAAACTGCAAACTCATCACGTCCTTTATGGGAGCACAGGAGTTGACACAGCCAGGTTTGGTATGTGAATAAAGCTTCAGAAAATCTGCGCTCAAGTTTCACCTACTCGCTTCTTTGAGATGTTTTGGACAAAACCACAAGTCCTCATCTGCAAAATTCAGCAGATTAAGTTTGCTAATAACTTTCTTTTATTCTGAATAATTGTGTGTTCTGCATTCTTGACCCTGGAAACATCAGTTCTCCAATCAAGGTCCTTTCACTTGTTTGTTGTGGAGCTTTCGGCTGCATCACACATGGACTTCTCCTCCACCGTGGCTGAAATGTCCTTTGATTGCAGATTGTTTTGTGAGCTCCTTCAAATGTCTTCAGTTTTACTTCATCAGGCTCATGAGCCTAAAGTAAATTCAAACCATTTGTTGCATCTCCAGTTTCAGACCCAGTGATATCAACATGCTGCACAGCTGCCCAGATGTGTTTCCTCTCGACCTTTAACTGGTCTGTTCATCCTGCGAGCGCTCGACACCACATCAGACTGATCATGGTCTTATTAAAGGGGAAAATAAAAGACTCCCCCAGGAGAGACAGACTGGATTTATGGGTCTCGTCTGCTCATCGGATCTGCTTCGACCCCCCGTCCCGACCTGACGGTGATCAGAGAACTCGCTCTGTCCTGATTGGTCGGTGCAGTGGAGCTCCAGCTCTTCATAAAAACACCGTCTACACACACGTTGCTCAGAAGTGGATCCAATCCTGCTTCCATCTGGTTTCAGTTGCCTGTTGTGATAATTGAGGGCGTGATTTTTTTCTGACTGTGTGTTCACAGTTTGTTTAGCTGAACACCAGTGTTTTTCACAAAGACAGCGGAGCAGCTGTTTGTTCAGAGCACACGAGACGTTGCAGTTTAAACAAGACGTTCTGAGGCTGCTCGTGTTGAGCCTCGAATCAGTCAACACAACTTGTTATCTAAAAGTTGACAGCTGTGAAATAAACTCCAGTTTGTATCTACAGACCATATGATGTGATGAGCTTCAAATTCAGGCCTCTGCACGTTTTGTAAAAACTATTTTGCAGGTTCGTGTTATGCCGCAGCGTGTGAGACCTTTATGAATGAAATGTGAGGCTGGAACAGTTCGTGGTCACTGGGTGATGATTCAGGATTGGTCAGACGTGTTCCTATTGGTCAACAGAATCGAGCACATTACACAAGTTAAAACCAGCGACTGTACGAGTCTGGTGCTTATTTTTGTTCCCGTCAGCTCAGACCTTTATCGGAGCATAAATCTGGACTTTCATCTGGGACAGGCTGAAGTTGCACAGTGGGGCCTTTTAGTTATTTGAGGAGAAAAAAATCACAAAGAGAAACTTGAGTTGAATGTAAACAGTGAAATGGAAGATAAAGAAGTGATAAAAGACGGCTGAATCAGTGAAGTGAAAAAGTGATATAAAGAACTGAGTTTCAAATCGACCAGGAGGATTTTTTTTAAAGCCCTTGAACCTTGATTTCCCCTTAAAGTTAATATTCTAGATGCACATTTTCCTCAAAATTCAGACTAATATTTATTCAGTGTCTTTGGAAACTTTGTGATCTCCACTAGAATGTAAAATAGAAACGTTCCTTCTGTTTGGCGTTGACAGAGTTTTCATTGGATAAAGTGAGAGACGAGTGAACAGTCACGTGATGAACCTGGAGCCGAGCGGCGCTCCGCAGGGACTCTGTCGCTTGTTCCTACATGTATGTCGCCGTCTGAAGCCTCTCTGTGTTGTTTGGGTTTGAAGTTCTCAGAGAAACAGACACTCGGCCGCTCTGCTGTGAATCGGGGTTAACAGGGAATTCATGTATTCCTCTGCTCCGCTGCACTTAAAAGCAGCAGAGCCCCATTAGCTGCTGCCCTCTTTTTTCTCTGCTCTTTATTTTCTTTTCCCTCTGCTGGATGTTTCTGCTGGACCAACCAGAAGCTCCCGTTCAAACGCTCTGAAAGACGACACGGAAAAGTCCTCGGCTCACCTAATGAACGTCACTCGACTCTGATGGTTTGAGGGTCCGTCCGGCCTCGACCTCAGGTCTGAGAGCGGTTTTCTCACAGACGCTGCTTTTATTGTATATTGGACATTAGAGCTGAAATGAAAGGAGAGAGATGAACTTGAAGCTGAACTAAGGAGGCCACAAATGTAGACATCACAGTTTTCTCTTAATGTCTGACAGTGAGTCCAGAGTCTGATCGTCTGTCATGTGACGCGTGTGTCGTCATGTCAGGACGGTGTTGGGAGCGTCTGTGGGGGGGGGCCAAGGGCACAGGCAGCTTTTCAAGGTGGACTTTCCCTCGAACAAGCCGACGCCGGGCCTCTGTCAAACCCCCACCCTTTCATCCCCGCAGCCCAAACGCAGGCATTAATGCAAATTATGGTCTGATAATTTAATAACTTTGCCGGCTTGATCTGTCCTTTTTATTACAATTATCATCAGGCAGGGGGTTGCGTTCCATCATCAGAAAATAAACACCATCGATCATCCTTGTAATGATTAGCCGCTGACAGGCTGAGCTACGCTTTGCATAAATGGACTGTAATGCGGAGCTGGAGAGGAGAGCGGGGCCGTTTGTAGATGCTAACTTTGGCTTCACGTCGGGGTTATTAACCGTGCTGATAATCACAGCGAGGCTCCCTTTATGTCGAGCGGAGGCGGCGTGGGCCGCAGCCAGCGAGGAGAGCCATTTCTTAAAGGATTACGTCAGGGGAGACTGACTCAAGCTCAAAACTCCGAGCCAAGACATGCAACCGGGGCCTGTTAAGTCCTTCCAGAAAAAGGCTGGAGGTGCCAGAGCCATACACAGAGCTGGCACCGGCCGCTCAGCATCAGGGCCTCCCTCTTAATTGCAGTGGAAAATGATGCTGCATTTCCCGCCTGTTGAACCAGCTTGTAAAGAAAACAAGGCTCTACCCCTCCTCCGAAGAGAAAAGGTTGATTTATAAACTCGGAGTCTTAAATAGGAGGAAGACTAATCAGGCTTCGGAGGCGCCATGTGAGCCCGTTTTCACCGAGGGGAGAAAAACATTAACAAGCTTAAATCAGCGTTGCGTCAGGTGGTGAATGTTTGATGCTGTCTGTGTTCTCCTCATGTTCTCCTCGGTAAAGCCCTCCAGCACAAGACAGAAAGACTTTCTGAACCAGGTGAATCAACTTTCTTCACTCTGATTACTCCTCTGACAAGTCTGAGAGGAGAAGATCAGGTATTTATGATTCCTGGTTAAAATGTACGCACAGTTCATATGTTTTCACAGCTTGTGAAATAATAGCGCTCGCTCCCTTGTCTTTGCCAATGATGGAGGAGGAGGAGGAGGGGGAGGAGGAGGAGGAGGAGGAGGGGGGAGTTAAAAAATTGAGACACAAACACTGAGTGAGCAGCCGGTCTTTCCACACAGAGCTGCTTTGTTCTCTGCCTTTTGCTTTCTGGCTTTGAAACAGCGAGCAGAGATGAACTCCCCTCCAGGAGAACGTGTTTTCTCGGCCTGACCACTACGGGATTCCATCCTCAAAAACCACCTTTTCTTGTCAAGATTTTGAAAAGAAATGTTTAAAAACGCACACCGCCGGTCCACCGTTGACCTTTTGTGCCAGATCAAACATGGCTGCAGCTCAGTGCTCAGGTGTGCAGGTGTGCAGGTGCTCAGGTGTTCAGGTGTGCAGGTGCTCAGTGCTCAGGTGTGCAGGTGCTCAGGTGCTCAGGTGTTCAGGTGTGCAGGTGCTCAGGTGTGCAGGTGTTCAGGTGTTCAGGTGTGCAGGTGCTCAGGTGCTCAGGTGTTCAGGTGTTCAGGTGCTCAGGTGTGCAAGTGTTCAGGTGTGCAGGTGTTCAAGTGTTCAAGTGTTCAGGTGTGCAGGTGTTCAGGTGTTCAGGTGTGCAGGTGTTCAGGTGTGCAGGTGTTCAGGTGTGCAGGTGCTCAGGTGTGCAAGTGTTCAGGTGTGCAGGTGTTCAAGTGTTCAAGTGTTCAGGTGTGCAGGTGTGCAGGTGTTCAGGTGTTCAGGTGTTCAGGTGTGCAGGTGCACGGGGCTGTGGAGGTTTGTGGGTGTGTGTTAGCAGCACCTCGTCTCTCATGTGCAATATTTCAAGTTTCATTTGGCAGCAGTGGGACTTCACTCATCTCCATCACTTTATTAATCACAGTTTGAATTTGTTTCACACAGCATGAAAAATCCCTTTCTTGCATGTGTTCATTCACTCGTGCTGCATTTAAGTAGAATTTTCATGTACTTGGGCTTTGTGCTACATTTCAGAGGCAAACGTTGTGCTTTTTCCTCCACTGCATTAGTGTTGTTATAGGTTAAGAAATGACTTCATTGATCACACTGATGCCAGTTGAAAGGATCAGTCTTTACGAAGTTGACAAAAGAAGAGCTTCCTCCAAACCAAAAGACCCCGACCGCAAACTACAGACAGCAAAGTGGGAGCAAGATGATCCAACATCTGTCTCCCGGTTTCTGTCTTTCTGTGCGTTCTCATCAGAATCCGGCAGCCGTCAGCAGACACCTGCCGGATGACACCTGGTCCGTCCCAGCATACGTTTAGCGGTGTGAATCCTCAGAGAAGGTGGACCGGGTGAGGAGGAGGAGGAGAGGGCAGAGCGATGGGAGGTTTTAATGAGGACCTCCATCCTCAAAGCTCCAGAGAGCGGAGACCTGGAGGACCCAGCGAGCAGCGGGGTGGCGGCGCTGACCTCCCTCAGCTGCCGCCGGGATCCGCGACTCCCCGAAACCCTGACGCCCCTTCAGCTGCAGAGTTTGAACACGCTCCTCTTCCTCATCCAAGCTTTGGAACCGAAACTTTAGTTTAGTCCAGTGCTGAAACCCAACTTCCTGATGACGTACTGATGTGTTGATTGATGGAGAAAAGTTACACTGAAAACATTGAATGCTGCTTTTCGTATTGTGTTAGATGTAAATACTCAGATGAATTAGCTAAATGAATACAAGGCGGCCCTGGTTTGTGTTTGAAGTGCAGGACATGCTTCCCTGCTGGGATTGAACTGTGGCACAGATGATGATACAGTGGAAGATAACTGAACACAGACTGAACACTAAATTCAGTCAAATCAGTGCATTGAGTGAGTTTTCTTTGTGTCTGCCCAAGAACTGAAACATGCTTTTAAGATGAGTCTAACCTATTGATTTATATATGACAGATTTTTAGTAGTAGCAGTAGTAGTAGCAGTAGTAGCAGCAGTAGTAGCAGCAGCAGTAGTAGTAGCAGCAGCAGTAGTAGCAGCAGCAGGAAGCTGTGAATCCTCTGCCTCGTGCCAGCGTTCAGACATAAGGACATTACAACAAATCTCAAATAACTACAAATACTGACTGATGCTAAAATGCTGAGTTATTCCTCTCAGATGCAAATGTGTGAATAATAAATCTAATAATAATAATAAATCCAAATATCTCCACGGTGTTTTCCAGCACTCACCCTGAACACAGCATTTAGAAATGTTACCTGTGTTTGCTCTGGACTTGAATGGTCAGGGTCCAGGCCTGAAGTGTAAATGTGTGTGTGTGTGTGTGTGTGTGTGTGTGTGTGTGAGATTACATGTCAGTGATGCTCGAGACTCTGCATGAGATAATCACCACCACAATTGTTTTTTAAAAGCTCTCGCTGTTGTTTTTTTGCCGTGATGAGCCGTTAATATCACAAAGTCCCTCAAACAGATGGCATGTTGTTGGAAAGCAGATGTTATTTTGCATAGGAACATATCATGAATATGTATTAGTTCATGACACTGAAGGCCTGCTGATGATTGGCCGGCCCGCTCCTCCTCAGCACTGAAGCCTTGAACTGCACAGATCCATGAAGCCTCTGGATGTCTTTATTTACACGTCTATATATTGTTTTCTCACTCCCTCGTTGGCTCAGAGAGAAAAGAAAAGCAGGACATCTTCATGTTTGAGAGGCTGAAAGCAGAAAGCATGTTTGCTTGAAAATTGAAACACAAAATATTGGTCATTATTTTTCTGTCGATTGTCGAATTGTTGCAGAGCAGTTTTGCAGTGGTTTTGTAGAAGTGACGCATGTTCGCTGCATCATGTGTAGAAGGTTTCCATCTCATGACTCCTCTTCACCTCACTGATTCATGTGGTGACCCCATTGCAAGAGGCTGTTTTAGACAAAATGAAACTTAACAAACAAATCAAATGACCTTCATTGTTAGTATTTAGCTGAAGTTTCCCTGCGACAGCTCTAATGTTCCTGGAAACCTCTGAGGAGCTGCAGGCCAACGCTCAGACAGCAGCTCAGCGGTTCATTCAGGAAAACACTGAAGTGGCTGGAAGCAGTGAAATTAGCTCACACTCTGGCAGCTTCTGCAGTTTTTTACTTTCTCTATTAAAGATTTAAAGCTCAGTGCTGAACGTCTTGTTAAAGGACCAGACCGCTGTTTTTGTCCTTTAAGACTTCATGGCAGCGTTGACCTCCGTTTCTGAGGATGGAGATTATTCAGAGGGCCTTCGTTAATATTAAGCAGCCGTTGACACGGGGCCCCCTGCGCTCGCTCTCGGCAGGGAGGTGGCCCTATTGAAATGAGAGGAGCCGCGTCTTAATAATACATTTGTCCCTCAGGGGCCACGCGTGCTAAAAAAGTGTCCCCTTCTCTGGAACTGCAAGGTGCTTTGGATCACACACACCCTGACGTGTTACAGACACTTTCAGGTTCATTACATCACTTGATTCTTAAATACTTTCAGTTGATTCCTGCTCAGAAAATGTTTTATGGTCAAAAGTAAGTGGACACCGGGCTTAAGTAATGTGCTGCTCGTCTTCAGTCTCTTTCAGTCCAGATGTTGAACCTGCTGCGTTCAGAGCATCACTGAGGTCCAACAATGATCAGCCCATAGGAGAAATGCTTGTGGGGCGCTCGACTCTAAGTTTTGTGAGTCTTTGTGTAGTTTACTTTCTGTGTGCGTATAGATGCGTCTTTCTTGGAGCAGACTTACATTCAGGACTGTTTTTCTGACGTGGGATCAGATACAAATAAAGACAGACAGACTCCTCAACTGCCTGTTTGACCAGAAGCCTCTGAAATTGATTCGTACATTAATGTCGTCTTCCAGCTTCAGGAGGCAGAGGCTGAACTCTGAAGGGGATTTACATATTGGTCTAATAGAAATGAATGAGGCATCAGTGACTGCAGAGCACTATCCATCATCTGCGCTGACACTGGGAGCTGGAGGAGGGATTCAGCCTCGTTAGACTGTCACATGTGTAATAATAACGCAATAATGCAGAGCTCTGGTAATGTGATGTGGTGTCATCAGGAGGGAGGAAGGAAGAGGGAGGTGGAGGTCAGAGCCGAGAGTCTCCTTCACGTCAGAGTGCGTCTGCTGGTTCCATTGTCACAACCGTAATTGAGCTGCCGGCTCGTCACTTTCCATATCATCACCTCGGGGCGACTCTGCGTCTGGCCGCACAGAGCGCCGAGCCTCCGTGGCTCTGGTGGTGGTGGTGGACGGTGTTGCTGGTGGCTCCTGCGAAACAAGCAACTACAGAAGAAGAAGATGGAGGAACAAGAGGAACTTGGCAAAACTGTTTAAAGAGCCGATCAAGTCCGTTCTTCACCCGAGGAAAGAAGTGTTGTCATTAAGAGAACAGTTAGCGAAAGGTAAAGGAAGGAAAATGTTTTCCAGAGATTTTGTACCAACTTCTGTGCTCAGGTCTTTCTGGAGCTGTTTTTCACACCCTCCACCTTTTCTTTAAAGTTTGACCTCTGACCCATGACGTTGCTCAGTAGCTGCTCGTGCAGTCTCACAATGGGAGGGATCAGCTGGTCAGTTACGCTGGATAAAAGTTTCATATGTGCAACGAGAATCCTGAAAAATATTTTACAGGAAGATAAAAGAGCAATGACTTATCTTTTAAAATGACTCATCTCAAGTCATTCTTACTTTAGGTGTGTGTGTGTGTGTGTGTGTGTTGCAGGCAGCTGCGTTGAGGTTCATCGAGTGTTTTGAAAAGCTTGTCGCTCATAAAGAGTCTGTCGGACTCGGAGCCCCAGCGCTCGCTGTAAAACACATTCCTCCGCAGCCCCTCGGCAGACAGGCCCGTTCTCTGCCTGCAAGAGTTCAGCTTGTAAAACCTCCACTAACCTGAAGGTTCTGACTGGAGATGACTCTTAGCTGAGTAGCTTAATGTGTCATTTATTAATGTGGTCATTTTAAAAGTCCAGCATTTCCCCCTGAAGCAGCTGTTGATCCGAGCGGTGACCTGTGAACTTACAGTCGACGTTCGTCTTCATCTGGTTTATTGTGCGTGTGCTGACAGGAAGCTCTGACGTTTGAGGACTGCAGATTTCAGTGAAGCTGCTAAATTCATATGATTCTTCTCATGATTTTTATCCACAGATTGTCTTCTCTGTGTCGGTGTCAGAAAAACACTCAATGCACTATTGTTTAACATCAAAGTCTGAAATCTGGGATGTCAGTTTTCTGCAGCTTATTTTTTTGAATTGTCATGACTTCATTAAATGGTTGGTCCTGGATCAGCCTTGAACTGGGGTTCATGGTCTTGGCTCAGAAACACTCTGCATCTGCTTCTGCACTAATAAACAGACTTTCATGCTTCACTCAAGCTCACTGAAATGAATGGAAATCAGGAAAAACACTGTAAAACATGAAACTAACTATGGTTTGCTTTTCTGATGTTTTACAGTTTGGGCCTGGCACATTAACTCTGTGCTGACTTCTCTGATGGATCTCTTTGTGTTCTCGCTGCACAGGTCACCGAAGGTTAAAGCCCTGAGAGAGATGGTTTGACAGACTTCAGCTGGAGGAGATGTGTCCGACCAGTAAGTAGTACATCTCGTTGGCATAGAAACATGAAGTGGTTCTGTAAAAATGCTTTTTCTTCAACACACTCATCATCATCATCATCATCATCATCATCATCATTTAAGAGCTTGAGTCACATACCTGATTACTGAATTGTGAATTGTTCACAGTATGAATGAATTGATTTTAAAAACTACTATCTGCTGCGAAACATTACTCCTACATGTTGATAGAAATTTGTTCTCGACTATAATTACATTTATAATCCATGACCTCATTGGCAGAGAGCTGAAAGCAGTCTCTCATCTATCTGACTCCGTTATCTCCATCAATAAATGAAGGTGCTGGTAATGCCCGATCTTTGCACGTCTTATCTCCACCTCTTGTTCGGGGCCTGGTTGGATTTCACAGCCCGGGGCTATTTTCTCTCCCACTTCACATCTCTGAGAGAATAAGGAATTCCAGTGGCAAAAGCAATCACAAACTCCAGATCAAACGTATCCTCTGCTGAATTCCCTGACAGACTAAAATCATTTGTTCCTCTCGCTGGCGCTCGGCGCCGCGTCCCCGGAACCTCTCGCTCCTCTCAGCTGCTTTGTTTTATGTGGGTTCAGCAGCTGCGTCCTCTGGGTCGCTCTGTCAGAGCTAATATTGAAGTACACGCAGGCTAACTGCAGGAGCGGCAGCGGCTCGGCACGCGCCCGGCCTTCCCCTCCTGTTAGACTCCTTTTTCATCAGTTTCTCACCGAGAATTTACATTATGTCAAGCCTTCTCTTGGCGGCGAGGTAAGACGAGGTCAGGGGAAGTTATTTCAAAGCCGCCTTGAAAGAGGTCAAGCAAAGTCTTCAGAGCGTGTGGCGCCTCGGCTTGACATTCAACAAGAAAGGTTTGAGGAAAGTGCGCTGTCGGCAAAGTGGCTTCAAAGACAAAAGTTTTTGTTGTTGAATTACTGAAGCCATCAACACTCATCCTTCTACAGGAAGCAATCACGGGACGGACTGATGAATAATAATATTTACTCAGTTACAATGAGAGGCAGGAGGTGACGGCACAGAGCACGGCTGAGATCACTACTGAGCTATGTGTGTGAAAGCAGTCTGCAGGAGTTTGGTTCATGTAAAACTGCTGAAGCTCGTTTTTTCATTTTCACCAGTTTGCAGTTGCTTTGAAAGACTTTGTAACTCAGATGGGCTCCAAGAAAAATGACATCAGCTGCTTGTTCAAATGCTTAAGTAAGACAAACGCATGGCTCCAACTGCCGACGGCGAAAAAAGATTTTCACAGTTTTCTAGAGCTCAAGGTGACGAGACGTCACAGTTTAGAGGCTGGAACATAAATAACTGATTATCAGAATAGTTGCTGATTAATTTTCTTTTGATTGACTGATTGGTTGCTTGACATTGCAGCTCTACACATACATTGCATTTCCATCTGACCACGGCCTCTTGACCTTGCAGGTCGGATCATCAGACTGTGATTCTGACACAAAAGACCTCTTTCCCCACAAACAGTTGACTTTACTTCACCATGACCAGGCGAAGCCTTAAAAACAGACTGGATGAAGGACGACACAAACAGTAACTGTTTAAAAAAATCAATGTCAATTTTGTATTTCTTAAAAATGTACAAATAGTATTTACATTTAACCAGCACAACAAACCGGTGCAATAATGTACAAAAGAAAGAGTTTGATTCTCTCTTGTCGCTGCCAGAGCACAACCGATTAATAAATGCATGGGTTCATAATTCAGTCACAAATGGAGTCTCTGATGCTTGACACTGAGATGTCACAGTTAATCTCAGCAACAATCAAATAATGGCTCACTGAGGACAGCGACTGTAAACTTGAAATGCTTTGATGATGAAGCCATTCAACGGTTTTCTCCTCGAGCAGAAATGAGAAATGATACAGAATAATGTTCAGCTCAAGTAATTTACAGTGTCTAACAAGTTGGTGGCACATTTCAAATATGTAGGTGTTGGATCATTACCTGGTTGCATTTACACATTTTAAATGTAATCATATGCACCACATGCATATGTTTTGGCTGAGCCAGGCACTTAGTAAACTGATCTTACTGCAGACCTGCACAACAACTGAAAGAATTCTGTTGTTTACATCACATTTACTACATAAGGCAAAAAAACAAAAATATGGCTTTTCAAAAAGATAGAAAATGGCCATTTTAAATAATCAACAAATGGGACTGTACAAGAGAATGAGAGTCACACACTGCAGAGGTGTTCAAGCACACAGTCACATCAATTTTATGTTTGTTTAATATTTTTTGTGCATCAGGAGTTCAGAGATTCTGCACATATGTTTCTGTCAGAGGAAACTGTTTTCTACGACGTGTGACTAAGACATCAAGTTGAGGAACTTGCTCTCTTCTGCCAGAGCAGTCAGCAATGAGCTCATGTCCCCGATGGCCATGTTCCCCGTCGCCACCGGCACTGAGGGCAACGTTACCGAGTTCCTGGGCGTTGTCAGGCGAGAGGAACTCTGGGACAAGCTCTGGAGCAGACCTGGACTCAGGGTTCCTGACATGAGGCTGGAGTGATCGCCATCGTCCAGCATGCTATCAAAGTCTATGTGCGCCTGCTCCAGTGCTGCATTACAGTCTACAGTCCTGGATGCCTGGTTGTTGCCTGAAGTAGCAGCCACGGCATCATTTTCAAAAGGAGGTACATTCACCACAGGAGAAACATGATGGTCCAAGTTCCCATTGGGCTCAAACACTTGAATCTGCCCTGTGTAGTACAAGGTATTGTCATCAGAGTTATCGCTGCAATGAAGTCCTACAACTCCACCACTGGGTAATTTTGAAGCAACATCTGGGTTAGTGTTGCTTGGATGTCTTGTTTGCTGCATCACCATTGGCCCTGAGAGGTGCCTGTTTAGAGATTTAGGTACTGTTGGTGGCCTTGGCTGGAGATGACTCTGATTGCCAGTTTGCAAGGGATTCTGGGAGGTCATGTTACAATTCTGCTGATCTGAAATCATGATTGATCCATCACAGTCCTCAATTTTAACTTGCACAGATTGAAATCCAGCATCAGCAAAGTGCATGTCAACAGTCTCCATGTCAACTGGCTCCTGTTTGCAAGTGGGACTGAGCATGCTCCCGCTGACTGCCATTGTGTTATTACAAGCTGGATAAGTGGTGTTACCATTCTTATCATAGGGACTGATGCCCTCGTTCAACCCGTACTGAGAGTTAATGCCTTCATTGAGATTTGATGACTGCTGGAATCTCTGCTGCTGGAAGCAGTTTGTTCCTGGCTCAGTATTCAGCTGTTTGCATCTCTGCAGCGCTGTGTTAACGTGGTTTTGAATCATCTGCTGGTTGGAGCTGAGATTGTTGTGAAAAGATCCAAAGTTCTGGTTTTGCTGGAGGACAGCCAGGTTCCCTCTGACCTGTGGTCTGGAGTAGTGCTGGCTGGCATCCATGGTTCCCATTGAGACTTTGTTCCATTGAACATGTAAGTCATCCTTATTGTCCTTTGGTGAAGATGCACACATCTGTTGTTGCTGCCCTGGACTCATGCTGGACGTGGCCAAAACCCGATTGGGCGAGTTCATGTTGGTGTTCACGACGGCCATCCTTCTCTGATAGTACGGCTGCCGCTGGAGATCGGTGTTTCCTTGGAAATCTTGTAGATTGGTCGACACTCTGTTGTCAGTGCTGAGGTCAGGCAGGATCAGGTCTTCCTCAGGGATGTCACCCGTTATCATCTGCATTGTGACATTCTCAGAAATGCTGGGCGGTCGCAGGCTGTAAGGATAGCGGTGGGGACTACCATCTGACCTCAGACGTCCTTGCTGGGATAAATGTTGGTGATCCGCTGCAGGAGGTGGATGAGGCTGCATGGTCACGCCTCCACTCAGTGTGCCCATGCTGTTGAAGCGTTGCATTTGTGGCTGGCTGAAATAATCTGTGGCCACACGTCTCACAGGGTCACTGGCTCTGCGGGGGATGTTAGATGGGACCTCATGGGGCATCAGGCTCCGCGTGGTGTAACTGCTGTACTGCCTGGAAGGTACTTTGTTGGTGGGGGGGGATTCTTGGGAGTCGGCATACAGGGCTGTGTGGGTCTTTAAAGACATTCGGTCCATGTATGGAAGAGGCGTAGGCGGTGCACCTCCAGTGGCAGCAGCGTATTTTGCCTTGAGGCGGTAGTGCTGGGCTGGAGTCAGGCTGAGGGGGCTGGGTAAGCCCCTTCCTCCGCACCCTCCTGCTCCTCCACTGCTTCCCCCACAGTGGCTGGCCTGACTGGAGCGCCGCGAGATGTCGGCAGAGATGGGATCGTAGGAGTCGGCAGAACTAAGGTTACTGGGGCGGTTGGCATCAAACTGCGAGGCTTGGCTTGAGCGCCGACTAGAGTAGCAAGGGGAGATGCCTGAGGAGCGGCGGCTGAGGGTGTAAACTGAGCTCAAGGTGCTGGAGGTGCTGTCACGGCGCTGTGAAAGCTTTTCCAGCAGAGTTGTTTTACTAGAGCTCAGATCACCCAAGCCAGAATCAGGGAAGGACACTGGACCACCACCCATTTTTGGAGTCTCCAGGAGGAACCCTGTGAACGAACAGATGGAAATGTTGGACACTTGATTTCTCACCACTTTAGCAGCTCTTTGGAACTTTTTAGCCTCAGCTCAGCGGACTGCTGTTTTCAGCAACCAAGCTCTAATAAACCCAATCTTATCTTCTAAGAAATTTAGCAGCTAAGGATTCAAATGCTTTTCTCAAGAGTTGGTGGCTAACCAGACCTAAAAGGAGAGCAATATTGGGTGGCTTGTGATATTGGGCGCTTGTTCTTCTGCCCCCAAGTTAAAAAAAAAAATCAATGACTGCAGCTTTAGTGTAACCACTGTCAAAAAAATCCAACTTTTCTCTCCACTCACCGCTTGCTGGTATGGGTGGGAGCTTGGTGCCGAGGACTGGGGGTGTTGGGTTGCTTGCCCACCGACACGAGTCCCTCACTGTCTTCAGCTTCTCCTTCTTCAGATGCTCCAGGTGCTGGCTGGTGCTGAACTGCTTACGGAAGTGGAGACCCACCATCGCGACCCCACCGGTGGAATCTTCACAGCCCAAGGACTCCACAAAGGGCAGGTCATCCAAGGTGCTGAGGTCCCCCAGGCTTCCCCCGCTGTGCGCTGCCATTTCTACTCCACTGTCATTGTTGGTGGCACTGCCAAGTGGTGATGGTTCGCTGCTACATGATGACTGACCGCCAGGGCTGGACTGATACATCTGGAAAATGTGATGGATGGTTGGAAAGAGAGAGAGTAATGAAGGAAATGCACAAGAAGAAAGAGGGTGGATGAGATAAAGAGCATGAGAGAAGACACGACTCAAAAAACAGTTTCTCTTTGCAGAACAAAAGTGGAACAGTGGTTAACATGACATGAAGAACAGTCAATCATTGAATCTTTTATCCTCCCCCATCTTAATTGTAACTAATGAGTGTTTTTTGGGATGGGGTGAAGAGGTGGGGGGAGGGGGGCACCACAGATTACAGACTGTCTTAGTCTGTCTGTGAATTAGAAATGGGCAGGATGAAAGGCTGCTTGAGCCCGAGCCAGAGTGCCAGACCAATCATCACAAGATGTGATCACGTTTCTTTTTTCACAAACTGAACTCTGAGGGTGGAGGCTTGTTGAACATTTAGGTGAAATACGAAGCGTTGCTTGTCACATTGGCTTGTTTTAGTTAGATTCACAGGGAGAAGCCGTGTGAACAAACAAGGCCAAACACTGAATTCATTTTTCTGATGTAAGAAACAAGTTGTTTTCTAATATTTTTAAAGCCACATTTCACTTCAGGACTCAGGATGATTTGACATCTCCTACAGTCGTTTCCTTAATATTTACTGATGCTGGTGTGAATGACGTATACATATCTCTCTGAATTAACCCTGACCCGCCTCGGTTTCCTTGCAGACTCTAATATATTCGCTGCTAAAAAGCTGTCTTGATCACAGCGTGATAGTCGGCTTTGTTTGCACAGAGCGCCACAGCCAATTCCCAGTGTTTGAATATTAATCCTGGAGTGGCTTTTATCATGTTCAGGCTCTGACGTGTGTTTGATGGGTCTCCACTGTCGGTTTAAACTTCCTGTATAAAGGAACAGTAACGTACATGGTATCATAGATGACATGCAGTGTGAGTTTATAGGAAACCAAGTGAAGAAGGAGTTCATACAAGAACAGTTTGATTCCAAAATGTTAGACAGTATTTGCATTTTAAACATTTACTTGAATACACGAGTCACGAGTAAACATGAGTTTAGTTCTTAATTAAGAATGTAATTTATCATAAGCATGACGACTCGTAGCTGTGTTGTTCAGTCAACCTCAGGAGTCATTTTTTTCTGATGGTCATTTTCATTTTCATCATATATTGAAGCAAGAAAGAGAATGGATTCTCCCAACAGACCATCACTTCACTGAGGACAGTAATTCACCTGCTCGTGTATCAGGAGCACCTGGTTTGTGTTACATTGCTGCCAGATCCAAGTAGCACATCCTTCACTTTGCAATGAAACTGTTTATTTGAAATGAAAAAAGATGGTGTAAAACGGTGGAAAATAGCATAGGTCATCGGTGAGCTCACCTCAGCAAGGTCTGTCCGTTAGGAATGTCAGAGAAGAGAGAGAAATGCAGACAGTCAAGTGGCAGGCAGAAGACAGGTTAGGATAAAGAGGCATGCTGCAGTTTCTCTGTTAAAGAGGGTTAATGCAGAATAAAAGTCTGTATAAGTCGTCAGAATGGAGAGATGTTCACCGTTCTGCTCTCCCTCAGGTGCGTTGCTTATTTTTGAGCGATCTTACCACAGAGTTCTCCGCCTTGATGGACTTGACGTGCAGGTAGTCCTCCATGCCTCTGGGGGAGCTGTTGTCCGATATCTTGTCCTCCCTTTGGATTCTCTCTCTGGTTCCCGCCTCGTTCTCTCCGTTCTCTCTGGGCGCCGGCGGCCTCGGCGGCAGGTCGCTGCGCTGCTTCTTGGTGACGTGGGCCTCCGGGCCGTGGACTGTCTTCACGTGCTTCCTGAGGGAGCTGGGGTCCGTGTAGCGCTTCGTACAGCCGGGGATCTTACATACGTAGGGTTTCTGTCGGTACAAAGAATATACTGATCTTGATCAAAGTTGTGGTCGCTGCTAGACGTCTCTTAAAAACTCCTGTGTCAGTTATATTTGCAGTTTCATGAGCAAACGTGACAAAGGATGATGATGAGTCAGAGCTGCTGCTAAATGAATAAAGTGTACGATTTGAACATTTCTGACTGATATGTATTGAAAAGGATTCTGTAATAAACGTAATACATGTGATAAGCAACACGTAGCTGAAACAGCAGACTGCATCGTGATCATCTGGAGTTTCCTACAAACAAAAACTTACTGTAACATCAGAACAAAACTGAAGCAAAAATCACACAGGCTTTAAAATGTCACCTCCTTGTGTCCGTGGTTGGTTCTGATGCTACATACAAACAGTCCAAAGTAAGAATTTTGTACTTTAACTGGCAGCAGATTAGGTTTTAATTCTTGGTTTGCTGGTAATAAACTACTTTATCGATCACTTATAGTAAAACAGAACAAAACAAGCAACAGGAAGTTGACGCCTCGGTCTCTGGGACGCTGGTTTTAGATATTTCTCTTTATTGTCAGAGTTTTGTTTTCATTCCACTGAGTTGGATTTGTTGGTGTGCAGGTGCTTGTCTATCTCTGTGTGTGTGTGTGTGTGTGGTATGAGTATTCCCTCTCTGCACTCCCACTGATGGATAAGCCGAGAGGTTTCTGAAACGCTGCCAGGTTTCATTTTCTCTTCTCCGTCTGCAGGTGGTCCCACTCGGCAGGGCGGAGGGGGAGGCGTTGAGCATGATTCGCCCTAATGCATTGTGGGCCGACGTGCTCATTATGTCTACACCTCATTATTTACTCACTAACGTCGGCAGACGTACGCGGAGGCATTAAAGTGAGACAAACACAGTCGTCCACACCCGTACGGAGGCAAAGGTAACGACTGGAAACTGATGCTGCAGAGGGACAAAGGAAGGAGGTTCGGGCCTCAGTTGGAGGTGAACTCCTGTCACTCACTGCAGCGTTTCATCTTGGCCACATCTCGCACTGATTTCAGCTCTGAGAGAATTTCTTATGGATCTCTCTATAAGAGAGTCTGTGTGAAGTTTGAGAGCGTGAGGCAGGAGCAGCGAGAGCTGCAAAGTCTGGTCGTGTACCTCATTGGAGTGTGTCCGGTTCTGGTGTTTGGCTCGGTCCGAGGCGTTGGAGAAGGCTTTGTTGCATCCTTCGTGCTCGCAGACGTACGGCTTCTCGCCGGTGTGCGAGCGGAGATGGGTTTTGAGGTTCTCCAGGCGGGAGTAGGCCTTCGCGCAGCCCTCGAACTGCAGAGGAACAGGAAAGAAAATGTCAACCCTGTTTTTGGCATCTGACAGGAACAGTTTACAATTCATCATTATCTTCTTTGCTATTATGTGGCAGCTCTTCCAGGGTCTTAGCTGTCGTGAGTGGCGTGTTCGTTTTGTGACACTAACATGTAAAAATCGTGTAGAGAAGAAGACGACACAACCGCTGAAGGACAGAAAAGCACATAGCATAGCTCTATAACTCTTCAATTAAAATCGTGCATTAGTGCCAGTATTTTCAACCTTTTAGTTCTTATTGACATTTTCCCAAACAAAGCCACAGATGAAATAGCTGCTGTGAGATGAATGTATTTATATAAACTGCAATGAGTAGAAGAAGAAAGAAATCTTCAATCCTTCCGTCCCAGGGGTGTGTGTGTGTGTGTGGGTGTGTGTGTGTGTGTGTGTGTGTGTGTGTGCAGAAACATATATGGTTGATGGTGTTTAGAGAGTGTGAGTTGCCGCCCTCCGGGGGCCCGCCGGGGCCCGTCGGGGGCGTCCAGGCCATCCGTTACCCACCGTGCACTTGTGTGGTTTCTCCCCTGTGTGTCGGCGCATGTGAACCACCAGCATGTACTGAGCTTTGAAGGGCTTCTGCTCCCGCGAACAGTCGTCCCAGCGGCACACAAACTCCTTCTTCTCTCCGTGGATGTGGTCATTATTGATGTGCTGTGGACACACACACACACACACACACGCAGAGAGAAATGAGTGGTTTTCTGGAGAGAGTTGTCCACTAAGAGGCTCTCATGTTGTTCTCGGTCGGATGTTTCAGTAGGAATCCATCTTATCAGTGTGAATCTCAGAGGAAGGCTGCGGCAGAGGGAGGTGTTACAGTCCCACTAATTAGGACTGCGTAGATTCCTCATATCGCCCAAATGAAAGTGGGGTTTAAGAGTGAATCCAGATTTTCTCCCACAACATAAAGTCATCATTTTGGTCACTAATATTGGTTTAAGTTTTATTTTCTCGAAGCGCTTTTCTTATTTAAGAAAAAAACTTCATGCACATTGAACAGATGCTCCTAAAAATCCTCATCGACCTGATGTAATATTGTGATCTATATAAGTTATTAGGACTTTAAAAACTTCAATCATCTGCCTCTCTCGTCTTCTTCTTTGGTTTCTTTGGTAAAATCAAACATTACATCTCAGTTCTGCAAAACTTATTATGTTTATTTTTTTAAAGGAACATTTTAGGAAGCGGTTTCTTTCTGAGAGAGAGATGTTCAGATGTTCAAGAAGAGGGCGCTGTTCTTCATGACCAGAGAGGAATTTTTCACAGTTTCTGGTGACAAAAAAAAAAAAGATTCCTTTCATTTTCCTGTTTCAATCTAAAGAGAGAAGCAGTGGAGCTCTGCCAAAGAGAGGAAAGGAAGTAATGGAGTTTATGGGAACTGTGGTCTCAGTTTGGAGACAACAATAGCACTGCAACAACACTGCCGGCGATCATCTCGACCTCAGCCTCATTTGTTTACAGGAATCACATCAAAGCGTCAGAAAGACATCGACAGCGAAACTCTGATGGTCAAAAATGCCGCACATAGCAGCTTTCAGTCGCAGAGGTGAGACGACGGCGACGTTTCCTCGGACAGAAAGAAGACTTCAGTTTGATGAAGGCGGCCCCCCCGGACCCTCACTAATCCCCTCGCCCTGCTCCCTCTTTTCTCTCTTTGCTTCACTGCAAGTGTGGAATGTTTCAGAGCTTGAACCAAGACTCTGCACGTTGGGAAACGACACTGACGATGGTTTGGAGGTCAGAGCGGCAAACACACGTCTGCAAGAGTTCAATGTAAACAGAGGCAGTTTTCTTCTCCGTGTCCAGGTGGCAGGTTTCTTGCAGCGTGGATGTGTATTGCTCACACACACACACACACACACACTTACGTGGACCAGCTGCTCCTGCGTGTCGTACTCCTTGCTGCAGCCCTCCCAGTGGCAGTTGGTCTCGTAAACGGCCTCCGGCTCCTGCTTACACTCGTCCCGATCCACGTCGTCCTTCAAGTCCAGCAGGCTGCTGTGATGGTTCTGTGGAGAAGCCCGATCAAACACACATCCAGTATTTATACTGTTCTAAAACAGAAACATGAAAGCAATTAGATTTGGTTGAAAGGATCCGAAACAAGTTTATTTTTTTCATTAATTTTCCATTTTCAGTGTTGACTTCATCCACGTTTCTTCCACCGCGGCCGTGCTCGCTCCAAACACATGTGGAAGAGTTTAGGGCCCAAAACACATTCAGCTGTTTGTTCATGTGTTTTACCTGATACGAACACCGGCGACACTAAATTACAGATTGAAGTGGATCGTGCTTCACTAAAGTTAAAGAGGTTGGAATCAGATTTGTTTTGACAACCTCCACCTCAAACACACACGTGACTTCTGTTTACAGCCGCTGGCTCCCTTGTAATTAGGCAGCGTGAACCTTAACAAAGCAAACACCAAAATCCCACAATGTGATCATTGTGTTTGAAACCATCAAAGCGGCCAGAGAGTGCGATCACACTCCAAGTTAGACTTCAGGCTCAGGACACCTTTTCAACAGGTGGAGAACAAAACTTCACAGGTGGATTTCTGACGGCATTTGTGCTTCTCTATTAATGCTTCCACAAACCTAAGCTTCATTTTCACCTGAAACTTTATCCAACAGCCAACAGAAGAAATGAGGACCAGACAAAATGTTCTCACTTTTGAAAAATGCCCTGACTTTCAAAAATGTACTCACTAATTTTCCAACAATATTCCAACTTCCCAAAACGTGCCGCACTGTTCTCACTTTCCAAAAATATCCAAGGTGTCCTGCTTCCCACATATATTCTCAATGTCAAAAAAGTTCTCACTTAAAAATGTGCTTATATTTCCATTCAGATGTCCTCACTTTCAAAAATATTCTGACTGTCCAAAAAATTAATTGCACAATCCCCCCCCCTTTTTTTTTTTGTTAAAATTCACTTCCTACTTTACGCTCAATGTTTAAAACTCAAACTGTCTTCACAAAACAGTTGTGCACACGTGCATGTGTAAGACAGAAACTGACACATAGCTCGTCCCACCCGGCTTCCTGTACGCCTCCACCTACACACACACACACACACACACACACACACACACACACACACACACACACACACACACAACGTGCTGACTGCAGCATGTTTGTCTCTGCCCCACGCACACTATCTTCATCAATTCTGGTGGCCCCAAGACGACTGCGCGCACCGCCGTCCCCATGCATCAAGCCCAAACCTGCCTCGCTATCGGAGAGGAGCCGCAAATTTGTCAAAAGAAAGAGAAAAAGGCTCCTCAGATGACAATAAAGCCCGGCCAATATTTCATGAAAATGAAGTGCTCTGGCACAGTTTACAGTGGCCAGGGAGTGGGAGCGAGGAGGGGAGCAGGAGCGACCGAACGAACGGATGCAAAGCTCTTATCATGTGGAGTTTTTCTTCATCTGAGACACGTTTTACAAGGGGGTCACGGGAGGCTGTGGCTCCCCGGGGCCCCAAGTCACAGCGTGGATCAGGACTCAGAGGAGGAACGGCGAGAAAAGACAGGAGGTCAGCGCTTTTTAAAAAATGCCCCCACTTTTCCAAAAATGGCCTCATTGTCCAAAAGGTACCATTTATTTTCCAAAAGCACTCTCACATTCCAAAATGTTCTGACTTTCAGACGTCCTTTTATTCAAAAGTACCAAAATGTCCCTACGTTCCAATTATGTCCCAACTTTTCAAAATGTTTTCAAGAAATGTCCTCACTTTAAAAAAAAATGTCCTCACTTTTAAATAAATGTCCTCACTTTTAAATAAATGTCCTCACTTTCCAAAAATCCCTCCGACTTTAGAAACATGTCAAAAAGGTTCTCATTGATTTTGTTTCTGAAAAAGTCTTGAAAAAAATACTGACTTTCCATTATATTGTTCTGAAATGTCCTCTCATGCCTTTATCCCAATGTTGCTACTCTAATATGACTGTACTTTTATTTTGCAAGGAAAAATAATTGCTGGAAGTTTTTACGTTGCAGATTTGAATTGCGATGTGAAACATTTCCTCCACTATGATCTGAAGTCACTGACTGTAAACACATTCCTTTAAAAGGTGACACAGTTTGAGGTATCAGTCGTCTCCCAATGGTTAATTTTACACATTTGAAGGACGCATCATCCAGTTCAACTTATAAAAGCAGAAGGCTGATGTAACAAATGCTTTGCAGTTACAGTCAGAGTTTCCTGTAATTAAAAGGTCACGTTTGATCCTGAAAACATCCAAACTGACTCTGAGCCTCTTGTGAGTTTGTTTGCTGGAAGATCTGGTGTCAAGTGGTCGTCTAATAGTCGGAAATGTAGGTGTGTGTTTTTCTCTCTCACCGGTGAACAAGGAGACAGCGGCCTCAATCCCTCTGCTTCAGTCTTGACCTTTGACCTTTTGGTGATCATGGGGTCCACTGTGCTGCTGACTGCCGGGTCGCCACTGAGGTTCTGAGGACAGGAAAAAGGAAGATTGAGTTTCAAAACCTGATGGAATAATTCATGAGCAACTGAAAGAAATAAATGTTGGAGCAGTGTTTTAAAATGTGGACACGGTGTCTCATGGAAGTCTGCGACTGACTGAGTCACTATTTATTAGAAGTGATTTCATTTTCAACTCCATTCTCCAAAATTAAAATTTGGACTGAGCTCATAACTTTTAATTTGGCAGCAGCTTTAATCCTTAACTTGCTTGTTTTGAATGGGGTTTTGTTGCATGTCCTCGCTCTGTCTCCTCCTTTACCGTCGGCCTGTTATTATTTCATAAAAACCAACTGGTGATGTAGAAGCTGAGCCGCCGCCTCCACGCCGCCCCCCGTGCCCTCGCTGACCTTTGACACACATCTGTAATTTCAGGCTGACTCAGAGATGGCTTGACTGGCTGACAGGATAAGAGAGAAAAAACAAGTTTGGACTGTGTGGGCGGAGGGAAATGATGGGTCTCCCTCTGAACCGCCTCTCCCACCGAGAGTTAACCTCCGAGGGGACGCTGCTCGCGCTGATTACACGAGCTGAGGCCGACGCCGCAAATCAAAACAGCAGTACACTGCGAGCGAGCGAGGGAGGGGTGATAACGCCGACATGAAACGGGACGACGGCAAACAAAATCTACTGTGAGAACAAACAGAGCAGCAAAATTCCAGGTTTGGCTAAATAGTTGTTTTAGAAGTTGCCAGAGAGAAATACCTGGAGGGAAAAAGGGGAATTTCCTTCAGCCAAACTCCACAATTACAATAAGAGGGCTGATTCATCCAGAGAGCGTTAAATACACAAACCTCAACATTTCAAACTTCTTCCCAACATGAACATTAACCTGGATACACACATGCAGGAGGTGATTTTCTGCACAAGACTGTTACAGATTTAAGACTCCAGTGTTTGACGTCATTTCTGACAATATGTGAAGCCTTTTCTTACAAGTGAAAACGTCTCAATGTCAGAATATTGGACTTAAGAAAAAATATGTCCTGTAATAAGAAATGACAAGAATGTAAAAGCATGCATTTTATTTGAGTGAATTCATTCTCCTGCAGTAAGTACAGTTTACATGATGAAGGATTTATGACATGTTTTTCTTCATCTGCGTCTGAACTGTCATATGAGTGCGTCAGGATCCTGGTCATGATGTGTGCCGACAGCAGCTGTGTTGCTGAGTGTCGTTCATATAGGAAGGAAATAAACATTAATGTGCAATGAGTGGGGACCATTCACAGATTTAACATATAAAGCAAATTAACACAGCTAACAAGTTCATTTTGGACAAACTCAAAGGAAAAAAAACTAAATTAGATTTTCAACCTGCTTCTGTTTACCTTGGACGACAGGTCGCTGTTGTGGGCGGAGGCCGGCAGGGAGGAGAGGCCGAGGCCCGGCTGGCGGCTGGAGAAAGAGGGCGGAGGCTGGATGAGAGGCGGCGTGTGGCCGAAGGCGCTGAGCCCCCGCTGCTGGGAGAGGAGCTGCTGGTAGGCCATGGGGTTGATAGGATGAGGAAAGGGGAAGGACGGGCTGCAGGGAGCAAAGACCATCAGTCAGGTTCAATTCAGTCCTCAGGAGGAAGCGAAGGAAAGAAGGGAAGTTAAAAGTGGAGAAAGAAAGAAGGTGGCAGGAAGCAAAGGAAGGAAATCTGTCTGAAAACAAAGCAGAAATTTGACCTGAAATCTCTCTTTCAAAGCTCTACACGAGACTGAATGAGGTCTTTTCACAGACGACCACTGTGTTTGGGTTGTGTTGTCTCTCCAGGTGAGTTACCTGAGGCCTCCGACCGACAGGTGTCCGTAGGAGCTGCTGGCAGCCGAGCTGGAGCGGGAGTTGTTGATGTAGGCGACCAGAGAGTTGGGCGAGGTGCGGATCATCGTCTGGAGGTCGATGCTGGCGTCCGACAGCGGCGAGATGGACAGAGCCCTCTTCCTGCTCAGCCTGGGCGTCAGCCTGGGGCTCGAGAACCGCGACACTGTGGACACACAGGTGAGTCAGAGTCACTTTTAATGAGTGCGACATGAAGGTGAGGCTGTTTCTGAACTTCATGTCCAAGAGATCACTCAGTCATCGCAGACTGAACTGTTTGTCCTCTTTGTTTCGACTTTTCTGATTCTGCAGTTTTTCAATATTTCCTTTTTCCATGGTGACGTCATGCTAACATGAGTTTTAGGAGATGACTGAATCTTTTTTAAAACATGAAACTATATATTTGTGAGCTTTAAAGATTTACATTTCCAATAGGCTTGGAGCTCAGAGCCAAGCCCTTGAAAACACAGAGGCTTCATAAATGCTGCTTGTTCAAACCTTGTGTGTGATTTCAAAAAGCTGCTGCTCAGATGCCTGGTTTTAATGTGACAGAGATGATGGATGCATCACATCCTCCATCCTGACCCTGTATCCCTGCAAATCTGATCCAGAGACACCTCCCGCTCCCCTGTGAGACTCTAAATACTCTGAATCTGAAAAATGATTCCTGAAATCTAACGAGTCGCTCCTCGCCTCGTCACTTTGTCGTCATCTTTGGATCGGGTCGCTCGCTCGCTCTATTTCAGGCTGGAGTCAGTGAGGAGCTGACGGCTCGCTCGGCTCCGGCAGGGACCGGCGTGATGGATGCCGCCTCGGCCTCCCCGCGACACTCGAACCCCACGGACACAGAACAACCCCATCAATGAGTGCTCAAGATTGATTCACAGCTAACACAGTAAACACTCTGTTCACAGTGATGGAAAGTGACGCTGGCAGATTATTGAATCAAGTCTGGGGGAAATTTGTCCCAGTGACACAGATTTGAGCAGAGAAAAAGGTTTGACAGGTTCAGTCTGATGAACGAACTCTGAACAGAATCTCCTTATCATTTCTTTATTTGAGTCCTAAACGCTGGAGGTGTCAGGAACTATCCTTCAGCTTCGTGCCGACGTGTCTTTGAGCAGCACAGTTCACTTTAACACTTCTCGTCGTGAGGTTTTAGGACTTCAGTCTCCGGTCTTTGGTGCAAAAACATGTCTGTATGAAAGCCGGCGGAGCTCTGACATCTGCACACATGGGGCCACCCCATTAAGATTCAGACATAACTAATCAATCTTCCCACAATAATTCCCCGTAATTACTTCAGATAAACATCACACAGTCTGGCTTGTACTTCACGATGCTAAATGAGGGCAATTTACAGAGAATTGATTTCAACTGCGAGGAAATGTATGCAGAGCGATCTGATCGATCTCAGCTCTGAAATGTAAATTCAGACAGTGACTTGAAATTTAAACTCTTCCCCCCTCAGCTCTGCAGTTTGAGGCCTCTGAACGTCCTGTTTGTTCCTGCTGTTGTATTGGAGGTTTTTCTAATCAGTCGGTTAGTTAGTGATAATTATTGATCACAATTTCTCAGAGCTGAATGTGACGTCTTCATATGTGTTAAATAATAATGAAGCAGTGAATCCAGTCTCGTCACCACTTGCTTTACTTTGTGTGGTGTAACGTCCTCTCATGCAGCGTGTCAGGAGTGTGTATGTGTGGCTGTGTCACTGAGTGGACGGTGAAACCCTGCAGACTTCTGCACACTTTTCTTTGGGGGTATTGATTTTACAGTTGCTTTCAGTGATGTGTAACAGTGTGCAGCAAAAGGGACAGAAGAAGAAGACGAGCTTGTAAACAAGGATGTAAAGCAGGTTTTAAAATATTTAAAACATTTGGCTTCATGAGGAAACATTCAGCATCTCCAGGATACAGAACTGAGTTAGTTTGATTCACCAGGCCGTGTCTGTAAACTCTCTCCAGCGTCGACATCATGACAAGTTCTAGCAAACCACTGTACAAAGAAACAGTTTGGGGGAACTCAGACTGGAAGCCAAACCACATGTGGCGTGGATCAAACCCTCACTTCCTGTCACAGATGCTCAGAAAACCAACCGGTCCGACTCCGTTCCTGAAGCAGCGAGAAGCTCGTCAGACGATCTCCCGACTGATTAATTCGCTGCCGTCCTTAATGACGGGGGCTAAAAGGTTGTTTCTAAGTGCGTCCTCCAGGACAAATCTCCAACACATGTTATCTGTTTAGAAATCTGTGTTTGAGGCTTGAGGAGGAGGGAGCCGTCTTCATCCTGGGACATATGGAATTTGAATGATGACAGAACAAATGCACAGAAGAGAAAAACATCAAGGCTGGTTTCTCGAGGGACGTCTCAGCTCGGGAGGTTTATTACCAAAGACATTATCTTTCGGGGGGCTGGTGTCATGGGACGCTAATTTGGACATTTAACCAGCTAAGGTTGAGATGGAGCTCAGGTTGACGGTGATGGCGGGGGGGGGGGGCAGGTGTAGAAGATCAGGTGTGTTTTTTTTGTTATCGTGATCGCGGCGGCTCGGATGAAGCCGTTCAGGACCAGCAGCCGTATTCATCTCTGTTACTTCCTCTCACCTCTGGGGAGATGTGTTTATTAATGTGCCACTTCCCCTGATAAATGGACCAATGGAAAAGCCCGGCTCGACTCGCTCGCCACCCCTCCTCCTCAGCCCGACACCCCTGCCCCCTCTCCTCCATTGTGATTTATATCAGCAGCCGCGCTGGGAGGGTGAGTGTGTGTGGAGTGGAGTGATTTGGTGTGTGTGTGTGTGTGTGTGTGTGTGTGTGTGTGTGTGTGTGCGTGTGTGTGCAGCCCCTGAGGCTCTCGGTGCCACTGTGGTCTGTATGTAACTGAACTGTTTGAAACCAGAGGGTTGCAGGTTCAAACGATGCCACAGCTGCTGGGAAACATTTGGAAACGAGAAGAAGAAGAAATGCTCTGTGCTCGCTCAGCGAGGAGCTCTTGAGCAAGGCAGTGAAAGGCCCATACCAGTGTTTCTATGTGTTTCATGAGCCATTTTTTAACTCATTAAGTGCAACACTAAGCATGAGAGCATTAAAATGACAAATATACAGCCCAGGCTTTACGTCTAGTTTAGTAAAACAGCTTCTTCTTCTCTCGATGTGTCGACGAGTGAAATGTTCTCGGTTTGTGCCACAGTTTCAAATAACCAACACACACTACACTTCTGCACTTGGCACACGCAGTGATTTTTCTTCTCACAGCCAGTTTCAGTGAATAACTTAACAATGACATTTTGGCGAGACCGAGCCAAACGTGCTTTCCGTTTGTTTTGGCCTCGGCGCCTGCGGAGTGTTGGGGACGGCTGGAAACTAAGTTATGACAGCTTTAGCGAGGCCGGCTGGACGGCTTCACGCTGTTGGCAGCCTGCCGCCGTTCTCAGCAGCCACAACACAGCGGGTTCATTCACAACCCTGCGCTCTGTGTGCTGCGGGTTCGACCCCGGCTGGAGGCTTGTTCGACCCCTGAGCTCTGCGGGGCCCGACGGCTGTAATGGTTGGTGCTTCGCCTGAATTCATCAAATATTTTCAGCGTTGGAAGTCAGCTTTCTGGAATTCCAAGTCTTTACCTTCCTGAAGGAGCT
The DNA here is from genome assembly GCA_025331565.1 of Holacanthus passer. NCBI lineage: Eukaryota > Metazoa > Chordata > Actinopteri > Pomacanthidae > Holacanthus > Holacanthus passer. The sequence continues at coordinate 392,198 of JAFREQ010000148.1, forward strand.
GAAAGTGTCCCAATACTTTTTTCCCCTCGTGTAGATGTGAAGCTTTGAACCATTTCATATTTCGACATCACACATGTGGAGTCTGTATGTGCGCTGACAGACGGCCAGTTCTGATCCTGTCAGTGCATCTGAGTATCAGACAAACAGGAAGTGGCACTTCATTGGTGGAGCAGTGAACGCAGATGACGTTCCGCTCTCTGGTGTTCATCATCCGGACTTCCCCTCCTCCATCCGTCTCCCTCTCAGACATGGCTGCCCTTTTAAGGTGCCGAGCGGAGCGCCGGATCAAAGTCGACATTTATTACATTAAATATCCCTGCTGCGACCTCGTGTGCCCGGCGATGGCGTACACTGGAGATGCCACCGCGGCACAATAAGTCCTGGATGTTTATGGAAAAGTGGCGGCTCAGGGTCGGTGGGGAGAAACACTGTGCAGCGTGGTGCTGGTACCTGAAGGCCCTCGGCCGTTTGAAGTTGTTTGACATGAAAAATGTATACAAGTCTTTTTTATTTATGCGCCTCTCCTGTGATCTTTGTTTCATCATCCACCTGGGCTCGACGCCCTGATAGGAATTTCATTCTCCCTAATCAGTGTCAAAGCAGCTCATTTGATAGAGCAGGGTGGGCTGCTGCAGAGGAGAGCGTCCTCTGACTGCAGGACGAGCCTCCGTCTTAAACTGTCCTGGACTGAAGACGTTCACAGTCCCTGTCCTTCAACTGTCCTTCCAGAAAGGGCCAGTTATGAGTAATTTTACTCTTTGGCATTTTATTTTTCTTAAGTGCTTTGGGTGTTTGATCAAATAAAGCATCAAAGTTTTTCTGCAAAAAGTCTGTGAAAGAGAGACAAAACCCCCCAAAGCTGATGATCCAAAGCTTTTTTCCATCATGTCATTGTCCAGCTCCAACAATGAACGTAAAGCTGGAAAAGTTAGTGGAGTAATTGATGAGTCGATCGATTAGTCTTTTTCCAACAAACATTTCAAACCTTTCACTGCTTCAAGTTTCTCAAACGTGAGGTTCTGCTGCGTAAAGTGATTAGAAGATGTCAGTTTGTTTGTAATTTGTTTGTAATTTGGTTACTCACCATCGATGGGGGTGATGTAGTCGGACAGGTGGGCCCCTGCGGTGGCCCCGGCCCCCTGCATGAGCAGCTCACCATAGGGGCTCCGGTGGCTGGCCATCAGGTGGTAATACTCGGCCGGACTCGCCCCCGGAGGAGGAGGAAGCCCAAACAGCCCGCGTTCTTTTAAATGCTCATGGGCCACTGTGGGAGGAGAGAGGGGGGAGAGGGTTAGTGGACGAGGAGGGAGGGAGGAAGGATGCAGGGAAGGAGTGAATAACTACAGGGAGGCGAGGGCTGAATTCCTGGTCCGTCCCGTCTCATGCTCAGGAGATCTTTGAATGGACCGAGGGGCCGGTGGGGCGGGGTCACTGATGTGCAACGGCCCATGTAGGTGATCTCACCCCACCCCACCCCCACCCCCACCCCACCCCCACCCCGAGGCCTCCGGTCTGTTTCAGTGTTTCAGAAGGAAAACAGTGTCTCTGTGCTGAAGACACTGGAGTTGAACAATGACTCTAGAATGAAAGCTTTGAAGGTTTGAAATCTTTTTCTCAGCCACACTTCAAAAGTATTTTTAAAAGGTAATTAGCTCAAAACTCTCTCAGACGATCAGACGTGGTTTGTCGTCTCTCCCCCTCAGTCTGTGCTCGGCTGCCTGGTGTTAACATCTGCACCCAGTAAAAGGCTTTTAAAAGTGTCAGGGCCAATAAGAGTTTGATATGAATTTGTTTCCCGCCTCCAGAATCACTGCCCCGTTCCTCAGAGCGTTTCCACCTCTCCATCTGCTCCTGAAGATGCCGGTCTGCAAACCAAACATCCCCCCTCGTTGTCACATAAGCGATCCTTCAGACCACATTAGGACTCTGGACCTAACAGAGAGCAGACGTCGTGCTCGTGCTGACTTCATAGCTGAAGTAGCTGCCGTTACAGGATCACATTTCCACCTTAAAAACTTCAGAATGATGAAGAAAGAGGCAGATAAAGGCCAGAGCGTTTTTCTCAATCAAATCAAACTGTGACAGAGCAGAACGAGGCCTGAAAACCCAACAACACAAAGAGAAAATCGAGGGTCGCTGAAACAACGTGGAGGTCGTGTGTGAAGTGAAAAGATTTATATTTAATGTACAAATATGAATTGAAGAAAAGCTGCTGGTGATGACTGGACGTTATCCTGATGCCTCAGCTGAAAAAAGAAAGGTCACCTGCAGCACGTAAAAGCCGACGGCCTCCGTTTCCAAACCCTCGTCTTTCAACAAGCTATTTGCATTTCCTCCACCACAAATAGTCCTGCTTGGTTTTTTCCTTTCGCGAGCCTTTATCACGGCCGGATCTCAGGCGCGGCTGCTCATTTAAGTTTAAAAGCATTGCCGCATTACCACTGACAGACTGTAACAGAAGATTTATAACCTGCCGCCGCGCTCCAATCTGTTATTGTAATTCAGCGCTGAAGAAAGACTTGTCATCGCATCCTGGTGATTTTGGGGGCTGGAGAAGTATTTACCAGCTCTGTTTTTCCTTTATCAACCTCCACAGATCCTCTCTCGGTATCAAAGCACCTGGGGTCAAGGTTTTCCCCACTGCAAAACCAATTCATGGAACCTGCATGTTTGTACGTCAACCAGCACTTTATTCTCTTCCCTGTTGAATCATTTTCTACCACTTCAGTGCCACAAACCCTGCGGGCGTCTGCTGCTGGAAGTCGTGTCCAATAATGCATTCGCTTTAGTTTATGTTTGTTCTGAAATTATTATTCTGCCATTTGAAATAAAACCTATGGCCGTCCGGTGAACTTACAGTCAGCAGGGCTGAGTCCTCGGGCCGCTGAGATCATGGACAGGGTGGGGCTGCCGTGCACGGAGCGCAGGTAGTGCTCCATGTGAGGGTTGACGTACGGGTGAGGCGGGCTGAAGGGGGAGTCGCCGGTTGCCACGGCGGCGGGTGAGAGACGGATCAGAGAGATGTCGGAGATGACGGGGCTTCCGGCCAAACCTGCAGGGCTGGACGAGAGGAAAGAAGAGAAACACTGGTGACTGATTTTCATCAGGTGTCTCACACAAAATAGTGTCTCCTTACTTATAACTGAGTGAGACATTAAATCCCTCCCAGCTCCATGGGGAAGGCAATTTGAAGGATATAGCACATTTCATTGCATGTTAACTCAGCGTGCTTTGTTAAATGCATGAATACAATAAAATCAAAGTAAACTGTGATGCACTGATAACCAGTTTTATGTGAATATGAAGCTGGACTTTCTGCTCCCCTTTAAGACTGAAGCTCTTCTTTCTAAATGAAGTGACTCGACCACCTGAAGCGCCTCCACAAACTCGTCTGAGTAATCCATCTCCAAACCTGATCCTCTGAACCTCGCTGTGAGTGAGATCACGTCTAACACGGTTCCTCTATCGAGCTTTTGATCTGAGTCGGTCGGAGGACGAGGTGAGATCGGGGTCACAGAGACGAGTAGATGGGGAGGGAGGAAGCGTTGCATGATGGGCCACGGTGCTTCTGCCCGCGGGGCGTCAGATCATCTGGAGAGAAAGAAGCTCTCCAGTGTCGATCCAGGGATGAACTTTGGAAGATGAGCTAAAAATCAGGACACTTGAGTCTTTTTAAAAGAATCTAGTTTTCAGAGTAAGTTAAGGTTTGGTTTACTGATAGTTGTCCAATAATAACTATAAAATAAGACAGACACACTTCCTGCACACAGACTGCTCTGAACATGCACGTCAGGATTCATCAGTTTCATTACAGCCTTATTCTCACAATATTACAGACAATAATGTTAATGTTGTTTTCTTTTTATCGATTGTGCTTCAGAATCCCTGTGTTCTTTAAAGTTATCTTATCATTTGAAGCACTGAAAGGCCGTCGAGACGGACGCTGTGATCTACTGCAGACAAAGCTATATTTCCTCTTCACGACTGAATGTGTCATTAGACTGTGACCAGATCAATCAAAAACAGATTCTTCCCTCTGAGATCCTTCCTTCCTGCTTCAGGCTCCTCGCTCTGATGCTCTGGTGCCGCAGATAAAGATGCTCATACACAAACAGCTGATTTAGGCTCCACCTGTGGTTGGAGGGGACATCGGACTTGTGCACCTGTGCACAACTTCATAATTTTTATAAACATTATACAAAAAAGGTGTGTCCGCACATTTTCGGTCATGAATCTGCATCTGGCTCCTGGACTTTCTGTCTTTGTCCCTGTTGTTTTCACAGTCCACCGAACTTTATCCAGATCAAAACAGGTTTCCATTGTCTTTACTCAGAAACCTGGAAACTAAATAACTAGAGGTGAGATAATTTGATCATAAAAGCCAAACATGAACAAATTAAGAAGCAGAGCAGGTAGAAGATTCTGTGTCATCAGTCGGTAATTGAGCTAAAATGTGCTGATCTCATGTTTCATCTCTTCAAAGAGTCGCTGCAAACGTCAGCGTCAGCAGGACCCTCTCACCTGAAGGAGAAACTTCTCTTCCTCATGAACTTCCAGCTTTTTAGAGCATATTAAATTTAAAGGGTCATGACTGAGATCAGACGTGACCTCTGGCAGGTCCTTGTCAGTGTTTTGTCCATGTTGCGTCCGTGAGCCAGGAGATTGGTGTCAAGCTGATGTTTCAGGTCATTCATCTCCAGATGTTTGTGTCCTCAGCGTTTTCCAAATCATTTCTGCATCTCACCTGCTCCGTCATTAAAACTACACATCTCCATCATCCACCGTCCAACAGAGGCTTTATTACCTCGCAGCCACATTGTTGGATTGCATCACGAGTGAGGCAATGTTTTTCTCTTTCTCTGTGCAGAAGATAAAAACCTGATTTTCCACCCAAAAACATAATCATCCCCACAGTGTGTTTGAATTATGAATGCTCTCATCATGTAAGAGCCTGCAGGTGAGCGCGGCCCGTCTTTGAATCCAGTCTGAGAGGGTTTGTTTACTGTGATAACAAGCTCCTCCAACAATCACAATCTGAATCATACAAAGCGTATAAATATTTCTGTCTTTACGTGCAGCCTGAGAAGCTTTGTTCAGTGAGCGCCTGCTCCGTAAAGGAGAGGGCGCACTTAACAACTGATCGTGGTGAATAAGTCATGCGTTCACAAAGGCTACGGGGGAGTTTTCTGGGCCTCCGTGCGGCGCCGGGCAAACACAATGCCTGGCCTTCAGAGCGTAACCTGGTTTGGCGCCGGGCGGCAGGCTGAAGCAAGGGGGGGGGTTCATTAACGGTGCGTTCACACATACGGCTTTATGGCCTGTTTGCATCCAGCACCATATTTACATATGAAGCTCTGACGCACAATTATTTTTCCAAGTTGCCTCGATATCTTTTTTCACACTTTTCCTCTTTGTAGTTTTGTCGTTTTTTAAAGCTCGACTGTCTGCAGAGGCCCCATGACTCTGCAGCTGAGTGGAGCTTCGAGCCTCTTTTAGCTCCTTGTTTTGGTCTGATGACATCAGCAGACACGGTGGAGACTTCAGCCGAACATGCAAACGTGTCCTCGCCGTAACGCCAGCGGCAGCAGAGCATGTGGAGCTGAGACCTCTCCAACACGTGTTTACTGGTGAGCTTTGAAGGACGTTAATCAGGCGTGTCGGCTCTCACACCTCCTGGCAGACGTTACCTTCTTCTCTGGTCCTTTTACCGCTGTTTACATTTGTTTTGACTGGCGCAGAGCGCAGCAGCTGCTGACATGATATTAAAACCATTAATGAGGTGTGTGACTTTATAGCCACGATAAAACACATACTCAGAGTCCACAGTCACAGAAATATACAAATATACATGTTGTAATGTTGCTGATGCAGCAACTGAAGCTTTTTTATGTCAAAGATCGTTGAGCTTCATGTTGAGTCAGGAAGCAGAGACGGGTCCAGACCCTGAAATCAACTTTCATTAACTCCAACTCTCCCTAACTTTCCTCTTTGTGATTTCAGGCTGCAGTTTTGTGTCGTGACTTTACTTCACCAAAGATGTGCAGTTTCTCCTCATACATTTCTCACTGAGAGCTGAACCACTTGCTGGTCCTGCTGGAGTCTTTGGCTTCGGGACCATAAAAAGTTTTGCCATTTTCTGTTATATTTAGGTCTGCAACTAATTATTGTTGTTTTAAATGAGCAACTTCCTGGAGCCCAAGGTGACTTTTTCTACCAGCTTATTTTATTTTAGCAGAGGTTCAAATACACAGACTCAGTTTATACTGAATGAAAACAGAGAAAGGCTGCAGATCCTCTCACTGAAGGAGCTGGAAAAGTTCAAATGATGAATTCAGTAAAAGTTCTATCTGATACACGGATGTGAAAATGTGTGTGTGTTTCCTTTTGTTTGTACCTGCTGTACAAGTGTTTGTGTCTTTTTTATCATTTGTGTGTGTGTGTGTGTGTGTGTGTGTGTGTGTGTGTGTGTCACCAGAGATGAATTACAGTGTGACAGTGAGTCTCGTCTCCGGTGTCGGGCTCAGGGAGCTCTCTGATTTAGATAAATCACGCCGTCCAGCGTGCGGCTGAATAAACTCCCACTGTAGGTTTATGAGTCTGCTGCGTGAAGCGGACGCCTCAAACTTAACAGGCAACAACCCACAACTCCCCCACCCGAACCCCCCGAACGCCTGCCTCCTCCTGCAGAGGAAGAAATGACCTAGATACAAACAAACAGATGCTGCAAATCACGGCCTCCTTAAACACTCATTTCACCATCTCACCCTCTGTCCACAGCCGGCCAGAGTCTGAAGCAGCTGTTTAATCCTTTGCTAAAAAAAATCACGCCGTGAAATACAAAAACAAGACCAGGCGATTAATCGAAATAATATATAACAAAAAAAAAATCAATAATCACAATTATCTTAAATTGCAGCCTTAATTCTTAGTCACATCTTTTAGCTGCAATACATCCAACAAACAAACATGGACTCGTATCTTTAAAGGTCGTTAAGGCCTAGTTTCATTCTATAATGCTACGTATGTTGACACTGCAGTGTTTGTGACCCTCAGACCACGAGCGAGCATCCATCCTGCATGTTGTGAACGCAGCCTGTTCAGCTGACAGAACACTGGACACATTGGATTCTCTTAAACTCGTGAAACATAACTTGGATTGGATAACACCTCATGACCTTTGACCTGTCTGATGCTGATCAGCTGACCTGCTCACACATATACTCAGGGGCCTCGCTGTGATTGGCCTGATGGGTAACAACTGCAGTTCTGGTCTTAACAATGGACAGAGACCAAACTGGAGTCAGGGGTCAGAAGAGCTGCTTTCTTGAACTTGTCAAAGATCTGAGTTGCAGTCGTCAGCTCCTGCTCAGAGCTCCACTCATCTTCTGACTCTGTCCTCCGTCCGAGGAGACGCCGTCACAGAGGAGGAAGTGTTCCCCCTTGTGTTCTTCCTCCCGCAACTTCCTCGCCTCGCTGTCATTTGCCAGCGGTGGCGAGGGAAGAAAGCCCGTCCTCGCTCGGTGGAAGAAGGAAGAAAAAAGAGGCTTCCCCGCGGCTGCTTTTTATGACAGGCTTGACAAAATAACCAGCCCTCTCATTACGCTATATGCAAACAATGATAAAGGGGACGGCGCAGAGATGTCATGTTAGACAATCAAGGAGGGGACCTCTGACACGCTGCCACGAGCGGATAATAAAGTGCCGCACCAGGCGACAAATGACACCGCACTTAATTTGCTGCGCAATGTTCCTGTAATTAGGTGAATTTGGCACAGGCAGGGGGGAGCGACAGCTAGATCAAGGTCTTGATGAATTAGGGGTCCACTGTCAAGATCAAATCACATTAATCAAGGTGGCCGAGTCCGCGGACAGCCGCCCCCCCTCCCCTTCCCCGCCCTCCACTTTCCCAGCCGGCGTGATGAATAGCCCTGCTTCCGCCAGGCGCGAAGTATGCATCACCATCAAATCTGTGAATTTAAATGTAAGAGTACTATTTGGAGAATTCTATTGACTTTTTTTGTCCCGGCGCCAGTTTTTCCTTTGTGATAAAGTAACTTTAAACTCTGGCAGGAACCTCGCTGTTCTGCTTCAAAGTGTGCCACAAACTCAGCTCCGCTCCGGCTCAGTTTATCACATGTTGTTTCACGAGCTGCTTAGTTTGGTTCACAATTAACCAGATTTAGATTTGTTAAGGAAGATGCTTGCTTTCATTAAGTGCTGTAAAGTCACTGTTCTCTCATCAACAATCAAACGTGTAACAGCAATTAGCTTCTGAACATTTGTAATCACATTGACACTGTCTCCATCCTTGTTTCCTGAAACCGGTCTGTGATTTCCGAGCCTCTCGCTGGCACATGAAGGCACCAGAATCCACTTTCCAAAAACGCTGCTTTGACTTTTAAATAACAGCAAGATTTTTCAGTGGACTGATGCGTCCTGATACCAACAGACCTGTAAAGGTGAATTTACAGTGTTGTGTGTAACACACTAGTTTCCCTCCAACCTGAATTTCCCTCAGGAAAATAAATGGGATAGCATCTCTGATTGAAGCCGCAGCAGCCGGGAAGTCGGACTCACCACCGGCTGCTGTGGCTCGCGCAGCCTGAGCTGTGACCTCTGTTCTCTGGGAGTTTAATTACGGCGCTGGCTCGGGGGCAGCGCGGCCTGCAGCGCACAGATTAGCTCCACAACAAGCCATTAATGAATATAAAGAGGCGCTGGACGCAGGTTGGATGTATTATGTCACCTGTGATGGATCCGGCCCTGCCGATCGCCGCTAATGGAGCGAGCTGCAGATTGATACGAGCCGGCTGGCAGAGATTTATTTCACCTTTTCATTTGTCCAGGAAGGAAACGCACAATACAAACAAAGGCTTTTAATTCTCCGCTACTTGTACTTGAGTATTTGCATTTCATTTTTCTACTGCACATTTCAGGAGGAAGAGAGAGAATAAATTCAGTTGTTTTTGATACTGTGATTCATTATTCGACTAAGAAGGATTAAGTATAACTCCAATGATAAAATGACACTAAGGGACCTACATGTTTGAGATGTTACTGTTCATTTAGCTCTTGTGTGGATGTTCAGCTTCTATCAGGCGTCCAAAACATATCCAGAATCTTCAAACAGAGCTCCAACCCTGCAACTCAAAACTTCAGTACTTTTACTGCCGCGGCAATAAGTCGAGCTTGACTTCAGAACATGTTCCAGCTGGTTAAATGTCTTCCTCAGTGACACCTCAGCGAGACAGTGAGGAGATTTTTCACTTTTCTCACTGAGATTTTCCCACTTTGGTTCCCAGTATCTGCAAACTGACTCCTCACAGCATCAGTGTGTTTCATCCCCAGACGGTTGGATCCAAAAAAGCAAAGCTTGCCCACAAAACTGTATCAGAAACAAGAGCTGCAGAGGGGAAATTTACAGCGAGCATAGATTATTCACTTTGGAAGTCAGCATGTTGTCATCTGCTTTTGATATTGGACTTGGCAAAGGCTCAGCTCTCATCAGCGCCTGCTAACATACACTCAGAGCAAATCCTCCGGAGTTACAGGAAAACAGCCTCTGAGCCCAACAGTAGTAACTGAGCGGGAAATAACGATTTGCATCAAAAAGATCTGACGACTTTAACTCGGTTCAACCTGCGTCTCGGGAATCGTCCGTCCAACTTGTGACGTGCAGGAATTCCCTTTAGAAAACATTCCCCAGAAGAAGAAAGGCCACTTACCCGTGCATGGCGTGCAGCGCGTGAGGCTCGTAGTGGTACCGTCCCTCGTGATGGCGCATGTCAATCGGGATCGGCGTGTGGAAGGTGGGGAAGATGTGGTGGGGGGCTGCGAGAACAGAAAAGCAAAGAAGACGACAGAGTTAGATGAGGAAGGGAGGGAGGGAGAGGAGACTTCAAAAAAAAGAGCTTGCCTTTCAAAAAGAGAGAAATTTCAAAGGCAAACGGGCTACAATAAAGCAACATGAATTTCAGAGCAAGCTGAGCACTTTCGTGTACAATATTGGCACTATCACACAAGAGAAGTGGAATAAATAAATAATCAAAGTCGTCCTAAGAAATCCTACATCTTGAACATAAAAGATATCCAACCGGGCTTTTGACAAAGACCTGCAGCTAGACGGTCTTTGAACTAGACGGGATGATGGACTGTGTGGAGGGAAGCCGCAGCCCCGACTCAAACCGGGACTGACAGCGCTGGGAAAAGCTTTCTTGTGCTCGCGCTCTTCCCGTCCAAACAGCGTGAGTCTCCTCTGGAGCTGCAAGCAGCACAGCCGGCCTCACAGAACACGGCTAAAGCCCGTAACCGTCTTACACTCGACACACACGCTCCTGGGTCGGCTGTAAACTTGATGAAGTCTGCACTTTGATTCTCGGCGGCTCGGTTCTTCTTTTCAGGATTTAATTGTTGCCTAAAGTGACTGTTTTTTGCTTTGTGTTTCCAGGGTTGGAGACAAATGCAGCGTCCTTCGTTCGTCTGAGCTACAAGGTGAGAAAATCTGAGGACACTTCTTAAACTTAAATTAGCGCTGCAGTGAGTTAGTTTTGCTTTTCATCAAAGTTGTGGGAACTGAAACAGAGACAGACTCATAAAATGGTCAAATTCAAAGCAAAAGAGAAACTCAAGCTCAAAAACACTGGATCCTACATTTCCCATAATGCAACTTCAGAGGCTCTCTTCACCTTCCTGCCTGGTGAATGCACACGTCTCTTTCAAACACCAGTTTTTCACTCATGCTTTCTGTTATAAGCTTATAGTCTCCATGTCCAGGCTGAGACAACGCTGATGACATCACAGTGACATCATCCTCAGTATCAATACTACTGATAAGAAATCTTGTTTTGACGCCAACAAACTGATCCGTCTCACACTGAACCACGTTATGAACAGAATTTACTACAACATGTTTATCCACCGTCACTGTCTCGAGCTTTAACATTCACCTGATTAACAGACAATAATATATAAAATATAATGTCATGTTTTTAAAGTCCCGTCGTCTGCTGGACGGCAGATCTGAGGCCCAGGTTCTGCAGTGAAGGTGTATTTCTGCTTCCAATTTAAGCGTCTACGTTTTATGGTGCTCTGTTTTTATGACTGTGTTCCATCGTGCATCCTTTTAACGGCCCTTCTTATTTTTCATTAAGGCTTGTTTTCCTTTTGTGAATTCTTCTCAGACCTGGGAACTTTATCCAAAACATCAGAAGTAATTAGCTGTTGTGATAACACCAAACCGCAGAAGATGTCGTGTCTTTATTTTACCAGCTTATAAATGAAGGCTTTTGGGGTCTTTAACTGACTTTATGGAGTTTTGTTTCTTGTTAACATTTTTCTCAGCTTTTTACTTTGGAAAAGCTCCACGAGGGCATTGCCTAACTCTCTCTCTCTCTCTCCATCTCCCTCATCATCTCCTCCCTCGCTCGCCCTCTGTACAGTTTTCAGATCCTCTTAATTGCAACCTGGTGTGTCTCGTCTCCGAGCTGCCGGATCGCAGAAGACAAGAAGAACAAAAAGACAGAGAGGAGGGAGAGGTGAGCCAGCTGATCTCTGGGTTGCATTAAAATTCTTCTCACACACACACACACACACACACACACACACACACACACTCCAGTGGGAATCTCGCAGGGTGACCTGGGATTTCGGAGCAGAGGGGTCAGGGCCACGGATCATTATCTGCTTTCGGCCGAGCGCCGGGAGGGGATAACGGGGCCTCCCGGGGCTCCCAGGGGCCCGGGACCTGAGTGAGTCAGCATTCCAGGTCCATTCCTCTCACTCTGCACCCTGACAGGCTGACGGACAGGCCCGGTCCCTGAACGCCCGCAGAAATAGCCCTCTTTACTTCATTCTCAGTCAGTGCAGTGGCAGCGGGGCCTGATGGGAGGAGGCTGGATTCCTTCACACCGCCGGCCGAGCCGTGCTTAGTTTGGAAGAAAACATATTTGAGGGGCTCTGCTGAAGAAGACGTCGGTTTCCTGTCGCCAACAGTGACCTCTCTCGCTGATCCCTCTGGAGGAACATGAAGTGCTTCAGTTCATGAAATTGTTCTCTCTCTGTTCTTAACTCAGTGAGAAATCGCTCGACATATGTTATTAGGTGCTTTCACCTGTTCGGGGGTTTAAACGAACTGCTTCTACCTGTTTGCTTCGTTTGTGGGTTGAAAGCTGAACTCTTTTCATGCAGTTGATGAAATACTGTGAGGCTCAGTTCCTCCAGTCTGTGTGACGTCATGTTTACACCACTCGCTTCATCAGTCATCAGCTGATACGAACACAGAGTGGACAAGAACTAAAGGCCAACAGCAACAGAAAGTCTCTCATACAAGCGTTTGGACTGAGATCATATTATTTCAGATGCACATTGTGAATTTCTTTGCCTTCATTTTTCTACTTTTCCTCGTGTTGCTTTGTGTAAATGGTTAAGATGTAAATGGACTTCTGCTCGGACGGATCTGGTTTTACGTTCCTGTGTGTTCCAGTCGTGACTTACTCGTGTTAAAGTCGTAGCCGCCCCTCCTCTCTCGGTGTTTGTCATGGAAAAAGCCTCGAGCTCGCTCATTTAATTGATCCGAAACACTGTAATAAAGACGCCACACCTGACATTCAACAGTCAGACGGCAGCAGCAGCTGTAATGCTGAGCAGCTGTGAGGAAAACACAGTCGGACCTGCCAGCATCTATACCTGTCTTTCTCTTTATCCCTCCATCTGTAACCAGCCGCTTTTTCTCTCGTCCTCTCAGTCTCTGTTTCATTTTTTCTTTCTCAGTTGCTTTTCCTCCTCAATGATATCTGTACCACAGTCTCCTTCTTTCATTCCTGCTCTGTGACCAAACTGACCTCCCGCTCCGTCCCAGACATTCTCTGTTGTAATTTGGTATAATTACCCTCTGACTCCATATAGGCCTGTGTAGGCTGAGCAGAGCCAGTGTGTGTGTGCAGTCTATATGTCTATACAGTGTGTGTGTGTGTGTGTGTGTGTGTGTGTGTGTGTGAGAGAGAGAGAGAGAGAGAGAGAGTGAACTATTAGGGCCCCATTCAAAGAGCAGCTTCAGTTAATGCACCATTCACAACAGTTGGGGGTGAATTATAGGAGGGGTCATGGGGGAGGAGAAGGTGGGAGACAAAGAGCAGCTAAATCTGGGTCAGTGAAACATGACGTAGGGAGGAAGGAGGCTTTAAAGCCTTTGCTTCAGCGCAGGTGACGGTGCTGTGGTGGAAAAATACAAGTACGTACAAGTAGAAGTCAAAGTATCCAAAGTGAATGTAATCAAAGTAAAAAAGTAATTTCTCCCATTTTTGGCACTTTTAAACCTTCAGATTACTTTTCAAAAAGACGGAAGTAATAAAAGTACAAAGTGAAGGAGGAAGAAAAGAAAGAGTTCCCATGAATACACTCTGAAAATAAGACAAAGGAGAAAATGAAGCTTTTCCACTTCACAAACAAAGACAAAAAGAAAATGTGTTTCTGTTCAGTGAAAAAGAAAATTATGTGAGTTTCTACAGGAGTTTCATCGGGCTCAGGCTGAGTCACAGCAGAGCCGACGGGCTTGTTACAGCAGAGTTTGGTGTCTGGGCTCAGATTTCTAAGAAGGACTCCAGTTTGGACACGTCGGACCCGGAGGAAGTAACTCAGCCAGTCGTCGTCCCGTCAGCTGCTCGGCCGGAGCTGGCCCCGGCGTCGTGGCTGGGGGATTGACCGGGCAGGCTTATTCCATCACAGAGACAGCTCCATTGTTCTGCCGCCACAGGAAGAACAAAAGGCAAGCGCTCATGAGAGTTCAAGAGGCACATTTACCTGATTCTCGGGGCCCCGATCCCCCCTGGGCGTACGCAGCGTCAGCCAGCGCCGCCGTGCCCTCGCTTAGGCTCCAGCCATCTATTAGTCTTAGCTCGATAACATTTGTTTTAGCGCTGCAGCGGCCGGCTACACTTTTTCATAGTCATCCTCCTCCTGCACGCACGCAGCACAAACACTGTTTCCTTGATGCTGCATCGCGTTATCTTAAAGTTTCGGAGCCTGAAAATTGCTTCCAGGCCGCTGCAAGAGGCTCTTTATGAACAAGACTGTGGAGATAAGCTCGTGCTTATTCTGACACTTTGTGCAAGCTGGTGCATTATGGGTGAAATTCCCCTTAAAGGTTTGTAGAACTTAAGTTCTGAGAGTATTCCTGGTCTGTTTTACCAAACGCACACAAGAAGCATTAAATGCATCACAATACTGTTTCTTCAATCAGAGAGTAGAAGACAAACAGATCAGCACCTTTTAATCACCAACACAAATACCAAACCTCTACCGCTGCGTGGTTTAGGACTATCCATTGTGTTGGGATGGAGGCAGAAAACTCAGCATCAGGAAATTTAGTTGAACTGACCCTTTAAACACTTGAACCCTGACAGTCCAGAATAAATTCAGTTTGTGTGGACAAGCACTGTTCAGCCCAACTTTAAAATCTTTCCTGAAATACCAAACATCAGAGAATCTTCATTTGAACATGACTCTAAACCTCAGTGAGCGTCCACATATTTTTGGCCACATAGCATGAAGAGTTTTTCTCTTTTTGACGCTAATTAAGAGTCAATTTAAGGCAAAGATTTTGGTTTAAGAAGTCCCTGCCCATCCATCTGTCCATCATCTGTCCATCCATCATCCATCCATCCATCCATCCATCCATCCATCATCCATCCATCCATCGTCCATCCATCCATCCATCGAGGCCATCCCGCTGTGTGGCTGTAGTGAGGTGGTCCTGGTGGCAAACCACCACGAGGGAGAGTTACTTATCAGCCTTCGACAGCTGGGCTCAGGCCACGTGCTAATAACCTCCATGCATCACGGGGCTGAAGGTGAGCGCGTGGCGGCTGGCAGTAACAAAACGAGGCAGGCGGCGAGGCAGCGGCGCTGATGGGCCTCCTCTGCTCGCCGCGCCACGAGCGGCATGTTGTTAGCATGCTGTTTGTGCAATTTAGGTACTTAAAAGACTGCGAGGGTTCAAAGACTGATTGCGCCGTCGAGTAATCACCCACCTCCAATGCGTGCCTGATTTATCACCCCCTCGCTTAATAGCACTGCTTAACACACAGGTTTGTCCAGATTAAGTAATTACCTTAAAGCAAAGTTTATTATCTTCTTCGACGAGCCGGTGATAAAGGCTCGCTGTCGAGAGGAGCCAAAGAAAGGCCTTGGAGCTGGTGAATGAGAGCGATAATTAAAATACAATGAATTAAATCGCCGCTTCTGGGGCTGTCACCGTGCTCCCCAGCTAACATCCATATTACCCCGCTGGCACCCTTGCTAGGGGGGCGCCTGGGATTATGCCTCGCCCCGGACTCGTCGAGCAGCTGAATGGGAAATTACTCCAACGGGCCATCTGTAAATTTAACAAAGACCTAGTTCTTCTCCAAAAGGAGGAGGGTGAGGAGAGGAGGGGAAAACCTGAGTGAAGAATAACACCTGAGTTTTACACATTAGCTCTGTAAGGTTCTTGTTGTGATGTCTTAATGAGGTGGAGGCCTCTGCACATCCAGATGTTGGAGGAGGGAGAGAACGACGAGAGCGAAGCGGGAACACAGGGGAATCTTTTGAGTGATGCGCCTCCTCTCCGTCGAGCTGATGAATGCATCGCAGGTGGAAGCAGAAGACGTCTCTTCCCGTTTCACGCCGCTCACCTCACCGATCCCCCGATTCTCCCCGAGGAGGCCCGGACCTCCGGTTCGATCGACCAAAATAGATGGAGGTCCGTCCTGTCGCGTCAGCACTCGGCAGCCTCCCGTGTCGATAAACGCTCGGCTGCACGGCCGGCGCGATCTGCTGAAGCAGAATTGTGTGTATTTTTGACCCAGCTGCTCTGCCGTCCTCCCGGCTTTATTTTCCTGTTGGATGTGTTTGTTTGACATTTTGCTGCTGTGCGTGATGGAGTGCAGCCCCCGCCTCGCTTCCTCAGGCCTGTAAAGATGGGTCGAACCCCTTCAGCTCGAATAAATGCTTTCAAACAGACGCACCGAGGGCGGCAGGAAATCTGAAGACGCTTTGTTTCAAAGCTCTGACCCCGGTGGGAAAATGAGAAATAGATCTCCTTCCCTCAAACTGTGGAGGTGATGTGGCAGCATGAAGCGACTCTTTACCAGCGGCTGAATGTTGACTGAGACTTTTCTGTCCACAGAATCGTCACGATCTTCAAATTAAAAGTGTCATCTCCATCATCAGCTGAGTAAAAACACAGTGTAACTGAGCTGAAGATCTCGTGTCCGTACTGCAGAAGGAACCTCGTGTGTGTCGCCGCTGTCGTGACCTTTGTCCTCGAAGGCTCCTGCCTCGACAAAAGCCTCTTCACACACACTTCAAACTGACCTCTCCTCCACAATCCCTCTCCCTCCGCTCTTTTCTCTGCTCAAGAGAAGCATGTGGGAGACGGCTTGACACAAAACAATAGAGAAAAGAAGACAAACCTGAAGAGAATTGACTTTCTAATCCTGATGAACACTTTCCCACTGCTGAGGGCCTTTCTGTGGCCCCTTCTGTGGCCCTACATACAAATGATATCAGGATGCTGAAATACTGATTTTTGAGAAGTGGAAATAGAGACTTTTTTATTTTCCATCTTTTTTTATTGCCAAGGTGCCGATAAATCCAAACTTGCTGCAACAACAGGAAACAACCCAAAAAAAGCGGGTTTATGGAACGAAGATGAGGAGCAGAGCTCGATGAAACGTCCAACTACAATATTACTTCATCTGATATGTGATCATTTTCTGCTCCTTCTTTGTGTTCTTGAACACAGAGAGGGGGAATTACACCACAGAGCTCCCACCACTTTGAGCTGAAATTACAAGATCTGGACTCTGATTTGTTTTGACGTCCCTCACCAACAAAATCTCTGCCCCGGCACGATGACACGTTACAAAAACTCTCCCATAAACAAGCTACTCAGGAACTCGTTTCAGTTTAGTTTACTGGGCCGGCTCGGCTTGTAATTGAGCAGAGGGAACCAAAGCGTTTCATAAACACAAACTTTGCCACTAAGGTTGAAAAAAGAAGCCTGTAGGTGTGATTACACCCTGTGAGACACCAGCAGCTCTGCTTCAGGTGGATCCGTCTGCACACATGTGTAAGACATGACATGAGAAAACACACGTCTCCAGGTGTGTTTGTCTGTGCACCAGGCTCCTCTGTAGATACACGCAGACGTCGTGCGTCACGATGTTAACTGGTCGACCCGACTCCTGTCAGCAGGCGGAGAAGAACAAACGCGTTCAACTCCAAACTGGTCAAGTTCAAAATTCACCGCCGTGCACGAGGTCCAGAGAATGTTCTGCTCTTTCATCACGGCCAAAAACTTTTCCAAAATGTCTCATGTCTCAAATATCTCCACAACCCTCACTAGCACGTACTTATACACAAGAGCATGTAAACACCATCCTGCTGTAGATGTTTGTGCATCACCAGCTTACAGAAACCTGAATAAGCACTGATTTGGAAAAAGCTGACTGGGCAAATCCTGACAGGACCAGGATCCAGTTTTCTGACGGCCATCTTCACAGGCGGGTCTTTGAAGAGTCACAGGACTTAATGAGGAATATAAAGAGAAACACCAGAGCAGATAAAAGTTCCTCAAGTTTGATCAAACAGAAATAAAATAGAATAAATGTTGTGTTTGTGAAGACCTGAACACAGAGCCAGTGTAGTGAAGAGCAATTAATTTAAACACCCAGAGAAACCCCAGCTCCTCTGGTCAGATTACAGGCTCCGATGGCAAATGTTCTACTTTAATTTTAAACTACAGGCAGTTTGATGTTTACCAGGAGGGTTGTGGGAATCAAACCGGAGACTGTTTGGTTTAGTTAACGGACAGTTTGTTTATCCACCAGACCTTAATGGTTGATGTGAAGTATATGTGGTTTTCAGCACTGACCTAATCAAGCTGCACTGAGGTGAATTTGTCTGAGTAAAGACAGCTGCTGCAACATGGAAGAGTCGGAGCTCAGGGCTGCTTTTACAAGGACTGAGCCGTTTAAAGAAAGTGGACTTCTGGACAAATCTTAGGCTGCCTGAGCAGAAAGTCCAGGAGGGGAACAGCTGTGTACTTTATCACACATCTGCATCATCTACACAGTCACCAGGATCTTAGGATCTATGTGTACCTGTGGTTTACATGCAACAAGGAAGCAAACTACACCATAACACATGGTGTTTGTCACGGCCTTCCAGAGCGACCTGAAGAACTGCTTTTTGCAGGACGACATTGTCGGTCAGCGGCTTCTGAAACCCAAAGATATATAGAGAAGATTACGGTTTTGTTCAGAGGTATTTTTGCAATTTAGCCTCCAGCCACCGGTGGCAGCACTGAGCACACTGCAGCTGAGCATCAGTGGTTTCTGCCCTCTTTAAATGGATGTAGATGTTTGCCTTCTTTGTGTGAACATCTGTATGAGCGACTGAGTGATTCAAATGGTCAAGTTCTGGGAAATGACCATTCAGGACTGTCTGTGATGCGACGGTCCTGGAAACAGCTGAGGTCGAACCTGTGACCTTCCTGTGTCGGGACGAGGACTCTGCTGGATGGCCTCTCCAAGCTGCACACACACCAACAAACTGTGGTCCAACCAGCACAAACCTAAGAGCAGCAGCGGCAGAGCCGAGCCTCCCCCTCCTCCTGCATCTCGTCCCAGAGCGGCCACCTCTGACCCGCACAGTTCAGCCGCTGAATAGGGACGGCGAGGGCCACAAAGGCCGGCAAACAGCGCGGTGTGTAATGATAAAGTGCTTCGCCGGGGAGAGAGGAAGAAGAAGAGGCCGCCTCACACAATGAGAGCACGGCGCACAATTAAATGCTGACTCGCACCTCATCTCGTCTCGTCTCAGCGAATCAGAACAAGACAAAAGCGAGAGCAGGAAAACAAGCCGTGTTTTAGGAGCTATTTTTCCAAACTGTGCAGGGATCGATGCACGATTTCAAACGAGGAATAGTCACCCTTAAAATAGAACAAAACATTAAATATGAATTTCAACTTTGTTCCCACTACATAATGCTGACCAAAAAACAAATATCTGTCCATGAGGCATCATTACAGTGATTCATCTCCAAAGTCCTGTCTAATGAGTTTCCTGTGACTCGTGCATGGACTTCTTAAGAAAGAGATGGTACAAATGAGAGCAGCACTGATATGCATATTTCCTGACCTTATTTCAGTCCTTGCTCAGCCTGGATCGGTGGCTAATTAGCTCGTGCAAACACCACCAATGGTTGCAAGACAAAGCACATCAGGACAACAATTAGTCTAAAAGAGCTATTAGCTTCCTGGTCAAATTAGGCTCTGCAGAAAAAAATGCATACGAGCGTGAGGACACGAAACCCTGCAGATGTGTTCAGTGTAAATCACAGAGGGAAGGCACATGTTTCAGATTAAGGAGGTTATATTAGAATATTATCGTGATCAAATCAAATCAGTTAGATATCAGAAATGTATGTTCTTGGTTTTATCATTTCATTTTTTAGCAGTTTGACTATGTGCAAATAAAAACAGTAACAGAGACGATAAAGATGAAGATCTAATAATTAATAATAAAATTGAGGTCAAGTCACAAAAATGAGCTATAACCTCTTAATTATTTGTCATAATTATGTGATGCTGACCCATAATTGCATCCGTCCTGCAGTGAATGCAGGATGAATGTGAAATGGAGTGAAGCGGTCAGTGTTTCCCTCTGTGTGCAGGAGCTGCTCAGCTTACAGAGCAGATGTGCTGCCAACCTTTCGAAACAGGATATGACCAATGAATTTCTGAAACACTGTTCGGCCGCTGAGTCGTGCCGATCCTTCATCACGCACTTCGTCCCACTGACTGATCCTCCTGACGGTCGAAAGCTCGGCGACCAGTCATTTTTCATACAGAGGGAGGGGAAGCCCTTGATTAGGAAACGAGAGCTCGGCTGAGGGGATTGTTGAAAGAGGCGAGGCCTCCTACCTCCGGCAGCCGGCTCGGCCCGAGCGGGGGCCAGGAGGCCGCCCGCTGAGGCTCCGTGTCGGCCCTCGGTGTCACTGAGGCTCACGTTACCGCCGGGGCGAGCTGTGTTTTCTGTACGAGGCCCAGCAGACGGGCTGTCAGCCGTGATCGAGTTTCCCCGTCAGTAAGAAATGTGTCATTACGCCCACGTCCCGGCGGTTTACGTACATTATCCTGCAGCCTGCCGCCGCTTCCTGCTGGAGCTGTAGGTGGAAACAGATTGATTTCTGAGTGAGAAAGTGTTTCTGCAGTTATGACTGGATTTAACTGGAAACAGTATTGGGCCATTTAGTCCAAACACCCTCAGACACAAGAGGCAAACACTGGCAGGAGACTCTGCTGTCTTGAAATCCTGCAAGATCGTGATTCAGAAAAAAACAAACCTTACGTCCGACGACTAAACCTACAAGTTGTTCTTCAAGTTGGATTTTTAGGATGTGATGACCTGGAAATTCAGATGATGGCATTTTCCCAGAAGCCTCTCTGTGTGATGAAGAGCTCGTTTTGGGGGAAGTCAGACGATGGGAATATTGTGAGGAAGGTGGAGCCCCCTTTGTAAAAGTACAAAGAGGGTCGGTCAGTGAGGCAGAGAGGGAGGAGACGGCTTCGAGCAGAGGCAGCGTGACCCCATGTGGGTTCGGTGTTGTCAGAGCCACCGAGGGAGTCGGCTCCGCAACAAAGGGCGGCTGAGAGTGGGACGACTTTCAATACAGAAAAATAAAGAAGAAGAAAAGACTGACGGACGCAGGAGAGAGTCAGAGGAATAAATGCAGACAAAATGTCGAATCCTCGTCATGAAAGCAAACAGAAGGACTTCACAGCTGAACAAAGATAGAAGTCATCCATCCATCCATCATCATCAAACATCACTGTTAACCTTTTTAACTTATTCAAACAAATCTGCAGGAGACAACGATATCATAGCTAATGTGCCAATAAAACCACTTTTCATAACTGCTATTGAAATAAGTCAGTAAAAAAGCATATAAGTGTATTTGCTCTGCACATTTATTCAAATGATGCTCTGACTCTTGATCCGTCCGACTGTAATGCTTTCAAGCATCATGCCAGCATGTCAGAGCTGACTTCAGACTCCAACACCAGGTCTGTGCTGAGGCTCGAAGCTTCATTGCTGTCTGAGTGTGAGCGTGGGGCCGGCTGATGGAGAACCACTTACTTCACTGACTTTATGAGGGAAAATACTCCTCAGTGTTGAATGAAGAAACGAGCGAGGTCGTATGTACGCTGTTTGAACAGTTGCTATGGGCGGCTGGCGATGCAGGCGTGGGTTCGGTGTTTAGGGGGAAACTTTTTGAAACTCAACACTTCTCGCTCTCTCTCAGACCGGGCCTTTAAAAGCGTGAATGTGACAACCTGCCGCTTCATAAAGATTTATAATCGCCAGACAAACACCGGGCTGTGTGTTTATCCTCATGTGCGAGCTTTGATTTCCACTGTAGCCGAGCTAATTAGCTGTTATTGCTAATCTCCAGCTGCTTTCTGCAATACTTACAAGGCAATTAGTGTGTGTCTGTAACTTGGTAAAGAGCGGCGGAGCTCTCAGGCGGCAGCTGTGAGCGGGTTCAGAGGGCGGAGGCTCCGGCTTCAGGCCTGTCACTACCTCACACTGTGTCAACTTGACACGTTTGGCCTTCAGAAACACGGAGAACGGATTTAGTTTGAGCCTGCAATAACATGCAATAATTCCATTTCTGGTCAGTAGCAACGACGGCCGTCACACAGGGATTTCACAGACCTGAGTCAGTGTCGCTCCTGTATCGTCCTGGTGGCAACAACAGAAACGGACTTCTGGGACTTCAAAACAACCACAAGAACCTTAAATGTGAACCAGATCAGTTCATGATGGACGAAGCAAAGTCACATCACAACTGCCTTAACCCTCACACTGCAAGAAATATCCATCCCAGCAGGTAATTTAATCCTGTTCTGACTCACTTCACTTCAAATGAACTTTCAAGAACAGTGTATTGACTTTCTGCTTCATTTATAAATCAGTCGTGGCTGACAACACGTGCAGTGATCAGATATAGAGGATCTGATAGGTCCTCCTGTGTGTCTGTGTCCTCGTCTCTTTCTCTTTATTGTCATTGTGCTTCTTCCTGTAGTCTGAGGACACTGTAAGTTCGGAGCAGGACTGTAAGTGTGACTGAACAAGAGGCGGAGTGGACTGAACGTGACGCGAGCTGAAGTGAGGAAACGTGGAGTTTTTTTCCTGGTTTACTTTATGTGGCTGGTATTTGTGTTGGAGGGCCAGACGCCGGGGATTTCCATCAGCTGGCCGAGACAGAGGGAAGAGAAAACGTCCTTCAGTCCCCAAACACTGTTCCTTTACTTTCCTGCAGTTGCTTTCTGTGTGTTTCTCCTCGCTGTAACGTCGGGGTGGCCCTCCAGACTGTGGTTGTACGGGTCAGAACCATAACGAGCTGCTAAAACCCCAAAAGAATTTAATTTGTCTGAGCTTCCTGTTTCAGATGCTTTTGCTTTAGGACGGAGTCTCTGTAAATTCTGGGCTCGAAAGATCAGGATAAGGTCAAAGATATAACATTTTGGCACCAACGGCAGCGCTCGACAGTTTCTGTGTTTCAGGGGACACAAAGACTCTGGGAGCAGACTGATGGAAAGCCTTGTGCTGTGGTCTGTGCTGTGGCCGGCTCGATGCACAGATCAGATCAGTGGCACATGAATAGATCGACCGCGGCTGTTGCCTGGGTGTCTCCTCTCAGACCAGATCGCAGATCAGAGCTGAGGAGAGGAAACAACTTTGAAGGTTTGAAGGCCGATAACACTGACGAGGATGGTTTCTCTAAAATAACAAGCGAAATCATCAGCAGTTTATTGTGGAGGTTTACTGAACACACCTTCATCTCCTGATGTGTGAGCGTGAAGCGGTCGGCCTCCACACTGATGCACTGATCCCTCTGTTTGCTCGACGGGTCACAAGTTAACTAAACACACACATGCAGCATTTCCACATGTGCTGTGTTTTCATTTGGACTCGTGCAGATGTGTCTGAGCTCAGAACGCCAGACTGACCAATCTGAGTCTGCGCCCCCCACCTCGGCCTGTTTATATAAGAAGCTACAGTCCATCCTCCTCCACCTCCTCCTCCTCCTCCACCTCCTCCTCCTCCTCCTCCTCCTCCTCCTGCCTCAGTGTATTTTGTTGAGGGAGGACCTGCGGTGCCTTCAGACAATGAACTTCAAGGTTCAGACTAACTTTCACTGTTCAGGTTCGTCTTCCTGCTGCAGAATGATAAATAAAACATAAAGCTCATGCTCCATCAGGAGCTTTGTATTTAGCTCTGTAAAGTCAGACTGCGTTACAGCGAAGCTCCAGTATGGAAAACATCCACTGAGAAGAAGTTGAGTTTGCGTCTTTGGATGATGGTGGGATGCGACTGAGTGCTACAGCTACAAAACCAAGCCTTTTCACTCACTGCACTTTATTCAGGATCAAATTCAAATGAATGTTGTCCAACATGAAGGAGCTGCTCTGGAGCTTTTCACTGACTTTCACGTCTTCCAGTTTTTTCAGGAGGAGACCTGTCAGGGGCCAGAGAACTCGTTTACAGTCTGGTGGACCAGGAAAGGAGGGACACCAAACAGAAAAATGAAAAGGTGAAGGAGTTTTGGCTTAATCCTCTGAAACATCCACAGATGTAAATCTCCAGCGACGGAGATGTTGTTTTTGGAATCAGTGCAGGCAAACCTTAACGGCTCTGAGAGATTGATGCCTGCAGACGCTGCCTGAAGCCTGTGGTCACATATATCAGCAGTGGGATGGATTCAGTCACCCACTAAAACACAGACAAACCTCACTGTGACGAGCGCAGACAACACAAACACTCTCAATTCCACTTGGCCTGTTTTTATCTTCAGCTCTACTTTTGTCAATACTGTTAAAATGGACATTTTTACTGAACAATTCAAAAAAATCTCCCGTTTTTCTGATAATACAATTGAAATGGAAGCACTCGACATATTAACAAAAGATTCTAGTGAGGAACTTTTCCCCTGTTTTTCTTCTGTTAAATAAACTAAAAGGCAAATCACTTCGAATTCATACAATTAGCCGAGACGCCTGTGATCTTTCTGAATGTCTTTAGACGACTTCGTGAGCTAATAATGTTGATTGAGATGAAAAAAGGCTTGAAACCTGACACAGTTTTACTCCACTGACTGAACATGCACTCATTCCTTGTGACGTGATTTGGATTGAAAACTCACATTTCTCTGAGCTTTCCGAGCGATGCGCCGTGAGCACGTCCAGCTCTACCGTCTGTGTGTTGGATGCTTGTGCAGCTCAGGCTGGAATATCATGAAGTTTCCTTAATGACTCGGCCTGAAAACGACTAACGAGGAACTGTGAGCAGGAAGTTGTGTTTTGCTTTAAGCTGATTTTATCCGGTAATCCACCACTCGTCTATAAATAGACTAAATATAAGAACAAACATTTCTGTTTTCACTCGGTGCATCTGATCTCGTGGCCCCTCAGACCGGCCTTTCCCCCGAGTGAAACTTCAGATAAAACGGGACCAGGGCATCTTGGAAAGTCATCAAGCTAAATGTTTACAAAGAGCCACAGAAGTGTGTGTGTGTGTGTGTGTGTGTGTGTGTGTGTGTGTGCAGTAGTCCCATTAGCCCAGATGAGTAGGCTCACATATGGCTTCTCGTGTGGAAATCCAGAGTCTCTGTGATTACTGGAAAACTGTCTGAGGGGCCACACGCTGCAAGAGACATCTGACTTCAGGCTTAAATTCTCACGTTTCAGAAAACAACTGAGTTCAGTCCTCGATTCAAACTGGAAGAACTGAGTTACTTAAACTCACACTCGCTGATGCTGCTGAGTATCTGCTCATTTCTAACCAGTGAGTGGTGTCTTTAATAATGTTGTCATCGTGTGTGATGCAGCTGCTGTCGTCTGTCTCTCTGAGCAAAGTCATTATGATCATTTCTCTCTATGACTGGAGTCCGCCGTGTCACATGACCTCTGGTTTGTCGAGTGTAGTCGGGTTGATGAAGAAAGATGTATGTGCTTAAGATCACAGTGATCATGTCATGTCCTTCACATGAACTTGAATGAATGATGGAAACGTTAGCGCTCAGTATCAACTCTGTTAAATAAACGGTATAATCTGGTGTCCCGGCCGATCGGGACGGAGCCGTCGCTCGGTGTGTTGTTGAGCCTCTGCTAATGTCAGGGGGCCGTTCTTCCCCGGGCAGGGCCTCATTTAAACAGCGCAGAGGCAGGAAGAGAGAAAAGAGTGGCCGCCCCCTCTTCTTCTTCTTCTCCTTCTTCTCAGGAAGATTAGTGGCCGTGCTTTTGCAGTAGGAGGTGGATGCCGCCGCATTTTTCTCTGCCAGCGGGCCTGACCCCCTGAGTGCTCTCTGTGCAGCTCGCCGGCGTGGGGGGGGGGGTCTGCGCATCCAGCCGCCATCAATTACTCACTGTCCACCGGCCAGATAAAGAAGCCCGTCCTTATCGCTCACCTCTCTTAAAATGCTGTTTGCGCAGCCAGGCCCCGTCTCCTTCATCCCGAGCTCAGGATTCATCACAATCAAACTAATCCCATTGTTTCTAATGTGCAGCCTGGTCACCGGGCCTCGACTCACAGGCTGGACGAGACCTGAGGCACACGTCGCGATTCAGCCTGCAAACCTTCCCGAGCGCAGCAGAAATACACACTCCCAGAGCCTCACACACACAGTTTACAGCTGCACATGTAAAATCTTTTACAATTATTTCAAACAATTTTCCTCATTCACGGAACTGTTCACTTGTGTTTTTTAGAAACTGTTTGTCTGAATGCTGTTTGAAAGCACCGTCGTGGTTAAGCTTCCTTTTCTTCTTCCCTGAAAGATGTTTAGCCTGTTTAGGTCCGCCCCCCGCCCCCCCTGCCCCGGGCGGCCGAGGAGGTGCTAAGTACTTAGGGTCCCTCCCTGCGGACCAGCCAGACTCAGCAGAAAGACCTGGGCGGCCGCAGGGAGCGACGGAGGGAGTCGGGGGGCGCCGAGCGCGACGCATCAATCTCCCTCTCGAATGACAAACTCACTCTGGGCAAGATGTATGTCATGAGCCACCAAAGCCAGTTAATCAAATCATTAGCAGCAGTCGTTTCCTCTGGCCTAGTTTAGCGACACAGACGGAGGAGAGGAAAACACACAACCAGCTCAAACCTCCAGAAACAAAGCTTCCTGTCCAAAATTCACCACAAGAAATCTGCATCTGTGAAGGATTCTCTCACTTTGCAGACGTTTGTTTTCTAAATGTCTCCAGGTCGGAATGAGAAGAAACTCAGAGTAGTTGTCCTGGGCTTTCAATGATCCCACATGAGCTTCATCATGGAGGGAGTCATGGATTCAACTGTGTTGTTCTCTCAGCTCCTGTTTCAAAGCTACCAATGGAGTTTGAGCCTCAACCATAAAGCTCATGTTGACTAGAAATCTGTGCTCAGAAAGACAAAAGTCAATTAGATTTAGACTAATTGTAGATTTAAACATCTGGAATTGGACATGAAGAGCATGAGATATTAACATTAACAGCTATTAAAGAGGCCTCGTGGCAAGATTCTCAAAATATCTCTGTTATTTTTTGAGTTATAAAGGTCTTCATGTCGTGTGAGGAGCCAATCAGGATCCAGTTTAGTTGTGATGTGTTTCCTGGTCTGAAAGTGCCTGAAAAAAAGGATTTTTGAAAAGGCAATAACTCTAAATTTAACCAATCCAGCGGAAATCAGATTGAAAGAAATGTCTCTGGACTTTTATGTGTATAAACAGAGGGAAATTTCTTCTCTTTAATTCTCCAAGGCCCGAGTGGAGAAATTGACACATTCATCAATAACGCTTGGTGGATTCTTTGTCATTTTGCTGCATTTCTCACCAATATTTTCCCTCTAAATACCTTCGGTTATTACGAATGGCTTTGAGATCATAAAGGTCCCTGAGACGGCGTGAATGTGTGCGCTGAGGCCCGGCCTGTTTGAGCAGACAGATGCGTGCTGTCAGAGGAAATACAAGCTCTCATTTGAATCTATTAGGCGGGCAGCGGCGTCGTGGGCTCGGCCAGAGCGGAGTTCAGCCCAGAACGCCGCCGCTGCCAGGACCCGTTCTCCGTAAACGACGCCGAACCGGGTCCAGACGTCACCGTGCCAGAGCTTCATTTCATTTTCGAGCCTGTTTCCTTCGCTCTCCAAAAAATAAATTTCACGTCGGGGTCGGAGCGCGTCCCCGGGTGGACGAGCGGGAAGACGGGGGGAGGAGGTTTGATCATCAAACAGCAGCAGATAGGAGCGTCTGCGGCACCTGGGTCCGGTCTAATTGACTCGGAGCGCGGCGAATCCACTTTTTAAACAAAGTGACTCTCACTTGAGCTTCATTATATGCGCACCCCATTTCCATAGGCCTCTGGGAACGAGACCTGGGCCGCTCACATAAAATAAATGACCGCTCCATGATAAATGGTTCTATTAGCAATCCAGATTGTTAAACTGTGATATAACAGATCGGAGAGGGGCGCAGGGGCCCATTCATTTTCCTCCCTTCTGCACACGTACACGGCTGTAAATAGCTTGTTTTTATGTGTAAATAACATATTAAAACTCGGCATTAGCCGTGTCCTTTGATAGAGAGGAAATTGTTCTAAATAAATAACGCGGGACGGGAATATAAAACAGGGCGGGCTGTTCCACAGCCGGCGTGGAGGCTCCGAGGTGGGCATGACTTAGGTGACAGGAATTCTGCCGCCAACAGTAAACAATACACCGACAGTAAAAAGGTGCCGAACAGCAGCAGTATATTAGGATTGTCTGCTTTTCCCTCGGCCGACTTGTTTGGGAAGAAGCTCTCGGGTTCAAGGACCTCGTCTCATCTGCCTCCCTCTCGTGCTGCATATTCACTTATCAGGAGCTGGCAACAGGAATAATAATGCATATTACGGCCATAAGTAATTGCTCTGTCTCGACACAGTGGCAGACGCTTGTGGTTTTTAGTGCCGAGGCTTGAGCCTCCTCGCTGATATCTGATTGGTGGAGGCGGGAGCGGGCGGCGGCTGTGAATGGAAGCTTCTTGTTTATTTAAGATTAAAATGTGGAGCTCTTATACAAAGCT
Source organism: Holacanthus passer (assembly GCA_025331565.1). Taxonomy (NCBI): domain Eukaryota; kingdom Metazoa; phylum Chordata; class Actinopteri; family Pomacanthidae; genus Holacanthus; species Holacanthus passer. The sequence goes on from JAFREQ010000148.1 coordinate 420,327, forward strand.
GATAGGGAGGAAGAGTTATGGAGGGACTTTATGTTTTAGGTGAGAGAAGATTAAAAACTCAGCAGCTGATATTGAAAATGGCTTTTTATAAATATACAACAGGACGGTCGGGTTCAGGTGAGGCTGCGTTTTGGGTCAAAGGAACAGGAGTCATGTGAAATGAGTTGTCGTCTTATCCTGGACTCTTTATGTGTTTTCAATAAAGATGAAAAAATTAGCTCCTTTTTTCAAAGATTCTTTACAACCACAGACACAGTGAGAGGAGTTCCTCCGACCTAAACCTAACTTGTCGACAGCATCAGAAACAGGAAAAAGTGGCGAGTGCCTTGCTCAAGGACAGGAAGCTGATCGTCTGACCAGAGAGACACCCTGAACTGTCTTTACAATCCAATGGAAGGAGCGAGTTCACTGCAGCTTTGTTCAAATATTGAAGACGACCGTGTCAAGAAATAGAGCATCGAACACGCCGACATTCATACATTGATATTCTCTTATGAACAATTAATGTTGGATTTCTTCATCATGGCAGGCCACCAAGTTCTTCATTAACGAGAAGAAACGTCACTAAATCACTGGCTGTATTTCCATTTCAATCGTGGCCTGTCGCTCTGCATCTGTGTCAGTCTCTCACACGGTGTCGTCCTCCACCGGCACTTCAACCCTTTTATACTCTGGAGGTAAGAACAAGGTCTTTTAACCTCATTATACGCAGCTTTCATCACACATTCCCTGACATCTTTAAAACATGCGTCCTCTCCGTGTCTCTCCGCCTCTCGTGTCGTCCTCACCTCCACTTCACGGGACGCTGGCCGTAAAAATGCCTCAGCACGTCGCTCATGTAGTTTGACTGTGGGTCAGAGTCTTCACAGCTGCTGTCGTGCTCATGTTCCTCGTGGATCTGCTGTGTTAGTGTCACGAAGGAGAAACTCAACAATGTGATGCTTCCAGTAAAATCACTCCTTCATCTACATATTTCACAAACCTGTGAATGAGCCTGGTTTATTAAAACATGGCTCTTATGTTCACACGTTCAGTAGTTCGCTCTCAAACAAGCAGAAACAGCATTTTTAAAACGACTTCCGTCGACAGTATCTTGACTTTTCATCTTTGCTGTGGCTCATGTTAGAAAAAGGTCACTTGGTTCCTGGTGAAAAGAAGTGAACATGAACATGAACTACTTCCTGCTTTGGTCCTGTCCTCGGTACGTTCGTACCAATATGAGCACAGATTCTTAGGATACTACAGCGACAGTGTTCCCACATCCAATAAAAAGACCCAGGCTGTAATACATCAGAATTGTCCTTTAGATCTGAACAGTTTTTTTCTGAGATGCCAACTTTTGAGCTCCATTTCCAGCTTTGTTCCTTCTTTATCAATTAATGAGTGTTTCTTTCTAATGGCAGGCCACCAAGTCCTTCATTAATGAGTAAAAATGTCACTAAATCACGCGTTTAATTTCCATTTCAAAGGCGGCCCGTCAGCCCGCATCTTCGTCAATCTCCGCAGCTCCGTGTCGTCCTCGGCTCGACCGGCCCAGCCGCTTTTTTGCCTTTATACTCTGGAGGTAAGAACAAGGTCTTTCAGCCTCATTATGCCGGGCTTTCATCACACGCCGGCTGACATCTTTAAAACATGTATTCTCTCTTTCTGCCTGTCCCTCCCCTGCGAGAGCGGATCGCTGCTACTCTTGATTTAGTTCAACAACACAAACACCGGTTCTCACCTGCCCGACCCCCCTCTCCTCTCGTCATGTTATCTATTCATCAGTGTTTATGCGCTCAAACGGCGCCACACTCCTCGACTGCTGGCGTCAGGCCTCTGTACAGGGCCCGTCCGCATTAATGATGCTCTTTTAAGGCCTCGGCCTGTTTAGGATTCCTATCAGACATCTACTGTAAGTCACCTCTGACTGCTGCTGCTACCTTATCAGGCCCGAGGAGAGCCGCGAGCGTCGGCTCCCGAGATGGCACTTTATCTTTGAAATGTATATTTCATCGGCCGCGTTCGCTCCCCTTTGGCCCCCGGATGCAAAAACCCCGGCTCATTCTGTCACATGGCGCGCGGAGGCCTGACGGACGGCCGGACACACGTTGAAACAGCGCGTTACCTCTCGTCTCTGAAGGCGACGCTTTCTTCGGCAGGTCGGAGAATCCGTTCCCGTCCATTTTGTCTTTCTTCTCGCCGGCTCTCGATGTGGAAGTCTCCATCGTCGACGTGTCTGAAAGCGAGAGAGCACAGAAGGAGGCGTTAGTGGCGAGCGAGTGGGTTCGGGTCAGAGTGCACTCGCAGGGTCTGAGTTCACTGAGGACTGAGGGTCGTCACATGTTCCTGCTCATCAGGCTGAGTGTGATCTGACTGAGTTTCAACAGTTTAACACCAAACCTTTTAATGGGAAGTTTGTTATTTGTGCAAATGGAAATATTTGTTTCTTTTATTTATTTATTGTGGGAAACACTGTAATGGAGTTTAGATTTTCAGTTTGATGTGAAAGTTAAAACAAACAAACAAAACAAACTTGAATGTGAAAAAACATCCTGGATTTTGGAAACAGCTTTTTTTTAAACCAGCTAGTCGGTCATATATGAGGAGAGCTGCTGGATGAGTCCAAGGAAATAAATGTCTTTTAATGCTTTTCTGAACCAAAAGGTCAAAGGTCAAACCCAGGCTTGCTGCTGTATCTTTCCAGTGTCCTCCATCAAAAACACTGATCCTGTAACTGTTCATTGATCCGACTCCACACACACGGCCCTCGGCTCCTTGTTTATCTTTGCTCAATCTGTGAGATTATCCTCAAACATGTCGAGGGATTGTTCCCTGAAAGACAGCTCAGAGCGGGGGGGGTTCAGCCTTCCCACGGACCCCTGCGACTCATGACTCAATCTGCTTTCTGGCGGCGGGGGCGCGGGGGGTTGTGGGGGGTGGGGGGTTGTGGGGGGTTAAAGGGGACGGGGGATGAGGAGGCGGAGGTCTGAGCTCACATGTCATCAAAGTTTATTTGACTGTTGACCTTTCCACCGGCACTATTCAGCCCAGCTGAACAATACTGCTTCATCTTCAAAGCTGGAAGAGAAAAGAAGCCGACTCTTCATTCAGGTTTCTGCTCGGTTCATGGAAGTGAGTTTTACACCGAGCTCATTTTGCATCATGTGTAACGTCTTCGGGGTCTTGAAGGGATTGAGCCTGTTGAGCTGACTCTTAGTTTCAGGAAGCAGACCTGTGACCCTGCGGTTATCGGACGGCCCCAGGAACAATGTGACGACTGTGTGTCACACACTTCGATGAAGCAGCAGTTCATTGAGTTTGTCAATGACCAAACTCAGTTTACTGCCTCTGTAACAAAGTGGAGCCTCTGACTGACACTTGTGTCTGTTGTCTTTATTGCTGCTGCGCATGAATCAGTGTAACAGGTGTGAGAGGAGTGAGGGCTCATGGGAAGTCCCTCACACACACACACACACACACACACAGACAGAGCTTCTTCAGTTGAGGTGATATATGAGGCACATAATGGCCGTCTTTCACGCCTGCAGTCCTCTGATCTGTCCTCGCAAATCATTATTAGTCAGGCTCAACATTTGCTGTTCACACGTCGCCGCTCGGTGATTGTGTGAGACAAAGAAGAGTCGAACCACAGTAAAACTCGCAGGTTAACTCCTGATGTTGTGTAAAGCTTTTAACTACAATAACCTGCTGGTCACCTTTTTAATATGAAAATGTTGATTAGTGGGGCAACATTGATAAAGTTCACTTCTTTATGTAGAAGCATGAAAACTGCTGTTGGTCTCTGAACCTCAGAAAGTCAGTTTTTTAATAAGACTGCAGTTTGATGTTTCCCACAAATAATGAGGTGATGGTTTGGACATTTGAAGTTTTATTTATTTACAGCTATAAATGTTAAGTATTAGTGAAAGTAGCATCATTGAGGAACTGGAAACTTTGTGAACATCAGTGAATTGACTCTCAGGCACGTTAGCAAGTCAACAGCTCAGTTAGTGGTGTCATTAAGCGTCACCTCCCACCGCTGACGGTCATACAATGATTCATTTGACTACAATGGCCAACAAAGACACGTGACCCCCCCCCAGGTCATTGTGCTGAAATCAGTTTGTCCTTTCCTTCACTTAAATCTCCACTTTTCATTCTTTACCTGCACCGACTTGGTGACTAAATCTATACATATACAATAAATGGGAGGCAGGAGGAGTCCTGCCAGAGTAACACCTGTGACACCGTGTAAATGAACTAAGAGCCCACAAACACTGGCTGACACATGATGTAGCTTTAGTCCTGCGGAGGAGAGAAATCAAAGGGTCTGCAGTCAGAGGAAAACAGATGCCTCTGCCTTTGAGGTGTAGCCACAGTTTGGCTCATCGCTGAAAATTACCGGCGGCCACCGTCCCCTGAATTATTACAAGCAGCTCTTGTCAACCAAACAAATGACTCTGTCTCAGCTCAAAAGGTCACAGCGAAGCAGAGTAAAATCACAGAGCGCGCAGTCAATTCCTCGCCACGGTCCCCCTTTGCAAGGGCCACTTGCTGGAATTTATGGTGAGGCCCCGCACCTATTCTCCTTTGAATAATAGCTATCCCGTTAAAGAAGCCCGGGTCGGTGGCGAAGTCTTAAATAGAATACAGCTCCGACCGAAGGGGGTTGTTTATTGTGCGCGCAGCCAATGTACAAATAGAGGCTAACAGTGACATTTGAATTTATACCGACTTCCCACACTTGTTCCTCTTAACTTCCAGAGACTCAAAATCCCCGGTCTGAAAGCTAAAAACAGAGCACAGGGAGAAGGAAAATTCCCCCGGGGCCAAATATGATGAAGCCTCTTGTTTGTTGCTTGTTTCATTATTTCTTTCTCCATTTGTTCTTCAGCTGATAAAATAAACACTGACGAGACACAGAGGACAGAAAACGCAAGGAAAACCAGAATGACAGATATTTTCTCAAGCGTAACTTGTTTCCTGAATCAGACTATCAAGCTTCGCTTCTAAAGGGAAAGCTGCGTCTGTCGGCGTCCGCAGCTTCTCACCCGCCGGCCTGGATGTTGGACATCCTGTGGCCCCGCTCCTCCCGCCCTCAGCAACAGCTAACAGATGTGCGGCCGAGTTCAGAGGGAGGATCCAGCTGAACGAAGGCCTCCCACCCGTGAACCGCGGCGAACCCTGACCTCACTGGTTCTACAGTAGCCGGGCTTTAATGGAGCTGAATGCTTCCTGCGTTCATGCTGAAACATCGAGACAGAAAAAGACCAGCGTCTCCACAATCAGTCGCTTGTTTCACTCATCAGCTAAATGAGGCCTCTGTTGTTCTTTCTCACCAACACACTAATTGTTCCACTCACGTCCTGCCATATGTGTGTGTCCACAGCTCTGCCTGCCGACGGCGTCGAGTCCACGCTGACCGCCGAGGCCGACCGGCCGCTTTGATCTCTGACCCTCGGCCAAATGGTTCCCTGCAGCCCGGCCGCTCGCTGCTTTACAGCCACAGTTTGGACGCTGACTTCCTTCAACTTATCACCAACAGTAAGTCTGTCTTCTTCACTTTAGTACAGCAAAGCTTCACCCTCATCCATCCTGTCGTCACAACAACCAAACTTTTTTCACTGAATTCTTAGAAATGAACTCGTATTTCTGCTTTAACCAAAACATCAAACAGTAAAAAATCAAATTGGACGCACGTGACACTGTTCAGTAAAAGCTTCTCTGAAATCAGGAGCAAACACATCGACTTTCCTCATGAGTCAGTTGGAGTGTTTCCCTGAAGCTGACTGAAAGGTTGGATGATGCTCGATTGTGCAGCTTCTACCTGTCAAACCGTCACTGAACACACCAACACCAGACCAACACTTATTCAAACACGACTCTCCACCTTTTATTATGTTTGACCAGTGTTTAGAGGAAATAACTGTTCAGCATCATCACATTCGGCCCAAAATGAGGCATCGAGAGAAACCTGCTGTTCAGCTGCACAGGACACATGACTTCCTGTTTATACTTCATCTCAACGTAAATCTGTTCACGCATGTTTTTTGTTGCATGTGGACATGAGCACGTCATGCAGACCGTCGTAGCTCTGACCCTTGACCCTCCAGCTGCTCTGTGTGTCCCTGCTTCTCCTGTAGTGAAGATGCTCATCTCTGACCTCACAGTTCTCACAGTGTGAATCTTGTGTCCAGAGCTCAAAGGCTGCGACGCGTTGATCAGCCCGACTGGATGTTTGTGTTCAGGGTTTACAGCCTGGAAGCAGAGCTAATCGTCAGTGACACAGTGGAAAGCAGTTAGCAGTTAAAGGCCGAGGCTCTTCATCGGGAAGCAGCCAGCGAGCCTCGTTGCTGCGTGAGCGCGTGATAACCAACCAGACCGGAGAAGGCTGGGAGAGACGATCTGTCCCCCCTCAACAAGCCAAACACTCCTCTGAGGTCTGGGATCAGTCGCTTTCTCGACGTGTCAGCGCGTCATGGCGGCCGTCTCTCCGCACAGCGTGGGGCATCCTTCATATCCGCCCTTGAACCTCGCACATGTGTGGAGTCCCCCGCTCCGCCTGGCGGCTGTCAGGCCCGATCGTGGCGTTACCGCCGTCCCTTCAGGACTTAATTAACAGACGCATCAAAGCTGATCCCGCAGAGCTGCGGGTGCACAGCGAAGAGGAGGAACTCCGGGCCCCCGGCGGCCCCCGGACCTTTGATTTGTCATGTCTCTCGGCCTGCGTGTGCACGTGTGTGTTTCAGTGATGCCGTTGCATTAAACACGCCTCTGTTTTCATCATGTGTAATTGCCGCTGCCTGACGGCTGCTTTCCTCTGTCGGAGGACGGGTCTCATGTTTTCTAAGATCTGGTAGAAAAAGTGAGCGGAGTTTCAGAGAAACTCCGACAGAAATGTTTGTCGAGCTAAAGAGGCCGAGCGTGTGAGACGATCTGACATCATTTAACTTCTCCAGTTGTCTTCATGTCCACAGTCTGTCCTCGTGTGTCCTCACTGATCTTCACTGTTAAAACAATAAGAGCTGGACGTCGCACCGTCACAGGGTTTCTGTCTCAGCCTGGTCCGACCGCGCTCCTCACTCTCATCGCTTTAGTTTGGATTAAATGACCCAAAGAAATTCACTTCACACAGATTTCAAACAGACGAAAGCAGGAGGTCCTAAGTTCAAGAACATGAAGGTACATTTGCTTAATAATTGATGAGTAATTGATTGTTTTTGTCAGTGGATTATTTGATTCATCGAATTGTTGCTGTCGTATTTTGCCAACAAATTTAAATAGTTTGAGTTTAGATTTATGGGACAAATGAACTCGATAGAATCTGGAAACACGACGCTTTTAAGCCTTTTTATTCTCACATGCTGCTGTTGTTTATTTAGATGCGTCAGCAAAGTTGATGCAGCTGAAGAAATTAGTCAGATCAATTATTTCAGTAATGGAAAATTAATCAGGAATAATTTTAATAATTTTTTTAGGGGAAAATGCTAAAAATCTTCATCTTCTCAAATAGAAATATTTTCTGTTTTTCTTCATCTTCTTTATTTATTTGGATTTTTCATCTTGAGGTTGGAAAATGAGCATCAGCATTTTAACTCTTCAGATGAATGATCTTCTTGCAGCTGTAGATTTGAGTTTGCAGGTTATTTTTATTTTAATACAGAGGCAAGAAAAAGCTAAAGTGAAAATCCAGACTGAGCTGACGTTGCACCTCGGACCGACAGATTTCCTTCGTGTGTTTTGGAGGTTTTTCGCTGGTCAGGTTTGAAAGATGCAGGGAGCTTCTTTCCTTTGGCTTTTGTGGATTTACTCCTCAGCTTGTGTGAAGCCACTGATGCTTCTTTTCTCCACTAAACCCACAAGGAACAACTGCCCCAGGGCCACATGGCGTAATTGGTGTGGACTTGTTGTTTTGTGGGATAAGAGACTTTTGAGTCCTCACAGCGGGGCGTTTTACTCACTTCCAATTCACATTTGTCTGCATGCCAGACTCCTTTCTTTCCTTTCCTTTTATTGCTCTGAATCCATCATTTCCCTGCGTTTTTCAGTCATTAAACTCTCCACAGATTTGCCAGAGAATCAGAGCTGCAATCAGTAATGACGAGCAAACGGGACGCGGGGGTGGAAATGTGTGAAAATGACAGCGAGGGAAGGATGAAAGTGACATCCCCATCACAGGTTTGGGAAGCCCCCGTGTCAGCCTGAATAATGTGAAGGGCCCCATTATTTCTTCACATCTTTTCACTCCCCCCGCTCCCTGACTGCTGGAACTCTTCATTCTGCACAATAGCAAATGCACTAAAACTTTTTTTCTGATGCAAATGAATGCAACCGGCCATTCAGCATTAAAAAAATCTGCTCCGAGGCAAAGGAAAGCAGCCTGGAGGCTTCGGACGGCCGTCGTTTTCTCCCTTTGCTTCCTTATTTTTGTCTCGTTTAATTATAGAGAAAAACGTGCTGCAATGATTTTGCTTCAGTGTCCAACAAAAAGAAAAGAACTAAATCTGAGAGGCGAGTTTCTGCAGGTTTGTGCAACATTAAAGAGCTTTTTGTGCTTATTCGAGGGAAAGTCAGTCAAAGCTGTGACTGAAACCTTGTTTCACTTCATTTTAACGACACTAAGATACTTTGACTATCAGGAATTATTGAAAAAATAATCAGGATCCCAGAAAAAAACAGGCAGTGAAAAAGAAAGTTTGTTTAAGATGTGAAGAACTTTAAAATCTGCTGCTTCACCGAGAGCATCTTAAATATCAGGTTGCAAATTCCTGAAATTCCAGCAGCAGAGTAAACCTCAAATAACCTGAAATAACTATTTCCAACAAATTCACTCTGCGAATTTTCAACATTTTTTACAAATCCTCCTGAATGAGTTTTTAATTTTCTCCTGAGGTGCCGAAGAACAAACATCAAATAATGATATGAAGTGAAATCAAATGTGGGGAATATTTGAGAGACACTAAAGTAGATTAAGAACAAAGGAACAGTTTCAAATGTGAAACAGCATGAAGACTGTGAAGAAGACATTTGAAGAAGAGGACTGAAGAATAAAAGAGTTTGAGTCCAGACGAGCACATGGCCGAGACTCACCTCCTGCTCTCACCTCCTCACACTCTTCTCTCAGTCCAACTTTTTCTCTCAGCCAGGAACAAAAGACAAAATCCCCGCAGACACATGAAATCCTCAGTCAGAGACCGTGTCCTCAGCGTGGACACAGAGCAGACAGCAAAAGTTCACTGCAGAGCTTCATCCAGCCGCTGCCAACTTTAAAGCAAACGGCACACACACACTGCGAGGACTGAAGAGAGGCACCGAGAGTCCAGGAGCAGGTCTGCACCCAGACCAGGACCCAGAGCAACACAAGGCTGGAGCCCCTGCAGCCATGTGAGGGGGTCTGTCAGTCTGTCTGTGTCTCTGTCTGACCCCCCCTGTGTGTATGTGTGTGTGTGTGTGTGTGTGTGTGTGTGTGTGTCTCTCTCTCTCTCTCACTCTGTGTGTGTGTGTCTCTCTCTCACTCTCTCTCTCTCTGTCTCTCTCTCTGTCTCTCTCTCTCTCACTCTGTGTGTGTGTGTCTCTCTCTCTCTCTCTCTCTCTCTATATGTCTCTCTCTCTCTGTCTCTCTCTCTCTCTCTCTCTCTCTCTCTCTCTCTCTCTCTCTATATGTCTCTCTCTCTCTCTCTCTTTCTCTCATTATGGCCATAATTAAAATGTTTCTATAAACTTTATTTAGTCTTTCATTATATTTCATCAATAACCAAATACAGATTATTGATTATAGGCTCATTGACAGTTTGAAAAGATGAAGTTTATTAAATGTCTTAATTTCAGCCTCAAAGAGAGATTCAGTGAAACTTTCTGCTCTCAGTTAATTAATGATCGATTATTGGAAATATTGCTGTCTTCTTTTATCTTTTATCTGTTTTTTTAGCTTCTTGAATTTTATCTCATTTTTTTGTTGTGTCTGTAAAAAACTTCTGGTTTAAATAATGGTTGAATGAACCACAAACATTGATGTGAGGTGCAGTTTTAGCTGTTTCCTCATTTTCCTCTCTCCCGTGTTATTGGTCTTATTTCCACAGATTATTTCCAAATATATTAATATTTCTCATGACAAACTCTCATTTTCCTCGTTCACTTCAATGCAGTTTATTCCTTAATCAATTAAATAGCATTTATCACTTGCTCTTATTCACCAATGAACAGTTTCAGCTGATTAAATGAAAGATAACGGAGGGATGTGAAGCAGCATCACTGTGTTTCTGTCGGAATATTAAGAATATAAAATATAATATAATATTAATTTATTTATAATATATAATAATATATATAATATAATAAAAAATGACATGAAACTATAAATGTGTTTGAAACGACCTGTGAGGGATTGAATTCCAGCAGGTCTACAGGAGATTGAAGGATTCATTAAAGCACAGAAAGAGACATTTTTAACACCTCTGATGTTTTTCTGAATATTTAAAGGAAAATAATGTATTTTATGAAACAGCACAGAGATGAAAAATCCTCAAACCTGCAGATACACAACTCTTCTTTTCCTGCTCACTCAGGTTTAACTGCTGCACTTTATTTGGAGGTCGTATCATTTTAATTCCAGGATTATTAAACTGTTCCAATCTAATCTGATTTTGAGCTCCAGCTGCTGCATGATGGGACATTCATTTCAAATGAGATACTGGCCCCTACTGGCGGCCTGCATGTACTGCAGTCTGTCAGGTTCTGTGCATCAGTCAAGACTCCTGACATGAATGAACCAATAAGGATTGTAAATGCTCAGTGAGTAGATGTGAGCTGGTTTTCATCTCAGTCTCAGTTTCTGAATCATTTTCTGTTTTTTCTCTGTCGTGAAAATGAAGGAACCTTTGACTGTTTTGCTTTGCTTTGACATTTGTTCACTAACAGTATGTTGTCAGTCTTGTGGTGTTTCAACTTCAGCAGCAGTGAATGTTTGCACTTCTGTCTGATTGACGTGTTCAGTCAGGGATGTTGGATGGAATATGTCTATAATCAGAGTTTTGGTCTGTGAGCTTTGGGTTCAGTTACAGAAAAATGTAATGTTAATATTTTTGATAAGGATCCGTTAAATTAATGTTTTTGAAGAGTTGGTTGAAACAGCACCCTCTGGTGGACAAACTGTGTAATGATACATCTGTCTCTGAAACACATGAAACAAACTTTATCTTTGGCATTTTTGTGTTGCAGTTCACTGTCAGCTGACGAATATGATGACACCAAAAGTCTGTGTTTAGGTCAAATCAGCGGATTTATTGTGTGAGTGTCAGGATTGGACCTGTGTTGAGATATAATAGATACAGTTGTGTTTCTTCTGGATCAAAACCTTTTTCATGTGTGGAAGCCAAAAGACACTTTATGAGGATGTGATCAGAAACAATGAAGTATTCAGATCCTTTGTAAGTAAAAGTACTACCACTATACTCTAGAAATACTGCACTCAAAGTTTTACTTAAAGAACCAAAAATGAAAGTCCTCATTATGACCTTTATTCAAGTGGATTATTATTATTGATTCATTTCATTGTCACAGATATAAACTTATATCTATATCGATATTTGGGCAACAAATCAACACTCTCGTTTGCTTGGTTTGTCTCTGACACATCCTGAATAATGTTCAGTGTTTGTGTCAAAGCTTTGGCCTTGAAATCTTTGGTGAAGCAATGAAACCTTCTTCCTTTGAATGAAGCCTTTCAGCTGCTGGAAGGAGTCGACGACATCTGCAGGCTGATCGCACACTGTATCAGCTCAGGTGCGCCACAGTGAAATCAGTCAAATTAAATGAAAATAAAACACGGAAGTTCTATCATAACTGTTCAAACGTGATGGTATCATTTGTGCCTCCGCCATATGGAAATAATCTCGTCTCCGAGCAAAAAGAATATTAAATATCTTTTAAAACGTTTGCGTGAGAAATCGTTTCCCATCTTGCCATCTGATCCTGATGACTTCCACAGCGCGGCGGCGGCTCCGGAGACATGACTGTGTTCATATGTGTCCCCAGTGTGGGAGAAGCTGGGAAATCTGCCTCATGAAGGTTTAATATTGGAGTGCGTCAGAGCGGCCGGAGACAGAGTTCACAGCTTCACTCCAACACACGACTGCTAAAGTGCCTCTGAGCAAACTGACAGGACGACAACATCTGTCCCTGTTATATTTCCTCACCATGATTTCGAGGTGTGTTTCAGAAGTTTTATTGTGGAAAAGTGGCTGTTGTATGTGCAGAAGTGTTGTCTTGGTCTTTCATGGTTTTCTGAGCAAAACTTCCAAGGGAGGTTTCGCTCTTTGATTCTGAGGTACTGAGACCAAGATTTGATATTTAGAGCAAATCAGATAAAACTCAGGTGACACATTGACATGTTGACACGTTACAGTTGAAGAATTAAACTCTGAATTTATGGTCAGTTGTTCATGGAAATAATAAAAATATACCATCAAATAGAAAAATGGCAGAAATACAAAATACGTCATGTTGGAGGTGAGTTTTGCTCTGAAAGATGTTTCCTCGATGTTTCCTTGGCAACTTACAGATGAATGCATCATATTGTGTTAATGCAATGAGGGTTTAAGTAGAAATAAAAAGACAAGCAGAGCTGATCATGTATTTTGACATTAGACATTAGAACATTATAGAAGTGACTGACTTTATTATTTTCACTCTGTGATTTTTCCACATTGTGTGTGTTTGCACATCATGAAGCTCCAGCTCTGAGCTGTAATGTGTCTGAAAGCTAAACTCATTATCGTGGCATGGAAGAAGTGACTGTAAACATTATTACCTGCTGGCACGTTGTACCTGTGTGACCCGTCTCAACACTCCAGCCTCTGATCTTTGGCTCGGTCCACATCCGTCTCAGCTGTGACTCGTCCGCTTTCGTCTTCACTGAGTCTGTCTCAGAAAACACATGTTAGACGACCCTTTGACCTTTAATATCCGCTGAGTTTATTTGGTGCGTCCCCCCTCCTCCCTCGCCTCCCCTGCTCCGATGCGTATTAAATCAGATATGCTGAATGGAGGAACGACACCGCCCCCCCGCCACCTCTTACTTAACCCTCCGTGACCTCGGGTTTTCCTAAGTAAATGGATTTAGAGCCGAGTCTCCTCTGTGTTTGCTATGACTGACCGGGCGGCTCTGTTGACCTTAATATAGGGGAGCAGATGAAAACACAGCCCCCGTCTCAGTGTCGCTTCTAATGGGCGGGGTGACGACAAAAACAGGAACGTGTGAAAGAGGCCGAGCAGCTCGACTCTTTGAATACGCTTCAAAGGCCGAGAGAGAGACCGCAGGTCGGTCTTCATTAACACGAGGGTCCGCGTTGCCGGCCGGCTCTGTTCTGACAGACCGAGCTCCGTCCAGAGGAAGGACCGATCCGTCCAGAGGAAGGACCGATCCGTCCAGAGGAAGGACCGATCCTGCTCTTCACTGACTGCAGATGCTCGACAACAGCGTCCGCAGCGTCGCAGCAGCTCTGTGAAACCACAACGGTGAAGAAACAGTACGATGGACAAAAGTCAAGCTTCAGTCTGATTCTGAGCTTGATGCTCGAAATTCTTATTGAGTCGCGTTTCTCAAAGTGTCCGATTTGCATAAATGTGACTGTTTGACAGCAGAGAGAAACATCTGTCGGACGTCTCTGCTCCTCAGAATCCGCTGTGGGTCCATCGGCTGTTACATGGAGCCGTCAGCTGACCTTCATCACCTTCAAGTAAACACCAGTAATGGTTCATAGCTGCTGTCCTTCGTGTGTAAAAGCCAGTTTGTTGCTGGACGTTACTGCTTGATGATCAGTGACAGTGAGTGTGTGGACGTCTCCGACCTTCAGGTCGTCCTTCCTGTGCACTTCGTCTGGCTGCGGGAAACAAATGTCCACAAAGTTTTTGAAGTTGAGCATCATTAGCTGCTCTGAAAAGCAGGATTTATTCCTTCTTCATATTTTGTCGTGGTTAGTTTCCATCTTTCATTTTTCATGATCCAGGGGTAAAAGGATGTTTTTCTGCTTTTCCATCAGCTCCAGCTTTACAGGGAACACTTCACTCTTTTTCAATTAAAATAAATGATTGCAGTGTTTCTTTCTCCATTAACTGGCGGGGGACACGATTTTGAATCCCATGTTTGACACTAATAGTTTGACAATCTGCCCTCCGCCTCCGTCATCCATTCATCGGAACCAGCAGCCCCAAAAGTTCCCATGCTGTGTAGGGTGCCGCTTGTATGTAAATGTGTGTGTTCATGTGTGTGTGTGTTTGTCTGCTGGCTCCAGGCCAAGTGAAATCTGTCAGTCTTTTAGAGACCCATCAGCCTCTGTCCGACGGGACAATGAAGTCGACACAGACTCCCCTGCCGTCTCCGCCCGTCTCGCTGTCTGACTAACTGATGACACCGATTCATCCGCACCCAGCAGGTCTGAGGCCGTTTATCACTCCCTGCTCTTCTTCATTTAGCTCGTTCGTGACGACGGTGCCGTCTGAGCGCCGAGTAACAGCAGCTTGGAAGTTCAGAGCTCTGGGTCCTTCTTCCTGAGCTTTCAGCTGCGTCACACGGTCTCATCACAGTTCGCCCGGTTGTAACGAGGACTTTCAGAGCTTCTTGTCCGTGATCGCTTGTAAGTTCATTCTTGACCCTGGACTCTCTGTGAGTCCAGTTACATGCTGGTTCTGGAGCTTTCGGCTGTATCACAGGCTTCTTCAGCAGAAGACGGTCGTAAGTTAACCAGTCGAGAACGAGCTGGACTTCAGCAGGTCTGCCCCCGGGAAGCACTTTGAACCGTCTCATGTCTGAGTGGCTCCAAACAGATGAACTCGCCTCACAGTTTGTCTCCTTCTAAACTAAAGACACTTTGACTAGAATCAGAGGAACTTTGTCTTCAGCGAGTCACTCATCACGTCCTTCACTTTCCAGAAACATGTGCATGAAGTCGTACTTTAACTGGCATGAAGTTAGTTCCAGTACATTGTGTGTTGTCATGTCAGTGTTATATGAGCTACACCTTTCACGTGTCGTCACGTTTCCTGCAGGAGGTGCCGAGGTGTTCGCTATGTGTTAACAGAACCACATGGTGCTGACATGAGGACAAAGCAAATGGAGGAGAGTAAACAGTGTTTACGTGCTTTTAGCCTGAACTGATTTCCCTCATAATCCACCGTTTAACCGGCTGCAGTTTGGCCTGCTGCTCTCAGAGATTATCCTGCATTCAAAAGGTCACAGATGCTTCAGCCATTCAGTATTTTTCTTGCTCAAGTGTCCTTGAGCAAGACTCTCAAGCACTCAACCTGCACAAATTGTTCTGTATGAGAGCGTCAGCCGCACTGAACGCTAAAAATGTAAATCGGAAGACGTCATGTTCTGCTCAAAGCTGCAGCGCAGCCGGCTCGAACGGCCCCTGAGCCCATTCTCAGATCAGTGTCTTTGTGCCCATCGGGCCCCGCAGATGGGAGCGTGTTTTGCTCCGTCCGTTCTCATGTCTGACATCATGTATGGGAGCACTTGTCTCAGCCGACTGGACGCACGTGGCCCTCTCCAAAACCCAGTGACACGCCAACAATGCATGTCAGCGTCGCCGCCGAGGACTCGCGGGCTCCACGCTGAGCAAAGCCGAGGGAAAGTCACACTCAAGTGATCTGAGAGGAGATGAATGTCAAGTGCAGAGTGGGGTCCCCTCGCGGAGGTCCCGTCACATCTGACCAGTCCCGTCGGCCCGTTCTCACTGTGGAGCTGCTCCGCTTCACACTGACTCGTCTTTGTGGCGAGCTCGTTCAGAGGTTTGGGCTCGGTGTGACATCCTTCCTCGCCCGCCTCATTCAGGGCTCCTTTCTGTGGCAGAGATTAGTTGTATGGCTGCAGCAAGTTGTGATATCTCAGCGGGAAAGGGCCGTATTTCTTTACTGCTGTGTGAAAGCTTCATTACAACAATCAAACATTTTTCCTCCACAGCCTCCATGAGGTCCTGCAGCACACAAACACAGCAGACAGTTCATATTCTCATGCATGAGAACACTGAAAATCAAACGACATCCTCTTTGAAACACGTCGTTGTCACCATGTGTTCAAACGCTCTCTTATCTCAGGAAATGAACACATTCTGGAAATCAGGTGTTTGCTGACATTTGAACGAATTTGAAAGTTAAAAAAGTTGTAAAATTCACATTTAAAGATGTGAGAAATTCACTGGCAGAGCAGAAGCAACCCTTTCTTTTATTGATCCTCAGTGGTTTAACACGTGTGCTGAGCATTTAGTTTTTCTGTATTCTGACATTTTATAGGTTAAATTTTCAGTCGATTAATGTGGAAATCAGAAGTGAAGTGGTCAGTCATGAGGCCCCGGACAGACCCTGCAGGTTCCTCAGACCTCACACAGAACCAGAGTTCAGCTGCTGGTTCAGCTCTGAAGGCCGACTGACTGACGCACCTGTGTGTGTGTGTGTGTGTGTGTGTGTGTGTGTGTGTGTGTGTGTGTTTTCTCTCCCTGCGGCGTCTGATCCTGTTCATGTGTCACATTCAGAACAGCAGTAATTGCTGCATTGTGCTTTAATTAGATCTGTGCACAGAGCCTTCATTCAAACAGCAGAAACCCTTCAATCAGCAGCCATTTTGTCAACGACACCAACCTCGACCGTTTGACACCAGAAGTGGGGACTGTGACATTATTAGCGCCATTGTGCCGACGTACCGCATGGTGGGCCGTCGCTCGTCCCGACCGGGCTGTGAATGAGGGGCGGAGGGCAGGGAATGAGATTAGAGCCCAGGGATGAAGGCGGGTTTGGCCCCATTGTGCTCCGGCGTTGGGAAACGCTCGACGTGCAGCAGCGGGGCGGCTTCCGTTCAGCCATTGTGGCCTGTCGAGGGGGATCGTGGGAGGCTCGGGGCCCCCAGAGCTAAACCCGCCTGTGGAGCTCTAAACCCCGGGTGGCCCCCGACCTCGTTCCAGCGCCGGGGGCCCACACATGAGAGAAAGTCCAGTGTGAGTGATAACTTCATGAGTGGGGCCCTGCCTGGTCGACGGTGGCTTGAAACCCCTGAATCCTGAAAAATGTTTCTTCGTCTCTTTGGAGAAAAACATTGATCAGATTAATGTAATGTCACGATGAACCAGAGATCATTGTTTCTGGAACAGTGTAGAGACGACACCTGGTCTGACGCTGGACACCAGGCGGAGATAATGGAAGTGATGCAGAGACGACTCTCATTGCTGTCTTTGTCTTTGACCTCTGTGGAAAGAGTTCAACAGGTGAACAAGACGATTCACTGCACAGTCGGAGTTAAACGTCTCTGATCGTTTCCTCTTCACCCTCTGCTTGCTTGACGGCTAGTGAGCGAGGTCGGTCCGTCCCTTCAGAGCAGTCGCGATGGTTCGACCGTGCAGAGAAAGCAAACAGCTCTGAATCCACAGAGTCTTGACATTCCAGCGTGATCCAGCTCTTCTTTGGGCCGACGCTCTGTTTCAAATGTTCTGCAGTTTAGAGGAGATTTTGTTGGAGGCTGAATTAAGTCCTGACTCGGTCATTCACACACACACACGTGGAGCTCAGAGGACAAATGCATGAAGTTACACAAGCTTCTGCTCAGAAAAGAAAACGGCTTCGAGGGACATCAGACGAAGACGAACCAGCAGCAGCGTCGGCCACTAGAGGTCAGTAAGCAGCTGTGAGTCCACTCATTGTTATTGGGAAGACATTGAACTTGAAGTGTTGATGGCTTCTCAGAGCTCTGAACCTGACTCCAAGTGCATCCTGGGAATTGATATTAAATTCTTTCATCTCTGACATCCCACTCCGTCTGAAGCCTAAAATAACAGTCTGTTTAAGAAGTGAATAATATTTCTTCACTGTCGACATGAATCTATGAGCTGACGGCATGCGAAGCTTTGAAATCATATAAACTGTACGAAGCTGGAGACGAAGTGCACGACTCAGCTTTCATTTTCCAAGCCGGAGCGCACAACCTGGATCCTACTGCTTCGCTGTGTGTGAGTGGGAGTCACGACCTCCTCGGCTTCACATTCATTCTACTGTGTAAATACATTCCAGTTGAATTCCCAATCACATACTTGCTCGTAAATTCATTTGCGACTCTGACACATTTCATACGGTTGAAAAAGACAATCTGATGTATTCATTTATTGTCTATTTATTTCATTTCATCATAACAAAGCACGGTTTCATGTTTGATTTCAGCGATTCGTTGAACCACAGTCGTCTCTTTAGGTCGATTTAATTCCCATTTTGGTTTGTTAAAACCTAGAAAACAGTGACGCAGCCGCTGTCACTCAGCAGAATCCTGTGAAACCAGTGGCGTCGCCCACATGTTCATGGAGCCGCTCGTCCAAACGTTACTGCACAGCCCCGCCAGCAGGCCTGCTCTGTCACGACATTAGACTTGAATATGAGGCTTTGATGGTGGTTTGATCGTCACAAAATGTGCAGTCTGATCTGTTATTTTATCTCCTGCTGTGTTAGTGAAGCAGCGCGCTGCGACCACGAGGCCTCTGTTTGTATCGAGGACTAAACATTTACACGTCAGATTGTTCAACTTGATTACAGTTTGAAAACATGGGGAAAAAAAAACCCCAAATGAAAATCTAAAATTCTTCACATGTATTCAAAACATTTCAGAGAAGGTCTGTTTTCTGTGACAGATATGAGAGGATAATGGTGTGTGTGCAGTCGTCAGCGTCTCTCTGCTGGTGTTTGGTTCAGGATGTGGAGGGAAGGTGGCAGCTTCACCCCAGGCCACTGTCCCATGTCGGGGGAGTGTATCACATGACCGTCTGCCTCATCCATCACTGAGCAGGAGCGTGTGTGTGTGTGTGTGTGTGTGTGTGTGCGGTTTCTTTCTGTACATCACTCACATTAAATATTTAGCAGAAACTTGTATTAAAACCTGCTGCCAGAAGTCAAAATTGTCTTTTAATTTCACGCTGGTTGCTCACACTTTTATCCAGAACGACTTGAAATACGTCCAAAGAAACGTCAGTTCCTGAATGACCACCGTTACAGGCAACTAATAGTAGAAAGGTCAGAGGTCAGCAGATGTAATGGAATATCCCTGTGACCCCGCAGTGGTCAAGTCTGATGGCCAAATGTGAGCAGAGGAAATAAGAGAAGCTGAAGAGCTGGGTGGAGCAGATTTGTTCTTTAGAGGAAACACAGGAGGAACATGTGATTAATGGGAGCAGAGAGTTTGAAAAGCTTCACAGGAACTTACAGAATTATCTTTCTCTGTTTTTCATGACCTTAAGTTCATATTTAATCTGCTTGTTAAACTTGGTACAACTGGCATTTTGCTACAAGCCACAGCGGATAAATTTTTAATCAGGCCTCGTCAAAATTTGGATAAGTTTAAATATTAATGCTACATATCGCTAACAATTAGCCCTGAGAGGGGCGTCGATGAGTCGTGCGCTGCCCCGCCCACCTGGCCCGCTAAAGGCCCCGTGTTCAACGCTGTACCTGAATCACCTGTGAAACGCTGCAAAGGTTGAACCTCACATTAACTCGCTGTGGAACTAGAAGCTTCCAGAGACAGTTTTTATTCACGTCACAGAAAGTGGCACAGAATGAATCACACATTGAAGGAAGTGACCCATGATCCATGATGTCCTCCTGTCTCCTGTCTCTGTCTGTCTCAGATCTCAGCTCAAATACTGATATAGATCATGTGTTGCCCGTGTCGGTGCTTCAGGTGCTTCCTCTCACCTCAGTCTGTCGTCTCCGCCTCCCTAAAGGTCACAGGTGACGCACGGCTCACAGCGGCCGTTCGTCTTGTCAAAGTGCCCTCGGGCCGGACACTGGACCTGGAGTTGCCGGTTCGCCCGTGGCGCTCTGACTGGCGCCGGCTCCGCTCGCGGCCAGCCGTGTTTCAGTTTCAGCTTTTGTTCGTCTGGCGGCCGATTGGCTGCCGAGAGATCAATGATATTTCCAGTCTTTGTGTTGACTGTAACGTGACTGGAGGAGGAACGTGAGACGCGTGTGTGTCAGTGTGTTTCTGTCTGTGTGACCGCCATCATGTTGAAGTGGAGGATCAGCTTCAGGTGTGTCGTGTCTCAGAGGCATAAATACTGTAAAACACTGTGAAGATGTGTTTTGTTGGCTGGTGTTTTACTAAGGCTTTGATTCAAAGATGAGAACTGTGTTATCATAAGAAAGAATGATAACATATCTTTGGCATCATCATCATCATCAAATCACCAGACTCAGCTTCAGTTCCTCCACCATCGTCTTCTGATTTGTCCTAAACAAGTGAAGCAGTGAGAATCTGCAGCTTCTTTCCAGGACAAATCAGCTCGTCTGGATTGAAAGGAAACTTCAGAAATCACTTGAAACAAGTTCATTATCGTTGGAAACAAGTGGAAATGTTTTGACTGAACTGGAAGTTTTTTCACTTGTTTAAGAAAATATATTTGAAGGATTTGAATTACAGACAAAAATGACCTGATGGGAAAGATTGTGTGTCTGTGGACTTAGTAGCTGATTAAAAAAGCAGTTTTAGGATCGGACCACTGAGGCCTTGACTTCACTGCTGGACTCAGACTCACTTGGAAAAACATTTACTGTAACTGATGCAGAATGGAACCACAGAACAAGCTTCAATTCCTAAAAGGCCATTATTACAAGTCATTTGTGGTGAAGCTCGAGGATGTTAGAGGTCATAGCCTCCTCGAACGGTCCTGAGGAAACAGAACAGCAACGAGTGGAGAAAAGAGGAACTGCAGCTCAGAGAGTGTGCAGAACATTGATATGGGAATAATTAGGAATGAGCGACGTCCCACTGCCCACAAACATGGTGGGTCTGAAGTCGTCCTTCAGCAGCCTCCCGGGCTCCATCACAAACAGCAGCTCAGCTTCTGCTCCGTAATAACCTCTGTTAGGAATCATGACAAATAGAGTTTTAAGTTTCTGCCACAAGTCTGAAATGAGGAAGCTCGGTTTGATTTCTTATGAAATTCCTCCGAGTTTCAAACCAGCCACAAGCTGGTGTGGCTGAGTGTTTCCAATAAAGGAGCTTCTCTGCTGAATCATGTGTTCTCATCTCTAAATAAAGACATTTTATATACACACGACGAGTCACCACGACTCCCCTCAGCTTTATTTGCCTCAGATAAGATCGTGTGCACTTCATCAGGGACTCTTGACCCCGCAGCTGTCCCGTTAGCCGCCGTCTGGAAGCTTGAAGCAACAGGCTTCTTCTGCATTCCAGCCCGCGAGAGGAGTCTCCGTCTGAAAAATGTCATCCAATAAAGTGGAGCGCACATGTTTGTGTAAGGAGAGCGGCGCATCGGCACCGTCCATCTGGACGTGTGCAGTTGGCCTCGTGCGCTCTCGTCCCGGGGAAACTCGTCTGTTTCAGGCTCCAGATGCGTCCGACTCCGGCCCATAATTCAGAGCAGGCCTCGCAGATCAAGGCATTTCCTCTGAACCCCCTCTGACATCCATCCCAACTTTCATTAAAGCCCGATACGGACAAAAGCTCGGGCGGCCGTTTGCGCCGGCGGCCGAGCTCGGCGACGCTCGACGCCGTCGTTTGCAGTTTGACATGTGCGTGCGTTCGCGGCTGGAATTCCTCTCATCTGGGAACGAGGAAATGAGGCGGCGAGAACCCGAGCTGAGAAAAGATTGTAATAAGTATGAAGACGATACACATTCCTGACTTAAGAGAGGACATATTGGACGGACGGGAGACGACGGGAGACATGGACAGAAATATCAAATACAATGAACCGTGTCTTTGTAAATTCTCTGTCTTCTCCAGAGTTTCAGCCTTTTCTCTTTGTTCCTCCGAACATTTGGTCCAGAGCACAGTAAAACCGTCCAGTCTCCCATGACATGAAATGGATGATCTGCAGAAGAGGATGCTTCACTTCTTGACCTTTTTTTTCTTGGCTGCTGAAAGAATTTCGCCTTGACCGTCACTTTGCTCCACAAAACACTCTCCTCCTCCTGCTCCTCACATGAACCCATTATATTTTAATGACAGTCAGAATATCCTCAGTGTGATGTTTCTGTTCAACACCTCTGCTCTATATTTAGTGGTGTAATGAACATTGTGGCCTCTAGGGGCCGCTAACACGGCTTCAGACCTAGCTGTGGACGTAGGTGTTTATGAATGGGTCTTTGGGGCAGTGGCTGTTCGGAAGGTGTAGGAGTGTGTGTGTGTGTGTGTGTGTGTGTGTGTGTGTGGAGGAAAAGGTCAGTAGGTTTCCTTTGTTTTTCCTCTCCCCTCATCTTTTCTTCTGTTCCCACGCCGCGGCGGTGATGAATCACAATCACACAGGGTCACTTTGAACTTGAGCGCCCGGCGAGCGGCCCTCTCGTCCGCTCTCTCAGATAGATGTATTTGATGACAAGCGGCGCTCCGGTGCGTCTGCGACACGCCGCTCTGACATGTCATCGACGTCTGGCCGGCAGCCCGTCCCGTCGCGGCATTGAACCGGAGGGCGAAGGGAGGCTCCCAGCTTCCTGATTGGTGGCTTTGTGCGCGGGGTGTAAAGGTCACAGCATTTTTTTAGAGCGTGATAAGCTGCTTTTTGACCTTATCACCGCGCCGGCTCAGACGGAGCTTTGTGACATATGATATGAAAGGTGCTGGGATGAAAGAGCCTCTTCAACGCCTCGAACTCTGTGTGGACCATAACAATGTACACGTCACATCAGCTGTGGTGTCGGAGCCGATCATGACTTCATGAACGAAAACCTTCATCCAATCCATTTTTGTCTCTTAAGTCTATTTTATTTAAACAAGTCATTTAACCTGCTTTTTAATACTTTGTTTCCTCTGTGTCTGTTTGTTGGTCGTCGGGTTGATGATGAGCTTTGTGCTTTTTAGTTTAACGTCTCAACGACTGTTGATGGATTCTCATGATACTTCACACGTTCATGTTCCCCACAGGATGAACTGAACCTTGGAGATCTCTTAGCTTTCTGTAGCGCCACCATCAGGTCAACATATAGTTGGTCAAATAATTTGGTTTATGAGCAAACATCTGCAGAATGAATGATTCATTCATTCCCATCGGCCTCAGCTGGACTTTATGTCTCATGATGACAAGCAGATTTTATGCTAACAGGCTAAAATAAGAGAGTGAACATGGTAAATCCTGAAATGAGACATTTTTGACAAACAAATGTCACATTTTGTTGCATAAACTAAACCCAGGCTGTAAGATCTATGAGGGAATAAACAGGAGAGGAAGATTTATGTTACACAAAATGATATTTATTTTGTCAGTAATTACTCTGATCTTTACTGATTTCATGGGAAAGCTGGATGAGTTGAAGCCCTCAGGACTCTACAAAGGATGATTCAGTCGAAGCCGTCAGCAGTCAGAAGGTTTGGAACCGCTGAACTAAACAGCTGCAGCCTCGCCGCCTTGTTTCGGTTTCCCTGTTTACAGCTGTCGGCTGTAAACGAACTGCATCAGTGAATCTGTGTACTCGTTCTATTGTTCAGTAGTCACAACTGCGTTCAGCCCAGTGTGACCGTGTGATTTCAAGTCTTTCAAATTGAGTCCAGCTGATCGGGAAAACAATGGACCTCTTCTCGGTCTCTCGCTGTGAATTTAGGTTAGAATGTCAACGAAAGCCTCTGAGTGTAAATAAGAAGCCGACGAGCAGAAACAACTGCTGCTATCAGCCTGTTTGTGTTCGACCTCCGGCTCCTCGAGGGTCCGGCGGTCCCACACCTGGACTCTTATCAGAAGACACCAACTGGGTCTTATCCCGTCAGGACCTTGAGCTGTGGACACAGGAAGACAGAGGCCAACACCGTTCCTCTACAGCAGATGTAGAAGATGGAGCGACACACCTGTGAACGACTTCAGATCTAAACCAGCACTGCAGCTCAATCAGCCGTGACCTGTTCCAGGTACAACTGAAGCTCAGTTTTACCTGTAATGACCTGAAGGTCCCGCTTCATCCGGAGGCAAAAATATAGATTCTACCATCAAATTATTACAGAAAAACTGAGGCACTGAAAACTTGGATCCAGCTGATTTTTGAGGATGCAAGTGCTGATGTGTTATCTGTGTTCTGCTGATAGATACAGGTGTACAGTACTCAGGTGTTCCCCAGGGCTCATCTGTTAGTCTGGCTCTCACCAATTCAACCACGTAGTTTTTTTTACCATCTTGTGCCTTCGTATCACTGACACTTTGTGGCTCTTATCATCTTTTAAGGACAAATAAAATGGACGTTTCCTCCTTTAAGATAAGATAAGATAAACCTTTATTCGTCCCACAGTGGGGAAATTTGCACTTTAACTGGTTTCCTAAAGAACAGTGTTCAGAGTTAGAAAGTTCAGGAGGTCGAGGGTCACTGAAGACGAAGTGATCAAAAGCACTGCAAGTCATGTAAAAAAAGACAGAGCCTCCAATAAACCCTGAAGAAAACTGGCTCTTAACACAATGATCCAACATGTTCAAGCTTTACGACACCTTCAGATGCCATAAAACAGACACACCGAGGTTTCGCCTTTCAAAACCAGCAGCTTCTTCTTCTTCTGCTCCATCCTTCACGCCTGGATAACACCCAAGTCCACGTCCAAGGCTACGTGGGGGGGGGGTGTCCAAACAAGCCCGAGCGAGTAACCTGAGAGCGCTGACCTGGGCGACGGCCGTGTCGAAGGGGGAGATCAGCTCATATTGGGGGCGGGGTTATCGCTCCTGATCTCTGGACCTTTTCCAGCCCGCTCCACCTCTGCTCGACCCCGCGACCTCGCTGCCGCCATTCATGTGCCGACGCTGTTTGCAGAGTGCTTTTAGAAGTCAGACAAGGTGTGTGGTGTGTGTGTGTGTGTGTGTGGATGCAGATGTGTGTGACAGATGCTCCATGGTGGATTGACAGTGTCCAGGTTTTAACCTTTTACCACCCACTGTTCCATCCACAGTAACCAGGGAACATGAATGTCTGAATACAGATGTTGAAATGGCCTGATGGTGGCGCTACAGAAAAAGACACCATGCAGTTTCATGTCAGTTCATCTCACTGTGGTTGAGATAAAAACCTCAAATCTGAATCTCACTGTGGCAGAAAAGGAAAAGTCAGAAGATCAGTGACATCATCAGGATTCATGAAGCTAGAAAGCTGAATAAGTTGAAACCATAGAGTCAATGTTTGAATATAAAATCTCAACATCAGGACACAAGCTGCTTAAATAAGCCTTCATATATGAGAAATGTTAAGGATCAGATTAGTTACTTCATTCACACTTGAACACAATCATAATATCAAAGGTTTACTGGTGGTTAAAGTACAAAATGAAGTGAATGTGGAGAAAAATTGCCAAATTGACCTCAGCCTTTTTAAAGTTCAGAGCTGGGAGCCGCTGATCGTGCCTCCCTCCCTCGACACTGGATCTTCCTCCCACGTCCCGTCTGTTTACTCTGGATTTTTATGTCTTCGTATTCGTGCTTTATGATCATTTTTGCGGAAACTTCTCGCTCTGCTTATTTTACCCACGACCCTCCATGACCTCTCCTCGCCGAGCGGGAGTTGGCCGGCGGACGGCTGCCGGCGCTCGCACCGCGCCTCCCGGGAGGGCTGGCAGAGACTCACAGAGCGGCCTGTCAAAATGTTGATGCTAAACGTACAAATGTTCCGCTCCGAAGTGACTTTAAAAGGGAAACATGTGTTTGGGTCCAGGCAGAAATGATGAGGTGGCGCGGACATGCAGATGCACTCAGCTCCCCTCGGATCAGGAGACGAACGGCCCAGATAAGAATGTCAAGTATTTTTTTGGCTCGCGGTGCTGTAAACACTGTAAACAGATTCCAGGGCGTGCGGATGCCCGGGAACCGATGTGGTCGACGTTCTGCGTTGGAAGCGTTCGGCTGATGGCGTTTTCCAGGTCAGGCTTCGATTCCAGTCCGGCTGCAGATCCACGGCTCCGAGCGGCGAGGACGCATCGCGAGCGAGCGGGAACTTTTCAGACAGGATCAGATGTTAATGGAGGTTTTTGGTTGGAGGCCGAGAGGCAACAGGAAGCTGCATTTCATCAGAATGTCGCTTCTGTAACGTGGTGTCGAGCATCTGGGCTCGAATCAGCTCCTTAAAGCCTGATTTTATTGAAGCAAACGAAAAAATGCCAGAGCAGAATAAATATTTCACTTCTGTAATGTAAATCAGCTTCAAACCAGCTGCCTGACTTTTCATGAGACGAGTTAGTTTGTGTCTGAAACAAGTAGAAATATTCTCACTCAACTGGCAGATCGTTCTGTTTGTTTTGAGAAAATAATGTTTTAGGACTCAAATATCGAGTGAACGGACTCGATGAGGGAAGATTTTAGACACGATGTGAGAAATCTCCATCTTTAATCTGAACGACGCTGTTTATTCACTTTTCTGGAGCTTTCAGTCGTGTCTCAGTTTTCATCACTAAATGGATCAGGCGTCATCATGTGACCCAAAGTGTAAACTTTGGTTTGTGATTGGATTGGACAGAGAGCTGCACTGTGGGAGTCCACAGGTTCGTACCTTTGATTTAATAGAACCAGATATTTTCTACCATTTTTACACTGATGATTGAACTCATGTCCGTCCAAGCCTGAAGTGAAGGAGACATCAGGAACCAGTGGTCAACAAACGTGTGTCTGCATCTTGAAACGAGAAGGATTAAGTCATCAAGAAAGTGACACTTGATTTTAGAAAACTGATGGAAAACAGGCTTTAAACAACGTTTGCTGACTAAATATTATTAGGCTACGAATAGTTCCTGGTTATAAGATCAGTGATGTTTCTCTGGATTCATGTTTTCTACAGATTTTTATTAATAAAGGTTGAAATTGTCTTTGTGCAGGAAAACAACAACTGTTTCGTTAAGTGATATTTTTTGTTCTGTTCAGACCAAACGACTGAGATTTAGATTGAAAGCTATTAGCGAGCGTCCCGCTCTGTTCCCTGACGAGGTGAAGAGGTCATTTGTCTTTGTGGTCGAGGCCACTCGTCTCACACAACGTCCCACTCCATCAAATCAACGTCGGAGGAGCTGAGCGGCTCAGGGTCAGCGGGACGGGTTGAAGTGGGGCGGAGGAGGACGGAGCCACGTCGGGGCCGAAGGACAATGGGTTCAGCTTTGAGGTTTGGGCGTCAGGCTTTGAGAGAGGGGATTAAATGGAGGGCCGGGAGCCTGGCTGAGGTGGACTGGAGAGGGCCCGCTTCCCTCTCCACCGGCGGGCAGCTGCAGCGGCATTCCTCCTGTTCCGGCCCGTCACCCGGCACCTCTTCAAACCGGACGGTTGCGAGCGGCACGCCTGGGGCTCGGCGCGGGGAAGGACCGGCTTCTACCACCGCTCACCCCATGCATCACTTTTAACCACCCCGCTGACAAGGTTTTAGGCTCCGTGCAATTAGACGGCTGATGTGTGTAATGCGGTTGCTTCACTTTGTTAGCGACAGATCTGACGTGGAGGATTATCTGAGAGCGAGGACGTGGAGGAGAAGGTGTCTGTTCTTTCCGCAGTTTTGACATTTCATTTCTGTCTTCCTCTAAGTGTTTCTGAGTGGTGTCATTATGAAAAGAAAAAATCCTGACCTTCCTTTTTGGCTCGTGATTCAGCCCAGAGGCTTCTGTTGTGTGAAGTGACTTTCAAACCACTTCCTGGTGACGCTGCCATTTCCAGAGAATAACCTCAGCTCTGCGAACAGTCTGTCGCTGGTGTGTGGCAGCGGCTGACGTTACACAACTTATCCAATCACGATGAGAAAGTTTTGTGATTGAACAAGGAAGTACAGGATAAACTGGAAGCATGAACGAAAACAATAAATGAAAACGACGTTGTAACTTAGTCCATTAACACACGAAAGCATTTTTCTGACCGTCCGAAGTCAAAGAAAAGTCGTAAGAATCCTTCTTTGTTCTTCTTTCACAAAATAAAAGCATGATTTGCAGAATAGGTTCAAAGATGTGATGTTTCTCTGGATTCAAGTTTCCAAACTGCTTCATGGTTCTGGTCTGTTTGGTTACTTTGTGCCAGATACATCTTCTGTCCTGAAGAGTCCGGCGGGGAGGTTTCATCCCTCCACACGGAGCTGGATCCCACAGCTCAGCAGCAGGATTTACTGCGTGTCCCAACAAACTGTAACATTTCCAGGGATTTAGCTGCTAATCAGTGTTTATGCTGTGCAGAAACGGAGCCTCTTCAGGGTAATAAAACACCGGAGTTTCAGGTCCGAGCTGCACCGTCACAGTCTAGACTTTCCCAAAGCCTAATGGGATTCCTCCAGATTTACATTCACTAAGCCTGTAAGGCAAAGTTCGGGGCGTCGTGGCCTGACATGACACCACCGCCAGAGAAGAAGGAACTAAACGACTCATTCCTGAGTTTTCTCCTGCTCTTCTTCACCTCCTCCTCCTCCTCTTCTCCTTCCTCCCTCCTTTGCCTCCTCTAACCTTTCACCTCTCCCCACCTCCTCCTCCTGATCATCCTGATCTCCCTCCTCCCACAGTTTTTTTAATCCAACCTATGGAATTAAATCTTATTTTACTTGATGATTTTCAAACACATTAGATTCGCGCTGTCGGTGGATGATAATTATTATAATTACAGACAGACATTAAAGTGTGTGGATGAAATTTCAAGGATTAAACACTTTTATGGAGCAACATAATGACATAATGTCTGTGTTAAAATGATTTATTTAATCTTTGCGTGGTGATTATGATACTTACTTTGTTCCAGTTACTTGTCTTGTAAAGTTCTGCAGACTTTTACACAATCCACAGTAAGTAGAGCGTGGATCTCGGCTGAGGACGTCGGTGCTTCGCATGTGTCGTTTTTTTATTTTTACTTTTTCCACTTGAAATGATGCCCACGAGGCATAATAAGGTTTATTATAAGCACATTGTTGCTGCAGTATAATTATAATAATCAGAGCAGGACATAATTAAGACATTGGTAGACTTTTATGGGGCAACAACAATTTTCTAAAGACTCCTAATCTGCCTGTCATACAGTCAGGTACCAGTCATCCTTGTTGCTGGAGCGTTTCACACAAGACAACAAATAAAAAACTGCTCACAATTAAACACAAATTAAACACAAATGCAAAAACTTTGAGCTAAAAAACAAAAAAAAAGATTGAACTGGAGTTACAGGACTATAAGAACAAATACTTGAATAAGTAACTTTACTGAAGAACAGTAAACTATTGTACGTGTGAGTCGCTGTGATCAACTTGTCTTCATGCACTTTATAAAGTATGGAGCCTAAAATCACGGGATCCAAAAGCTGCACATTTGACTGTGTGCTCAGATTCATGTAGAGTCATCACACAAGATGAAACTGTGTGTAAAGTGTGTGCGTTCTGATGGAAGATTGGAGAGGTGTAACTAAAGTCCTGTTTACACCTGATGTGAACATGTGATGTGGAGACGGATCCACAGGCTGGTGCACGTCCACCTGCTGCCGCTCAGCTCCTCTTATCTCCGCTCTGCTGTGATCTCAACATGCAAATGAGTTTGTCCGGGCATTAATTATTATCACTGTTTGATCACGACGTGAAGCAGAGCGGCAGCAGACGTGGCCTCATCCGGTCTGTGTGACGTCCTGACACCGATCACATGCTCAGCGTGAGACGAGGGACTGTTTCACGACGAAGTGAAGGTGTAAATGAACTCGGTTTAAAGTCGTCCTCCGGAGTCACTGCAGACGCTTTCTCATCTCCTGGGCAAATACAAGACGTTTGGAGCAGATACTTTCATTTAATTATAAAACTTTTCTTCTTTAATTTCTTCATAGTTTCTATATATTTACTTTCTCTTGACTTGAAATCTTAAAACTACATCAGTCGAAATTAAAACACATTAAAAAAACCTGATTAAGACAAATTAATAATAAGTGAAATGAATTTTAAAAGGCTGAATATTACCAACAAAGTAAAATTCAAATGAAAACAAAAGAAGCGGGGGAGGAAGGGGGAGACGTCTCTGTGGAGGGGAGGGGGGCGGCGACCAGGCTTTTCCTTTGATGAATTCGTCCAGGGGTCAAGTTCACGAGGTTGGCGTGCGTAGAAATCCGCGAGGCTTATCTCTCTAAAGAGTCCAGTGAGACAATGCAGATCGAGGGGGGGGGGACACTATACGTCCATCTGGTGTGGAGGGAGGGGGGAAGAGAGGAGGAGGAGGAGGAGGAGGAGAAAGGAGAAAAGTCGAGAGAGCAGAGGAAAGATGATAAGGAAGGAGAGGAGGAGGGAGGAAGGAAGGAGGGAGGAAAGGAAGGATGAGGAGAGAGTGAAAGAGGAAGTAAAAGACAAATATTTCCATTTGTTTTCCAGGTTTCCCAAAAACGTTCCAGTTTTTTGAGGCCACGTCGGTTTAAAGTACAGTTTGAAATGTTAAAAGTCTAATAAATAAATAGTATTATATTATATATTATATAATATACAACAAGTTTTCCTACCGTAACTCAAACTTTAACCCTTTAACGCCATCGTCCTGATTGAAAACCAATATTTGATCTGCTATTGATTATTTCTGATCATGAAACCCTCTCATTGGTATAAATATGATACGGCTTTCTTACACAGACCACATGCTACTTTCCTCCAGACTGAAGAACTAAACCAGTCACTTGTCTTCCTGAAACCAGTTTGTGGTGAACACAGGTCGGACGGACGTTCGAAGGATTAACGGCTGCTGGTGAACAGAAGCTAACTTCGTTGTCGTCTCAGGTCTTGGTCTCATCCAGGAACAGAGAAAGCAGCTGACTCTGGTCGTGACTGGACTTCAAGTGTAAAACAGGATATAAAAACAAAAAAAGGATGTGTGTCCATTTCAGACTTTTAGATTCTGTGTGTTTGTTTTCATGTTGTGCGTCATCATAGTTATTCTGTGCGTCACTTTCCAGATGTTTGAGATGTAGTTTTGTAAATGAAGAAAGAGGCTGAGAGTTTTCTGGAAGTTCACGCTTGTTTCGTCACGTTGTGGTGAAGCTGATGTGTCACTGCAGCGAGGTCGTGTCTCGTCCACAGTGTGGCTCAATCGATGCTTATTTTTCAGTGCGTCACCGTTGTGAACGCAGCTCAGTCGTGAACTGAAATGAACAGAACTGTGTCGTCACACATTTGGAAATGCTGCCGATTTCAAAAGTGAACCGACAGATGCAGATTGACCTGAGCTGAGCCTCCAGACTTGTGAAATGACAGGAGCTTCCCAGAGTGCACTTCTGTGGCGTCCTCTCTCCTCGAGGTCTCGGGTTCAAGTCCCAGCGAAGCATCTGTCCTGCAGAAGAGCCACCGAGCAGCAAACCGAGTCCAAACCTCGACGATGAGAAGGAGAGAAGACGATTTCATCCATCGTCACCTTCCTGAAATCATCTCGTTGCTTTGTGGCTGCGGCTCGAGCGTCCATCAATCACGAGACAACTGAAGTCCCGTTTGCATGTGAAGCTGTTTGTTGTTGCTGTGTTTTGGTGGCTCTTCCTGTTTTTTGATGGCGGGCACATTGTTCTGATAGGCGGCGGTTCAAACACATCTGAGCAGCGAGAGTGTGGAAGCACATTAAAAACACGCTGGTGTCTCTGCGAGAGTCCACGCGACCCTTTCATGTGCTGCCTTTTGTGTCGAGGGGGAAAACCGCAGCTCTGTTTGAGGCCGCGGACGCTAACAGAGTCCAGCTGCGTTACACACAGACGGCATCTCCTTCATCTCCTCCGTCACGTCGTCTCCGTCGCTCGGCCTCGGCTCGCTCACGGCGCTCCGGCGTGGTGTCGGACCGTCGCGGGAAACTGACCGCGGCTCTGAATCGGTGATGACAGCAGGGGTTTTTTAACATCCTCAGGTTCCTCAGGCTGAATTATGGCGAAGAGGAATTGTTTTTAAATTGGCTCATTTTTCTTAACCTCCTCAACCACATGTACAATTTGGAGAGTTCATCAAAGCCCCAGAACATTTTATTTAAAAGTTTAGTCAAGATCCAACAGACACCAAATTCGTCACGCTGACAAATGAGATGTTTGATATAATTATTCAACCACAGAAATACGGCAGCTTGGACTTGAATATTTCACTGGAGCCTTGGAAAAAGCAAATTCACATGATAGAGCGGTATTTCTGTTCTCCAGCTCCTCTCGACCACAAACTCTACATTTTAGAGACGTTGACATGGCGTCGCCTCCCGTCTGCATCATCTCCTTCTGTTTCTTATTTTCTTCTTCTGAGTAAATCGTAACTCAAAGTTTAATTTAAAGTTAACTTTCAACCACACCTCAGTGCTCGCAGGGAGCGGAGACGTTTCTGTTGCCCTCACATCAAACTTCAGCAACGAGATGACGAGTGACATGACTTTGAAATATTTAATATCATTTCAAAGGATAATATTTGCTCTAAAATAAAATCCTGATTGTTGGACTTCCTGTTCCATCCTGAAGACAATCCAGCAGGTTCAAAGTGTTTCTCTGCTGTTTCACTCCAGTTTTTACTCTTCTGATCGTGTTGTGATTTGTGTTTGTTTGAGTCGACTCTGAACCTGAACATTGGGCCTAAGTGGCCACGTTCTTCATGTCTCCGTTTGTCAGATGCTTGCAGGGTTTTTGTGTTTCGACTCTAGAAAATCAAAGCAGAAGATTCAGTTACACTTGATTATTTTGTCTTTTGAGAGCAAGAGGCTAAAAAAAAGGTTTTCGTGGAGAAAGCTCTCGTAGGATCCAATCGGAGAGCGTCCAGGACACATGTGGTCCCAGATCAGAGGGACTTCACCGTGTCGGAGCTCTCAGAGAGGACGTTTGATGAGGGGCTGATGGTTTGGATGGTGCGGGGGTGGCGTGGTGGGCCGAGCCTGCTTCGAACATGTGGCCAACGTGTGGCGTGAACTCTGCCTGAACCCCCCGCGCCACCGCGGCTCTGCATGGGAGTCATTAGCAAATGTTCATAGAGAAGACGAGAGGGTGTTTACGTCGCTGCCGTGCACTTATATGCTGTGGTGTTGAATGAAGCGATGTCTGAACATGGAGGGAACATGAGGGTTTTGGCTACATCAAAGAGCAGCGAGGTATTTTGACTTTGTTTTCCCGTCGTTTGGAGGCTGATGGGTGAAGCCTGCGGCCGCGGGAGCAACAGCTGCAAACAACCAGGCTGAAGGAAAATGACTCTTCAAGTTTGAAAAGATTATTTCATGGCCTTAAAGGATAATTCCAGCTTTTTAAAGACTCTGGGTTTTGACCTTCATTCCTTCAAAGGCAGTTTTCCATGTATGTGGGTGATAAAGTAGTTTTACATTTTCATTGCTGGGTGAGACAAACAGAAATGGCAATAAATAAAATTATATTGTTCCATTTTTGAGGACAAATCTAATCCAGTCTAATTTTTTCATTTAAATCCAGTTCAGAAACCCAAAATGCTTCTCAAAGTCTCATAACTGATGGGAATGAAAAGTACAATAACAGCCGAGTTTCATAAAGTGGAATTATCCTTTAATGCTCCATCATTTAATTGCAGCTTGTCGTTCTGTTTCTGTTCCCTCCAGCCAGAGGTTTCAGCACCTGCGGTCTCCATCAAACCTTGACAAAGCAGAATCTGGGTTAAGCCTGTGCACAAGTTGTTTTTCCCGGGGCCGTTCAGTTTCCTCCCCGAAGGCCTCCCTTTTGTTTTCATTTGCGCTCTTAATCGATTTACGCTAATCAGCTAATGAATCGTTTAATCCACCAACAGATTACAGGAGCCGGGGAGGAGGCGGCGGCCGCTGTCATCGCTCCATCAGAGTCCCGCTTTACCGCGATCGACTGATCTGATGACTCGCTCGGCTGCGGTTTTCACGCCGGCGTTCGAGGTTAATTCCACCAAAACCGGCCGAGTCACAGAAGCGCGAGGCCGCTCACTGCTGGAGAAACCGGCAGCACGATGTCGGGATGATTCAGCTGCGTGTCATGACTCCGGCCTCCGGCTCCGCGATATGAAACCCTGCAATAATCGTCCTGTAGTGCAGACAGCTGGCACGTCTGATCCCCACAGATTGGTTTTAGTGGCACAAATAAAGCTGATTAGCAGCACGTCGCTAGTCCCACTAACCTGTCACAGACACCGCTGCCCTTGAGACGCCTCATGAGTGTGTGTGGAAGCATCTACAGATTAACTTCTGCATCGGACTGTTTTTCTCTCTCGCCTCTTGTTTCACGTCTGTCCTCCTGAAATCTGTCGGAGCAGGTCTTCGTCCACTTTATTCCACTTAAAAACGTCCACGGTGTCGACACCCAAAAAGGCCGTCTGTAATGAGCTAAGCGCCTCCACACCTCGGTACGTTAAGGGATGAGCTTTGTGAAAACGGCGTGGGAGGAGGACAGACACGCCGGCAATTAGCTGGATGTAAACACAGATTGATGTTTTTCCAGTGGCAGGTGGGAAACAGAACATCTCGTCGGGTTGCAGTCGGGGTCAGTCGGGGTCAGTCGGGGTCACGCCCTCGTTCCTCCGCTCTGCTGACTCAAAGTGAACACACAGTTACAGTCACTTCTCTTTAGGTACAGGTGCAGTAGGTGTAGGGTTGGTAGTTTGATCCCTGACTCCTCTGGTCCTTGTGTCCTTGAAACAGGCACTGAGGCCCGCTGCCTCTCTCAGATGTCACAGCGCCTCCTCCTCCAGCGCCACATGTAACCTGTGAAAATAAACATCCGCTTTTTTGGGAAGCTGCTTTTGTCCGACCGTCTTGTTGTAGAAAATCCCCGTTTGACTGATGTGCGGTGCAGCGTGTGTGTTATTGTAAAGGATTTGGAGAAAGAGGGAAGGGTTGATGAAAAGTAGAGAAGGTCTTTGAAGACGCTGTCGTCTGGAGGTTTATGGACGCATCACTTATGTCTCTCAGCTCTCTCACAGAGGTCACACTGGAAAAATGTCCAGCTTTCAACCATAACTCTGTTTCAAAAGATGCTTTTAGTCGTTTTATTTGTGTCGATCCAGGAACGCTGACTGAGGAAGCGTGATGAGATTTAAATGTTAAAATCTGACAAAGAAACGAAGTGAACAAGCTGTGAAATGCTTTAAATAAGTTTTGAATTTTTGTGTCAAGTTTAATTTTTAATTTGCTGTTTACTATTCAAAACATCTTCCTGCGGTTTGAGGTCTTGTTCGGCTCAACGGGACGAACGTGGCTTTGACATTTCTGGGGTTAAGGGTTCGTTCGGTCTGTCAGGAAACAGCCGCACGTCTGACGGTTTTATGAAAAAATGAAATTACTTAAAACAGACATCTTTTGAAGTGCACCAGTGGTTTCAAGTGGTGTTTTAATCCCGTGGCTTTGTGGTCACACAAGTTGCATCTCAGCCACATCTGAAGCGTCCTGCGGACGGCTCGCCGTGTTTTTACACCGATCACATTACAGGGCTGGACGTGTTTGGGGCGACGTACACAAAGTCCTAATCCTTTAAACAACTTCACAGACTGAAGGAATATTGCCTGAGAAATTCTTTGTGGATTGAGATATTTCTGGAGCTATGACTGGAGCTGACCCTGTGTCGTGTTTCGTCCTCTGCTCATGTTCAAAAAGGCCTTGAGAAAGAAAGTTTGTCCTCAAACTAAACGCAGTGAAAAGGCAGGTATCTGGTGTCCTCACTTAAAAGGTGAAAATCAACCTCTGGGCCTTCAACAGAGCTCTCCATTGTCCCACAGTTTACAAAAGCCACCTCGGCTAAGATAGAGTAAAGGAGCCAGTCCAGATTGAGTTACTATGTATCTGCGACGCTGTTGCCAACTTTTCAATTGTGTTTCACGTCGGTTTTCAGAATGAACAAAGCCCACTACAGTTGAACTGTAGGTTAAGAAGAGAGCGGAAGGGAACTGCAGAGATGTACAGTCAGATATTTTCCTTGTGCATTCTTCACCACTATGAAAGTAATCTCACATCAAAGCCGCACAAAAGTGACTGGAAGGTGTGTTTTGTGGCTCTGGCAGCCTCCCACCACCCCCACCACCACCTCCACCCACCACTACCTCCCACCTTACACCCACCACCACCACCACCTCCCACCACCACCCACCTTACACCCACTACCACCTCCCACCTTACACCCACCACCACCACCCACCACCACCTCCCTCCACTACCCACCTTACACCCACCACCACCATCATCACCACCTCCCACCTCCACTACCCACCTTACACCCACCACCACCATCATCACCACCTCCCACCTCCCACCCACCACCACCATTATCTTCTGTCAGACTCGAGGTTGAAACTCTGCAGATGTGATGTAAACTGTGACTGTTTGTAAAATGTCTCCATGTTCAATCCTTTGCTTTGTGTTGTGTCCGTTCTTCCCGTTTGTTCGGGACAGACCGGCATCAGGACGACTGCTGAAGCTAATCAGGACTTAGCTGGTCGAATGAATTCCCTGATAGATGATTAATCTGTGATAAGATTTTAATGGCTTAATGTTGTAGCTATTAATCTGCTAAGAAGCGTCTCTGTGCTGATTTGATCAGCGAAGCCGCCTCTGGGACGCATCACTTTAATTAATCCCCCGGGTGTTGTCCTGCAGCGTCCGAGGACGTGGCCGTCCCACCTCTGATGGACAGACGCGGCATGTTATATGGTTAAAGAACATATTTCAGTGTGGTCAGCTGTTTTCTGTTTGTTCACTTTTGGTTCATTTTTTTGATAAAAAGATACAGAAAATAGACGAGTAGCTACTAAACTGCAGGTCGTCACTGATTAATATTACATTATTATCATGGTATTACTGTGGTGATTGTGGCCTAATGTTCGTTACAGTGGTAGAACATAGTAGTGATAGTAGTAGCTGTAGTAGTAGCAGTAGTAGTAGTGATAGTAGTAGCTGTAGTAGTAGCAGTAGTAGTAGTGACAGTAGTAGCAGTAGTAGTAGTGATAGTAGTAGCTGTAGCAGTAGTAGTAGTAGTAGTAGTAGCAGTAGTAGTAGCTGTAGTAGTAGCAGTAGTAGTAGTAACGGGAGGAGAAGTCGTGGCAGAGAAGTCGTGGCAGTCGCTCTGTTTCCCACTCTTCACTTCACACTTCCTTTCCTTCTTTCCTCTTTCTATTATTACTTGTTCACTTCTCCTTCTCCATCTTTCATGTGTCTCTCATTTCCTCTCTTTTCTTTCAGTCCCATTAAATCAAACTGACTTGAGTGATGAAGGTGGTAAAAGACGTCTTCGGGCTCCTGAAGATCTTTAAGACGTTTCAGAGCCGGAGACCGAGCGATGACCCGTTTAGAGTCGGGAGCCACGGTTTGGGAAACCGATGGGATCTCTGAGACGTGGCCTGTGCAGCAATCTGGGCCAGAGCATTAACGGCAGGAAGGATAATCCGTATTCAAGCACCCTTATGCTTTCACATATGACAACAAGCGGCCGAGCAAACAAACAAACAAACAATGCATGCAGACACGATTAAAGCCCGTCTGTGCTCAACCTCCGGGACGGCGTCTCACAGAGGAACCGCGTCACAGCTTTATTCAGAAGTCAAACAGAAGCAAAAAGCAGGCCGTTGATTTCATCATACTGCTGAATTTTAATTTAATTTAAAATGCTGAACATGTGTCTGGAGAGTTTGTTAATATCATGTTGAAGACAAATGGAGCCACATGAAAAGGAATAATAATTGATCTGTGTCATAATCAGGGTTGAATTATAAGATTAAATTCAATTAAAGTCAAAGTTATAATTTTGGGGGGAAAATGAGTTGAAAGTCAGAATTTGTGGCTTATTTCTCATAAAGCATAAGATTAAAGTTGTAAATTCAGGTTGTCAGAATTTTGGATTCAGATCACAACAGTCATCATTTAGGACTAAAGACAATTAAAGTCAATCGTGGGGTTAAAATCATAATTTCAGGTTAAAATGAAATGAAACTTTTTGGTCTCAAGTCTAAAGATAGTTTTTTTCCAGCTGCTTTAATCCATAAAACAGCGTCACATGACAGACGAGGCTTCGGGTTCTCACTGCCAGATGAGGACTTGACTCAAATTAAAGTTATGTTAAATTTCCAGTCCTGGCAAACTGAATATTCCATCGCACTGAAATGAACTGAGACCGAAATCCATCTGAAACCACATGAAAGTCCAACCTCTTTAAAGGAGCTGCTGCTTGCTGACATTGACATTGCATTGACTTTGTGTAGGCTTTAAATGTAGGGAGGGTGTGTGTGTGTGTGTGTGTGTGTGTGTGTGTGTGTGTGTCGTCCCCTCCTCTCCATGGCGAGATAAAGACCCCTTCGTGCAGAGCGAGTCGCCTCAGGCCCAACAAAAGCCTCTAATGCAGATTTAGATTTTCAATCCTGTGCCACAATTCTGTTCGCTTTGACAGGTCAACAAGCATCCAACAATCTGTTCGCCCGCCAAGGTTTGTTTCTCCTCCACTTCAATCACTCGTTACCTCGGAGGGAGGAGGAGCGGGACGAGGAGGAGGTGAAAGGAGGGCGAATCACAGGATAAGAAGAGGGTGGAAAACCGAGGGGGAGAAAAATAAAGTTGAGGAGAATCAGGAGGTGATTTGAAGCAGAGGAGGAGGAAACGAGTCAAATCCTAATTACAGGTTGGAAAAGTGTGGACGCGGAGCAGAAAAGTAGCTTAGAGCTCTCCTGTTTGTTGTGGTAATTATTGCAGCCTGCAGACTGTAACTAATCCATAATGCTCCTAACGGCGGACAAGCCGCTTTTCAGGAGATCTTTAACCAACGCACAGCCGCAGTCAGAGGCCGTCCGTAATCTGGAGGTTGTGGGTTTGATTCCCGGTGTGGAAAATCAACCATCTAATGTGGAGAAACACGTTCAGTGATCAAATGAAATGACGATACAAGGAATGAATATTGTTTTGGAGCAACAGAAAATGACTGAATGCATCACAAATGAAAACCCTCCACCAACGTGAGCTGTGGCTTGAAGCCAATGATGGGAGCGCTGACACGTGGTCAAACATCCGTCTGTCCACACGGTCCAGTCCCTCGCAGACATCTCACGTCCTCCTGCAGCAGGTGAAGCAGGAGTGAACATAGAGTCTGATCGATGCCTGTCTTTCTGCCCGTCTGATCCGAGGAAAGCGACGGACTCAGGTGTGACCCTCAGGTAGAAGCTGTATCCTGAGCGCCGCCTGTGGGCGAGGAAGACGAGGATGTTCTTTAACGGACCATTGGCCATTCTTCCTCCCTCCGTCCTCCTCCTCGCTCCTTCCTGACCTGTGAGAGCTCCTGTCGGGTCGTGAGCTTCCAAATGTACATAATCCCTTTTTCTGTGCTTGTGGAGTTCATTTCAAAGCAAACTCAGATCTGGCTTCCTCCAAACAGAGACGTTACGCAACTGCGACTTTGTGATGCTCTGCTGTTTTTCCTTTTCTCTCTAACCTGAAAATTCCCAAGCGTTATGAATGAAAATGAGATTATGGCATCAGTGAGCCGGCGCTCCTTAAGCTCCCCGTTTCCCTCCCTTTTCTGCTCGGACCCGAGGGGCCCCGCGGAGCCCCTGCCCTTCCCACCTGGGGAGAACAATATCCGAAGATCATCTTAGTGCGCTTCCCAAAGGCTTTGGTTAACAGATGGTTCCTCAAATCCCCTGGTTTCCTCCCAGCTTGAACATGTGTTTGTGTGATCCTGCCCTAAAAAAAACACAAGAGCAGGAGATGTTTTTGGTCACTGGCATCCCACCGTTGTGTCTTCACTTCCTGATCTTCCCGGTCTGGGTTTGTGGTCGAGTGCAGAGACCAGGACACAATTAGAGTCAGACGCCTGGTGGTGAACATTTTTTGGGTGAAAAATAAGGGCACTGATTTTCTTTCTGCCCAAAAAATGACAACAAAGAAGCAAACACCGATGACAAATTTGCAATCATTCTTCAGTGTGTCCTTCATAACCTTCGAGGCCAGATCAAACGCGGCGGTGTCATGGTTAGTGACTTGGAAAGACCCTCGATCGTGAAGGGGGGGGGGTCCGAACCCGCCTGTCTTTTCTGATTTCTTCAAAAAGAAAATTGACAACAAAGAAAAGGAAAGCGATGCCAGATTCGGACTCTTGCACTCCTCTTCCTGGCTCGTCAGTCAGCTCAGAGGAGAGTCATGCATAATCATACATCACATCTATTGTTTGTGCGGTCAGGGTTCATAATATCACATTTTGAACTGGCTGCCAAATTCTCCCCCACCGCCGTGGCCTCCAATTATGATAATTCAAACTCCCGGCTTGGTGGAATTTGACTTTGTCTGCCCGGTTTCCCACAATCCACTTCTGCTCTCAGGCCAACGTGCAAATGATTGTAGTGTTTGTTTGTCACCATTGTTCTTTATCATAAGCTCCATGTTTCACTTCATGTCGCGTTTTCTCTCTGCTAATAAACATTTGGCAGCAGTTTACTGTTCATGGAAAAGTGTCCTGATGAAAATCCTTCAAAAGTTGATGGAGCCAATCAGATTTCATTCTTTGAAGATCTGAAATTATGATGAAAAGCTCCATAACAGCCACAAACTGGATCTTCTGGTGAGACTGTTTTCACAGCTACAGGTTGAACTTTCCATCTCGACTTTGAGGCCGAACATCACGAGAGTCCTTCAATCCTCTGAACACCAGCAGCTCAACGCGATGGAGCGAACGTCCCCAGGACAGAGTTTCTGTCCTCAGGTCCAGATCGATGAGGTCTGGTCAAGTTCTTTCACACCAAACAAGGAAAGTTGGAAGAACGTTGTTTGAATATTAACGTTTCTTGAGTCTATATTGATGAAATGAAATGTGAGCTCTCGGCCTTCATACGTGCTGCCTGGGAACCGTGTGTGTGTGTGTGTGTGTGTGTGTGTGTGTGTGGACATACACATGTGCCTAATGAGCAGTGATGGGGCCAAAACACGGCAGGTTGTTGATGATAACTCCTTCAGTGAATCCCATCATTGTTCCTGCTGCCGACTTAAGAGGCAAAAGTTGCCATTGTGCGTTTTTCCAGGTCACTTCATACATATTCAGCAAAAAGGTTTAGTGAAACAAAAGCACATGATTATTTGCTCGTCATCAGTGTCTTAATGGACTAATTGTGCTTCCCCGTCGCCCCACATCCCTCCCACCGTCCGCAGCCAATTATTTCATCATGAGCCGCTGCTTCTTCCACGTCAGCCTCGCTGCTCATTTCAGGGTTTCATGTCTTTCAGCTTGAGTTTCCCACCAAAGCAAATAGAGCTTGAATCCAAAATAAAATACATTTATACTGTTACAAGAAAGTTGGTGACAATAACTTGTCTGTTGAGCTTCTCGCATCTTCGTGCATGTGCAACGCTTATGAATTAGAAAACGGTGAAGTATTCATTTATATAGATTGATTCATTTAAAGATAACGTGAAGACTCGGTAATATTAATATAAACATATATTGTTTCAGCAAAGATCTAAGCAGAAGTTATTTTCAGTCTTCAAGGAAACAGAATCAGTTGGAAACAGTTATTATCAGCAGATTATATTAGAAGAGCAACAGCTGGAAACGATCAGCCGTCATCCTTCATGCTGGAGCCTCGGTGTGAATGTGCTGTTATGAGGTGGACAGGTGGAGCGTGGCGGTGCTGTCAGCGCGCCGCGGTCCCCCTGTATCTTTTATCACGGCCGCGTATGAAAAGCGATACAGCGAAATCATCAGCGTGAAGGGAAGGACGTCGCAGGTGTTCTGTCATCCCTGACGTCTCCGCACCTGCGAGGCCGGCGAGGCACCGACACCCCGCGGCACCTGTCAGCGGCCGAGGCCTTTTCAAAAGCCTGCGCTGCTCCTCCGACGGCCGACAGCAGCTATTGTTGCTCTCGGCCACCTATTGAAAGCAGGGTGGGGGACCTGTCATTAATAAAAGCTGGCTGTCAGCCGGCGAGGCCCGCCGCCCCTCCACCGCTTCCTTCTCAGGTAGGAAGGAACATAAAGGAACCTCCACTGGCATGATGGGTGGAGCGAGGACAGAAGGAAAACACGGACGTAGCATTGAACACGTCACCGGTGAAGAGTCACTCTGACATCTGTGATATCTGTGTCTGATGCCGCCTCAGTTTGACACGTCAACAAAGATCAGATTTCTATAAGGCTTTTTTCACTGAGAACAGAAAGATTAATGCTGCGTCATGTGATTCAGGATGGTTGTATCATTAAAAACACTGTGTGAGGTCAATAGTTGAATTTCCTCGGACCACTGATCTTGGCTCCAGGTGTTTAACAGGATGATTGAACTAAGTTTTGTCTGTAAGTGGAGTTACAACAACACGTCCGTGACCTGCAACACTGGTCCTGTTTGAGCTGCAGTTATCATCAGTTACATATTGGAGACGTGGCCAGTGGTTCAGAGATCGAGCACCCGATGCCGTCACTTATCAGCTTTCACTCATCTTCTATTCAGGTTGGTTGCTGAGGTTTTGGGAGCCGACAGTAGAAGCAGCAGCTCCAGCAGGCCGACGTCGAGGCGTCGACAGTGTGATGGATGTTTGTCTGACGTCTGACTGCTTGTGTTTGTTGAGCCGTCACTCTTGTTTTTATCGGTGTTGCCGTTGTGAGGAGTTAACTGTTATTATTCCTGATAGAAATGAGACGATGAAAATAAGCTGTATGAAAGTAAGTCTGGGCTCCTGGCAGCAGACGTGTTGTTTCCCCTCTGAATGAGCCGACATGTTGCGCTTGGCGAGGCTTCGTGTCCACAGAGGCTGAAATGTGTTTTCCCGGCGCGGCCGCATGACTCGAGCGCGGCCTTTTGTGAGCCGTGCGGCGCATCACCCGAAAAGGCTTAAGCTGTCAAAAAACGTTATATCTCTAAGAGAAGCTGGCCCGCGCTCCGGTTGCTTTTTGTGAGTATCCGTGGCCAGTGCCAGGGAGCGCCGCGCCGGGAGTGCTGGGAGTGCATGCGCCAGTAATTAGATGCAGTTTATTGTCCGCACAGGGTCAGTGGAGTGAGATTTCGGTGCTTTACTGCTGCTTGAGCGCGCCGATTCACTGCTGACGCTGATAGGAACACAGCAGGGGGCCACTCCAATGACGTGAGTGTGTGTGTGTGCAAGAGTACATTAAAAGAAAGACACACACACACACACACACACACTCTTACACAGATACATGCATGCACACACACATTGTGCTCCCAGTCATGCGATGTCCCATCTCACAGCATCACTGAAGTGCAGTGTGAAGCACAGCGGGGGGCCTGTGACATCCTGCTCACAAAGCTCCCACTCCCCATGTTTGTGTGTGTGTGTGTGTGTGTGTGCCCAAGAGAGGGAGGGAGCACTAGTGTTTGGTCTGTGTGTGTGTGTTAATGCCTGCCCAGACTGAGTGAATGCATGTTGTGTGTGTGTGTGAACACATGAAGCCCAAATGCACTCTGGTCCCATGTTGATCCTCATTGTCGCTCTGCATCCCCTCGAAGCACGAGCTGAGTGGAGCTCGTTAGTGTCCTCAGATAGCCTCGCTGTCCTCCTCCTCTCTGACATCACAGTCCAGAGGAGGCTCATTCACGTCTGCCGCCGCTCTCCGGCCGGACACGCCGTCCCCTGTGAGGACACCGGGACGTGGTCTCTCAGCCGCTGCGTCTGTTCACCACAGCACCGATCAGAGCTGAAGCCTTGACGGACGCTGCGGCTCTGAACCTTCATACCCAATCATGATCCTATCACCTGTTACCAATGAACCTGTTTACCTGTGGAAGGATCCAAACAGGTGTTTCTGGATCAGTCCACAACTTTCACAGTCTTTTGTTGCTCCTGTCCATCAAATTTAGAATAGGCACATATTTACAACAATCAATGAAGCTGATGA
Organism: Holacanthus passer; assembly: GCA_025331565.1. Lineage (NCBI taxonomy): Eukaryota > Metazoa > Chordata > Actinopteri > Pomacanthidae > Holacanthus > Holacanthus passer. Next base: position 464,018 of record JAFREQ010000148.1, read on the forward strand.
TCAAACATTAAATATATTGTCTTTGTGTTTTCAGCTGAGTTTCTGTCAGAAGGATTAACAGATTATCACATTCTGTTTCAATGATGTTTTACACGTAATTGAGCATCAGGGTTGTCAGTCCGCAGAGACCATCCTGCAAAGCCTGTTTACCCACAATTCCAACATGATTCATAGCTCAGTGTTTGTTCCCGAGCCAGCAGCTCAGAACACTGGGGCTCTGTGTCCGACCTCAGGGTTTGTCATTGTGATCAAGTTGCTCCGGGTTTTCCTTGCGGTGTTTATCTGCCTGTGTCGGCCTCCTTCACGTCTCTCCAGTTACGTGTGGTCGCTGTGTTTGGTGGATGCTGTTTACTCCTGTAATCATGTCAGGAGGTTTTCCACTGCTTTATTTCAGCTCCAGAGCTTTTGCTCCTTCAGTATCACAGTCTCTCATCCTGAAAATATCTGCAGTCAAAGTCCCAAAGCTCATGGGTTTGGTCACCTGATCACTTATTTCATAATTATCACGTATTTATCTCTTTACTTGTGTTGAAGCAGTGACGAACAGTTGACACCTTAAAAAAGACCAGATCAGATTTCTTGTTAGTTTCTTTTATATCCAGTTCATACATTGAACTGTGAGAGCTCTCCTTTGGTTGTAGCACGTCTGCGGCCTTGAAGTTCTTGATGAGCGGCAGTACTTTGGATGTTTGGCTCTTTTGGACCAACGAGGCAGATTGTGCAACATCGTGTTTAGTTCATGAACATTTTTCTTGTTTTGTCCTCCTTCTAATCTCAACATCTGGGATCAAAAGCTTCTTCTCCTACTGTAACGTAAGGAATGCCACACCGAGACAAACGCAGGACGCTCTTTTGTTTTCTCTCATTGTCGCTCTGCATGCACGCTTGTTTAAGACATTGTCCTCCCAATCGCTTATGGAAATTGGCTCATTTTCCGAACACAATGATGAGCTGTGTTGAGTGAAAGCTGCGCTCAGTGCCAGGACTTTTTCATCCTTTTGTCCGACCGGCGAGGGCCGAAGGAGTAACGGTGAAAGAAGTGATTTTTAAGTGCATCTCTTCTGCCCCCTCCGCCCCCTCCACCCATCTCCCTCTGCCCTCTCACCAAACTGTCCCCGCTGCACGCCTGCCAACTCCCTCTTTCTCCATCTCTCTAATAAATCAGCAGATAACAGCCGTGACCGATGCCCATTGTTTTGCCCGGGTAAACAGTTTAAAATGAATTTTAACTGGCCGGGCCTGAGAATACATTTCATATTATGCATGTCAGCTTTGTACAACGGGCCCTTTTGCATCCTAAAAAAAAAAAAAGAAAAATGGACAGTGCATCGGGTGCGATGCCAAAGAAGTCCCGGCAATCAAGTCCTCTCACCGAGCCTGTGGGCCAGACAAAAGCCTGCACACAATCCCGCAGGCGTTAGCTATGCATGCTTTCCAGTTGCCGTGGTTAGGACGGCTCGATTCGGGGAGGTGGGGGGGCGTAGACGAGGAGCGAGGTGTGAGTCTCATCCTGAGAATCCACTCAACTGCTCCCTTTTTCTGCAGCGCATTTGACTGTGTTTGTATCCTCTGTTCGAACGGGAGGACGACTGAGATCTGATGGGGTTCAAACTTCAACCTGAAATGATGCTGTGACTCATCTCTGAACATTTCACTTCCACATTGTTTCCCTTCGAGATGACTTGACCTCTTCAGAGTCTCAGGCAGCTTTAAAATCCTGCACTCGGTCCAAAACTCATCTGTTGTCTACGTGTCATGTCAGTGAGGCTCAAACAGAGCGGCTCACAGTTGCAGATGTCTCAGGTCAGTCCTGTGAGTTGAACATGCTTCTCATTTCAGAAGACAAAAAAGAAAAGTGTGATGTTGTGACTGCAGGACTGTGCACACATTTCATTCAATTCATGCAGCCTCAGAAACCCCGAAATGTCAAATCTATCATCGGATGTCAGGACATGTTGAACATAGTGAACTTTGATTCTAAATACTTGGATTTAATGAAACTGTTGGGAAACACAAACAGAAGCTTTTTGTGTCTGGTCAAGTTCATTGGTGAAACTCAACCAAGCTGTCGACAAACACAGCTGATGAACTTCTGAGTGACAGGATTTGAATCTCATCAACTTTCTGTATTGCAACATTATAAGTTTTCCCCATGTTGGAGTAAAACTCTTTCTCACGTTTGCTCGGCCCAGTTTCAGATCAGAGTCGGAGTTCAGCCGCGGGTTGAGTCGCCTGCTGTGCCATTTATTTTTGTCAAATTGTGCTAATTGTGATGTTTGCGCAGCCTATATGATAATTCTGCTCACCAGAACAATACGGCTAATAACGGGTGGAGAGAGGTCATGGGAAAAGCACAGTCTCTGCCAATTAGTGTGTTGGTGCTTATTAACCCTCTGCTGTCCGCGCTGCTCACGGCTATAGAAGCTCCGAGGAGGCTGAATGCTGGATCTTACGCTAAACGCTCGGGCGTGTGTTGCTGAAGAAACCTATACATTAAACGTCTCGAGGTGAGGCCTGCGGGACAATGACGGCCGATGAAAGCGAGGGCGTTTTGGGTGCTCTAATCTTCTAAACCCCTCGTTTGTCAAGCGTCCCATAAGAGAGATGGATCATCTATTCATTGGACTCTTTATGACTCTCTTTCATGTCTTGTTTGCCCACATTAAAGCCGGCAATCAGCACCATGTGACGCTTCATTATACTTTCAGGACACTTAAGAGGTTGTTGTTCTCTTTCCAGACCATTGCTTCCTGGATCCATTTGAACTTGTGTCGCTGCAGCGTGTTCTTGTAAAAACCACGACAAATGAGTTGTTCTGTGCACGAACATCTGCTCTCATAAACACGAGTCGGTAACATGTGTACACACAAGTGTTTGTCCGCTGATCCCCGCTCCGCTGCAGCAGCACACACCGGCCTTTTACTGCTTCGACAGGGAGATAACCTGCGTGCTCGTGTTTGGAAATCACTTTAACTCATTTTTCTTCACCAGAGATTTGTCATTTAGGTTGAAGGACCTGTTGCTGATTGACAGCTGATTCACGTTTTCCATTGCATCAGAAAATTGGCCTAAATCAACGCTGGTCACAGGATTCACCAGTCACGTGACCGTCTCTTTCCCTTAATGCACAAATCACAGCTGAGCGTGAGCATATTTTCAACCATGTCACCAAAGGAGGCGTGGCTGCTCGGTCGAGGGTTTGAGTCCACGTCCCATTGGCTCTGCCGGGACCAGACCACAGCTGGATAACTCACACTGAGCCAGAATGTGCTGGGCTACTATTGTGCATCAGATCTTCACTACTTCTGTTTTCTATTTCAAGCTGAAAACACGACCAAGAAAAATATCAAAAACATATGAGCAACATTGGTGTCGGAGCACAGAGACACTTTGTAGAAACCAAGAGAAACAGACTTTGTTCAATGATTGAAGGCCACATGTTGCACAGTACTGATTCTCGTCAGCAGGAGTTCAGGTCAGATTAGACTCCAGTCAGATGTTTTCTTGCATGAATGAAAATGAAATCTATTACTTTATATTACAGTTACAGCTAATCTGCAAATATTGTTTTAGATGAAATATATATTTCACATTCAGTGTTATTCCGGTTGTGTGGAGAGTAAATGTGATATTGGACCTTTTAATATCCATTAAATTAAATTAAAATTTGGTTCAGCTTTGATTCCAGTTTGCATCAACTCACAAAAGGGAATGCTTTTATTTTGGTGGTGCGTCTGCAACAATTCAATCTAAGTGTGAACCGTCTGCAGAAAGCAGAGGTGCGTCTACACATCTGCCCTTGAGATAACATCCCTGTGTGTGTAAACCAGGCCAGCCGTCAGCGTCAGATTCCCACGCCACAAATGTTTTGACTCCCCAAACTCAATAACAAGACAATTTCTCACAAAACCGCCGCTAATTTTCAAAAACAGATTTCAAAACAAAAGAAAGGAAGCCGAGAGATGCTGACCGACTCTGAATAGCTCTGGTTAACCTTGGCGATGTTTGCTGCGAATGCTCGTCAACGTAATTTCCCGTGAGAAGAAAACAGGATCCAGACAGTTTTTATCACATCCAGGAGATAAACACTTGAACTTTCCATCTTCTCCTCGCTCTCCTTTTCTTTGATGTTAATTTAACTCCATCTTCTGCCACACTTGATCTTTTTATTCTCTCTGCTCAGCTCTTGGATATATAATCTGTCATTCATATTTGTATGATTTTCTTGTGATTTCTCCTTTTCAGTATTTCCTGATGCTCAACATCTGTCAGTCTTTTATCATCTTCATTCATCCATTGAAGAAACATATAGGCTGTAGGTGGAGCACAGAGCCAAACATAAACTGCTCCAAGTGACCAAAACGTCCTGTTAATGTTTGGTAAATCTTCCATCTTGGGATAATTGCTGAGGGGAAACTGTGCCTGCTCATACTCAACCTAACAGTTGTGGTTTGGCTGCGACTTCATGTGGTGAATCTTTCATCATTTTGTCTGTCGCCAAACGTTGGTCAGTGCTGCGCTGCCAAAGATCTGAGCTGCAGATTCGAAAGAACTGAGTTTCCTAAACCCAACAGTCAACAGTTGTTTCCCCAGTTTCACCTTATCTGCCACTTGGTGTGTGTGTGTGTGCGTGTGTGTGTGCGTGTGTGTGCTGAACCGGCCGACCTCTCCGGCGGCGGCGCTGCCTGTCGGCCCTCCGCCGAGGTGGTCAAGCATAAATGTCCAGGCTAATTCAAGGTCAAACAGATGTGACCTGATAATCATCTTGTGTCCTGCTGTGTTTAACGAGGGAGAGAGCAAGGAGCTCTTCTGCCCCTCAAAGGCTTTTATTGTTCCTCTGTTGGTGAAATGTGAGCGACGACCTGCAGGAATCCTCCTCCGCTGTGGAAGCTGATGCTGGAAAGGTGCAAACACAGAGTTGAATGAGCTGTGAATCCTAAAATCCATCACAACAAACAAACAAACAAACAATCCCGAATATACAGGAGAAGAGCTTTACTTCATGTATCTGTCTTATGAAATCGAACGAGTTTCATCTCTGCAGCGTCGATGCTCAGTTTTAAGGCGTCGCTCTGTTCGGTCGCCTTTGCTCAGTTCGGCGTTTTGCTGACGCGGTAACAGTCCTGTAAAGAGTGAAGGCTGCTTCAGGTCGGGTCAGGTAAGGGCACTTTGTCTCCATTGAGCCGGCCGATAAAGGCCACCGTGTAAAAGGAGAAAGGCTATCAGATAGTTGGGGCCAGCCACCGTGGCAGAAGTCAAGCGGTTTTGAAAGGCTGCGTCTCGGCGCTCTCTGCCTCAGCGTGAGAGAAACCCCCGCATCCTGACGGGGAGAGATGGCTTTTAAAAAGAGCCCAGATTACAGCGTCATATAGCCCATAGTCGCCCGGAGATACACCCTTCTTTTCTTCCCCGTTTGTCTCACTTTCAATCGCTTACAACCACTTTTCCGAGCCATGCTGGGCCCTTCCATGCACAAGCTTGTCAGCTCTTCAATAGCTTTTGTCTACGCGGGGACTCAAACAAGATAGGCCGCCTTTGACTCCTTCCCCCGTCTCTCCCTGGATAAATATTTCACCTGTCACAAAGCCGAGCACGCTGGGCCGCTCGCTGTAAGAGAGAAAACTTTGAGATTTTAAAAAAGGGAACGTAAAGCAGGAGGAGACGGAGGGAGCGGGGGGGTTATTCAAGTTCAGAAAGTCTCGATTCTTTTCATTCGTCCGGAGATGTACATGCTGCAATTTGCATAGCCTTTCATTCACTTTCTCAGCCTGAAATCTCACTGTGCTCATGGTAATCTATTGTAAAGCCATCTCCAACTTAAAACGAGTCCCTGTACAAAGCTGCCTTTTGAGAGCGAGTTCCCTAATGAGTGATGGCATAAAAGAACGGAGGCATCATTTTATTTTTGCCGTGGATCAAACGCTTTGATATTTCAAAGCATCTACATCAATAATCCTCTTCTCTCAACAACAACAGGGAAAAAAGTTCTCAGAAAAATCTGGGGTAAAGTGCTCCACATTCTGACTGAGGATAATACCACAGTTTGATCTGCACAGGCTCTCGTCCCTCTGTCTTTAAAGTTTTCCCAGGTGCCCTTGAGTTGAGCAAAGAAAGAGGTGATCTTTGCATCAAAGACAGCGGCCGTGTTCAATGCAGATCTGGGAGCACACCAGGTTACAGCTGCGCTCGCAAAGCTGCTCCGGAGACGTCTGCCACGACCGTGACGAGATCCCTCCACGCTGCCGATGCTACGTTCACGTTTGGTTTTAACTCAAATCAACCTTTGCACCATCATGAGTTAATGATGAATTAAGGACATTTAACATCTCTGGTTGTCTCTGACGTCAGACTTCCTGATTAAACATGTCTTCGCTAGCACGGCGACTCAAGCGTGACCAGAAAGAGCTAAAACTAATCTGCCTCCGCACGCCGCGCTGACCCCGGTGTGATGGACCGATGTCAGGGAGTCTGAGAGCGGCGGGCGATGACGACGTTGGCAGCGCTCTCCGTCCCTTCCAGCCCAGAGGCGAGCTTCATTTCATTACCGGCTTGACTGAGCTACCTGTCGCTCCACCCGTCCCCGCTGTCCACTGACCTCTAAGGACGCGTCTAAATCTGTCCTCCGCTGCTGCCTGGCCTCCTTCTGTCCAAATGGCCGACATGGAAGACTTCAGCTCTGAAATACATCACCTGTGGTACAAGAACACAATCTGCACATCAGAGTTTCTTACCTTCGAAGACAAGCGATGCAACGCTGTGGCTCTGAAAGCTCAGAGTTTCTTTCTCTAACATCCAAACTGTGACGATAATGTGACTTTGACCAAAAATAGGATGATTTTTTTTGTCTGTATAAATTGACTTTCAAGTGAACTGAAATCATAAAGTCAATCTGATGGTTTGGTTTGGAAAAAGCTGCAAGTAATTTGGAGTTAACAGCAGAATGATCCTTCAACAGTCTTCACATGTTCCAAAATAAAGAAATGAAATCCTGCTGCTGACTCCATTTTTATTGCTCCTGTGCTTTTTAAGTTTGATGTATGAGGATGTGAAATGTTCCCCAGCACCAAAACCACCGTCGAGCGTGTTGTTCTGTTGCAGTCACCTGCAGGATCCAGAGAGCAGCTGCCGGCGTGACTCGCGGTTTTATTCAACGTTTTCATGCTTGTACATTTCAGTCATTTCGCTGATGTTGTTACAGCAGCAGCAGGAACTTCACATTCCCAGATCTGAGCCTCTCATGGCATCGCGCTCCCAGCGTCCCGACAATAGATCCAGACTATGATTGATGAATACTGTAAGTGCAGCAGAGCCATTCCCAAGCTCCGTGTGCTGGGATTCATTTAGCCCATTGTCTCGGGCCAGACCAGAGGCCTGTGAGAATGGGGACCTGATTAATAATGTTTGTGAAGGACGCTCTAAAGAGGGGCTAGTCAGGTCCCTTTGCATGCTTCGAGGGACATTTAACAGCTTGAATTATACATAAATTATGTACACCCACTGCCCTGAGGTTCGAAGCCCTCGCAGTCTGTGCAGGAACAATCCCTGTTTCCAGCAAAAGCAAAAGACAAATTCACAAAGGTTTTTAAAGAGGCCGTATTCACTTTGATTTCTAGCTCCACTAACAGAATCATCGTTTCATATGTGCATACAGGGTTAAAATCCTCCCTCATCCTGCTGCAATCAAAATGTTTCTCTTGTACACTGAAGCAGAAACGTTCGGAAAATTCAAGTTTAACATCAGTGAGATGTTGACTCTGTGTTGTCTCTTTCAGGTTGGCAGCAGTTTGCGTCGAAGCTCGACAGTGGTCGACCACGGTCAGACGGCGGAGCAGGTCTCAGATCGGTGAGTACCCGAAACAGAGGAGTGGGTGTTTTCATTAGAGAGAGCTGAGCGGCCGAGGCCTGACCTCTGGCTCCCACTGTGAGGAGCTCATGTTCTCCTCTCACAACCACACAACAAAACCAACGCCCACCTTTACAAGACGTTTGACGTTTTAAAGATTCGTCACGGCTTCACAGATCCAGTCACATTTTCCTGAAACATGTTTGAAAGACGTTTTTCAAAGTGCAGTGCAAAAAGAGACAATCAGAGGGAATGAATCTGAATCAGTGGCAGCTACAGGCCCTGACCTTTGACCTCCCTGCAGATAAGGACAAATAAAAGGAGAATGGCCCCGCAGGGTCAAAACACTGCCACATTATTATTAGGATTATTTCTCTGAGTTGAACAGTGAAGACACAGAGAGCTGCACAAACACCAGTTTGTGGTTTAACTCATGAGAACATTGTGATCGTGAGCTATTTTTTCTCTCTGAGATACTTTGTCACTTGTAATATTTATTTTTACAAAGACAGAAATACAAGACCACATGGACTGTTCAGATGGACTCGTCCTTTTTACTTGCTGACAAGATATTTTTGGACATTGACAACAATGGGGGTGTAACAGACAAATAACATATCACACTTTACAAGCAGCTGGTGAAACTTCAGGATCCACCATCGCTGCTGCAGGTGGGTGAAAGGAAGTCTCGTCGGCTCTGGTTTGATCCTGAACTCTTCAGCTGTGGAAAGCGTCAACAGTGTCCAGACTCTCAGTCGGTCCAAACGGAGACGTTAAGCTGAGGATTAGCTATCTGACTTCATCGCCGCCCAGGTTTCGTTTAGAAAAGGTTTTCGTTTCACACTTTTGTTTTCTCTGCTGTGTCGGTTATAGCTGGGAGCCTCGTTCAGGCCAAGACCACCACAACTAACCCCAACAGTGCATTCGTCACGCAGAGTCGTGTTTCATACCAACGTTCATACCGGTATAATGATGTCTGAGCGAAAACAAGGCTGGAAAAGAAAACTGTCAGATTTGTGCTGTCAGGACGGTTCGACCAACCAAGCGTGTTGGAGCTTTTCTGATGGAAGCTGGAAAACGAGGGATACTTTGAAAGACTGGAGACAATAAACCACGACATCATTCTCCATGACTTTATCTGCTGTTATTGATGTTGTCTGTGTCGTATATTTTTTCATAGAACAGCAACATATTGAAATATGGGTGAAACAGATGAGCTCCTGCTGAACTCACCCACTTAGAGAGAGATTAACCCCGACAACCCTGATGCTCAGGATGAAAGGAGCTCCATTCACTTCCTTGTTTGTGCTCTGCCATTCACCAAATCAATGGTGGAGGTGGGATCAAACGCAGGCTGGACGTCCTTTAACAGATGCTCACCTGTACGTCAAACAGCCGCTCGCTCTCTCAGCACCTCCACTCCTTCATCTACCCAAACAGAAAGAAACAGGAGCCTGGACTCACATATGAACCCCAATGATCATGCTCGCTGCTGTCAACACCCCAGGGCTTAGAAATGGGAACTGGACCAGAAAGGCAAAAACACAGGGAGGGGAGGATGGAGGAGGAGGATGGAGGGGGGGGGCAGAACCACCCAGGAATCAGGGTTGAAAAAAAGGACTGTTCCAAATACATCCCAGTGGGGAGCGCTCATGTTTGACAGTTGGATGATACCGAGTGGAGACCTTCCTCCACCTCCAACAGGGACCGTTAGAGACCAGGGTGACTGAGGCAGTAATGAGTCCTGGCACAACGTGCAGCATTCATCAAGACCGACACCTCTGAAGATGGAGCCTTTTGCAGACCGTAGCTTCTGCTTTTACGGTGACATGTTTGACAACTGATCTGTCTTATCTGTTCAGGTCTTACTTGTTTAAACCTGTCCAGATTTACTCAATCAAAGCAAATCTAATCAATGTGAGAGCAATTGTGGGGATGAAGTCAGTTGGTACTGCTACAACATTATGTAAAAATATAAAACATCTGATTCATAAAGATATTTCAGTCTCAAGGTTCAAAGCTGGATGGATGGAAGAATAAACAGATGGATTAGATAGATTATGCTCACACATGGTTTGTATCCATGTCACATTGCACCTGATGGCCTCCATCCAGCCTCCATCCAGCCTCCGTCCAGCTTCCTTCCTGTTTCTCGGAGGCTGACTCTGATGCAGATTGACTTGATGTGGCCGGAGCCTGTGGCGAGCTCCGCCGGCCTGCCAGCCCCCGGGTCGCTCTCTCAATCAGGGGACAGAGTCGGGGACAAGCACCATGCTGGGCTGAGGAGAAAGATCCCCGAGGGCGCTGTCACCCCGTAATCCTCTGCCACCCCCCCGCCTGCCTCCATCAACAACACCCCCCAACCGGTTTGGGGTTTCCAGAGCGGACGACATTATCCTCTGTCAGATAATTCAGCATCTTTACCATAATGTATGAAAATCTCCTTTATTGGACTTGCAAGACATTCGACCTGCTGTGTGGTTCATGAAGTTCACATTAACATTTAACATGATGAGACAGAAACCTGAGCTCAGTGTGAACAGTTTTCTTTGGAACTACTTTCTCCCAAAGGAACAGTTGTCATTTATATAAATAATGTCATGTTTCAAGGCTGTGAAACTTCAGCTGCTCCTGAACACTGAGCTTCACAGCGTTGAAAACTGTTATCAGGACCATAAACCAACAGCGCTGCCGACGTTGCTCTGCTCACAATAATTGTTTTACATTTTCAGATTCCAGTTAAAAACAGGCCTCTGGAAGGTTGATGCTGCCGGATCATCGACACCTGGTTTCTTCCACTAAATCAAGTTGGTGTGCTTTGTTGTGTAGTTTAATGATTTAATGGGTGAACAGGTTTCGTTACGTCTCTGACTTGATTGTGGGACTTGTCGTGTGCTGACAGACAGAAACGTTGTCTTCATGATGTCTTGTGCTGCTGCTACTTGTTTGTTTGGAGAGATTTGCCACCAAACTCTCAGACCTTTTGGACTCACTTTGCCGTCACGTCATCAGCCTTCAGAGCTGAATTGACTCGTTACATCTGCCCTCAGACGAGGCCCTCGGCGGAGAGGACGAGGATCAGCAAGGACTCGTAGCGGCGAGGACAGGGGGGGGTGGAGCTCGCGGTTAGTGGCACTTCATTCATCTGGCTTGAGGCCTGCCTTTGTCTCGATGGCAGGTGCTTCTAATCCCGCTGTCAGAATAGGGCTGGAGATGTTTGGACAAGCCTGTGCTTAGCAGCCCCTGTTCCACGTAAAGCAGCCCCCCCCCACCCATCGCCACCACACACATATTCACCCACCCCCACCCTGAAACATGTGATATGATCCATACCGCATGGCAGAGTCATGCCTGATTATCCTGTGAGAAAGACTGAATGAATCTCCTCCGCGTTGACGATCGCTCCCTGAGCTTTATTCAAGTCTGCTGCATTTTTAAAATATGCATGAAAATCAGCTGTTTGAACAATGAAGTTTTTGACAATGAGATGCAGCATTTTCACTTGAGCTCGTGACAGAAACATTTCTACTGCAGTAAATGTTGTAATGTTTCTCCTTCATTTTGTTCAGATGTCAAACGCTGACAGTGAAATCGGTTTTGCGGCTGGTGGGTTTGAAAGCAGAAGACAGTCCGTCTTGACCTTCCCTCAGGCTCTGGTTCCACAAGCTACTGTCCAATAAGCATTGTGGACTCTGACTTTTCTATTGACGACTGGAAACTTTATTGTGTGTCAGCTGGAGACGTGACGGCCGCCTCCTCGTCGGGCACTTTCACCTCCACATCCTCTCAGATGTCGGCTGATTGAATGTAATCTTGTTGTTCCCTGTAATAATAATGCCATTGATTTTGCCCCCGGGGGTCAAGCGATGACCTCTAAACCGGCCTCTTTTGTTCTGTCCCTAAGGTTGAAAATCACATTACGAGCTCACCCCGTAATCTGTCGTCGGCCGGGCTGAACCGCTCGGATCCTGGAGGTCAGGAGGAGACGTGGAGGATACGAGTTCACTGAAAATCCTTGGGAAGTTTTTTCTCGGCGTTAACCTGGTTTCTGGCTGTCGATGGTGGTCTATTTTTGGGGGGAGAAGGGGCCGCTGCTTTATTTTGGATTCCTGGTGGCCCGGCTGCTCAGCCCGAGGTCTCCGATAACCCAATTTGAGTTGACTTTGCCCGTTCAGGGAGAGCCGTGGCCCGAGGCTACGCACTGTTATAATTCAAGTAATACAATGAAGTCAAACATAAACCTATCTGCTCACACACACACACACACACACACACACACACACACAGACACACACAATCACACTCTGCTAATTCAGTCCATTTTTAAAAGGCTCATCTCTGAAGTCCAGGATCGATCGAAGACAGGAAGATTTACAGACATGAATCTCGTGCAGAGAAATGTGAGAGTTTGCAGTTTATTCATTCATTTAATTCTCAATCATTTCCTGTGACATTGTTTTAGTTTGAGAAAGAGATGCCTGAAATTCACAAAGCTCCAATGATGAAGGAAATTTACCCAGTGAGGCATTAAAAGAAAAGTGTGACAGAGATTGTCTATAAAAACCGTCTGTGTATAAGAAAACCTGGAAGAAACTCCAGGAAGTTTATTCACATCAAAGAAAATGTCCAGTTAATAACAGTCATAGTTTCTCCAGGTAAAAGTGTGAGAGCTGTAAGTAACGGTGTTATTGTGTAACATCACACTGTTTCATGAAGCCTGACCCTGATTATTCAGGCGGAGCAGCTCACACAAAACAGGGTGACCTATATTTGAAGAGTGTGAGAGCAGCAGTCAGGTCCACGAGCACAGAGCTGAAAACACCAAATCTCACTCACTCACAATGTTTGACATCAATGACAAGCTTTGTCTCCACAAAACTGATGTAGAGGAAGACGTTAAAATCCCAAAGCAGCTCTGATGTGAACAGTCACATCCTAATGACACCAAACCCCACAAGAGCTGACATCTGTTGTAATTTAACTACCTCAGCTCAAAGTTTTCTTACTGACTTGTTTCCAACCAGCGACGCACCAAACCCACGTTCCTCCTCCTGACCCTGAAACCTGCAGATACTGATGAATGACACGAAGCAGCAGATCCCGTCGTCTACAAACGACACGCTGGCGAAGCACGGCGGCGTTGCAGGGAGCTGCTGGATGTGGACAGAATGAGACGGGTTTGATCCAGACTCTGTGGTTCAGGCAGCAAAAGCACTTTGTTACCGTTGGTGAAAGATGACGTGTTAAATGTGGATAAACACACGCTGCAGACGTTTTCTGGTCCGTGTTACGCTTCCTTCGATATGTGTTTACTGTGGTGACAGAGCTGTGTGTAAACGACGGGTTGGATTGAATCCTGAAAGGATGAAGAATGAGAAGTTTGAACAGCCAAAGTTCCACAGCGACTCTGATACGACTGAACGCAGAGAAGAACCGAAGCCGAAGCTGACGGCATGCGGTCGAAAGCTCTGGAATAAGTTAGTAAGTGGCCCTTGAGTTGAGACAGTTCTGACAAACTGCTGTTTCCACGGCGAAGAACGAACGTCGAAGCTCCACGTATCGTTTGTTGTGTCAGTCCAGATCTGAGATACGTGCACTTCATCATGTTCTCGCCGTTCAGTGTAACAGTTGATTTCTATGCACGTCCCAGTCAATATTGATTAATATGTTGATTAATGGCCCGCCGGCCCCGGGGCCCAGGTTTCTGTGTGGTACGTGTGTGTGAGCCGTTCGGGGGGATTCGGCCGCAGTGTGCTGGGAACTTCATGCTGTATTGAAGGGCTGAGATGTGCTTGCTCAGAGCAATAAGCCATTGTTTGACTTGGCACGGCTCGGGGCACCCCAGGGTCTGTGCCATGAAAGGCTTTCTGTTAGATGCCCGAGTGCTTATTGTTGAAAAAATTGTCCCCCAAAAAATTAGCATAGAAGAATCCAAAATGCATAATGTTCTGCAAATGACAGCTGCTTAGCTGAAACAAAGGGAGCAAAATGGCTTTTGGTCGCGCTGCACTTGTTATGGTAATGAACCCCCCTGCCTGCCTTCATGGGCAACGCCATACAAATCATGGATTCTTTTTCATTTTGCATTGTTGTCCCTCACTTTCTTTATCATGGACCTGAAAGTAGCTCCAGTCTGTGTAATTCATCTTTTCTCATAAAAAACCTATTTGAGACATTTTACACTCGTGTTTGTGGCTCCAGACTTCTTTAACGTTAAAGGGCCCAAAAATAAGGAAGAAAAAAGTTTGATTCGAGTTTATGTTTTAAACAAAAACTCATTCAGACTCATTCATTCACCAGTTCTGAACTCAACAATCCGAGAAAAACTATGATCTATTAAAATGATCCCTCATCATTATAACTTGTTCCCACACAACAAAACTCTCTCTTTCTAGAACTGAACCCTCTCGATCACTTATTAAATAGCTTCATGAGTGAAAATGGTTGGTGTCATATGTAAACTTGACTTCCTGAGAGAGAAGGTTTGGCTCTGAGAAAAGGTCCCAGCTCCTCTCTCAGCCCTGCCGCTGGTATTTAGTATGCTAATGTATTCTCTCTGCTAATTCAGTGCCGGGCTGAGAAACAAAAAAAGTGAGCAGTGAAAAGGATTGGGTTTCAGCGGCGCTGTGCGGAGCCTAATGACCAGCAGATTAATCATGGGACACGTGGAGCGGAGCCGCCATCAGCGCCGCTGTCAGGAAGCTCTCTGCAGCACGCCGCCTCTCGGCTCCGACGTGGAGCGAGCAGAAACCTGCCGCCGAGTCCTGGATGTTGGTTCGGGAGCTGGTGTGGAGAGGAAACTCAAACGAGAGAGAAATCGTGTGCAACAGCAGAAGGTTTCCACAAGTCCGGCTCGTCTTTTAAATGACATTTCCAAATTCAGGGCCCATATTTGTCAAACATCTCAGAGTCACTCCGAGGAATTGAGCTGAAAATTAAACTAGGACTTAAAGACTCCTCGGTGTTCCTCAGAGGAGGACTCGAGAGTCATTTATGAAGCTTTTAATTTGAGCAGGAGAAGGACAGCTCTGGGGAGAGTGTGTGACATTGCTGTTTTATGACATTCAGAGCCACAAAGTAGAAACATGACGACTTACTGTCGCTTGTTTTTTAAGAGTAAATGCCGAAAATAACAGTGTGTCTGTAAAGGTACATAAATATAATAACTAATACATGACGGCAAAATGAAAACACGCTGCAGAGCCTCATTAATCCAGAAGAAGACAGACGCACATCGGTCAGATCGTCAGAAACCAGAATCCTTTCAGCTCCTCGTCTGTAAAGTCGACAGCTCGGCCGAGTGTCGGCAGGGACGAGACGAGTTTCCCAACAGAGCTGAGACAGAGCTCCAGCTGTTCGTCTCCAAGGCAGGACTGGACGTGCACCAGTCTGAGGACGGCCGGCCTGTTAGGACTGATTCCCAGCTTTGAGGCGCAGGAGAAACCGAGGCCCGGGTCTGCAGACGCTCAGGAAGAAGCTGAACTCAAACAGCAGATGTTAACGAGAGCCGCCGACGAGCGGGACGTCGCGGGATGTCGAGCTGCGACTCAGATCCATCGACTCATACAGACCAGTTCAGTCTGTTCACGTGACCGAGCCGGCTTCACTGTACGGCTGATTTGATGATGTCACAGTGATGTCATCAGAGTGTTCTCCCTGTGTTCTAAACTGCAGGTGTGGAGATTGAGAGATGTGGACATTTACCAGCAGGAGGGATCTAAGGAAGAAGTTGTCCAGTGGCATGATGGGAAATGAAGGATCCAGTGTTGGATACCAGAGGCTTTAAATCAGGATATCTCAGGACATGCTTAATACTTCCTTTTTAAAAATCTGTCTCATCCAGAAACGTTTGTGAAAGACTGAATCTCGTCCTTTAGCATAAAATGAAAGAGATGATATTTCAGACAGTTTCCAATTGAAATCAGTTTGTTTCAAGGTTTTCTATAAATGACTTTTTGTCAAACTGTGACAAATTTAGGGCTGAAAACTTGCCAGTGTGGCTGGTGAAGGACCCGGCTTGCATTTAGCAGCATTCAGCTGTTGACTGGTGGTGCGTTCCCTCCCCCTCAGGTTTGCCATAAATCGTAACGAGGCCTGGAAGAGACTTGAGAGTCAGAGCGAGCTCGGGCGCTCGGGACGCTCCTCCAGCTGACGGAGCTTTAATTCAAGATTTCCTGACTTTAAAAACACGGACGGCTCAGTTTCTGCCACGTTCACAACGTGTCTTTATGCCATTTAGGCCTGTTGCTCAGCACTGAAAGAGATGGGCAGCGCTCGCCTCTCGCTCTTTGAAAATTAAGCTGCCGTAGCACGCCCATCGGCCCATTGTCCGCCGAGCGGGGAGCCAGGCGCTTGGTATTCCCGGCACAGAGCGGCTCTAAACTTTGGCCTTCGCTGTGCGCATTAGAAACCCGGCCCGCTGCCATTCCAATTCTCTCCCTCGCCTTTCCAACTCAATCTCGCACCGTGCCCTCGCCGCCCGCCCCTCCTCCCCAAAAACCAGTCGCCTTTTCACTGGCTATCACCCCAGAGGACATCTTGTTCTAGTTATTCTGAGATATGGGAACGTTCCAGCTTCCCGAAACGTCTCAACTACTGTACATGTGACCTCAGAGCAACATGAAAATCACTCATCCGGAGGTAACTGCTGCAAACCGTTGTGTCGCTCAGGGAGAAAAAGCCGTTTGTGTTTGTGTTTAGCTGCTCGCGGCAGAGAGGCGTCTCACCTGTTTCCTCATGAACGTTTCCTTTCATATCAGCCGTGCAGCTGGTTCGTGTCCCGCTCTCAGGCCTGATTAGAAGGCTGCAGAGGAGAGGCCCGCTCCCACAGTGTGATTGGAGAGTCACCTCTGATGGTGATTTATTCCCCCGACGCGACATCTCGTCCTCAGTGTTTGTACCAGAGGGCTGGAAAGGCCTCGGCCGTGTTCGTGGCTCCTTCGCTGCAATCGAAGACAGTCTCTGTTCGCAGCTCGTCCAGAAACTTCTGATCAGAGAGACGAAAAACATGTTCAGGCTTCGGTTTCAAACTGCTGCAGTGTTTGACGCTGTTTATCATTCACCCTTTTCATCATGTAAAATGATGTTTACCGTCCTGTCAAACACGAACTGAGAGCTAGCGAATCCTGAGACACGATTATACTCTGTGTTTTCAGTTTGAGCATTTTGCATCGTTTTCTAATATTTTATAGACAAAATGATTCATGGAAATATTAAAGAATAGAAGAAATAATGGTTATTTGCAGCCTCAGTGTTGTTAAAGACCAGGTGGAGTTTTTCTTTCATGGAGCATCCCGATGTTTTAAAGCCAACTGTGAACTGTTATCGGACGTTATGTGACTTGGTCGTGTTGCTGTCAGTTACTGTGGCAATAATTCAGCTCCTGTCAGACAAAGCGCAGGTTTAAGATGATCCGTCGTGGACTGATGGATGCAGGTCTCCATGCTGCCGTGTCGACAGCTTTCAAACATGGAGAATGAAATGAAAGAGAGTCCTTTTTTCCACTGCAGGAGCTAAACATCATCTGAGGCTTTGACCTGAACTTGAACTTTGGAGGTTTTGGTAAAAAAGTTCATCCTTGTGTTTCCACTGCATTTTACAAACATGTTCCCATATATAGTCTTCAAAAGGCAAACATGGGACTGACTATTCTGCTCACAACCATAAATATGACTATATTGTCATATTTACGGTCTGTTTGGCAATTAAAATACGTGGTTAAGGGAACTATGTAAATCAAAAAGCAGGAAGAATAACAGAGGAACGTGGAGCTGATTGGACAGATGTGAACAGTCTGGTGTGCGTTTCATTTCTAGCACAGTCGAGTCTATAGCAGCTCGACATGTGGAAACTGCTCAAAGTGAGTCACCAAACAAAATTTCCAAGTAAAATAAAAGTTATTTGTCTCACAGCTGGATCATTGACGGTTTGGGTCATGACTCCCCTAAAAGTGAACACAAAACACAATGAATCTAAAGTGGTCAGGCTTCAGATCTTTCATCCCACCGAGGCCGTTTCCTGGTTCACAGGTCTGGTTCTCGTCCAGCCCCTCGATTCAAACCCTGATTCCTTGCTGATGAATCGAAGGATCTGCTGCTGAATCATGTTTGGGAATGAATCCTCCTCCCTGTGCAGCCCCTCATTCATTCACCGGGGACTCGGCGCTCTGATGGACGGCCTGTGAGTGATGGACGCAGCCTGAGGCCGAGACACTGCCTCAGTGTGTTCAGACCACAGCGGCTCTGTTCAGGCCCCGCGGGGGGCCATCGGGGCCTCCAGAGCCCCGCAACAAATCTCCCAATTGTATTCCCCAACGCTCAGCAGAAACATGCCACATGATCCTTATCAGGCTGCCTTTAAAGTAAATATACACCCGACCATATATTACCATAAATTATCTCAGCGTATTAGTCGTGATGGTGATTGCAGCTAAATGGTGTGTGTGTGTGTGTGTGTGTGTGTGGAGGAAAGAGTTAAAGAGCCGTCGTCCTTGCCAATATTTGTTCAAGTTGCCTCGAATGAGATCTCGGGGTCCGGCCGAGATTTGTATGAACACAAGCTGCGAGTGATGTCATTCATTGAGCGGCGCTTCACATTGAGCCATGAATTGGAACAGAAAGCAGTAAGCTCCCCTAATAGCTGCCTTCTTGAATCGGTGCCATCTCTCCTGGAGAAAGCTGCGAGTGTGTGTGTGTGAGGCTTTCTTTATTTTCACACATGTTAGCACGTGCTATTACCAGGTCAGTCAGTAATCAAAAATGCCCCGAAACAAGGGAGGTTAAATTAGTCGACTGGATGTTGGCTGGGCCCGTTTTTGGCGATGATTCGTTATGCAAATACATCGAGAGAAAGCCGCTTGTTGTGGTTCTGCTTTGTCACTGTACGGGAGGCGGAGAAAGGAAACACATCATCATGCATATTCAGCCTTTGCTCTGAAGCAGACTGCTGTCCATAATTTACTGCTAATCATAAAGCCATAAAACTGTCATGTCTTCATCTGCAGCAGCACTTAAAGCAGCTCATCAGGAAAAAATGTCTCCGTTTCAAATGTGAAACAACCTTTAAAACACAGCAAAGTACGTGTTTTCACATCAGTATTTTCATTTCATACCACTTCATACTTACATTTTGATTCTATGTACAAAACAGAAACTTTCATGCACAGTTAGAGATTAAACCATCAAACTGTGCATGAAAGAGTTTTTCTGTGTTTCCAGGCTCAAACCAACTTTCACGCTCAACTTTCAAGCCACTGCGGATGAGTCGTCCTTCAGGAGCTCAGAAAAAATCAAACTTGACCAAATTTGATGCGACATGGTCAAAAGCTCCCGAGCAGCTACTAAATGGACCTTGTGGCGAGTTAGTTTTCTTCTCTTCTGTTTCCAGGGTCAAGCGTGATTCTGCACCAACAAACACACTGACAGAAGGTCTTGGATCGGAGCCACAGAGCTGCTCCTGAACCTCCTGATTTATTGTTGGAATATGATCTGAACAGTGTTTGCTTTAGTAAACTCAGCCACGAGCAGAGCCGCCGGCGGCCTCTTCGACATCAGGACTCTTGTGATTCCTGGAAAAACAACTGTGCTCATAAATCTTTCAGCTCTTGTTCTTACAGTTCAGAGCTCTGCGGCGAGCCGTTCAGCCCGTAATCTTCTAAGTGTGTGGCTATAAGCAAAATGATTCAACACCAAATCCACGTTAAGACGATAATGGCATTTCGTACCTCTGCACAAATTCATCTAAGCCTCTTAATTATGAGTTGTACAATCTTTTGGCAAGCGCCTCCTGAACTGATGAAGTCACTCATACCAGGAGATTATCCGGCTGGGAGGCCTTGGCCTCAAAAATAGCGCTTCGGCTCATTGCTGACCCGTGATGTGAGGCAGGTGAGGTGAGATGCCTTCGCTCGCATGTGGTCTGCCGTCATTGTGCTGCTCAGGAAAAGAAAGAAAACCAACACACCTCAATCCAAACCAGGTGTGAGACAGAAAAACAAAGTTCAGCCTGCCCCCTGAAGGAGTTCTATCACAGCTGGGTTTCATGAAATGAGCAAACTGATGATTAAAAATGCAAAAAGAACACTGTGTGCATGAAGCAGCAGCAGAGTCATGTTTCCCCGGTTTGACACACTGATGAGAAACAAGCAGCCGCCTGACACCGAAAGGCTGCGAGCAGTGAGGGAGGCGGCGGGTCGGAGCAGAGATTCACCTCAAACGCTCGCTTACTGGCTTCAAGCTCAGGAGCCCAACAGGGCGTTTACAACTAACGTGTCCTTTAGTGAAGATGTGGAAGTGATGAAGGCTGTGCAGCGTGTCTGACTTCAATGCAGGAGAGTGGAGCTCACATCCGTCTCAGATCTGCAAGACGTGTTTCATGGAAAAGCCAATTCTTCAGAGTTAGTAAAAAAAGACGAAAGCAAAGATATGATGATAAACGAAGTCATGACGCTGGTGGTGTGGGGTCGGTGCTCACATGTTCTTTCACTGCTGATCACGTGACGAAGGTCAATGCTCTGTTGAACGAAGCTGGGTTCATCTCACCTGATGACGCGAGTTTCACACATCAGTTTCACACAAATTTCCTTGTTTCATTCACTTTAATTTGCTTAATTGATTTAATCAATGAATCCAGGTATGTTAACGACCCTGGTGGCCACCTGGTTCAGTCCAACTCCGCCCACCTCGAGCTCAGCAGCACCGATCAGGATCCGTCAGGTGCCGGAGCCAGATTCCATCAGTGCTCTGGTCCCGAGCGTCGGCCTTCGAGCCGCGAACCTCAGGGCGACAACAACAGCTCAGCGTGCGCCGACCCCTCCTCCCCTTCCTGCTCCGCCAATTCATCCGGCCGGGCATGACACAAGAATTGCAGCCCCCTTAATGTCAAGGCAATCAGAGACTCAATCAGAGCTGCGGAGCACAGTGGGAACCACACTCCCAACACATGTGCACAGGAGTACCCTGAGGGCCCCAAATCTGCAGAACTAATGAGAGAGAATATATGTGCCCCACAAGTATGAGCCCTAGAGAGACTGAGCGGCAGCGCAGGGACCCAGCACCCTTAGAGAGAAGGAGAAAAAAAGTAAATCAGGCAAAACGGCACTCCTGTAACGAAGCTTTAACCCTTTATTCAGAGAGCTTAGCCTCGAAACGAGACCCAACCTGCCCGGACGCAACCTTTGAATCACAGAGGAGGGAAGAAAACAGCCATCTCTGCCAAGGGCACACGGTGAATTCTCCACGGGAACATTGTAGGTGCCTCACTCCAATCAGAGCTCTTAAATAATATTGATGTAAGCCTGGAGAGACACGTGGCCTGATTTAGATAATGGATGTGCTTTTTTTTTTTTTAGTTTCCTTTAAATTACTGTCAATTATTCAAAAGAAACATTTCGAGTGAGAACAATGCCTAATTGGGAGTTACCAAGAAAAGCAAACTGTCCCCCACTGTGCCTTTTGCAACTTGCTCTGTCCTACTTTTCTCGGGCACTGGGTGCAACAATGAAGATGTCAAAAAGAGAAAGACAGAGAAAAAAGCTGCTCTGTTTTTGCACATTCTGAAAACAAATAGGTGTAAAATCCTCGAAGATGCGGCTCGTTAGCAGTTTGCGGTTTGTTCGGCCCGAGCTGGTGCTCGAGGTTAAATAATGTCCCAGTGTACAGTGTGTTTTCTTAACCAAGTCAGCAGCCCCATTCCTGATGCTCTAATGCTTTTGGTATGCCTCTCCCTGACCTAGAAACAGGGATAAGCATCAGGCTTAATCAGGCAACAAAAATGGCAGCTTGCTCACTGTACCCTTCTGAATGAAGCTCTCATTATTGGAGGTGCTGATCATCGGAGGGGGCACTGAGAACGGCTCCTTCTCAACCATTAGATTAGAGCCACCTCATGAATAGTCATCAGGCCGGCACGTCATTCTCACGAACCCTCGGCGGTATGAATATTCTAATGAGGCCGGGCCAGTTCTCTCTCCGCAGCGAGCTTCTTCTCCCGCTCATGAATATTGATGGCGGGAGGACGCTCGTCCGCGGCGGCGCACCGCGCGGGTCAGTTGGACGCAGTGATCCAGCAGCAGCTCCGGCTTAACCAACCATCTGGAGCGTTTAGGGAGCACAATGTGCCACATTCCCTGCTAGCTGCCCAAAAAATAAAGTACAAGATGAATGACATCATCCGCCATTTTTAAATTCCTGAAAAGGCTGCGGTGCTCAGTTTCTCCTCAATGGAAGCTCAGAAGAAGGTTGATCTGTGTTTTACAGTGTGAGAAGAGAAACTGTGGTTCTATTGAAGAGAAGGATCTTTAATCACCTCTGTTTCCTCTGTTTTCTTACACTGTGCAAAGTTTGTGTGTCAAACTTTGGATTTAAGAAGCTGACACATGTGGAAGGTAGAAACTTGAAGACCTTCCTGTCGGCCTGTCGGAGTCCTGCTGCTTCCTCCTCTGGTTGTGTTCCAGCACAGTTTGCAGTCGTCTCACAGTCCCACGTGTTCTCTTGACTAATCAGGGAGGAGTTGTTGTTGTGATTCGGAGGCCGCGGCCTATTTTGCTATTTTCAGATGTGGAGACGTTCAGACTGTGACTCACCTCCACGCTGATCTTCACTGAGCTGCGTCCTGCAGCGTCGCTCTGGTATCCATGGCGATGAGGGGCGGGACGTCTGCAGCGGCCGCCGAGCGAAAGACCTGAGACTCTGCGTCTGAAGTGAGATGCTTCGAGCGTGAGTCAGGAGGCATCTGAACAACAACAAACCACAAGCCAGACTCTGATCCACCCGCCGCTTCTGGGAGGAAGCCAAGCACCTTCAGAAGTCTGAATGAGCACCTGAGTCCTGAAACAAGAGTCTGAGGATCTTCACTAATCTAATGATCCTGATCAGGCTCCAAACTGCGGCTCCATGTTTGGTCACATTTCTCTTTTCCTCTAAATAGTTCACAACTTGTCATGTTTATTTATTTCACTTGCTTTCACATTTTATTACGGCTGCGTTTGGTTAAATTTTTATTACTGTTTTTGGATTTTATGACCCAGCTGAAATATTTTAGAACTGAAACTGAAAACATTCCTTCTCCTCTGAATATGATTCGATGTTTAGATGCGGTTGGGTTTTTCCGTTGCACTTGACAGATGCTGTGTATTTATCTTTGCTCTCTGTGAAGCTCACTGTGTCTCCCGGAGGATGAAATATTCTATATAAATAAAGTTTTGTTTGTTTCATATGGACGCCCAGATCAACCAGAGGAAGCTGTATGTGATTATAATGTACATTTTATTAATTACCAGCAGGAAGTCAGAATTACCAGCAAGTCAAAATTATGATTTACTAATTCTTAACTGTGACTCATTATGTCAAAGTAATGATATAGAAAGTCATAATTATGGCAAACTGATTATACAATTATGTAACATTAAGTCGACAGCTCTTTTCATTTTGATCTATTTCTGTGTTTTCCTGCCAGATGTCCACGGTCCAGAAACATGTTTCTTCTGTTTCTGCACTTGATTTGTGATTCATGGTTGGTTTGTTTTAACCGAGAGCTCCAGGTCATAAAAAACCGTTTAAACCATTTAAAACTGCTCCTGGTTTGTTCTGAGTCTTCTCATGAGACGGACGTCTGTCTCCGCAGAGGACGGCCGGTATCGGAGGTGAGCTGCTCAACGTGTCAGCTCCAACGCTCACTTCATTTTCACAGCGTGTCAGAGGAACCACAGAAGACTGATAAGCTGAGGATGAGGCTGCGGGCGGCGGCTGCGATGCCTCCGCTCAAAGAAGACCTGGAGATGTAACATGCATATTTTGATAAGTGCAGTGGAACATTCCAGTCATTCTCCACCATAAATACATGAGGACGAGCGGCGACGCCCCTCAGAGCCAGATCCCTCTTCTGCTTCTTCCCCCTGCGGCTGCCTCGCTCTGATCTGCCGTCACGTCTCCGGCTGCCTGCGAGTCCACGGAGGGACAACGTTGCTCAAAGTCTCTGCGACGTGTTTCTGTTCATGTTCCATCACAATCCATCTGATGGATGTTGAGAGGTTTTACTTTAAACTTGAGATGCCAACCTCACGGTGGCGCTAAAGGAAAAGTCGGTGAATACAGTGTTTGAGCGCATGTAGCTACTTTCCACAAGAACTTTTCATGGGTCCCACATCTTTGACCCAAATCAAAACAGACCCATGGAAAAGAAATAAAGAGGAAACCTGATCCACAGACAGTTGAACCCAAACCAAACACACCCGAAGTTATTCAGTCATTTTTCCAGCTCTTCACAGTCAACACTCAGAAAATGACCTTTTTCTCCTGCGATGTGATGCATCATGTGACCAGAGACCAGGAACATATTTCAGACCTGGTCTGACTTCCTGTGAACCACCAGTTGACCACGAGCAGGGGCAGGTCAAAGGTCAAGAGCCTCGCCATAGATGCAATAAATGTTCCAGTGTGAAATAATAATGAGCCATCAAGTGAAGAAACAAAACCAATGAAGGTAAAAACAATTTCTCTGCCAGAATCTGTGACGGAAAGCTCACACCCACGTTTGGCCTCCGCGCTGAAGTCTGCTGTTCTTAAACACGTTTAATGTGACGTGTTATCTCTATTATCTGTGTTACCCTATGGCACATTCCAGCTGCCGCTGGCGTCGACGTCAACACAGCTGAGCTCCAACTAGAGTGACTTGTGGTGCTAATGAGGGATAATAAGTGACTTGAAAACCTCAGTTGAAAAACTAAAAGCAGCTTCTGCAGAGTCAAACCGGTGCATTTTAAGAAAACTGAAAGCTGAACTTCGAGGAATGTTGGTTTTTTCCCAAAAGGGCAAATGAACTTCAGATTTTTCCACATCTTGATTTCTACTTCAACGCTATAACTTTTTCATATCATCTACCTGCGCTTGGCTTGAAGTTGCACCGTTTCCTCTGAGAGCACATTTTCCACCGATTTTCCTCAGATGGAAAATCCCGTCGATATTCCCAATTTTCTGTGGGAACATCAGGCTGAAGAGGACGAGAGGCCTCGTCCAGTCTCTTGATTTGACATTGCTGTGACTGTGTTGGTGTGTCTCGAAGCCAAAGGTTTCCATAAACATGCTTGGGCTCCTAAAATCCTCTGTTCCACTGACCTGCAACAGTTTAGAAACTCGTGAGTTCACAAACTTCACAATAGAAATCTGTCCACACCAGGCACTTAAATCCTGAGGTTTCTGCTCCTTTGTGCAAACTGAAGATGTAACTTTGTGCAATCAAGAAAATGTTTGCAGCGGTTTCCTGTGAATTGTTTTCCACCCACCTCGGTCACATCCTCTGCAGTGAGCGATGTGAGTCACGGCCACAGGCTGCAGCAGGAGGGAGGGTCTTTTCTTTTAGTGGCCGTGTAAACAAACACTGTCTGTCAAGCTGAACGTCGTCCTGTCACGTCGCCACAAGTGGCTCAAGAGGCTCAACTCGAGACTTTCTGTTGGTGAACAAGTATAAAATGTTAGATTTCATCATCACAGAGTTTTTGCTGAGCAGAAAACAGAAATGAGGACAAAACAAGTGAAGAGTTTACATTGATGCATGTTGTTGTGCAGAGTTGATGCACATGAATCTTCATATTGGAATTTGTGTTCAGACCCAGAATGCAGCAGCTACGAGTTCAAATCCAAACAAAGTTAGTTATGTTGAGGAGCTGAACGTTGCATAAGGGTCTTGTTGAAGTGTCGCCCACCTGAAGGTCAGGTGACGTGTTGGCAGCATTTTCACTGATAGCTGAATGAACTTATTTGCAGCTCTGAGGATTTGAAGCTGCACGTTTGTTTGTGGGTTCGACTTGAGATCTGCAGGACACGTAGTTGGGATTTGAGATGTTTCGGTGTGTTTGTGATCACAGTTAACGGGTGAGTGACAATCAGATGATGCCGGAAGCTTGTTAACTACTTGTGGGACTCTGCCAAAGTTATATGAAACTGAATGGTGCTCCTCCATTTTGGAGTCTAACATTCGTCGACATCAACGATTCAGGTGAAACAGTTTCCCACAGTTGAAGCTCTGTGTGAATTTACTTTGCTTCTGGAAACAAGTTCACATCCGTTAACAGGTTGTCGATGTAAATTCTTCATTTCTGTCGTCACAGTATTTGTTCTTGTAGTTCTTATAAAACATTTATTCCGTGCACAGTGTCAAAGTGACTGCGAGGTCAACGCACCTGTTGTTTCTCAATATGAAACGTGATAATTATTCCTTCTGTGTTTTTCATTTCAAAGCCTGTGTGCAGACCACATGCAATCAAGACCTGATGTGAAGGAGCGAATTACAGTGCGGTGAGACGAGAGCTCCTGTTTCACTGCCGCTTCCAAACCCTCCCTCCAGGCGACAGTTAATGTACCTTGTCACATACTGTAAATGTATGATTGATGATTCATGACCTCTCCCAGCGCTGAAACAAATTAGATCTGCTTCACGTCGGCCATAAATCAGCAGAGAGAGCACAGTGCGTCGCTCTCGTGTGTCTGTCAGAGCGAACCACGCCGTCAAAACACACGACGGTTTCATCCTGAGCGTCACGGCAGCACGTTGGCTTCCACCGAGTGTGTGACGCCGCTCGGCCCCGCGGCTCCTTCATTAACATTCCTGTGTTTTGTGGTGGACCTGCTGAAGCCGGGCAACATGATGAAACAGCTCTCGTGTGTCACCTGACATCGCCGCAAAGTCCGCTCTCTTATTGACTAACTCTCAGCTGAGCTCCGACACGACACTCATCTCACGGGCTTCACCTTCTGGATCTGTGCTGAAGAATGTCGGGACTCTGTGGCTGCTTTTTGTTTTGAAGAGGTTTCTGTTTTTATGAAACTATAACCACAGAGTGTCTCCAGCTGCAGTTCCACAAATGGCCACTAGATGTAAATAGGGAAAAACCTGTTATAGATTTGAAGATCATTTTCTTCTCTTCTTCTGATGTTAGTTTGTGTGTGTTTGTTAATCAAAGTTATTACAGTTCATCCTCTGGGCACCATGAATACCTTCACACATTTTCAACATAGTCCATCTGATATTTGCACCAGAGTTGTGAAACTCTCTTTCATTCCTTCCTCAGTTTCAAACGTTTTTGTCGCAGAATAACATTTTTACATGTAAGTGATGGACACACTTTTTCTTCTTGCTTTTTCTGTCTGTCTGTTGTTTTTGTCTCCATCTCTGTCTCATTCCTGAGCAGCAGCAGACAATGTCAGAGTTGACTCATGCGTTCATCACCTGTCAGATTAAGGGGCGACTGTTTTCTCTCTGAAACATATCATTTCACACCACTTAACATCATTTCTCATGACTTCAGGTGACACTTACTGCAGTATTTTTAGGGGCAATTATACTTTTGATGGATGCCTGCGTGGCAGCGTTCTGTGGTTCAGATGTTTCTTTACTTCTCTGTCTGACATTTCACTGTCGTGCATCTGAACACATTTGCAGGTTCAGACAAAAACACACCGACACAGAACGGTGAGTTTCCTTCGGTGCTGATTGCCGACGCTGCGCTGGCTGCAGTCTCTCCTCCCAATCATGACGGGTGTGACCCCCGAGGTCAAACACTTGACCCTTGAAGTCCTGCTGAGATTGACTCAGGTATAATTAGGCCTGTTAAGAGCCTTTGTGTGGCTGAATGGGCTCATGCGGAGCTCCACAGGTCGGTCTGGTCTGACTCCCAGCCCCGAGGAAACGGCTTCACCAAACACTGAGGTCTGGACGCGGAGGGAGGGGACCCGATGAACTCGCAGGTCCTTCAAAATAAAATGAAGAAAAAGCTTTTCCTGCATTTATGTACTTTAAAATATGGACGAGAGCCTGAAAGCAAAGTCAGGACATTATATATCAAATATGACGTGAGACGGGAGCAGCTGGGAAAAACCCTCTGACATCAGCCGCTCTGCTGATAATTAGGGAATTTTTGTGGGTTTCGCCGTCTCCCACTCGGTATCATGAAATGTTGAAAGGTGTCAACACCAGCAACAGTTTCAGCCTCCAAAGGTAATAACTCACTGAATAATAACATGAAGTCTCTTGTGAGAAGAAACCTGAACATCAGCTGAAGTCAGATCTTCAGACACGATTCTTCTGATTCTTTTCATTTGGCTCTTTTAATCTTCCTGACGTGAACTTGCTGCAGGATCACGTTCACTGATTCCCTCTAGTTTCATGACACGACAACAAATCCATACAATTGGTAATAAGAAATTTATTTTTCAACAGTTACAAAGAACAAAATATTTCAAAAGCATATTCATATGTTACATCGACTGTACAGGGATCAGATGGCATGTGTTTCACTCTACATGATTCTGTAACCACAGCTAACAAAAAGAAGAAAGAAAACTAGGAATATTTAAGTAATTTGATGAAAAAATATGAAATATTCCATGTCTAGGTACAAAATAGAAAAGAGATTAAGCAGATTATGGACTGATATTATACCCTGATACAGTGTTTAGGCCTCTTTAACTGTCACAAAGTCATTTACAACAACAAAAACTTGACGGCGTCGCCATCTTTCAATAGCTAAACCTCTTGGCCTCTTTGGTTCCATGATTAGGTATAATACATTTGAACAGAGCTCAATTTTGCTTCTATAAAAATAACTTTTTTTTTTCAATGGCAGTTTCTATTTATTTCATTTTTCTTATTACGCAGCTCCTCAGTGCAAATATTCTAACAACCGTTCGCTTCGAAGAACAAGCGAAAGATTACAGTGGCGGGCGAAGTCGAGGCCGAGCGTCGGGCAAAAGGCCGGAAGAGGCGAGATAACGAGCAGCACCTGAACCTCAGGTATTTCTCTTAAACGTGTACCTGGTAGAGGTGAAGCCTGGAAATGAGAGCAAAATATAAGACTGGTGAAATAACAGGTCACTGAAATGTTTAACCTGAAAACACGAAAGCGATGTCAAAGTGACTGAAAGTGTGTCTCAAAGTGTGTTTCGGTGCCGAACAGGCCATGACGGGAACTCCATTGGGACGCATTCATTTAGACACCAAAATCACTATTCAAGCCTCACAAATGGGTCAAAGTTAGCCCCAGTTAGCCTCTTTTTATCTTTCAGCTCATGATTATATAAAGGAAGTGAAACTAATCTTTGAAAAACCCAGAAAATTATTCAAGAACACTGATTGAATCTTTAAAAATCTTCCACCAAGTTAGAAAAACATTTGGTTCAATAAAATCGATCGAACTGTTCCAAATAAAAATCGTCTTGCTTGTCTCGTACGACGAAGAAAATTAAGCGTTCATATCGTCAACATTTATATTTGAGTTGGAGCTAATTCAAATGTTTCTGTCGCAGTACAAGACTTCACCATCTCTACCAGGAACACGTGAAGTCATGAACAGATGCAGGAGTTCATCCGGCCTCCTCCGGCCTCCTGGACCAAACCCAACCCGTCCCCGCAGGCCACACTTACATTTCAAGTATTGGTGATAGTTTGTCAGAAGAGCTTCCGTTCAGCTTGTGTGGTGTACGGGTAAATACTATACATTGCATAGCTCATGCGGCACTTATTTCTTTTAGAAGGACTGTGGGCAATGATGTGCCACATAGGGCTCATTAAAGGCATTTCAATCTGCAAGTGCTGTCAAAGTGTTCGTCGGGAGTGTGAAGCTGCACCGTCACTGAGCAGTATGGCAACTTTTCACTGTCGCTGACTGAAATGAGACACCTGATTTTGTTTTTTTGATTTGAACAACTGGAAGGAATCGAACCGTCTCCTTCGAGGAGAAGCTGAAGGAAAGTGAAGGGAGCTTTTACCTGTAATATTCAAACGTTAACAAAACCAAACCTCTGGAACAGATGACAGAACACGAGAATTATTACGATGTTCGTATCTCACAGTTTCAGATCAAAGTCACACCGTCTGTAAAGCTGAGTGGCTCATAGTGAGTGAAGGTATTACATTTGAGGGAACTCACTAATTTGAAGTAAGATTTAGTAATTTGAGATATTTTTCAAGGTAAAGAATCATTTCAGCCAATTCCTAAATTTAGGAAAAGAAGTAAGAAATTCGAGTGCACAGATTAATAATTGAATAATTTGAGGGAACTGTTTGTCATCCGTTCGTCCCCACAACACTTTGTGAGCCCTGTAGAAATCCCAGGAAAAGTTCAGGTAACTCTTAACCTTGCTTGATGACCGTGAAAATAGTGACACCTTTTCCAACCTTCAGAAACATGCAGTGTTTCCTCAACAATGATGATAAAGGAAAGAGAAGAATCCAGAGCTGAAGAGATGCAGTGATTGGAAACACAACCTCCAAACCATTTAAATCTCAGTCCATCTTCAGTTGTCAGTCTGGAGGGTTGATTCACGGTTTGGTGACAGTGGAACAGAAACCTTGTTGAAATGTCTCTGCAGATGATGTTTTCCGTTTCCATCCGTTGCTGGAATGCGTCCAAATGTTCATATGTGCTTGAAGCCGGTTTGATGGTGGAACAAAGTGTGACTCCAGGCCAGAAGTGCTGTACGTTGATGAACTTTGACTGGTGTATTAACATTTTCAGTGCTTGTCCCACACACTGCTCTTGAAAGAGGCATAGTCGAATCACCCCGACCTTCTCTGTGACTCATGTAAGGCTCCCTCAGCTCCTCTGGAGACATTAATGTCACGTTCAAGGTTGGCTTTATGTTCTACACATGAAGAGTTTAATTCCAAAACGAGATAGCCACTCCTACACAAGTGGGACCTACTCTAACGACGTGACTGACAGCAGAGAGGCTAGTAGGTTACATAAGTCTGGAACACTTCAGCAAACCAGATCCTCACTATCTTACAGATATTTAACGAAGAACTTCAGAGATTGATTGTTTTCTAAAGTGGATATTTAAAGATTTGGAAGAGAACTCTTCACGTCCCTTTGAAGGAGACTGAATCGTTTCTAGACAGAAACAGTTTTCCACCAGAGAATATAACCAAATATATCAACAAACATAAATATATATACAAGTTTTGTGCAGGCATACATGAGGGTGTGTAGATATGTGTGGATGAGGTTGTGTGTGCGCATGTTTCCTCCATCGTCCATAAATATTCTGTTTCTATATTCATTTTTTGTTGTAATATTGTGAATCTGTTTACAGTTAAGTTCTTCAGTTCCACCTTAAATAAACAACAATAAGACGTCCTCAAGCACAGCCACACTCCTCCACGATCATGTTGGGAACGTCCCGCTTGACGATGTTGTACTCGTCATCAAAGTAGAGCATGGACATGGTGCTGAGCTTGGTGGGAATACAGCAGGAGTTCATGGAGCCCGGGCTCATCCCCCGCATGCGGTACTGGTTCACCACCGCAGTGTGGAAGGACGAGGCCGAGCCGGGGACGCCCGCCATGTAGGCCGGACAGTTCCCCTCGCAGTAGTTCCCAAAGTAGCCTGACGGCGCGATGATCCAGTCGTTCCAGCCGATGAGCCGGAAGTCTATGTAGAACTGCTGGCGGCAGCACAGGCTGCTGCTGCCGTCACACTCCAGCCCCCTCTTGCGGATCCGGTGTTTGTTGTCAGCCTGCCGGGCCTGCACCACCAGGAAGGGCCGGTGGGACTCGTCGTTGTGGTTGAGCAGGATGGGCACGACGCCCTCTGCCTCGCAGCCCTCGCAACGCACGTCCAGATTCTGCCGCCGGTCGCCCTTTTCAAACACCAACCGGACCGCGTCGGTCAGCATGAAGGTGTGCCAGCCGCTGCGCTTCAGCTCCACCCGTTTCTCCACCAGGTTCCACTTGCTGCCGAGGCCGGGCTCCTGGTAGTACACCTTCACCGTCACCTTCCGCCTCGGACGCACCTCCAGAGGGGACGGCAGCAGCTTGAAGTAGAGCCAGAGAGTGGCCTGTGTCACGTACAGGTTCTGGTTCCCCTCGTTGGAGATGAGGAAGAACAGGCTGGACTTGGATGTCACCACATCATCTGAGGAACAAAACACATCGGAGGGTTTGATTAATAATAAAGTAACAAAGTACGAAAGGTCATCAGTCATCTGTGGCATGTTTTTCTTGACTTTTGAGAACACTACATTTTGTAAGACTTTAAACAACTAAAACTGAACATCTGGACATTTAAATCAAGGTGAACAGTTATGTCAGCTCTTCCTAGACAGTTTGAAGACCAGACGGTTGCAAAGGGGATTGAGCGTGGGGGGTAGTGAACCTGGGAACAGCTTAGAGTAAGACAACAGGCCCCGGCCTCCCCTCAGTTCAGGGTGGCAGCACAGATCCTGCGGACTGTGACAGGAAGGCGTTGGGCGCAGGGCCACTTGGCCTCCGAATCAGCCCAAATATGAGACAGAGGGGGGGCTTAAGAGAGCAGCACACAAAGGTTCAAAGGCTTTGTGTTGAATGCTGCCTGAAAATGAGATCTTATGGAGCCTAACTGTCGTCACAATGAGGCCTGAGAGCCCGTCGCAGGGCCCGGCAGCGTGGGAGATGCAGCAACAAACTGGAAGAATGAAGATGCAAGAAAAACCATTTACATGTCATTAGCTGGTTCTCAGAAGCCGCGGCCGCTCCGGCAGCAGACTGCAAATGGTCAGAGGCTTTTTATTTGAGGACCATCGGCTCATTTGTGGAACAGTTAAAAGGTTTGGAAGGAGGGCAGCTGGGGGATTCAGACCCTTTAGGAAGAAAAATCACAATCTGAAATTCATTCAACATCTTTCAATGTCTCCCTAAAAAAAGTCAGAGATGAGTTTTCACAGATTTCTCCTGTGACTCCTGCAACTTTCCCACAGCTAATGAAAACCACAAGAGCTTGAACTGAAGCAAAAAGAAAAGATGCTTTTATTTGAGGCGCTCTACACGTATTTGCAATCCATCTCGTGGTTTATTGGGCCTGTGGGCTTCATTTTGTGCCTTTCTGCAAGCCAGTGCTCCCATTAAGGACGGATAAAGTTTTGATCTTGAGCAGAGACATGTAAATATCTTGAGAGCACTGCTGGATGATTGATGGTGTGATGAAACAGGACTCGGCCTCCTCACTTACAGAGCTTTCAGTGGCCGTTACTGGGATCAAACCTGCTCCCGCCACCTTTGACTTTATTTTAAATGTTTCACAGCACTTTCTGCTTCTGTAACCGTGAAGCATTGGTGCAGCAGAGATGCGAGGCCAACACACGGAGGAGCTGATTGACAGCTGTCAGGCGAAGAAGATTAGAGCCATTCATCGGCTCTGAACCTCCTGAACTCTGAGAGAAGCCGACCCAGAGAAATTGAGGTTGACAGTTCATGAGAAATCAGAGCATAAGAGGACACAGAGTCCAGCGGGTGAACTTGAGATTTCGTGGTTGAACGGTCGCAAAGCAGAACGCTCCTGGTTACCGGAGGAGTTCTGCCGGTAAAAGACAAAGCAGACATCATAAAAACTTTGATGAATCGGCTGCAGGTCACATCAGCTCTGTGTTACAGGAAGGCACAAAACCATTAAGGATTATTCAAAGTTTGGAGGGACCACACTTTGCCTCCACATGCACGACCTCATCCATCACGAGACGAGGTCATCTCCGAGTCATTACTCAGCAGCTCAGATGTTGGATCGCACGCTGCTGCAGATTAGAGCGCCGCCGCCCAGGAAAGATACAAGTCAAGAACATTAAGAGCCTACGAGATGAAAACAGGTGAAGTGGAGCTGCAGGTGCAGGTTGTTCATCTGTCACCACACAATTCTCTCCAGCCGCTGAAACCGTGACTTGCTCGCTTGTTCTGTCTGTCGGGATCAAAGTGACATCCTGAATGTGAACATCCTGAATCTGTTTCAGCTCCTGAATGTGGCGGCGACTGTTGGGGAGTGGCCGGGTCACAAAGAGATCGAGGAGGAGAGTTAATGGACGTTTGAGAGAATTCATTTGTCGCAGACGAGCGGCTGCATTGTCTGACATGGTAATGAGGAGATGGTGGATTCTTCACATGAACTCCAGGACAAGATAAACTCTGAGACCAGAGGACGACCGAGGACGGTTCATAACGTCCAACAAACAACATTTCCTGCTATCAAAGTCGCGTTTGATACGAGGCCGTCAGACGTTACAGTTTGATTTCCCTCTGGTGACAAATGTTTGGTGAAGACTAACAGGTAATAAACATCTCAGTTACCTCCAGCAAAAAACAAATTCTAATTTAGCAGTAAAAATCTAATTGTAGGCTAAAATAAGCTTTTACCAACACGAGGTCAATAAATGACTTCAGTTTTAAAACTCTCAACCACTAATTCTATTTAATTAAAACCTCATCGGACTTTCACTCGCACGGCATGAACCATGAGTCTTCAGTGGAAATCTGTGGCGACAGAGACGCTGACTCTCTTCTGGTTTTCAGACCAAATTTGCCACAAAGCAGTTCTGCAATGTTTTGACATGAGGAAGTTTAGTGAACGATATCTTTGGAATGCAAATGGTTAATGGAGTTAACTCCAACTGATGACTGTGTGTGATGAAGCTGCGTCGCAACCGGGACTGAAGTCAACTCTGAGGACGCTGAGGTGTCCTCCCTGTCTCTGCATTTCAACAATCACATGTAAATTTGCTTGCTGTCTTGAAAACTTCCCTGAAAAGAACCGTGGAATCTGGTGTTAACAGCAGGACAAACAGACTCGGAGTTAGACTTTTCATTTTTGAACTTAATTTCAATAAATATGAAGTTATTTCATTTATTTAAATATGATTTTTATGTGAGATTTTAAGTTTGCACACAAGAAATTAGATTTTGTCATATATGTCGGATGTACAGGATTTAAAGGCTTCGAAGGCAACTTGTGATTCTGGGCTTCAGAAATGAGACGAATGTCACTTGACTAGATTTTACTTTTATATTACACTATTTAAAATGATGAAGCATTTTATGTCTGACTGCTTTATGACTTAAAGTCGGGGCTCAGAGTTCAGTCTGACAAAGGTCCAGTTCGTAGCTGCTGTGGAGCTTCTGATCATGTTACATGGTCTTCACCAACACATGGAGTTGGCCTGATTTGATGTGAAGCCAACATGAGGCGAAGACCTTCGACAACAAACGGACAAACTGCAGATGAAGATCACTCAGGAACAACGAGACATTTTCCCCCAAACTGCTCAGACTCCGAAACTGTGACACATGAAACATCACTGTGATGCAACAAACCACCATGAGTCCCCCACACACACACACACACACACACTGAATTGTAATGGGCTGCCAGGCTGCAGGGTTCAGCCCGTCAATCTGCATTCAGGCTGCAGGACGGCCACACAAAGCTCTGACCTTATACTGAGGGGACTGATGCAACACACACACACACACACACACACACACACACACACACGCTGGGTGTTGATGTGGAAAGCAGATGTTTGACTCTCAGAGGCAGCGGACGGACACACGTGGGCGACGCAGGTGTTGTGGTTGATCAGCTCCTCTCAGCCGCCCCTCGCGAGGCTCCTCCGAGCCTCGTGGCCGCGCCGCGTCCCCGCCGACGGCCGCTGGTCGGCGCCGAGGTGGAAGGTCTGCGACGCAGCGGCCGCACAGAGAAACGTGTCAAAGTGAAAGGCCGCTTCGGGTCGGTGCGGGGTTTCTAGGAAAGTGAACCCAACACTGGGGTGGAAGCCAGGAGTCCCAGATGTCCCACTCTCTCTGCAGCACGTGAACGCAGCCGGGCTTCAAAAAGCCTCCAGCTCTTTATACACCAGACTGCATTCAGCATCTGTGCAGGTTCTGGTCACCGACAGGTGACAACGCGCAGGTGTGTGGACAGACAAATGAAGAACGACCTGCAGAAGCATCTGTTCAAGCTGAGGAGACAAACCCCAGTTACATCTGAGCTTTATCTGACCGAGCCGACGAAGCTTCACAGCACCAGGCAGGAAGCGGCTCTGCTTTTATTTTGGCGGGGTTTCAGGCCCCTGCATCAACATCTGTTCAACATCAGCATGAGTCCACACACACACACACACACACACAGGCTGATGTTCAGTGTGTCAGTGCATCAAACGTTCAATATCATGAGTTCATTAATGTGTTATAGCCTCATCGAACTGAATCCACTTCATCTCATCATGTTTTCAGGTGTTTGTGTTTTCAGGTGTTGTTGTGTTTCAGGTGTTGTTGTGTTTCAGTTGTTGTGTTTTCAGGTGTTGTGTTTTCAGTTGTTGTGTTTTCAGGTGTTGTTGTGTTTTCAGGTGTTGTGTTTTCAGGTGTTGTTGTGTTTTCAGGTGTTGTGTTTTCAGGTGTTGTGTTTTCAGGTGAGCTCTGATGCTGCTGAACTGATCTGGGACCAGGTGGCTGCGGGTCTCACCTCTCTCTGCGAAGCTGATGATCTCGGAGCTCTCCTCCAGCACCTGGTTGCTCATCCCGTGTCCGTCCAGGTGTGGGATCTCCACGCGGCCGTCCTCGCGCAGCTTCCCCGCGTGCAGCTTCCGCAGCGCCGTCACCATGGCGGCCCGGGACACCGGCTGCGTGATGTTGGGTCTGTCCCGCATCTGCAGCCGGCTCAGGATGTGCCTCTTCACCGCCTCCAGGAAGTCCACGCTCAGCCGGCCCGAGCCCGGCTCCTCCGCCGGGGCGCCGCCGCAGGACGCGCACGTGTCCCGGGGCGCGTCCGGCTCCGCGGAGCAGCGGCGGGAGAGGAGGCAGGAGAGGAGGAAGAGTCCGAGGAGACGGCTCCTCATCGTGAGTCCGAGCAGGAGGAAGAGTCTCTGTCTCCCTCCCGAGTCCGAGTTCAGGTCCTGGAGAGAAGGCTGCAGGTCCTCAGCTGGATCGAGTGTCTCCGGGGTCCGGCAGGTCCAGCAGGGAGCCTCCTCACATCGTGGTCCACAGAGAGCGATCAGCTGCTCAGTCTGTCCCCTCTGTCCTCTGTCCTCAGTCTGTCCCCTCTGTCCTCTGTCCTCAGTCTGTCCTTCACACCATCACACTCCTCCTGTCAACATGTCCACAAAGATCTGCGTCCAAAGCCACCTGCACATGTCCCAGCCTCAGTCCATCACTGCCCGCTCCCCTCCACCTTCATCACCGTCACCATCATCATCCTCACTGCTCCTGTCTGTCCAGGTGCGAGGCCGCGTCCTGCTCGGGGCTCTGGGTCTGCTCAGCCAGCTGAGGAGGAAGAGGAGGAGAGGGAGGTGAGCCGGAGATCAACCCGAGGAGCGTTTCCATCCTGACACCAGCGGCACTCACGGCACACAACTTTGTTTTATACAGAGGGGGGGTCCGCCGGAGGGGGCGGGGCCAATGAGGAGCGAGAGGGAGCGAGGGGGGCGGTGTCAGTCAAACCCCCCCGGAGGGATTCATGTTGCAGAGCAGTCCTCGAGTGACTGATGGGAAATACTCCGAGTACAAATACTGCAGTTTCTTCACAGTGTTACTGCAGAGCAAGCTCACACACAGAAAGATCTGATGACTCTGTAGTAAAAATACTCCGTTAGGAGTAAAAGTCCTGCATCCAACATCTTATCAAGGTAAAAGTACAGAAACTTTATCAGGAAAATATATTTACAGTAATGAAAGTTCTCAATATGCTGAGTGTCAAACTGTGAATTAGCAGAAAATAGAAATACTCTGGTAAAGTACAAGTACCTCACATTTGTTGCTACTTATGTACAGTACTTGAGTAAATGTACTTAGTTACATTCCAGCACTTAAAACTCATTGGCAGAGGATCAAAGTTGTTCCCAAACTCTCTTTAATTCTCTTCTTCCTCTTCTGTCCTTGTTGTTGTTGTTGTTTAATGTGCACATGTTGCCCGACACACACACACACACACACACACACTTAAGACACCAAAAATTCCTTCGCTGTGGTCAAACGTCTGTGAATAAAGAGCAGACCTGCTGACATTAAACATCACAGAGCAAACAGCAGGTGTCGTCTGCCGGGAGCCAAGAATAAAGTCTGTCTTCTGAAACACCACGTTTCATACAAACACAAGTTACATAACAGAAACATGTAAAAATACAACTCAAAGTCAAAACTTCAGTGAACATCCAACAACTTTATGACATGAAACCTGGATTTCTTTCAGGCGTCAGCACTGACTTTGAAATGTGTTTCTATCAATCAATCAAATCAAATTTAGTCTGAAATTTGTAAATAAAGACGTAGCCAAAAGTATGTGGACACCTTTAATCAGTTTCAAATGAAGTATAGAAGTCCTGATACACACACCATGAAGGTGGGTGGCATCAGTATCAGCCACTGTTACTGCTGCTTCATTCATGCTGAGTTTGCTGACTGATTTCAATCACTGCCGTATTTTAGCTGCTTGTAAACCTCTAAAAGACTGAAAGTCTGAATATGAAAACGAGCTGAGCCTCTCTAGTCAAATTCAACACGATCCGCGACAGCTCGGACTAACGAGTGTGTCTCCGGTGTGACGACATGGCAGGACGTCCGGACAACAACATTTGTTAGTGAAAACTCCAAACCAAATCAGCTCGTCCCAACACGAGACATCCAGCAGCAGCTGTAGTCCACGACGGTGACCTTTGACCTCTCAGCTGCTGATTATCATAAGGCAAAACAACATGAAGTGTAAAAACAGGTCAGGTCTGTTTTTCCCCTCAGTTGACCCTGTTTTTATTGAAATCACAGCCGCCTGATTCAACTGATTCTGACGTCATAGATTCATAACACATGTTGTTTTGGCCAAATCCTCTGAATTTAAATCATTAAAGTTTCCAAAGATACTAAATATGTCAACATCAATCTGGAGCAAATGTGTCAAATGAGACAAAATGAAAACAAAACATGTTTTCTCAAACTCTAAATCAGCTTCGAGGTCATTTGAAGTGAACTCTAATTTACATGTGGATGATTTTACTTCTCTGAGTTGGAGCTGAAGGTGACGATCAGCCAGTGAACTTCAGTTTGACCAGCAGTGGACAAAGTGATCAAATGGCGCCATCTTTCTTCCAAATAGTGGAACTACATGTAGGTGCTGCAGCTGCAGATGAGCTTTAGAACTTGTCAAAGTCACAGTATTTACATTTTTTAAATACTTTTTTGTTGTTAATGACACTTGCTTCATTGCTCAGATACAAATTTTCACCTTCTTCTGAAAGACATGAAAAAAACAGGAGACACAAACATATAGAAATTAATGAGTGTAAAATCCTGGTGGAACTTTTAAAGTTTAACAAAACAAAAGTCACAGATGGAAAAGAAAATAATGGGAGCTCTTAATAAATTGTCTGGAAAGAATTTGCCTGGAAAGTAAAATGATGTATTTCTCAACCACAGAAATGTAAAAACAGTAAATTCTCAGTGCTGGAGGAGAAGTGCTGGAAGTCAGCTGTTGTAAATCTTTAAATTAAGTTTGGTTCATAGACGTTTACAAAAGTGTTTCAGCTTGTATGGTTTTGTTTGGATGGCTTGTCCTGACATGGGGTCAAAGGTCATTGATAGGTTCTGCTGTGGCAAGTGCCAAAAATTCACCCAGTGCTGTAGAGAATGAATGTGTTTTAATAACAGATGAATCATTTAAAGATATTTGTGAAGCAAAAATGTGAAACATTCTCTGATTCCAGTTTCTCCACAATTTGCTCCTTTTCTCTGTTTAATATTATTTAAACTGAATATCTTGGGGTTTTGGACAAAACAAGACATTTGAAAACATCACTTCAGACTCTGGGAAACTGTGAGGAACATTTTTCATTATTTTGTTCATTATTATTATGTTTTAATGAACCAGATAATCTTTAAAAATCATTATATTAATTGATTATCATTGGCTGTACGTTTATTTATTTTCTGCACATAATTTAAACTCTAAATATAAATAAAATATTTTGATTCAAAATTTAATCATACTCATCTTAAATATTATGTTAAAAACAATAAATAAATAAATCGATAACAGGGAAAAGCGGGAATTCCGTGACATCACTTCCTGTTAATGTTATCAGCCTCGTCCTGAGAGGAGAGAAATATTAAGATGTATCACTCCGTGTCTGTTTACTGATGTCAGTTTATTAGCTGCACTGTAAAAAGTATCGAACAGCCACAGTTTACCATGAACACAGACAGATGAGGTGAATGTGAACTTAAATCACACAAAGTCAAATGTATTCGTTCGTTTCACACGTTTAAAAGTGTTATTTGTGGCTATATTTCAGTCAGTCGCTGAACCCTTGCTAACGGCTAAGCTAACAGCGTCGCTATCTTTCCGTCGACGTTTCTGAGCTGCAGAGTGACTCATCTTCACTTTATACACGATCTTTGAATGAGTGCGGGACGAGGTGGAGCAGAAAAAGTCTCCTGATCAAACTCCTAAAAGTTGACTGTGTGTCGGTTTATGGCGGATTTCTCAGCGACCCACAGCGAATCACGTTAGCAGGTGAGTCACGTGACTGTTTCTGTGCTCTTTTCGCCACTTTAACGTTTCCTCCGCTTCGTTTTAATGTCGTTTTCTCTGAATCCTCCTGAGGCGAAGAAAGCTTCTGTCAGCCTTCCACCGGGCTGAGTGACGTAGCGAGCAGCCAACAGCGACAGCCGTAGGGAGTTCTCCTCCTGACTTCAGCCAATCAGAGGCGGGTTTTCAGGCTGAAGGCGGGAACCAGGAAGAGCAGCAGTGGCTGTTTAGTGTCTGGTAGAAAGTGGTTGAGTTGTGTCAGCTGGTTCAAACAGAGGAAGCTGAGCCTCACTACGGTTCCTCTTTCACTACACAGGCTCATTGTTCACTTCTGTCATCTTTGTTTCACAGCTGAGCTTGTTCAAAGTCCACGCTGTTGTTCTCTCAGTCCCGCAGCTGACAGGTGAACAGGTGAACTGGTGAACAGGTGACCGTGGTTGTACCTGTTCCGCCCTCATGTTGGCGTCCTCGCAGGCAGCTGCCCGCATTGGAGGCACTGAGGCTGCGAAAGGTCACTGACAAGAGGCTGTTTGCAGCTCCTGCCAGCAGCCTGTTCACAGCAGCTCTTTATCTCATGTTGTCATGATGTGTGAGTGACAGACACAAACACCCAGCAGTGACTCTGAGAGGCCGTGACCTCCTGCTGTGACTCTGAGAGGCCGTGACCTCCTGCTGTGACCTCATGCTCTGACCCCGCTCTGTTCCCACACTCGTCTACCTGTGTCAATGTTCTTTACCTGAACCATAATCACACACACACGCTGGAAGTCAAACCTGATTCCCTTTCTAACAGGTTAGTGCAGGTGATTGACAAGCTCAAAATCTGAATAAAAAACCAATAATACAACACAGTCCATGTCGGACAGGCAGGCGAGGGCAGTGTGTGAAGAAGTGAGTCACTAAATTCACACCTTTCAAGATCATCACTGTTTTGTTACTGTTGTTTTGCTGCTAGTGGGAATAAGTACGCAGTTTGGCAACATTTGTTTGTGCACGTTCATGTTAATCTGTTATTTAAATCACAATTTATACATATATTTTCATTGCAGACCTGTTTTAAAGTCTTTTACATGAAACTAACTAGAATATTTTGTATCGTGTATCAGATTTTTAATATTCATGATGCTTAACATTTTCCATCTTTTCATCTGGTCCCTGCTGGTCCCTGCTGGTCCCTGCTGGTCTCTGCTGGTCCCTGCTGGTCTGCTGGTCCCTGCTGGTCCCTGCTGGTCCCTGCTGGTCTCTGTTGGTCCCTGCTGGTCTCTGTTGGTCCCTGCTGGTCCCTGCTGGTCTCTGTTGGTCCCTGCTGGTCTCTGTTGGTCCCTGCTGGTCTCTGCTGCTCCCTGCTGGTCCCTGCTGGTCCCTGCTGGTCCCTGCTGGTCCCTGCTGGTCCCTGCTGGCTGCTGGTCCCTGCTGGTCCCTGCTGGTCTCTGCTGGTCCCTGCTGGCTGGTCCCTGGCTGGTCTCTGGTCTGCTGGTCCCTGCTGGTCTCTGTTGGTCCCTGCTGGTCTCTGCTGGTCCCTGCTGGTCTCTGGTCCCTGCTGGTCCCTGCTGGTCCCTGCTGGTCTCTGCTGGTCCCTGCTGGTCCCTGCTGGTCCCTGCTGGTCTCTGCTGGTCCCTGCTGGTCCCTGCTGGTCTCTGCTGGTCCCTGCTGGTCCCTGCTGGTCTCTGCTGGTCTCTGCAGGCCAGAGTCATGGCCTCCGGCAAGAACAAGAACCAGACCTCTCTGGCTCTCCATAAGGTGATCATGGTGGGCAGCGGTGGGGTGGGAAAGTCTGCCCTCACCCTGCAGTTCATGTACGACGAGGTGAGATTCTCAACACTACATTTCCCATGAACCCCGGCTGTTTGTGTTTCCTGTCACGTCATCGTTTCTCTGCTCCCAGTTTGTGGAGGACTACGAACCGACCAAGGCCGACAGCTACAGGAAGAAGGTGGTCCTGGACGGCGAGGACGTTCAGATTGACATCCTGGACACGGCAGGTCAGGAGGACTACGCCGCCATCAGAGACAACTACTTCCGCAGTGGAGAGGGCTTCCTGCTGGTCTTCTCCATCACAGAGCACGAGTCCTTCACAGCCACGTCTGAGTTCAGGTGTGTCCACAACCCTGGATTTAATTTCATGTCTTGTCTTAAAACTTAATCATGAACCATCGGGTTCCTTCATGGAGCACAATCTTTTAAGTCTCATGTCTGTTTAAGTTGAACCTTTTTTCATAAAAAACCTAACTTAAATAATTTAATACGTCTTTATTTTTAAGAATTACAACTCAAAGAATGATTCATAGAACTAAAAGACTGGAACTATCTGAGTGTAAAATATCCTGTTCATGTTGCGTTATAGAGATGTGAAAGTCCAGCATTTATTCAGAGGTGGTGGTGAATAAGAGTGTGTGTGTGTGTGTGTGTGTGTGTGTGTCAGGGAGCAGATCCTGCGGGTGAAGGAGGAGGAGGCGATCCCTCTGCTCCTGGTGGGGAACAAGTCGGACCTGGAGGAGCGGCGGCAGGTTTCTGCTGACGAGGCCACGGCGAAGGCCAGCGAGTGGGGGGTCCAGTACGTGGAGACCTCGGCCAAGACGAGGGCCAACGTCGACAAGGTAACAAAACACCTGTCTGGATCATTCCACAGGTAAACAGGTTCATTGGTAACAGGTGATAGGATCATGATTGGGTCTGAAAGGTTCATCCTGGAAAGACTCAGTCGTTCACAGCAAGGATGGAGAGAGGTTCAACACTTTGTCAACACATGGTTGGATGAAGGAGATTAATACATGGAGTCAGAAACAACTTCAGAGAACTGTTGTCAGTGAGTCCTGACTTTTTTGGAATTTGCAGATTGTGAAGATTGTAATTTCTCCCTCTGTCTTGTGTCTCAGGTGTTCTTTGACCTCATGCGGGAGGTGCGCAAGAAGAAAATGGCAGAGAGCAAAGACAAGAACGGGCCGAGCGGCAAGAAGAAGAAAAAGCACTGCTGCGTACTTTAACCCCGAGGTCGCAGCAGAGGTGACAAAGTGCCAGAAGCAAAGAGCGCTCAGTGGCATCGGACTGATCGGAACAGGCAGCAGCTGCACAGCTCCTCCACTAACAGTCCAAACACTCGCTCCGTCAGCCGGGAGGGAAACACCTCACACTCCCACTCCTCACCTGGAAAATTTATTTGGGCATTTATTTTTACACACAAATATATTTTCTCTGAATGTATAAACTCCAGATTGAAAAGTGTCGAATGACTCGATGTGTCCGAGCTCACGTTCACCAGAAGATTTTCACTTCTGTTATTCTGTTTGCTTGTTTGAAAACTGTCTCATAACCTTGGTGCTTCACTGGTTTTAGTTCCTCTTTATGTACATTCCAACTACTCTCTGTGGCCAAAAGTATGTGGACACGTCACTCATGCTTGTTGAACTCGATCTGGCTCCACTCTTGGTTTCAGTCTGTTTCTGTCCAGATGTTGAACCTGCTGCGTTCCGACTCCAGAGCAGCAGTGAGGTGTTGCTCTGTTCAGGCCAGTCAGCTGTGACGCCTTTCCTCTCTGGAACTGCTTTGTGCACAGTGTCAGCTAGCTTAAAGTGCTATCATCCATATTTTAATAATAATGTGTAAATGACAATGTGAAAAAGGTTTCACTGGTGATGGATTATCAGTTTGAGAAAACGAGTGTCCATATACTTATGGCCACATACTCTCCATGTTACCTTTCTTTTCCTGCTTCATTATCAGTGTTTTGACAATCTTGTGTTTTTCCTGCAGTCACAGATAGACTCCATGTCAGAGCCGGTCCAGATGTTCCAGACTGACGTTTTTGTGCCTTAAACTGTCGTCTCTCCTTTCACACACGTTTCGTGGTCTCGGCTCAAACTGAGACCTAAAAATGTTTGAAAGTTTTAATTTGTAATCTGTGCCGTCGTCCATTTTCCCTGACTTTTGTCCCA
This sequence comes from Holacanthus passer, assembly GCA_025331565.1. Taxonomy (NCBI): domain Eukaryota; kingdom Metazoa; phylum Chordata; class Actinopteri; family Pomacanthidae; genus Holacanthus; species Holacanthus passer. The sequence continues at coordinate 508,095 of JAFREQ010000148.1, forward strand.
CATTCCTGATCTCTAATTACTACACTTGCAGACACTCCTTCAGCATGAAAGCTTTACTCCTCACTTCCCTTCCAAACACAAATATAACTTATAATCAAGTGTAAAAGGGAATCTACTATTTAAATCACTTTCATCGTTCTCACTATCTGTGTATTTATGACGTGTGCAGTTTGAAGGGACTCATTCTTTTAGACTTTCCAACATGTTTGTGTTGTTGCCCCACAGACAAACTTCTATCCATTTGATAATAAAAGATGCATCACTTCATTTGATTGAGTCTCCCACATGTGTCGTCTGTGTTTTTTTCCTTTATTCAAATGAATGAAATTCGTGCAAAACAATATGAGACAACTTTGTTGGCACAATAAAAAAACAAGCACAATGTTTGTGCAAAACCAATTTTAGTGCAAATCACATAAACAATGATTTGAAAAATATTTTACATGACAATTTAAAAACCAAAAATAACATTAAATAACCAGTTTCTGCATAAAAATATAATAAAATTATCGAGTAAGAAATTCAAAACAGCCACCTGATGCAATATAATATTTGTCTTTATTAAAAGTTAAAACAGCAGGTGACTCAGAGTCAAATAAATGTCTTTAAAATTTTCTCTATCTGGATGAAAAATGTGGAATTCAGATCATCAGGGTGAAACACTGGCGAGAGCAGGAAATGGGATCTGTTGTGATCTACTCTTTGGCCACTAGGTGGCACTTTTGACTAAATTTAGCTATAAAGAGTCACATTAATTCATCAAACACATCAGACTTATCAAAAAGTTATAAAATGTGTGTTTTAACCAAGAAACATTTGCTGTCACTTTCAGTTGCTTTCATGTTTATCTTTAATTTATTGAAAAGTTTATGTGACAGGAATAAAAAATCTGAAAAGTAACTAGTAGCTGAAGCTGTCAGACAAATGTAGTGGAGTAAAAAGTACAATATTCAGTCTGGGATGTAGTGGAGCACTTGAGTATGGTAGTTGAGTAAATGTACTCAGTTACTTTCCTCCACTGGTAGATGTAGGTTTGTATATTAATAATCAGGATCAAAGATGCTGATAAACTCTTTGTTTGGACGGTTTTCCATCACAGCAGATCCACAATCCTTCAGCCTGTTTACTCGGTCTGTCGTCAGGCTGAATGTGTTTTATACAGCGAGTCGACAGGAGGAGAATTATTCAGACCAACCAGAGGAGATGAAGTCATCATGTTGTATCTGTGTTACAGGAAAGAAAAACTCCTCATGAATGAGTGAAACGTCTCATCACCAACACACGAGTTTTCATCCTGATTATTAATCTGATTCAGGTCCAACTCATCTGACCTGCAGCTGCAGATCTTCTTCCTCCTGCTCTTGACAGCGAGAGGTGACTCAGAGTTCAGGCTCCCAGCTGGAGGTTGGTGCCACACGTGAGCGCTGCTGAGCTGCTGTGGACCAGAACAGGAGCTCCTCACTCTGACAGATGAGTCAAATCACAGTGTGATTGACACCGACTCGCTGACGAGCTGCTGTGTTCAGTCCAGACACACTTGTTGAGATTGATGATGTGACTCAGTGATTTGGCTGCGGTTCAGATCTGAGACACAGGAAACTGTGGATTCACTGTCTTCTGCAAACAACAATAGCAGCTTTGTGTGAATCAGGGCCGAAGAGCCGCTTCCTGCTGTCACAACAGAGACACCTGCTGGACACTTGGACTCTGTGTGACTCTGACTGTTCACGTTCTTGTTCCACCTCCTTCTGTTGTCTGCCTGAACATCAGCTCTCTCTTCTCTCACTTTGTCCATGTAAAGGTCAGAGGTCAGCCGCTGAACATCAGCCTGCAGACACACGTCCAGCTGAGGTTTGCATGTGGAGGAGAAGCTTCTGCTGCGTGAGACAAAGCCGGACATGAACCACAGCTCGTCCTAATCGTCAGTGTCGGTGTCGAGTGAGCTCACGGCTCTAAGCCTCTTACAGCGATGCACCTGCTGCTGAGCCGACACCGCTGAGCCGACACCGCCGAGCAGAGACCGACGCAACCTTCGGCCGACATGCTGCTCTGAGAAGACCCTCAGGACGGATCCCCAGGTGTGTCAGACATGCTGAGTGGAGACCTGGTGGCCGTGTGGGAGGTGGCGCTGAGCGACGGCGTTTACAGGGTGGAGTTCGCTCACGGCACCACCACCGGGAAACGGGTGGTGTGTGTCAACGGACAGGTGAGACTCTGCTGACTCTGGGACTTTGTGTCACTGCTTCATTTCTTAAACCAAGTCTTTACTCATGACCCCACATCACAGGTTCTGACCTGAGCTGGGAGCAGTTCAACAAAGTGTTTCTCTGTCTTTGTTTCATTTGAAGGATTTTTAGAAACCGGAAGAATTACAAGCAGAGACAAAAGTAGCAACACGACAGTAAAGAAATATTCTGTTATAAGTAAGAGTGCTGCGTTCAAGATCTTGTAGCAGTTGATTTTCTGGTTAGTTAAAGCTGCATTCATTGATTATTTTTAGCCATTGGAAGGACAGAGACAGAGGAAACAGCCTGACGTCTAATAAACACATCGATTCAATGAACAAGAAGTGAAGTGTGATCTGAGCTTTAGAGCTTCTGGGAGGTCCCTTTAATCAGAGCAGGGCTAAATGTGATGGACTGTACCAGATACAAAGGGTGAATGAGTGAATGAATGAATGAGTGTCTGGTAGCAGGTGTTAACGCGCGTTTCCTCGACAGGAAGTCGTCAGGAAGGACTGGATGTTCAAGCTGGTTGGAAAGGAAACCTTCACTGTCGGAGGCTCCAACACCAAAGCCACCATCGTGATCGAGGCCGTCAGCGGCTTCGCCTACGAGTACACGCTGGAGATCGGCGGGAAGAGTCTGCAGAAGTTCATCGACAGCCGGGCCCAGACCACCAAAACCTGGCTGCTCAGAGTGGACGGAGAGGACTGCAGGGTCGTCCTCGGTGAGCCGCCGCCGTCTCGCTGCTGTTGACTTTAGCTCAAGGTTTTATCAGCACTGGGCGGTTATGTAAGTGCGGCCCAGTGTTTGCAGGAGGGAATGTAGGTGACACACTGAAGCCTAATCTGCTCAGGCCGAAGGCAGAGCTGCTATTTTAGGAAACATGACCAGCAGCATCAACCTGGTTGGACAAGTGGCTCCGAACCTGGCTCCATGTCTTTACATACAAACCCCAGAGAAGTCAGTTCAGAGAAACAATCTAACCACAGTAACTACACACAGACGTGATTCTGACTGTGTGGTGACATGATTGAGCGATGTCAAATCAGCGTGTATATAAATACTGTTCTTGTTCTGTCCAACAGAGAAGGACACCATGGACGTTTGGTGCAATGGGCAGAAAATGGACACGATGGTGAGAATCAGTCGACAAATACTTCAAGTAGTTTTACTCAGAATGTGAAAATGTAAACAGAAATATCAGCTGTTCATTTAAACCTCTAACAACAGTTTCACTGACTTTAATGTCTCCAGTCTGTCAAACTTTCCATCTGGAGCGAAACATAAAATGAAAATGAAGATACACTGTAAATCTTCTGGGAGTTGCTGCTCGTCAGTTGTTGCAGCTGCTCGAATTTTTACCTCTCATTTATAACAGAGGAGGAAAATATGTTTGCTCGTGTTTGTTATCATCCAGCAAACACAGATGACTTTCATGTCTTTGTGTGTGTGTGAACATTTCTTTTAATCAAACCCGCAGAACAAATGACAGATTCAGACTAGTCGTCGGTTTCTGCTGGGAGAAAGAAAAAGTTCAAACGATGATTTTATTAAAGGATGCAAAAATGAGCAGCATGTGATTCTGTGAATAAAGTGTCGTCCTCAGGTCACAGCTGTGCTCAGTTTGTTCTGTGGACAGGAAACTCTGAAACCTGACAGATTAACTGACCTTTCGTCCTCACTGACTCGACGGAGTCCTGAAAGTGTCTGGGTGTCTTTGTGGGCCTGTCCACAGGGAGAGTTTGTGGACGACGGCACAGAGACACACTTCATGCTGAGGGAACACGAGTGCTGCATCAAGGCGACGAGCAGTGGGAAGAGAAAGAGTGGCATTGTGCACTATTTCCTGCTGGATGGAGAGAAGATCTCGGCCTCGACGCAGCAGAGCTGAACCTTCACAGACTCAGATGTGACGAACGATGAAGGATCACGACTGTTTGCTTTCTGAGGTAGTTCTGATCTTCCCACATTTAGAAAACACATAAAAACATGTTGATGTCAATAAAGCAAATAAACATTGAGCTGTGCAGCATTAACACTGTTCTGTCTCCTCATCTTCTGCTGGATGGTTTTATTTCAATCCTGTGCAACTTTATTTAAATGAAGTCAAATGAAAACCCTGAATTAAAAGGAAGAAATCAGGGAAATAAAGTGATTTGAGTCTTTTTGCGCATCACCTGCGCAGTGAGGATCCTCATGAATGTGGCTGCGTCAAACACGCAAAGTTTAGATAGAGAGCGACCGGAATAAAGGAGGTCTGGTGTTCAAAATAAAAGCATCAACTGCCGCAAATAAATTATGTAAAAATCAGGAATCAAAACAAGCAGAAGAAATCTGAAGAGAAAAGCTGTAATAGAATATCAGCCAGTGGGAAAAGCATTTTCAGGTCTGAGATAAAATAGTTTATATTCAGTTAGTGTTTTGTGGAATTCAGTAAATCAAATTTTTAGACTAAACAAACATTTTTATACATTTTGGTGCTTTGGATTTATTTTATAGATGTGTATTTAAAAAAACGACAAAAACGACAAGGTAAACAAAGACACACACACAATTATTGTCTCTACAGTTTAAACAGACAAAAACTGGACAACAAAGACTTTTTATTATCACGTTCAGGGCGAGTTTAAATTCTACATCTGAGACTTACATTTACTGTAATTTATGTTTTACAGGTTGATTCAACTGTTCCCAGAGTTTTACTTTCATTTGACCATTTGACACCAGCAAAAAGAAAAAAGAAAATTATTCAGTATTTACTTTTTTCCAGAGCTTTCATCCACATCTCACAGTCTTCATCAGCTCGTTATCGTCACATCATCGTTAAGATATAATGTTGTCATAATTAAGCAGTAAATAAAATAATTAATTATCTTTTGGAACATTTTAGTTATATTTCCTCTTGTTGGAATATTTGATTCTGAGTGGACGATGAAGTGGCGCTTTTATTTTGAAAATCCTCTCCGGATCCGGTCGCGTTCACTTTGGGCACCTCGACTCTCCGGGAGGACCCACAGCGAGGGCGGATCGGTTCCCGGCTGGATCCTGAGGCTCGGGTCTTCACGGGATGGACCCTGTGAGCAGCGGAGGGGGGCCGGCTGACTGATCTGTGCGGGACCCACCTGTGAAATCCGCGTCTTTCACGCACCGGGACCGATTCGAGGCGGGCGGAGTCGGACCGCGGACGGAGGCGGTTGTCGATCGCAGCTGGTCCCGGAGACAAAACATCAGACGGGCGGACGGAGGGACGGACGGGAGCAGGCATCAGACTGCCCCGCGACGCTCCGCTCAGTGTCGGTGAGGCAGCCGCGGAGTCGCCGCTCTTCGCTCCTTCTCTTTAAAATGGCTGCTCCAGGCTCCAGTGCGTCCTCTCCGGAGCTTTAACCGGCCTCTCTGCGCTCCGTGTATCCGGACTTTAGCGGCTGGAAGTCGCTGAGTTTTCCCCGTTTTTCCCCTCCGGCTCGGAAGCTACAGCTAGTTAGCTTTAGCCGGCTAGCCTAGCCGCCTAGCATCAAGGCCGTTCTTCATCCGGCTCGTCCGGTCACTTCTGACCGGAGCGGCTCCCACAGCGACTCTTGACCCGGACAAACGCCGACAAAGTGTCTCTTCCACCGCACACCGGCCGACGGGATATGGGGAAGCGGCGCTCCGCCGGCCGCACATCTGTCACCGCCCCGGCACCTGGAGCCGGGACGCCCCCGGGAGCAGCTGCCTTCAGCCGGCTGTAGCGGCGGAGAGAGTCCGCTCCCACACAGACTTTGACCGGGACGAAGGTGAAGATGAGCCGCGCGTGTTAGAGGAAAATCACCTGCTGAGACTGAAAGGACTCGATGGTAAACAGAGTCCAACTGCTCTGAGCTGAGACCGAGTCAGAGAGGTCACAGAGTTCACCTTCATCCCTCCTCATCCTCCTCTTCATCAGCCCCCACGGTGCCGACACCCGGGCGGCACGATGAACTACCAGCAGCATCTGGCCAACTCGGCCGCCATCCGCTCCGAGATCCAGAGGTTCGAGTCGGTCCACCCCAACATCTACTCCATCTACGAGCTGCTGGAGCGGGTGGAGGAGCCGCTGCTGCAGAACCAGATCCGGGAGCACGTCATCGCCATTGAAGGTAGGACCGAGCAGGTGGAGGTGTCACAGAGCACAGGTGTGAGCAGGGGGTGTGGGCACATCTGGAAACCCCTCAGAGCTGAGTCTGAGTCTGAGTCTGATTCTGAGTCCGAGTCTGTGTCTGTGTCTGTGTCTGAGTCTGTGTCTGAGTCTGTGTCCGAGTCTGAGTCTGTGTTGTGGATCCGCTGGTCCATCCATGGATCAAACTGGTTTTGTGGATTTTAAAGACAGTGTGAAATCAGTGTGGAGGAAACTGACGGTGAAGTTAAACGCACCAGCTCCACCAGAGCTGTGGGTCTGATTCCTGTAACTCTCATACTCACAGGTCCATGATTGTTTATTCCAAACCACACATCTAATTCTGATCGGTCTGTGTCAGATGTAGTTTTTCCATCTGTCAGCACCAACACGGTCTTTCATCCATCAGAAACCTCTGAGAGCATCAACACTGACTGACTGAGGCAGCAGCACTTTAATACTCTGCGTGAACACAGTATTATTTCAGAGGAACACAGGCTCTATAATTCAGCAGCATCACGTGCAGGTGTGTCTGAGTCTGGTTATCATGGCCTGAAGCTGAAGTTTGGTTCGCTCTCCGTGTGATTGATTTGTTTATTGCACATGATTTTACATGTCGTGTGTTGGGAGTGATTTTGCTCAGATGTATTTTTTATTATTAGCAGAAATCAGCTTTGCAAAAATCAACATCTCATTGGTCCAATATTGTTTTGTCACCTCCTTTTTCTCCAGGACTGTTTCGCTGCATGTCACTGTTGAACCAGCAGAGTTAAACTAACATCAGTTTAACAACAGTGATGTTAACAGAGATGCACTGAGCAGCTGTTCGAACCTGCATGTGTGAAACAATACCCCACACAGTATTGATTGATTGATTGATTGATTGATTGAAAGCCAGATCTGTATGTTGCACCCTGTGACGTACACGTGTGTCCAGTCAGTCGGACCCTGTGGTGTTCGGCTAGTTCTGATCTTCACGAGATCAACATGAGAAAAACAAGCTGGAATTGGACAAGAAATGTGACAAAAATTGATTTAAAACGCTCGAAAGCTGCAAAACTTCATTCTGTTTGAACGCAGCTCCAAAGGTCAACATCGACTCATTTTCTAACAGGATTTTTGACCTTCCCTCCCAGAAAATGTCGAGCAGCGCTGCTAATAACAGACCTTCGCTGGATTAGTTCAAGAGCTCCGTCAATAAAAAGGAAATGATTACACTTTAGTTTCCTCCTGAATGTTCAGGTGTCTTCGCCCGGATTGAGATTCGTATATTTCAAAAGTAATAATGGATTTATTAACAAAGTCGGATCTGAATTGAGTGTCCATGAGGACCAGTTGTCAGAGTCTGTCAGAGCAGTGACTCGCTGCTTCTTTGCTCATTTCCATTTTCCCTGAATTCTCTGGCGCTCGGTGACTCATTCAGCTTTCATGCTGGAAATAACCCAAAAGCAGCAGCAGCGGCAGCAGCAGTCGTACCGTCGTCCTCTTTCTTTGCCCCTCAGCGCACATCTGGACGTGTCGCTCACATTCGTGTCGTGTTATGCAAGCTCTGAGCTGGAGAGGCCGCCGTCCTCCCCGTGTGTTTGTGTCGGTGTTATGTAAGGAAGCTGTCGACCCTCTGACTCGAACTCCCGCTGCTCTTATCAGCCCGGTTCTGCTTCTTCTTCAGCAGGTGAAGCTCGGCCTACTTACTGCGCCGTGACTCACATCTCGCCACATGTTCTCCGGTGGCGTGGGGCTCGTTTGCATGTGAGGTGTGTGTGAGGATGGATGGGCGTCCTGCCGGCCAGGTGACACTGACCCATTTTCTGCGTGTGGCCTCGGAGCTGTATTAACAGAGAGCGGCCCGGCTTTAAATCAGGCTGCTGTGAACATCACGCACTTCATTTTCCCACAGCAGGAATCACAGTTGAGTTTTATTCAGAGAGCGATTTAGAACAAACAGCTTTTTCCTCCGAGAGTTTTACAGACTCAGGTTGGACTTGAAGGCAGTAAAAGGCAGATAATTAACACCAGCAACAAAGGAAGCACATCAGAAACTACAAGAACCAGAGGCTGTTTGTGTCAACAGGAAGTAGTTGTGGATGTTTGGACTTGGATCAAGATTCTGTCAGTCTGATCATTTCCTTTTTAAAGTTACTCACCTGTCTGGTCTCGGCTTGTTAGTCTGATTCTGTTTCTTCACAGTTTGTCTGCAGTGATTGTTGCATATTTCTACATTTTGCATTTACATGTTTGCTAAAATAATCGATGTAAGGATAAAAATTCAAACATAGGAAACTCATTTGCTGCTTTCAGAGGAAAGTCTTCCCTTGGGAGCTGTTTGTCTTTAGTTTGATCCTTTCTGAACACTTCAGATTCATGTAATCCTTTACACCTAGTGGCATCAATCCAAACTCAGACGAGTCACTGCGGCGTCCTGTCGGAGGAGAGAGCCGGCTGCCGTGAGGAGAAAGTGGATTGCAGTAGATCTGAGTAGAACAGGTGGAGTCAGGTACAGATTCCTTCTTTAATCTGTCCTGCCTGTTTATCAGAGCTGCTCTCCAGTAACACGGACCTGTTTTTTCCACTTGAGCCTTTGTCCCGTGCTGCTTTTGTCTTATTTTGTCGGCGATCCAGCCTGCAGTCAGTGAACGCACCATGTGACCTAGTTAGCCTCGGCGCTGTGTTTGTTCGCCCTCCAGGCTCTGTGTTTCCTCTCATTTGTCAGGACTGTACCCACATAATGCTCATTCTCATGTTTCACCCGTTTGTGCCGACTCTGCTGTGGATTCCTGTGTGACCGAGCGACGCGGCGAGGCCGGCAGGGTTTCGGGCCCCGCTGGGACCACCTGTAGTGAAAATAAATCCTCTGCTGCTGCCGGGGAGTGAAATCAAGTCCGGCCGGGGTTTAAATGTGGAATTAGTCTTTGTCAGATAAATCGATGAGTCACCTGCCACTCCTGCTGCGTGGAGCCTTTGTTTACATTCAGACCTTTCCTCTCTCTTTGTCTCTTTTGACCAAAGAGCTCCTTCTCTCTTCATTAGTTTATTTATGCGTCGTTTGAATAGACCTTTATTTAACCCTCTCAAAAGCAACACAGATATCATACACTGAAGTACGGGAAGAAAAAACATGACCAGAATGTTCCCAGAGTCCAAAGTGACAGAGCCAAATCAAAGATATTCAGCTCTCAATGATATTAGCCAGATAAAAGCAGCACATTCTCACATTCAGTCAAACCAAAGTTCACAGAGCTTTGACACTTTCCAGCGTGTGTGCATGTTGGGATGAGAAACCAGTTCTGATGAGGTGAATGCGGCTTTAGACTCAGCTTGGAGGCGCTGCAGCTGCAGGTGCATTTGGACGGACCTGTCAGAGAGCTGGTGGAGGTGGGCGCTGTGCAGGAGGCTGGTACGATCACACGTGTGAGAAAGTGTGTGGACAGTGAGTCAGAGACAGACGCTATCACATTAGAGCTATCAGTGATGTTTGTATTCACTTGTTTGTTGATTGCACATTGCACTTTCCCTTAATGCTCACACGATATCAGAACAATGTTATTGTGGCAGATTGAAGCTGGAGGCAGATTGTCCATCAGAGAGCCATTATGTAACGCTGCGGCTGATTGACGTCCACTAATAACAGTAATAAGAAGTCACAGGGATGCTTTTAAATGAGGGTTTTAGCCGTTACATAACAGCGTCCTCTGCTCGCCGCGCCGCTGCCAGCACGCCAGTCTGTCTTGAGAAATAATGCTGAGATCTCTGCACCTTTTGCCCATAACCCCCCCGTCCTCACCCCGCCCCGCCCCGCCTGCCCGCCCCTGCTGACTACACCAGATTAGGGCCAACTGCGAGCATTATGTGCTCTCGCTGTAAAGTGGTTGTGTATTTTTTACCCACAATCATTTGTTTTCCTGTCGGCCTTCTTTCATTAGGCCTAATGTACGAGGTGAGTCATCGTCGGGCTGAAGTACAGTGAGCGCGCTCAGTGGAGGCAGAGACACAGAATCACAGACTGATGATGGAAGCTCTGCATCAGACCTGCGCGCTTCACTGTGTCTGACAAGATTTGGTTTGGACAATTCTGAAAGCAGCAACATGTGAACATCAGTATCAACACTTAATACGAGACCTGAGGAGAGTTTATTGTAATAATACGATGTTTCATAGGTCGAATCATTGTTTGCTAAGACATCGGGATTATCACATCCATCAGAGACCAACCTCCTCTTCCTCACTGTCCCAGCTTCGGCTGCAGTCTTAAATTCACACCAGACGAGTGTCAACACACTAAGTAAAGTTCAGACGTGATGTTGGTGTTTTGGTAACTCAGAAGACATCATTTATAAGACGTCTCTAGTCTGTGTCGTGTCTGTTCAACACTTCTGCCTGGATGTTACTGGAAGCATAACAATGATGGTTTTCATTATCAGTTAAAGCCTCTGATAACTTCACAAACAGACAACTTCAAAATTTGTCCAAAACCCAAAACGACTGAAGAAAACCAGCAAAAATTCACATCAGAGAATCTGGAACCAGATATTTTTAACACCTATTTCTTAGGATATGACTTAAAATGATTGATCAGTTATCAAGCCTGTTGCTGATTAATGTTCTGTCAATCTCTTCATTGATGAAAATCTGAGTGACACATTTTCTAGTTCTTCATCCTGGTAGTTCAGGAATAGTTTCTTCTTACATTGAGGATCAGAAACAGCAGCATGTGGAGCTGGACCCACGGGTCAGACTGAGGTCAGAGGTCACTCGGTGTTGTTAGCAGCTGACATGAAATCCACCAGAGAGACGAGGTTAACTGGGATCTCTGGGATTAGCTGCAGGTCGCAACTTTTCCTGCTTCCTTTAATCTGCATCTGACAGCAGCTGAACTCCGATTAGAGGTGGAGACTCTGCTGACTGAAACACTGCTTCAGGTGTGTGGATGAATCTCAGGGTCCTTTGTGGAACAGTTTACTCTCCAGTTGAATCATCAGTACAGAAGGAAATATCTGGTTCTTTGATAAAAGATAAAGGTTCAAGGAGCCAGTGGACATAAAAACTGAAGGAGAGATGTCAACTACAACTCCCAAGGTGCATTTCAGTGAGAACCATTCAATCATCGAGCTTCACTCTTGGATTCTGTGTCAGTTTTGTTGAGTTGAATCCATTTTGAAACGGACGTTCTGCCGTTGGAACCAGTGTCTCCTCCGGCTTCACTGCTCTATGAGACGGTGTCTGACCAAGTGGAACTGTGTGAAAGTGTAAATGAATGGACTGATGTCATAGTAGTTGGAGACGGATGCAGTGCCGGGAGTTCTGATGGTTGCAGAAATACTGAGGGCAGTCTGTGCCTTCTGGAGAAGCACGCTGGTTTATACTTTCTTTTGAAAAATGTGCTTCTTGAAAATGGAAGCAGCTTTTGGATGGTAACTGTAGTTCAGTGTTTCATCAAGTTTGTAACCTGCGCGCTGCAGTTTACATGATTTCCTCTCACTGCTTCTGACACATTTCTGCCATCAGAACTACACTTGAGAGAGTCTTGTTGGCATGTTTGTTTGTGAAGGACGGTAAGGCAGTAAACGGACGAGCAGCTCCGCATGGAAGTGAGACTTTCATTTGTCCGGCGTCGGAGCATCGCATCAGAGTCCTTGTGCTCGCGCTGCGTTCGTCCACAGAATGAGATTAAGGAGATGAGGAGTGTCCCCGAGCCGGTGCTGCCGCTCATTAAACCCCGAGGAGGCAGCGGTCGGCCGGACGAGCTCATCGATCGGTCTGCGGAGGAAGCGGCCGGGGGAATATTGATGCAGGAGAAATGTCAGGAGACGTGTGGGAGAGGGAGCTTCGCTGCTCGTCTACAGACTCACTGTCATCGTGCTGCTGTCAGACGGGATTTATAGGCTTTAAGGAGCTAAATACCAAGTCAAATGAGCTGCTCCGTCTGTCCATGGTGTGTTGAACCTTCCTCTAACGGTGCAGATCTGGTTTACAGATCGACTGTCAGATCACACCTGCTGCAGCCCAATAATGACCTTATCCACATTACATCATTTCAGCCAACTGGATAAACGACAGCTTTCAACATTAAAGCAAAGTCCATCAATGTGTTTCCTTTAGTTTGAGGTCGACTGAAAAATTCATTCATCATGTTTATAGTCTTTATGAAGAATAAACTATTATTGCAAGATGCAAGAGGATCTTTCTGCATTTACAGTATATGGCCAAAAGTATGTAGACAGCTGAGCATTGTGCCCATATATGATAGTGTACGCTCACTATTGTCTAAAATATCATCGTGTGGGAATTTGAGCTCACAGACTCACTACCAGGGTTAAACGTCTTCAGGCTGTGCTACAGATCTCTCCTCTGCTGTGATTGGAGGAAGGGTCACCTGTCAGCGAGCACCGCCACGCCGACTCCATCGCCCATCTGTAGAGCATGCAGCTGACGCAGGGATCTCTGGGTAAAAACCTCCAGCCCCTCCTGCTCCTGCCTCCCTCCAGGGTCCCATTAGGGAAATGTAGTTATCAGCCATCTGTGTGTGTGTGTGTGTGTGTGTGTGTGTGTGCATTAGCCAAACACATGACTGCACTTGAATGCAGGAGCGTTTTACATCAGCGATACGTTTGTCCTTTGATGTTTTATCTGTTTCTGACCTTCGTCGGTCCCAAAGCTCTTCGCTCAGATTCGGTCTTTGTTTGAGGTGGTTCTCTGAGGGGGTGCGAGCCAAAAGAGTGTTTATTCTTCTGAATGATGGCAAGACGGTGACGCAACAGACACATGATGGAGCTGAGCACCGTCTGCAGCACTTTAAGGCCCATAATCACAGTGAAAACGGCCTCAGGGGTCCGAGGCCCCTGATTACACAACAGATACTGATGGACGTGTTTTTAGTATCATGACGTTTTGGTCGTGTTCAGTGGCAGGTTGGGACATTTTCACGTCATGTGTTCATGATCAGCTGCAACTAATGATCATTTACATCATCAAATAATAGTTTTTTTGATTTACTGTTTGGTCTATAAAATGTTAGAAAAAATATCCTTTCCATATTGAGCCCAAAGTCACATCTTAAAACAGCAACAACACGTCTTAATCTGTTTGAAATATCTGTTTGAGTCGAGCTCTAGAAAACCCAGATAAAGAAATATGAACCACACACACACACACACACACACACAGTGGTCCTTTCATCACAGCCTCACTGTTCGGTGTCACAGTAAATACAGTCTGCAGAGCTTCACATGCGCAAAAAGTGGACAAACTGTCTATTTTGTATTTCAAAAATTTGATGAGTTGAGATGCAAATTTCAGCCTGTGAAGACATTTGTCTGACACCAGCATCGTGTTCACAAATTGTCTTAGAGCTGCAGTTATTTTTCGCCACAAATGACTTTTAAAGCCTCATTTTGTAGCAAACACAATTAGTGGTCGACATGACTCCAGCTGGCAGAGCAGAGCCTGAGCTGCCTTCACTGACACATTACTTCCACCTTTTGCTTCTGCAGAACGGAAAAGCTCTTTAATGTCTGTCTGACAACATTCCAGTTTTCATTTAGCTCCGTGCTCCATCTCTGCTCCGTCAGTCCACGGAGACGCAGGACTCCAGGTCACAGGTGGAGCTGAAGGTGGAGCTGAAGGTGGAGCTGAACGTGTTGCTTCTGTGACGCTTGTTTTACAGATTTCTGGATGATGCTTTTCAGCTGATGTCCCACTCTGTCTAATCTGTGTCATCCCGGACGCCCTGCTGAGACGCCCGTGTTTGTTTCTTAATCCCTCTGTTTGGAGCTTCTTTAGCATATGGACACACACACACACACACACACACACACACACGTCTGCTCTAGACCTCCATGTTCAGTGACCCCCCTCCTCAACCCCCCAGTGACCAGACGAGTTTGATCCACAGTCCAGGACCAATTCCATGTGTGTTATTGTGACGTCTGCTTCAGTCTGACCTCTGTGAACGACGTCATTCATGATCTTTCTCATGTTTACGCCGAAGTTCAGCTACGAGCCGTTAACCTTCTACACGTGTTTACTTCTTTGAATTCATTTAACAACTAAGTGGATTTACATTGTCTCGTATCCAGAGCAGCCTGTTGGTACTCGTGGCACAAAAGGCCGCTGTTGTGCGTCGCACCGCAGGACTGCAGCTGTAATTGGTAGGTTATCAGCTTGGGGAAACAGCGGCCGCTACATTTCTGGTCGAGGGAAAGTTGTTGTGGTAAAACGGGCTGAAGCCGTGGAATTAAAACTTAGAATTCACAGGGTGTTTGTGTCACTTTGATGAAGTGGATTGTGTTGTTTGTGGTGTTCTTCTTGTAACCTGATGCAGATGGAGGCTCAGGAGTCGTTGTATTTGTATTGTTATCGACGGGAGATTCATGAAGACTTCGTGTATTAATACAGGGGGAAGTTCAGGGGCAGATATTTTTGTTGGAGGTCAGATTTGGCCTCATGCTGCCGTTTGCCTTCCTCTGCTATGGACTCTATAAATAGCTGCAGCTGTGTGTAATGACCATGAGAAAGGATGCATTGTGGTACAACACATCCAGTCTGAAGCTGACGCGAGTCTTCATTGGCTTTAGGTGTGTGTGTGTGTGTGTGTGTGTGTGTGTGTATTCACATACTGGACCTGTCATGCGTGTGAAACTCAGCTGCTTTGCTTTGATTTGTGTCTGAGACGAAACCGTTTTCCCGTTTTACCCAACTTTTAGCTGAAATTATGAATCACTCAAGAGAAAATTACTCAACAGTTTTGTCATTTATGAGCCAAAATGTCAACTTCCTCTGATTCCAGCTTCTCACTTTGGGAAAATATTTCAGGCATTTTATAGACAGCAATCATCCAAGAAACGCTCGATAGATGAATTAATGAAGTTCATATCTGGCAACATGTTGGTGATAATGAAGAATCGATATCAGTGATATTATCAGTCTGACTCTGCCGTCATCTCTGCTGCTTCGCTCCTCGTCTTCATTCTCAAAAACAGTTTTTAATGGGTCATTGTGTCTGAATAATGCAGAGCTCCAGGCTTTGCTGCTAAATTTGGTTTGGCATCTCGCTGCTGATTGGCTGATCTGTATCTCTCAGTGTCTGTCGCTTTCACTCTGTTTGAGTCCGTCCAATGTGAACCGACGCATCTCTGTGTTTCAGTGCCAAACTGCTTCGTTTGGTCGCCGGTGACCTCGAGCGTTTCCACTTCCTGCACATCACAGTTTGAGGTCGCAGTTCACAGTTAGTCACGGCTGAGTCACGTAGTGGACAGAAATCAGTCAGTGTCCAGTTAGCGGAGGATCCAGATTCTGCAGCGCTGCGTGAAGACGAGTTGAACACAAACCCACACGTGTCTCTGCTGATGACAGGTTGTCAGTGTTCACTCATTTGCATGTGTTGGAGAGACAATTCAAAGACTGTTGTTGTCTTGAAGCCCTGAATCACCCTCCGTCACTCTGTAGACCAGGACCACAGTCCAGACCTGTGTCCAGGTGTTTCATCAAATGATAATCAGTTAATTATTAATTACTGCATTTCCCTGTTGTGGGACTAATAAAGGAATATCTTATCTTACATAATAAAAGACTGTCTCAAGACCAGATTTTAGACCCACTCTGGGTCTTGAAACCACAGCAGAGTGAAACCTCCGTGATCACGTCAAACACCCAGGATCTCGGGCCCTCACCTGCTCCGGCTCGTGTTTTCCAGAGGTCGCTGATGTTTCACACCTTTCCCGCTGACTTGACAGAAAGGTGACTCCTCTGTCCACAGAGGTTTTACCTGTCGCTCCAGTTTGTGAAGGGCCGAGCTGGACGACTTAGTTTCGTCCTGCAGGAGACGGACTGATGAGAAACGGAGCTGATGGCTGAGGTGGAGGTGTGTTTGTTTCTCTGCTGCTTTTAACACGGTAATGTTGGTTTTGATTGTTGGTCTGATAAAATAAGACGTTTGATTTAATGATTGAAGACTAATCAGCAGATGTGTTGATGATGAACTGATTTGTTGGATCCCTGAGACGACGCTGCTTCCAGGAGGTTTCTTCTAGTTTCACATTCGTTCATGCTGTTAATGCTTTGGCACAAATGAAGACCGCAGGTTGCAAACAGAGATGTGTTTGTACCTTTTCAGTTCTGTGAATCTCACCTACCTGGTGAAGGTGTCACAGTGCCGTGGGTCAAGTCTGGAAGCTACTGTAGCAGCGACTGTGTTAATGAAGCTCTTAGCTTCCTGCCAGCTGCACAAACACAAACAGGAATTTCTTGGTGTGACTCAGCACAATATCAAAGTCACAGAGAGAAACGCTGCAGGGATGAAGAGAAGCACCTGTTAAAACTCAGTATTAGTTATTCTGCTGAACTCGAGCAGCTTCTGTCTCCGTCCTCATCAGACGACAGCATCACTTTGCTGTTCGATCTGTGGTTCAAAGAGGAACGATTCAGTTCTCCAACAGATGAGGTGAAGCACAGAGTTGTGGTGAGGAACTCACCTGATTTACTGCAGTCTGTACTCAGAGGTTCCTCATTGTGTTCATATCGAAACGCCCGCTCTCAATCAGACAGACCAAACTTTCTGTCACTTCATCAGAATTAAATTATTTTTCAGATGTGAAACTTTGCTGAGATCCTGCAGCTCGAACAGACTCATGAAGTTTCCTGAGAACGAGGTGACGGCTTCCGCGCTCATTCTGCTCTTTGATCCTCTAATAAGCCTTAAAATGTCGTCCTGAGGGCCCGAGAGCTCTGAAATATTCTAACTTCTTTTGCTAAACGGTGGAGTCAGACTGATGCTGGCTGTGAGAGAGAAGATCAAAAGCATCCACAGCCTTCATAGAGTCTGTCTTTATGTTTCTGCTCTCTGCCCTGATCTCTGTTCCTCACAGGACTAAAGGAATGAATCTTCTGTCAGGACCTACCTGTCTGACGCTCCAAACAGGGGCCATTCAGTCTCATTAGATATGTGGTATTTGCTGTGTGAAATGGCACCTCTGCTAGTTTTCCTTTTTTTTCTGATGTTGGCCGAGCTGGATGCTGTGAAATACTCTGAGGGAAACTTTACCTGCAGACAGACTCCTGGAAGTCTCGATGAGGGTTCTTCCTCATCCAGACGTGAAACGCAACCAGAAATCCCCAAATGGACAGAATCGTGATATTTACCAGTTCTCCTGTCTGCAGGAGTCCAGCTGCTGAAAACACCTGCATGGATGGATTCATCCCTGGAACGACATGTTTAGATAAAGCAGTAATCAGCAGGTTTATGGATGAACGTAATCATTAGTGTTTTATTGTCTGATTCACAGTTGCAGTTCTGCTTCCTTTAAATAGCCACATGTGTGTTTTCTGTTCCTGACAGACAAACATCACAACCACAAACTTACTGATTCTTCATATTTCTGACTGAAACCGTGTGAACATCTAGTCGTATATCACTAAGCCTTCGTTAATGAAAGTAAACTCCTCAGGTTTAAGTGCTCAGCACTTAAAGTCACACAAATGTGTTTCTGTGTAAACATTATTACTGTCACTGGGCCTGAGGGTGATTCATAAAAGTGGAGGCAGCAACCAGAGAAACTCCAGCTGGGAGAGAGGAAGTTCAAAAAGCTGTGAGCAGTCGTCTGTATGGACCCAGAGAGAGTCAGAGAGAGAGAGAGAGAGAGAGGCAGAGAGAGAGAGAGAGAGAGAGAGAGAGAGACAGACAGACAGACAGACAGACAGACAGAGAGAGAGACAGAGAGAGGCAGAGTCCTGCAGAGGACAACGGGGAGGTGGAAACTATTCATTGTTTCCATTATCAATTAATCTGCTGATTATTTTCATGATTAATCAGAATCTCAAAAATGGTGAAAAATGCTCATCATAATTTCATCTTCAAATTGCGTCTCTTGTCCAACCAAACCTTCATTTTTTTCTCTATTCAAAGCTCCTACTAGGCTTTGAGAGGCTGGGACTGGCCTTATTAATGCTGTTTATTGTACATACAGGAGCACGAGCGTGACGCAGCTGTGTATTCGTCCTCGATCAGGAAGCGGAGACTTGGATGTGTGTCGCCGTCGCTGCAGCTGTGGCGTCCAGCTGCAGAAGGCCTCTTCCCTTCTCTTCTCTCTTTAACACGAAGGGAAGCTCCAGACACTGACCTGACCAAAACAATAGCCGAGCCGAGTCCAACGCAGATCTCATGCAGGTATAAAAATAGGCTGCCGGCTCACTGGCTTCCTGCCCACTCCTTAACAATGCTCTCTCATTTTTATGTCTTGTTGGCATGAAGCAGAGTGGGACTTTGAAACAAGACGGCTCACATTATAAACCAGGAACAGCAGCCGCAGGACGTAAACACAGTGGAGGGACAGAGGACAGGAACGCTCATTAACCGGAGAGGAGGTTGTGTTTGTGAGGATGAGAGCGAACCAGAGCTACTAGAGGAGGAAGATGCAACAATCCATCTATCCTCAACTCCCCGGGGCGGGTGATGTCACTTCCTGCTCCATCGATCGCTTCTCGTAAGGCGTGGTGCTGGACGGAGGTCTCGGAGGACGGAGGCTGACATCCGAGGCTGAATCCAGACTGTCGGCCCGAGTCTTTGATTTTTCCGAGCCCTGTTTGTCCTGCGAGTTGTTGAGGCGTGCAGCAGATGCTCGGGAGCCCCTGAAGGCCTCGCCTTGTTCACCGATAAATGATTTATTGCCTAATTAATTTGACTCCACAACCACCTCCAGCGAGCCTAATTAGACCAGCTCCCAGTCTCTGTCTCTGTGAACACCAGATCCTGAAGGCTGGAGAAGTGGAAGAGATGTTTTCATGGGTCGACTCTTGGTACCAATATCAGATATACTCTGTTCATTGTCTGACATATGGACATGTTTTTGTCCGTTTAGTGCTGAACCTCTCAGTGTTAACAATCCACCGAGCGAGAGAATACAGTGTAAACCTCCTGATACTGAGCCCTGTACAACACTGTGATTGAAAGATAAAAGAAAAACCACATTTGTGCGGACAGTCAGAGTCCGTCGGAGGCCACGGTGGCCTCAGAGGGCCATAAAGCCCACAGACAGCACAGCCACGGCAGAAAGTGATCTTGTAGGGTCAGCAGACGACACTCTTCCCCATCTGTCCTTCGTCCACAAAATCAATCATCCCCTCAGAGTCTTCAGGTCGCCGCTCTTTGTGCTGGGTCACCATCTGTCAGCAGGAGGCCTCCTCCTCCTTTTGTTTTGGTGTCGCCTCCTCCTCCTCTGACACAGCACCGCTCCTCGACTATATTTAGATTTGACATCGAACCAGGAGAAGCACCAGAATCCACCGTTCTGCTTTCTGAATGACTGCAAACACACGACCTGCTGCTGATGTCCCGGAGCTGACCTCTGACCCCTGTGATGGAGCATGAGCAACAAGCAAACGTCCCCTCGGAGATCAATAACAATCACAGCAGGACTCTGTGTAATTAGGACTCATATGAGTCATGTATAGAAAGACATTCAGTCTTTAAATGATTAGTCACATGCATAAAATCAGGATAACACTAATTCATCATGGTCAAATTCTTTGTATTTCTCTGCTGTTTATCTCACTTTAGACGCCGTCTCCTCCTGTCACAATTTATCTTTCTTCACTCAAGAGGACGAACATACTCAAAGTGATTTTTCCATCCCCAGTCAGCTCCGTCCTGTTTTCAGATGTTCCTCCAAAAATGACCACATGGATCCTGATAAAGTACCAGCAGCTCTTTGTTGTGTTCTTCTGGATTTGTCTGGTGGAGCCTTCGGGTGTCGCCTGTGTGATCAGAGAATGAATGAATGATTGAATGAATGAATGAATGAATCCCTCCGTGTGCTCTGTCCCTGCTGCCGTGGCTTCAAACTGCCGTCTCCTGCCTGCACAGTATCACATACAGGGACAGCGTGTCCACCGGCCCGACACACAAATCGCTTCATTTTAAGTAAGGGATTATTAATCGGCCTCAGCCGTAGTTGGACAGAAGCACTGACCCCCGCGGGATCTAAGGGCCCCGGTGTTTGGCAGCCGGACAGGGCCCCTGGCACAGGAGCTCTGGTAATGCTGTAAGCTGTTTACACACACACACACTTTTCTCTGCATCTGCTGACTGAGGCATGGACACAGATACAGCTCCATCTAATGATTAGTTCACGTTACATTTCAGGTTGATTGATTCATTGTTTTCAACCAGCAGGTCAAATCCAGAGAAAAGCAGAAAATCCTCACCTTGAATTTGTTCTTCATAAATTGCATAAACATTGAAGCCGTTATCATAATTGTCTGGCCTTAATTTTAACCCATCAATATTTCAGTTAATGGACTAATTGACTCAGGAGTTCCTGTTGCACACAAACCAAAAACATCCTCATTCATAACACAGCTGTGTCACGACGACGGTGTGACCTCTGACCTCCCTCCTCCGGCCTGTTTCCTGTGTGTCCTTTAGGAAGTGAAGCTGATGTGGATAGAAAATATCTGCAGTGATTATCATGTAAGATGTTGGTGTTTCCCTCCAGCTGCAGGTTTGATGTTCGTTTGCAGGGAACAGAGAGAGAGTGTGAGTCATCGGGCGATCGAGCTTCTCTGCTGTGATGAGCGGAGAGAGAGAGAGTTTCTGTTTTGTCCCTGCAGACAATCACAGTTTATCACTTCACTCTTCTGTTCATCTTTCTTTACGTTGCCCATCTCTCTCTGTTTCCTCTCCTCGTGTCCTTTCTTGACTCCTTTCATCTCCCAATCTCCATGTTTCCTATTCCTCCTCTTTGTTACCTCCTTATTTCCTCTCGATGTTTCCTCTCCTCGCTTTGTTCTCTTATTATCTCTCCATTCATTTCAGTGTTTCCTCTTTTCTCCTCCTCCTCCTCCTCCTCCTCATCTTCTCAACATTTCTACTCCTTCTTTTCTCCTCTCCTCTCTTGTCCCCATCTCTTGTCCTCTCCTCTCTCTCTTGTCCTCTCCTCTCTCTCTTGTCCTCTCCTCTCTCTCTTGTCCCCCCTCTCTTGTCCTCTCTTGTCCCCCCCATCTCCTCTCCTCTCCTCTCCTCTCTTGTCCCCCCATCTCCTTTCTTGTCCTCTCCTCTCCTCTCCTGTCCTCTCCTCTCTTGTCCTCTCCTCTCCTCTCTTGTCCTCTCCTCTCCTCCTCTCCTCTCCTCTCATCTCCTCTCTTCTCCTCTCATCTCCTCTCTTGTCCTCTCATCTCCTCTCTTGTCCTCTCATCTCCTCTCTTGTCCTCTCCTCTCCTCTCTTGTCCTCCCCCTCTCTCTCTCTCTCTTTTCCTCCCACTCCTGGGTGACTTAACTATGACTCACCCTAAAAGCAGCGCTGTGTGTCTGTCAGTCTTTTATGGATTTGCAGTATTTCAGCAGAAACTCCCACTGCGTCACAAATGTTTCTGCAGAGAGAAGCTTCATCCGCACAGAAGAGACAGAATTTTATTGAACATTGGACACAAATTCACTTTCTGACATCAACACATCACTAATGATGACAGTAGTCAAATTGTTGTCAGTGTCAGATATTTTTTATCTTCCTGTCGCACTGAACTGAACAGCAACTGATCATTTTTAGTGATTATTTTGAAAAACAAGAGCTTCTTGTTTGTGACTCATTTTGTGTGAACAGACTGGAATCTCATCTGGAGAAGGATGTGAAAATCAGGAATTTAAACAACTGTAGTATCGTTATATCTGTAGACACAGTTAAAATGAAACTAATGCTCCGACTTAGCTGCTGAGTTTTGCTGAATTTCAAATGGTCATATGTGCGTGTGACTGCGTGATGGAAGCTGTTCTTGCCTGAAATGTAAATGGGGTTTGTGGACGGACAGATGAGTTTCTTGGTGCCTTCGTCGCACTCAGGAGCTTTATTTCCAAACAGAGCTGAGCTGTTTTGTTGTGTTGGAGCTGGACAGAAGAGAAAATAGCTGATAAGAAAAAGAAAATGGAGGAGGAGAGGATGATGGAGGAAAAGGATTAGAAGTGAATTAGGGACAAGGAGAGGAAAAGAGGAGGCAGGAGAGGAGGATAGGAAGCAAGAGAACGGAGAAGAAAGCTGATCCCTCGAGCCACTCCTCGAACAACAAAGCATTCTGGGAGAAAACTAAGACTTCTGTGAAATGGAGCCTGTGTGGGAAGCCCCGAATTCCTCTAAAAGACAAGGGAAAACATTTGAGAGGAAACCAGTGACCAACAACAAGCACTGTACATATTCATCTGCAGGAACTCCATATAACATCGTCTCTATAATAAACACTTTGGATCCTCAAACTGTAAATTTGTCTTTTCAACACGAACTACCCATCAATTACAGGCTTACTTTGTTAGCACATAACTCCACACTGCAACCATTTAGTCTCATTCTGAGACCAGTTTGAAGAGGTTAAAGACAAGCAAAGCAAAATATGTGCTGCTCACATCCACCTGCGTTAGAGGGAGACTGTACCTGTCGATCTGCTGAAGGGACAAAAACGTTTCTTCACTTGATGGTTTTTATCCTGTCCTCGTCAAAAACCTGGTTCTACATTAATTCAACACTCATTGAGCAGCTTTGTGTTTATGCTGCAGTCGAACAAACTCACTACGGTTTCATTAAGAAATCAGGAATAAAAGGACTGAAAATCACCCTTGTTTCCTGTGACAGTTTCACAATAAAAGCCATGAGAAGCAGTATGAAGTGTTGTGTTAGCTTTAGTTAGCGTGAGCAGTAGCTGAATCCAGCTGTGATGCAGCTGCAGGCCAGTGAACAGTGAGGCTGATATCTATCAGATCAAATTACAGACTGTGACAGTGGATTACACGCTGCATCGTTTCCTGTCAATCCCAGCATGCACATGGTGAACCGACAGTAATCACTGAATATAAATATGTAAAGATGCAGATGAAGAACGGTGTTAAAAAGCATTTCAGCTCCAGCCGACGCCGAGCGAAGCCGACCTCATCAGACTTCAGCCAATTGAATTAGTGCTGCGAACGTCTCGACCACACAGGCCCTCGATTCTTCTCTGCGTGACTGTCGAGCTATTTCAGGGACGCTGAGCGGTGTCGGAAATATCTCTGTCTTCTTCCCTCTTTCATAATGTGAGGGAAGAATGGGGAATGGGAGCATCAGGGAAAACGTGGAGACGATGGGATTTCACACTCGGAGAAATGTGTTTATGTCTTTATTGTTAACCGTCTTGACTTTGACATGAATTTACTAAATACACGTGAAATGTGTCGAATACATTTCAGGTTCATTTTAAGAGTCCATTATATAAAAACCTCTCTAAAAATCTCTCGGATGTGTCGATAAAGGAGAGTTTCTGCTTTGGATAAATCAAATATTTTATCAATCTGATTGAGACAGTATCAATACGAGGACGTGTTTGGCATTAAAACCAGTTTTTGGTGCAGTGCTGCCCCAGTTTATTGATGAGATGGAGGATTCACTGCCTGCTGAGACGTAGCGCTGCTGTCCCTGTGTGTGTGTGTGTGATACATCTTCCTTTCAAGGTCACACACCGTCTTCCCAGAGATGAATGATCGGCCCGTCTGGCCTCGGTCCTGTACAGATCCTGTACCTGGACTCACACATACGGCCGAACTGTGGCCTGATCCTCGTCTTATAGTCGCTTCATCAGTCGCTAGAAAATTCACTGGCAGCTATTTTAAGAACTGAATAATCATTTCAGCAAAAATATCAAACATTCTCTGGTTCCAGCTTTTCACAGTGACGATTTTCTGCCTTTCTCCAAAATCAACTTTTGGGTTTTGAGAGTTTTTTCCTGTCGTCCCTCTTTATTCTGTCATCATCCTGAAAACCTTCTCCAGAAACAACACAGATGAATGTGGTCTTATGAAGGAGGAGTGTGGTGAACAGTGGGCGTCAGATGAGGTTGGACAGTTGCTGCTCTTGGTTTGAAAGCAGGTGAGTCCTCAGACGTGTTGAGGAGTGACACAGCTGCTTTTTACATCGTTGGCAAACAGTCTTTTCGTTGTTGCTCATTTTTCCAGCTACAGTTTAGAACCCAAAAATACTTCACCCGCTGCTTCTGTCTTATCTGATCAGCGCCGCTGTGCTCCTTAGTGTCCTCCATTTTAGTTTATGACCGGCCGGTCGCGAGGTCGAGCGTCTGTGTGGAGCTGTAAAGTCTCTAAGTTTGGATGTTTCAGTTTTTCCCACATTCTTCAAATGTCAAATAAAAAGTGAGAGTCTGGTATTTCAGAGTGAAACTGGTTGACGAACATGTTAACTGTCCAACTGAACATGAGCCGTTTGTCCTCACGTCTCCTAACTTGCTAAGACATTTCTGTTTGTGTGACGTGCTGCTCGTAACGACGTTCGACCCATCGATCCAACACGTTCTTACAGATCCTTCCAGTCTCAGCTCTTCTGGACCAGTGAGGAGCTTCTGTCTTTCTCTGCTTGTGTTTGTGTGTCTAAATCAGCGTTTGTGAGGCTGGTGGGTGTGTGTGTGTGTGTGTGTGCGAGTGTGTGTGTGCGCGTATTTTCTCTTTCATGTCTGAGTGTGTGTGTGTGTTTCAGAGACTGAACTTGTTTTAAACGTGTGTGTTTGGCTCACGGCTGTTGCTGTGAATCTCTATCTGTCTCCCTGCATTTGCATTTATTCCTGTGGGCTCTTTGTCTCTGTGAGTGTGTGTGTGTGTTGTGTTGTGTGTGTTGTGTTGTATATTTAGATCTACAGGGTTTTGTTCTTCTCTCAGTCACATATGATTCAGTGGCTGCAGAACAAGCCTCGTCCTGCCTCTCGTTACAGCTGTTCTTCATGTTTAACACTGATGAGCAGCTCCTGCTTCTCTTTTAAAGGAAAATCCCACTTGAAAACACTCAAACAGATATTGAGGCTAAAGTTTCTGTCTGTTTTGACTTTTTGACTTTTTGACCTGTCGGAGTTTGTGAATTCTGAAGCTTCCTCTTGTTCATTGCTGCCATTTGTTTCAGATTTGACTCTTAACATTGATGGTGTTTTTTCATTTTAGTAACATTGGTCCGATCTGTTCTGTTGTAGCGTGACGCTGAATCCATAATCCATGCGTTTGCATTTGGTTGCACAACTCGGTCGTCCTGGTCGTGTGACCAAAATGCTGCAGCTGGAATCCTGACATCAGCTATAAATTTGATCATATAATCAGTGGTTCCCGGAGCGAGCTGGAGCTGGTTTGAAGCTTCCTTTTTTAACTCGTACGGCTTTGAGACCTGCACCACCTCACTTGTCTGAACTGATCATACCATTATGTTCTCCATGCTGGTCCCACTGTCGTTCCTCTCAGTTCATGCTCTTCAGTAATGAACATCCATTACATGTTAAAGAAGCACGTTCAGTTCAGATTGATTCCTCTTTCTCTTGTTAATGTGCTGCGTGTTCAGTCCTTTGTCTTGTCTTTAATTGTCATTGGGACCATGCTGATTGATTGATTGATTGATTGATGGTTCAACAGTTGTTATGAGTGCATTGATTGGCCACAAAACCTTTTTCTTAATTCATGAAAAATCTAGTTCAAAACCTCATTTGGAAATCTGCCATTTTAACACACAGACGTATCATCTGGTTTGGCCTGAGTCTCCTTTGGCTCTTTGAAAGGCATTCTGGGAGCTGTAGGAAGTTCCCTGGTGTTGGCTGATGTTTAATGAGACACATGTCAGGGTGTTGATCCTGTGACCTTTTCATTTCATGACACCTGGACCATCTCTGACTGTCCTCCCGCTCACGCTGTCGTCCAGACACGTTCAGCACACACACGGCGCTTTTTAAAGATTAACCAGCACGGTGGAATCTGACCCAGTAAATCACAGTGTGGGCTGATTCTAGGAGCGCCAGCGCCATCTGCAGGCCAGAGCAGCATTATCTAAAACCAGATTTAGTCAGCAGCGACGAAAGAAACAACTGGAATGCAGCAGTTTGACAGTAATGTGCAAATAGATGTAAGACTGTAAAATGTGTTTCTGTGAGTCTCTAACTGTTTCACACTCTGCAGACTGACTGAAGACTGATTTCACATCTGACTGGTTTCAAAGAGCTTGTGGTTCGTTTGCCTCGTAGGTTGTTTGTAGGAAGCAGTTTTTATGTGATTTGTATGAGAAATATTTCAGTTATTGTGGCACATTTTGTGAGAAACAGACCAATTTAGTCTGAACCAGTGAATGTAAACACAGCTTTTCTCATGTCAGCAGCGCCCCCTGCTGGTGGGACGAACCTGTGACGTCTCCCCTCCTTTCACAGCAGATTTCAGGCTCTGTCTTCACCGGTGAATGCGAGGCCTGTTTTTGGGTCACAGCTGTCAGATTGAATCTTTCTCCCGTTCCCTCACAGGTTTTGTTTTCTGGCAGCTCAAAGAGGAGGCGACCAGCCGCGTGTGAAAGGGCAGAGCTGCATTTTTAACATGAAGAGCTTCTAAAGTGTCAAACCAGCCCTGATGTTCTTCTGTTTGAGGTCTAATCAGGAAGCTTCTTTGTTTCACCAGCTGATGAAGTTTCAGTCAGTTTAGCTTCCTCTCTCCAACACGTCTCTGCTCTGAAGGGGTTTCTCACTGTGCCTTTGATAATGGAACAAAGATGTTTTGTGCACCGAGTGGGAAACATCACAGAGGGACCACCTGAGGACACATGTCCAAAGTCCACTTTCACTCTGCAGCTCTCTTCTCTCTGACAAACAGCTTCGGCTCTTTGCATCGTGATTCTGGGTTTGAAAATAATGGACACATTTCAGTAGGAACTGATTGTTGAAAATGAGTTTCTTACTATTCATTATCTGATATCTGCTGACATTTGACTCAGGACACGTAAAAACAAAGGAATAATCAGAGAGTTGCTGAGGTCACGATGTTTTCTTCTTGCTAGTCGAATCAACAAGAACAATGCAGCACAGCAGTTTATATATGGAAAGTGTGTGTGTGCATGCCCTCATGTCAGAATCAAACTGCCTTTCATATAAAGCAGGAAGCGTGTCCATATATCCTCACCAGCAGGTGGCAGCAGTGAGCTGTGGTGTGTTTGGTATGGCAGGAATGCTGGGAATTTTCTGTGTGTATGTGGGTGGGTGGTTGTGTGTGGCCACAGAGTGTGTTTGGTTTGATCCTGAGAGATGAGCTCTTAATGTCAGAGGAACAAAGTGCATTTACTCGAGTACTTTGATAGTTGTGGTACTTTACTGAAGTATTTTATTATTGTAACACTTTATAATTTTACTGCTTTATGTTCATTTAACAGCTGAATACTTTACTCACACTAAGGTTTTAAAGGGTGAGAGCAGAAAGACTTTTTTGAGTGGATCACATTAGCTAATTCATCCCATAATAATAAGAGCTGAGGTGTTTTCTGATTCCAGTTTATATCTTCGAGCTTCATCATATAAAAAGTTGATCAACCTGCTGCTGTTCATCTGGATGATTCACAGTTATTAAACCACAGAGATTCTGTTGCACAATGTGAGTGGTGGGAACCAATTAGCTGCCTCTGATCCCTGTGACACACACACACACACACACACACACACACACACGGGACTCTTCACAGGCTCTGAATAATTAATGCCTCGCTCTCTCTGCTCTCTAATGATGTCTCGAGGGCACGAGTGTATATGTGTGTGTGTGTGTGTGTGTGTACATATATACGTGTGTGTTCTGTATGTGCATACATGTGTTGTCATGATGTCACACACACACAAACTCCCTGTGTGTGATTTGGATTCATGCTTCATCTCTTCAGAGTCTGCTGAGTTTTGACACAAAACTGTCACCATGTTGTAAAAAAAATCACCTTTCATCTCATATTTGTATTTAATTTATGATGTGTGTTCACATTTGTGTGAGTGTGTGTGTGTGTGTGTGTGTTGATGTTTGAATTAGTTTCAGTAACATTTCCACCATTTTTATAACAAGACAACATGTTAATTATTATTCAATTTCTGGTTAAATTCAGGACTTTTACCTCTAAAATGAAAACATGTTAAACCACATAATCACTTTTACTCATTAGTTATTAATAAGTGAACACAGACGAGCATTTCTTTCTATTTTTGATTCATTGTTGAGTCCAAGGTGACGTCTCTAAATGTCTTGTTTTGTACGACCAACAGTCCCAAATATTCAGTTTACAAGAACATAAGAGAGAGATTTATTGTCATTTGTTTGATAAATGAAATCAGTTCATCATCTCTTTGTTTCAGCGTTATACAGTCTTCACAAAATCAAATGATCCCTTTCTACTGAACGACAGTGATGATACAAACAGTCTGGAGGGTTTTATTTTGAAAGACTCATTGTGTTGAGTATCATGTGAAATGATTGGATAGTTCTGAGTCCTCTCTCTGTTTTGGGTTGAATCTGGTGGGGTTTGTCTGAGCGTGGTTATCACTCTGGTCCCAGCTGTCACCTCCCCGTCGTCCTTATACGGTCATTTCCTGGATCCTCCTCCAGCTCCGCACTTCCTGGCCTCGGACCAATCGGCTTCTTGTTTTAACGCAGCGTTGGTGTTCAGCTCCGTCTGCAGCCGAGCATCTGGTTCCTATTGTAGCCAGGGATTAACATACAACAGCAGCGTGTGTGTGTGTGTGTGTGTGTGTGTGTGTGTGTGTGTGTGTGTGTGTGTGTGTTCACTTGTCTTCAGTCTGGCCTCTCATGGGATTTTGGACATCAGCTGTCTCTTCTCCCTCCTACTTATACACTGTGTGTGTGTGTGTGTGTGTGTGTGTGTGTGTGTGTGTGTGTTGTTGTTGTTGTTGTTGTGATGTTTTACGTGTTTTCAGAAATTCATGAATCCATAATGAACTGGCCTCCATCTGTGCTGCAGCAGAGTCGGTTTCTGCTGCCAGAGAAGAAAAAGAGGAAGAATCAGCAGGATGTTCTGAAATTGTGTCTTTCATCATCATTGCTTGGTGAAATATTTCAAAGAGCTTTGATTCAAATCAAGACGTCGAACACAACTCATCTCGATTCTTCGTTTTCTGTGTGAACTGACAGAAGATTTGACTCCCAGACCCAAACACTCACTTTCTCCTCAGAGAATGGATGAGTCTGTTCAGCCATCGAGTCCAAACATGAATCATTTTGTTCTTGTATCATCTCCAATGTGATGATGATTTTTAACAGTTGATTGATAAAACCAGACATTAACACACCAATAATCAATAATCAATAGCTGCAGCTGCAGAAACGACTGACGGGATTCAATCATCACGTCTTCCTGTTTCATTTGACTAAAATGTATCTTATGAATATCTCCTCGCTCTGCACATGCTCAGTGAACACACACACACACATTTGGGTCCATCAAGTGCCAAACCAGCCGTGCAAGCCCCCCGGCTGGTCGCCATGGCAACAGACCGGCGTCTGGGGCTCAGGGTGGGGCAGGGCAGGTTTCCTCTCTCCTTCCCTTCTCTCCTCTGTCCTGGTCTCCTCATTCACTCTGTTTTCTTTTTGTGCCTCCTCCACTTGGCACTGTCTGAGAACACACACACACACACACACACACACACACACACACACACACACACACACACACCTGCAACACCTCCTTTGCATAAAACACTTCAAGGTCACCTGTCTGCTGCGAGGCTGCTCACTGTGTTTGTTGTGTGTGTTTCTGTGTGTGGGTTGTTTGCCACCAGCCTGATGAGAGTTTGGCCCCTGCGTGTTGCCGTAGCTCACAGAGACACATTGGTAGAAATAAATGAAATATAAATATAAATAATAAAGGGTGGAAGTGTTGTCTGTGTTGCAGACAGAATTCAGCTCAGTGTCTCTCTTCTTTTCTTATCTGAATAACCAACCAAGTATCAGAAGCCGGACTGATGTTTGTTTCTACCTGCTGTCCACGTTTTCATATGTGTGAACCAAAGTGTCAGTGAATCGAGCCTCTGTTTTGTTGTCTCCTTGTTTTGTTTTCATCCTCCTCTGATTGGCTTCTCTTTCTTCTCTTCCATGTCCGGCTGCTGTTCACCTGTCGGCCGTCTCTCATCACAGGTAAGAACAAAAACACGTTCATCCTCTTCCCTCACCTGCTCAACTTTTTCACATTTTATTTCACTGCCAAAACATGAAAAAACGACATGACTCTGGTGTCACTTTGTCACTTGTCTCCATTTTTTGTACCTTGTTTAGGATGTGTGTTGCATTGACCTTTGACCTCTGTGCTCTTGGCCAGTCATGATGTTGAAGTGAAGCGCAAATGCGTTTGGGTGCATTAGCCTGTTGTTAGATGCCACATAGTAGTGCTGCTTGTGTGTGTGTGTGTGTGTGTGTGTGTGTGTGTGTGTGTGTGTGTGTGTCAGCATCTCTTTACATGCAGTAGGTGTGTACACATTTCTCATTTTATATTCTCCACATTTCTTGATTCTTGGTACATGGGGGCCTGTGTGTGCATACATATCGTGTGTGTGTGTGTGTGTGTGTGTGTGTGTGTGTGTGTGTGTGTGTGTGTGTGTGTATTGGCATACGTGTTACCATGTCTGTGTGTGCAAATTTTCCCAGAATTCTCTGCTCTGCCTAAATTTGTATGAGCTGTGAGTCTCTCTGGTGTGTTATCAGTGTGTGTGTGTGTGTGTGTGTGTGTGGACGTGCCTCCTCCTGCCAGCAGGGGGCTTGCCTTCACTCCCCTCCCTCCCCCCTCCTCCCTCTGCTAACTGACCCATTTTCCTCGTCTCCAGGGGGGTGAGGCAGTGTGTGGGGGGAGGTGGGGGGAGGGAGCCGTGCCTCCTGCCGCTCCTTCGCTCTTTGATGCAGAAAAAAAAAGCTGAACTCCTGCAGGAGGAGGAAGATGAGGTGGAGTGTGTGTGTGTGTGTGTGTGTGTGTGTGTGTGTTTGGAGACACCAACCAACCCTGCCATGTTTGATTACGGCGCTCCCCGCTGGGTGTTTGTTAAACACAACTGTCACAGTGGCACCTTGTTTCTGTTTAACCTGTTGTGCTCTAAGTGTGTGTGTGTGTGTGTGTGTGTGTGTGTGTGTGTGTGTGTGAGAACCTATTTTTAGAAAAACTTGGTTAAAGCCCAAAGTGAGAGTCAGAGATTTTCTGCTTTTCTCTGTTTTCTTTCTTTACAAACTGAATGTCCTTCAGTCAGAATCAGACATTTAAAGACTCTTTAACTGTTTGGCTCATCACTAATGAACGACAGGATACGACCATGTCTGTCTCGTGCTTCGTATTCTTTTCTGTTTTCTCCACTCATTGGTTCATCCCAAAGATAATGGGCCTCATGCTTCGGTCGTGTCTGCAGAACCGCTGGTCGTGTGCATCCATATTTCATGTGATGGAGTCCGACATGCAGAGGAGCAGGCGGAGGAGAGAGTCAGCAGATAAACACTCCTGCTCTTCTATTAAAGGCCACGGCAGCATGAGGCTCATTCACACACACACACACACAGGTTAAATGCACCTGGTGCTCCACCTTAATAAGAGCTCTCTGATGAGGCTTCACTTACTTCTCTCTAATGAACAAAGAAAATAAAATGAGTTAATAAATGAGGCAGTTTGAAGTGGAATAGATTCCTCTGCTGTCGGATCAGAAAGGAAGCAGTCGTGTTGCTTCAGATTGATTCCACTCTTATGAAACACCTTCACCTTCAATCTTGTTTTCTTTTTCATTATTGATCTGCAGGGTTTTCCTTCAGTCCTTCAGTTCTTCAGTCTCCATGCCACAGATGTGTTTCGCTCATTTTTCATTCTCGGCCTTTTGGAAAAGTTGTCTATGAGAATCTGACCTCAGCTAAAAGCTCCAGCGCTGCTCCCAGTCAGAGTCGATTTGGTGATTCGCTGGTTGAGAGGTTACAATTGAGAATCATTCATCTCGTCCGTCTTTTCATCTGTTTCGTCTCGTCCCTGCTGTAGCCGACCCG
Organism: Holacanthus passer; assembly: GCA_025331565.1. Lineage (NCBI taxonomy): Eukaryota > Metazoa > Chordata > Actinopteri > Pomacanthidae > Holacanthus > Holacanthus passer. The sequence goes on from JAFREQ010000148.1 coordinate 540,247, forward strand.
GGTTAACCCTTCTGACTTTCATTTCACATTTGCAGCTGCTCTTCTCCCATAAACAGCATCACAGGAAGCTGGAGCTGATGTGCTGCTGTTGGTCCACACAGACTGTGGGGCAGATGGGGGGTTTGGGGGGGTTGTAGCTGCAGGCTGCAGGTCCTGATAAGACCCTCAGTGTCTCCAGAGACCTGTGGACAGATTAAAGCCTGCAGACCTCTGCACTCGTTCAATTTGCCTCACTTTGATTCCAACTTTACGCTTCCTCCTGGGAAACTGGGCTTGTGCAGCGTTTTTACGACAGATAAGATGCATATTGAAACACACTTAGACCCCTCATGAAAAAACTAATGAAAGTGGGTAACAGTCAGCAGCAGGCAGCTTCATAACCTTTACCTCTCTGTGTGTGTGTGGACGTCTGCATGCAGCTCCCAAAACATGCTGACGTGCTCTTCCACTGCTGAAAGACTCCTGAGACAAGTCCGCTTGTTTAGGTCCTTTGTTTTCTCCTTTAAAGTGCCTTCAACAAAATGAAGGAAAGATGAACCGCATCCTCCAGGCAAACACAGTGGTGAGGAGAGAAGAGACAGACTTGTACTTTGAGTCTGTGATAATATTCTAATCCATTTTACAGCAGCAGCAGTAACGACCTGGACAGTCAGGAAGGAAGCTGAACGTTTTTATTTCGTTGCAGCTCAGTCATGGTTATGCCACAATTACAGCCTGACAGTGTGGAGGAAGATGGATGGAGAGAAGGAGGCAGGAGAGAAGTGCAGAATTCAGCTCTGCTCAGTTGACTCTCAGGCGTCTCAGCTGACAGATATTGTGCTGCAGAAATGTTTCCTCCACCACTAAATGATGCCTCCGGCCAGATCGTGTTTCATTTCATGGAGGACGTGCAGATGAAGGGACTGCCGGCCTCAGGCAGGTCACGCAGCTCCACCTCTGACCTGAGAGCGACTCGATCGATCGGAAACCAAAATGCCAACAGCGGCGCTGACCTCCGGGAAACCTCGCCACCCAACGTTTATTCACCTGCTCACAGTCAAATGACAGCGAAGACTCAGCAGCGTTTGTGCTCATGCTTCATCTTCCCAAACACAGACTTGAACTGACAAACCTGGACAGCTCTTGTTGTTATCACGTCTCCTCTAAGTGCCCTTGAGCAAGACACTCAACCCCGACCTGCTCCAGCAAACTGACGGTGGATAAGAGCATCGACAAAATGACAGCAGTGGGTTTTTGCTCTGTGGTTTTCATGAGACTGTGTGTGTGGTGGCTTTGTGGCTGTGTTGTTGTGGAGGACAGGTGGTCTCCTCTTCACCCCCCAGCTCACTTCAAACTGGGCTAATTGAAGCAGATTTCATGGTCTGCACAGCAATTAGGGAGGAGGAGTCTTTGTCTTCGGTGCCTGTTAGTAAGGAGGAGCAGGGTGGAGGTCTTTGTGCATTTCACTGTTCATACATTTAATTACATCAATGCAAATATAATAAATGTAGTTCATTTTCCCCAACACCGAGACAAAGATAAATCCTGGCTACACAAATGTTCTGAAACGACGTAGGATGTGTGTGTTGTAATCTCACTCCCCGACATGAGGGACCTCTTCAACAGCGACCGTATCACACACATTATCACAGCGAGCAGGCGGCCGGCCGACGTGGACACCGTGAAAGCTCGCAGGTGCGTTTGATGTCACGTCCTTGCAGCCTTGGCGGGCGTGTAATTTAGCATCTCCACGTGGAGCCACTGGGAGTTAGCGTCCACCTCCCCCAACTCATTTCATATTCCCACCGTGTGATGTTGGAGATGGTGCAGGTTTCCTCTTCTCTTTCCCAAAATCACCTCACACTCACGCTGCCGCGCTTCTCTGTCCAGCTGCGTGTTCACATGTTGAAGCGTCACACACTTCGCCTGCTTTCATGTGCCGCTGATGCAGTTGTCAGGTGGAGGCCTTTTGAAGGTGCGTTTGATGTTCGGTGTCGCACGTTCAGAAACGACAGCCGAACATGCACAGAAAGCTGGGGGAGGGAGGAGTGGGAGCAAATGGAATATACAGAGGAAAAGATGAGAGGTGTGTGTCAGTGCTTCACTCTGCACATGTGCAAACAGATCTGCCCTCTGTGTGTGTGTGTGTGTTGCACCCAAAAAGTGTTGAGGTGAAAGGAGAAAGTTGCCGCCGGCTGCTGCTCTAATCTTGATTAATCCCAGTATTAATCCAGAAGGCGTCAGAAGCTGAGTTTTGGTGGGGTGGAGGTGGAGGTTTGGGGGAGGAGGGGCGAGGAGTTAATCTCCCCCGCTGCAGCCGCCTCCTCCTCTGAGATGGAGGGAGACGCTTCGGAGGACGGGTGGAGATGGAGGATGAAAGCGAACGCGTTTCCACTCAGGATTTCACTTTAGAGATAGATTTTAATTTAGAAAATGATCAAAGAGACGCAGGTCACATCACAACAGCCTGAGCTCTTTTACCACCACCTTAAATATTTTAGAGTTGCAGCTGCAGACTCTTCACTTTCTGATTAGAAGGCAAATTATTCATGTTAGCAAGAACTGATGAGCTGATTTTACATGATGGCAGCAAATACAATGAATCAAAATCAAGTTCGAATCAGGTTTTTGAAGAGCTGCTTTACTGGTGAGGACAATGTGAGGAAGCAAACGTGAGGTTTCTCCTGTGAAGACAGACAAGGCTGAAGAAGCTGAGGAAGACACTGACAGTATGTGAAGGAGGCTGGTTCTGGAGACGTCCTCGGATCAGTGGTGGAGCAGGTTTACGGCTGCTACTTCACCTCCCAGTTCCACGTGTCCAAGTGTCCAACTGAATCCATGTAACAACCTGTTTCTATCTGTGGTATGAAATGTCGGTTGCTTTGTGCAAACAGCCTGTCAGATGATGTTAAAGTAATGATGAACAAGAGAAACAGGTTTGAGCCTCGACTGTTGTTCGGGATATTTGTGCAACAGCTTCAAGTTGGAATGAAAAAACCAAGCTGAGCGTTAAAGCTGTTTGAGGATGTTTGCTGAGGAGGATTTCAGTGTCTGTGGAGGAAAACTCTCAGCTGAAGATGCTTCATTCAATGAGCCAGTGACATGACGTGTGTCTGCCTTCTTGTGTTGCACACACAGATAAGTGATGCTCCTGAATGTCTCCCCTGTCTAACGACAGTGTTGACCCTGAGCGTGCGGCCGCCTGAAGCCTGCGGCCGCCTGAGCCCGGCCTCTGCTGCAGATATGAGTGGCTCAGTGTTTGTGCCTCCATGGCTGCTGGGAGGCTTTAAACACCCTGACAGACACAGAGGAGAAAGAGGAGACTCCACCCTGTTTGTGGAGACTCTCTGCAGGCTGGAAAACCTGGAGCCGGAGCCGCTGATGGGATCCTGCTGGTGTCCTGCTGACCTCAATGTCACGACCTCAGGCTGACGGATGCATTTTACAGACTCCAGCTTCTCACCTTTGAATGTTCTGACAGAACATCTCAACCTGTGATTGTCCTGTTTCCCCTTTGCTGGACGTTCACAGGCTGATCGATTCAATAATGATCAATAATAGAATGACAGTTTAATTGATAATCTAAACAGTAATAAGGGAATAGTTTGTCTTTTTGTCCAGTTTGCATCTGAAAATGTCTCTGGTTTGTGCAAGAAAGACTGAAAATATTAACAATCCAGTTTATTGGATAAATTTGCTGACACAAACAAAGAATCTGAGCAGAAACGTTTGAGCCGACGTCGACCTGAACAGATGTGATGACAACGTGTTCTTACATTGTCCTCATTATTATTGTTGTTCTGCAGAAACTGTGAGTTTATTCCATACGTTTTTATCACAGATGCATTAATGTGTCAGCAGCTTTTAGAAGTTGTTGCTGATGGAGACTAATTTGAACTAGTTTATATCCTCTTTTTAAAAAGCATCGTAGTTTGATCTGTTAGCTGTTCTGAACTTTTTAAAAATTATATATATTTCCAGATGCAGAATGAACAGAGGAAGCAAACAGGCTGCAAAACAGATGCTTCAGCACAATGAAACAGAAGAAAATATGATTAACATTTACTGTCAATACTTAGTCGATCATTCAGTTAATCAATAAGATGGAAGTAGTGAAGCTTGATGATAATAAATCAAATGTTCACTTTACTGTCACAGAAACATGAGAAGCTGAAATCTGCTGGAGTTCAATTATAATAAGATAATAAGTTCAATTCTATAAGATCAAACAGAAACAGTTGACGTGTGACGTCAGTCCAGATCCAGTGTTGACTCCGCTCCGGGTTTCCCGTCATGCCCCGCCGCTGCTGGCCGGTGGGTGTCGGTGTGGAGCTCAGTGTGTTCGGTGTATGTGTCCGGGAGCTGTCGGGCCGAGTCCTCTCCGACATCACACCGAGAACCGGAGCCGGTCGGAGGAGAGCGGGGCTGAGCAGGAGGCGCTGCGGGGGACGAGCGCACCGTCCGGGACGCAGCGGTACAGCGGCTCTCCCTCCCCGGCTGGAGAGGCATGAGAGGCGGCCACAGGCTCCAACACCCAGCGCTGTCTGCGGAGGAGGACTGCCGCTGCTGACGATCCTCTGCCCGGACACATGCCGGCTGTGCTCGCTGCTCCGGACACAGACAGAGACGGGAGCGGGACCGGAGCCGGGAGCGGGACGGGAGCCGGGACCAGGACCAGGACCCGGGACCAGGACCCGGGACCAGGACCAGGACCGGAGCCGCCTGCTGTGCGGATGAGCCCCGCTGGGATGAACCCGGGACGTGTTTCCTGCTGTTGCCACATCTGGATGAAGGAGGTTTCGTCCTGATGCTGTTTGACAGTTTTAGGCTTCATGATGATTTGAGCAGAGGTTCGTGTGCAGGAAACAGAAAGCTGTAGTTGAGCGAGGACTGGATGAACTCAGTGAGTGTGTTTCTGTGACCTGGCTGTTTTCAGTGCATCAGGTTTGAGCCGCTGTGAGCTGCTGCAGAGCGACTTCACAGAGCAGCTGAGGACCAGGTGCGTGTCAGGGATGTACCTGCTGGACAGCAGCTGCTCCGACAGGATGGAGAGGGGCACGCCTCAGAGGAAGACCGTCTACCGGATCTCCCTCACCCTGGTCAAGAGGGAGAGCTTAGATGACGAGGACGCCGGCTCGGGCCCCCGGCGGGCAGAGAACCCCAAGGCGGGCTCCTTCCGGCGGGAGGGCTCGGCGGAGGTCCAGCGCGGAGGTCTGCTGGAGCAGCTGAAGGAGGTGGAGGACGAGTCCGAAGAGTTCCCGTCGTCTCACAGCTACATGAGGAACTTCAGGACGTTCAGCACGGGGCAGCTGGAGCTGGGCAGGCTGAAGATCTCCAGGAAGCACCTCCTGCACAAAGAGCTGAAGGAGAAGACCACCAGCCCGGTGGCAGAGCACGGCAGGGAGGCCCCCGAGAACACCACGAGTCAGGAGGACGATCGGGGGGAGAGCGGGGAGCAGGACTCACGCAGAGCCGCAGAGGACGTTTCCACCGAGGGGCCGCGAACGGACGCTGCGGTGGAGAACGGCAGCATCAACAGGAAGAAGAGGCTGCTGAAAGCTAAGAGCATGGAGGAGAGGAGCCCTCCTCCGAACGACGACGGGAAACTGTCTCACTCCAACAGCAACGGGAAAGCAGCCAAAGCCTCGTCCCCGGAGACCCCTCCTCTGAAGCGGCCCCCGGGCCTCCTGCGCCGCAGCTTCAGCTTCAGACACTGGACGGGCAGCGAGCTGCTGCGTCTGCGAGCGCTCTCCAAAGACAAACACCACAGCAGCTCCGGCTGCATCGGCCGGGAACCCGCGCCGGACCGTGGCGAGAAGGAAGGCGAGGCTCCCGTCGTGCCCCCGGCGTCCCGCCTCGCAGACCCCAGCAGGCAGAAGAGCAGGACTCTGGAGGTCGGCGCCGTCCTGAACAAGACGGACTCCATGTCCGAGCTGAGCCGCTGGGAGAGAGCGAGGGGCAACAAGAACCGGACGCTGGACAACAGCGACCTGCTGCGGCTGGCGGCCGAGAAGGACGGCTCGGGAGGGGGCTTCCTGCTGAGGGGAGGGGGAGGGCGCTCCAGCGAGAGGCGCCTGGTTCGCTTCTTCAGCGGGATCTTCTCCAGGAGGGACGGGGCGTCCACCTCCACCCCGGTGGGAAGCCCCAGCACCGACCGGTCCCTGCAGCGGAGCAAGAGGAGGGTGCTGTCCCAGTCCAGCACCGAGAGCATGAACGGAGGAAGCGCTGAAGGTAATGACACCTGTCTGACGTCACACGTCTGTCTGCGCTCACCTGTCAGCTGGAGAGATCCTCTTCACCTGCAGGTTTGCTCCTGTTGGTCCTCGGCTGGTGCAGACTGATTGCGATTGGTTGATTTGTGGAGCAGTGATCTTATTTTTCTTACTAATCCCTTTTAACTTCTTTGACCCCCCTCAGATTGATCTCGAGGCCCTTCGTGGGGTCTCAGACCTCAGCTTGGGGCCCCCTGACTTGAGCTTTGGTTTCTTGAGTGTAAACACTGAGGCAGAAACATAATGTGATTTTAAAGTGAGGATATTGTCAAAGAGTCAGTGTTTGTGGAGGCTGCAGCAGTGGGGGAGGCTGGATCTGTGTGTGTGTGTGTGTGTGTGTTTGTTTTGGACAGCAGGGTGATGTTTGGTTGTGGCAGCAGTGATCAGCCGCTGCTGTTTGTCTTTCATTACTCTGAGCTCACTTTTGTTCTCAGTCTCAGTTGAGTTTAAAATGCAGAGTCAAAGAGATTTCAAAGATAGAAATGTTCAGTCAGTGCAGGCGAGATGAAAATATCATCAAACCATTTCACCACGAAACAAAAGGAAACCACAGAGATAACAATCAAAGACAAACAGGAGAGGACTGATTTTATTTTCCAGCAGAATCATCCACAAACACAGAAGCCAGGAGGGAAAAATGGTTTAAAATAGCAGCGAGGGAGAACATGAAGTCAGAGAGGAAGTCGGAGGTCAGAGCAGTTTGACTTTGAGCCTGGAGGTCAAAACACCTTTTTCTTCTAGGTTTCTGTTAAAAGAAGGTTCCAGACATCTGCTCGTCTGAGTGCAGCTCGTCGTCAGTGAGCTTTTGACAGTTTGACGGCATCAACGCGTGTTTTTATCTGCACACATATTTACAGCAACACAAACAGCTCACACTGTCAGCATCCTCTTTCCATCCAGAGGGGACGAGTGGAAAACATGACGAGAGAGGAAGTGCATTTGTTCTGTAGCTGCTCAGACAGACAGACAGGCAGTCAGGCAGTCAGACAGGCAGACAGGCAGATGTGTCTTCCTGTCAGGTCACTGTTCCTCCACCAGCCTCCAGATGTTGGAGCTTCCAGCTGCAGCACCAGGAGTTTCACATGTTGACACCTCTGCAGCTGAGCCATTCATTCTGCTGTGTGTGTGTGTGTGTGTGTGTGTGTGTGTGTGTGTGTGTGTGTGTCTGTGTGTCTGTGTTGTGTCCTGTTTAATGGCTGAACATAAACACTGTGGACTCACTGTCAGCTCCGCTGCACAAACAGTTCCTGACCTGAAATAGAAACCACATATTTAGGACTAATTGTCCTCCAGTTTTTGGGAGCTCGTGTTTCAGACGGAGCTGAGAGACACTTTGGTCCAACTCAGGTCTGACGTTGGTCAGTGGTGGAAGTACTACGCTGTAAAAATACTTGATTACAAGTAATCCTGCGTTCAGAGTTCAGAGTCCAACTGCGAAGAGCAGCAGCAGCATCTAGAGTGCTTTTGTGAGAAGTGGTGGCTCAGTCAGATGAGTGTCTGACCTGAACACTGGAGGTTGTGGGTTCAATCCCAGCCTGAGCTTTTGTGAATTTCCCCACTGTGGGACGAATAAAGGTTTATCTTCTCTTATCTTAAAAGTACGTGGTTGTTAGTAACTTCAGACCTAACGCTTCGTAATGTCTCAGCAGCACATGATTAATGAAGCGCGGTTGCTGTTTGGATAATATACAGACGTCCTCTCTCTCACAGTATCCATCTGTCCATGTTTGTTTATCTGAAGTCAAACTACATGTAGTTGTTTGTGAAATCATTTCCTGTCCGAAGTTATTTTCCTTCTAAATCACAACAAACACTTCCAAGTTTATCAAGGCTGCACTGTTTGACCAAAGAGTAGAAATGAACATGGGAGCAGAACATCCCAGTTTGAACACATTCAACACAGCAGAACGTAGAACCAAGCTTTCAGGGTTCAGCTGTGTCGTTTTTTTTCTCTGTAATGAATGGATGAGTTTTGGATTTGAAAGGTTGGCGTCGAGTCTCCTGCAGTGTCAGTTTCAGTCCTGCATCATCAGGTCTGCTTTTGGAGACTCTGAAGAGTCTGAAGTGTTTGTGTGTCACCTGTTCTCCAGCAGGAACTTGATTTAATCTTCATTTGTGACAGAAGGTTCACTGAGCATCACGCTCTCACCTGGAGGCTGTGAACTCACCTGTGTGGGTTCGGGGTGACGTGGCTTCCTCCCAGCTGAAGGCGTCCGGTGACCCGTCCTGAGGCAGGGGACCCCGGCCTCGGAGGTGGACTAACAGGTTTAGCGTCTGTGTCCGATGACGCCGGCGGTGGACGGGAGCTCGGGGGGTGGAGCGAGCACGGCCTCCACATTTTTGGGATTCCTGAGACGTGGTCCGAGTGGCTGCGGGTCACATCAGCAGAAACCCTGAATGAGCTGCCAGACAAAGGCTGGTGAAGAGAGAGTGAGGGCAGAAGATCAGGCTCTCAGCCGGCAGACGTCCTCCTTTAATTATTGGTGCAAATCAACCGGCAGCGCGGATTCACAACAATATTAGATTAGATATTATGTAAAACCTGTCATATTTCTGATGATGTCGTCCAGTTCATAAAAACTACACACACACACACACACTGGCCGGCCCCGCCCATCCACTCCCCGACCTCACTGTGTCTTAATGGAGTCTACTGGTGTGTGTGTGTGTAGGGAGTAAATGTAGGGGAATGTGTGTGTGTGTGTAAAAGGGTGTGGATGTGGGTGTGTATTCAGGGCGGAGGGTCTCTGTGTGTGTGTGTGACCTATATCCACAGTCATGCTGAAGTAATGTGCACTACATGTGTGTCAGAGCACACACGCATTGGTTGCCAATTACTGCATCTATGTTTGCATCCAGTCATCTCAGTTTCTCTGAGAAAAAAAGACGCTCCCTCTCTTTCACCACACAGACACACACACACACACACACACACTTATGCATGCACAACACACATACACACACACTCATCAAATGGTTCGACTTGCAGCTCCGTAGCTCCTCCAGATGGAGCGAGCTGTTTCTTAGTTAGAGCCACTTTGATCCTCCTCTCTGCTTTTTCTTCATACACACAGACACACACACACACACACACACACACACACACATACACACACACACACACACGCTGAGAGCCTCCACTACAATGGGTATAATAGGGAGAAAATCCTATTAGGAGAAATGCTGCAGGGAGCTCAGAGATGGAGGGATGATGGAGAGGTGACCCTCCTCCTCCTCCTCCTCCTCCTCCATTCTTCCCTCCATGTTTACCTCTTTCTTTCCTTCTTTCCTCTGTCCTTACCTCCTTCTCTCTAATTGTTGTCTTCTCCCTTGCATCCCTCCCTCTCTCAGTTCTTCACTCCTTAGTTCCCTCTTTCCTTCCTTCCTCCCCTCATCCCTCTTTTCCTTCTTCCTTCCTTTCCTTCTCTCCTTCTCTCTCATTTGCTCCTTCCTTCCTTCTTTACTCTTTCCTGTGCTTAACATTGTTCTCTCCCTCACATCCCTCCTCTCCCTGCTTCCTTCCTTCCTACTTCTTTCATCCTTGCCATATTTTCTCCTCTCACTTCCTTCCTTATCTCTGTGCCTCCTCCATTTGTCCATCCTTCACTCCTTCTGTCCTTCCTCTTCTTTCCTTTTTGTTCTTGTGTGTCTGTACATGAGACATATTTATACTTCTGTAGGTTTTCTAACTTTGTTTCCTGTTTTAGTGAATTCAGAAGCTGTTTGTGAGTCTGGACATGAGTTGTCTTGTTTGTCTGTCTGTCTGTCTGTCTGTCTGTCTGCCTGTCTGTCTGTCTGTCTGTCTGCCTGTCTGTCTGTCTGTCTGTCTGTCTGTCGTCTCTTCAGTTTTCTTTGCTCATGTTCAGAGTGGAAAAGTTGACTTGTTGCGTTCTTGTATTTGGACTCTCTTTGGTTTCATGCTGCTCGGTTATAAACCAGCTGGGCCTTGTAAACAAAAGTCACATGACTCCCAACGAGCTGATTTACTGGACAGTGATTGTTGCTGCCAGTCTGGCAACAGAGATGTTTAAAGAAGAAGTAGGAAGATGAAGCTTTGTGTGAATGAACTTTGTCTTTGTATCAGACTTTATGTTTATGATGATCTCTGCCTGTATGTTAGCATGCAGCCTGCATCACTTAACATGAGGTATGCTAATGTGTTAGCATTGGGCCTTTCGAAGTCATGATATTGTATGCTGGAGCCTTAGCATGAAGCTAACTAGCATGATAAAGTGATTCCCTGTCATTCAATATCCTCTATGCTAATATGTTAATGAATTATTTAGTGTGTTTTGAGCTCCAACTTTTGTAGCGTGGTCACAGAGGTGAGGAACCGAGGATTGTGGGATATCAAATCTGGGCCAAGGACTGTCCTGGTTCTCCCAGTCTCCAGCTGGGACTTTATTTCTGTCTGTCCACCTTAACGGCTCTGTTCTGACTGGACTGTTACTGCAGGCGGGTCAGGCCAGTGGAGCATGGTGTGTGTGTGTGTGTGTGTGTTGTGTGTGTGTGTGTGTGTGTGTGTGTGTGTGTGTGTGCTGTGGTTGTGCACGATGGGCCAAGCTGCAGTGTGTTAAAATAACCGAACCAGAGTGTGAATGTGAGCCGCAGCCTGGAAACAGCTGACTGAATGAAACCAGAATACTTGAGCTTTTACACCAAACTCTGTGAGGAAAACGGTGAATTTAACAAACGTGTTTCACTGTAGAGATCAACAGCTGCACACAAAAAGCCTGTAGGTCATGGAAGTGCTCAGACTTGTTCATTCAGAAAAATGTGGCAATGCTGATGTTTTCTGCCTCTGCAGGTTGTTTTCTTAAAGCCAGTAATTAGACAAACCCGTTGAGTCCTTTGTGCTGGACTGTTGGAGGCCGCTCCATCTCCAGCGTTTGGCTTTTTCAAGGCAGAAGTGAAAATGTGTGAAAACGTGTTCTGTATCTCAGAGTTTGAGAAGAAATATGTTTCAGAGTAGCTTTTTAATTTGACTTCCAGCTGCAAACATTCACAGGTCTGGGACCAGATCAGAAAAAACGAAACACCGAGGAAAAAACATATTTAAAGAAAGAAAAATCCATGTTGTTTTGATAACGTCCTCAAATACTGAAAGTCACAGAGCAGCTGTGGATTTTTTTACATTATGGCCACAGTAGGAAAGATGTATTTTCTGATGTGGATGTTTTTCATCTGTAGTCCAGCTGTGAAGTTTGTCGTCTGTCATGTTGTCGGTTGTTTTGAATGTCAGTGAACTGATTCTCAGTTTCAGGTTCGATGTGCTGAACATTTTTCTGTGTGTGAATATAAATGTTTGAATATAAATCAGCTGTGCAGCGACGCCTCGGCTCTGCTGCCTCCACATCTGTCGGATTTCTGTCTTTCCACCACTTCACTCACTGCTCTTTCTTTCTCACACACACACACACACTCGGTGCTTATTAGCCGGCTGCTGTGTCGCCCCAGTGGCAGAGGTTGTTCTGGGGTCAAAGAGCATGTGTGTCTTCACCCTCCTCCTCCCTCTTCTCCTTTCTACCCCACTCTTCCTGCCCTCTCTCCTCCTCCTCCCCCTCCTCCTCCTTCCCACTTCCTCTTCAGACCCAAATTGGACCTTGTGTGGCGTGTGTGTGTGTGTGTGTGTGTGTGTGTGTGTGTGGTTTAGAGGGACGTGCTCCCTTATTTGAACAAGCCGTTGGAAGCAGTGAAGTAGCACATTCCACCTCACAGCAACACACACACACCCTGAAACGGCAGCGGGAGTGTGTGTGTGTGTGTGTGTGTGTGTGTGTGTGTGTGTGTGTGTTAAAGTCGTGTGCTTTCTGCTTCACAGCTGGCGACTTAACAGCATGGATAGAGAGAGAGAGAGAGTGTGTGTGTGTGTGAGAGAGAGAGAGAGAGTGAGATAAAGATAGTTGGTTGTAAAAGCCACAATGTTTCAGGACCCACAGGAGACATTTTTAAAGAAAGAATGATTAAAATCTGTGCAGCCGAGGCTCAGATATCCCGACTTTATGTCCTAAGTATGGGAGCACTGGATCCTACAATTCCCATGATGCAACTCTGCAATTAAACCAATATGTCCCACCAAATGAAGGTGCTCAGTGTTACTTCTCTCTTTTCTCTGAAGGACGTGTGTGTGTGTGTGTGTGTGTGTGTGTGTGTGTGTGTGTGTGTGTGTGTGTGTGTGTGTGTTTTGTGCTTCTCATACGTCCCATAATCCACCACTGGCCGAGCGACGTTAGCGTGCCAGAGCAGCGTCACAGCGATCTGCCCCCCCCCGCTGTTTAAAACTCTTACGTAAAGCTCAAATCCATCGAGGACAGAAGACAAGGACGCTTGCTGACGCACACACACACACACACACACACACTCAGTGAAGCCTTTGATACTCAGCATCAGGACCAAAGCACCAGAGTGAGTTTAGATTTTAAAATGCACACATGATTTCAACACGCAAGATGGTATTAATGCATGATGTAAGCAGGCTGAAAAACACACACACACACACACACACACACACACACACACACTGAGGCTGAGATGCCTCTGTGGTGTTGCTGTCCTCCTCCGTGCAGAACCAGTAGTTAGAAGAACAAAGGCAGCTGTAATCAGAGAGGAAGCGAAGCGAGCTGGTGGCTGCGAAGATGCTAATCAACCTGAATTTAACCTGAACGTCTCTGTTGTGTTTATACAAGTAGAAACAGCATTTTACAACCAACGTGCTGCTCGAGACCACGTCCATCGTTTCAGTGCAGCTTCGTTCAGTGTCGCCCTGAAACGCACCGAGGGGCCAACGCGCAGCTGCTTGGGCTCCGGCTTGTGTCTCCTGTCTCCGCTCTCTTCTGAAAGGGAACTCTTTACATCGTACCATGAAAAAGGCAAATTCAGGAAGTGATACTCCAATTTAAAGAAGTGCAAACGTTGTAAATGTGTGAAGAGAAAAAAGTTCTTCTCGTCTATGTGTTTTTGTTTTTGAATGAGCAAACTGAGCATCATGTTCATCAGATCTATAGATTTAGAGATATCCCTAGAAATTATGCGTCACAGTGAATCTCCGAAGTTGTTCAGGGTTTAGCTTTAGTTTAGCTCAGATTCACTTCAGGCTGTCTTTGCCTCACATCTCCCCCCGCAGGCGACTCGCCGTTTGAAAACCTCTGATCTCCATCATTTCTGGAAAGAAAGACTCATCACTCTGCTCCATGTTTTAACCAGCGAAGACACCATCTTCTCTCCATGTTTACAACAGTCAAAATTCAGACTCAGAGTCAATAAACAAATATGTAAGAGATCTCACCTGAAAACAGCTTTTTCCTTAAACTTCTTCAAAGTGTCGACGCTTAGATTTCCATCACTCTCATGTCAGAATCCAGTGAAATCTGTGTCATATCGCATCTTAATTTGACTGTTTCATCTCTGACAGGCAAGACCCTCAGATATATTACAACACACACACACACACACACACACACAGGTTACTAAGACCCCATCTAGGTTACAAATGCCGTCTAATTCAGCTCCACACGACTCCTGGACAGTCAGATAAGCTCTCTGATTAAATGGACACTTAATCACTGCGTAGTGGGAAACGTGTGTGTGTGTGTGTGTGTGTGTGTGTGTGTGTGTGTGTGTGTGTGTGTGTGTGTGTGTGTGTGTGTGTGTGTGTGTGTGTGTGCATGTGTGCGTGCAGATGATGAACCAGTTAGTAGCTGGTGGTGTGACAGTGGTTTTTATTTGATTTGGGATGAGGATGAAAGCATCCGGCGTGCTGCCAACCAGCCGTGTGTGTGTGTGTGTGTGTGTGTGTGTGCGTGTGTTTGTGTGTGTGTGTGTGTGTGTTTGCAGGGGAGTGTGGGGGGATGGTTCAGTCTGACTGATTAAAGGGCTGATATTTAGGTCAGTCAGTGTGTGTGTGTGTGTGAGTGTGTGTGTATTAAGCTTGTGATAGTGTGTGTGTTTGTATCTGCTGGAATGTGTGTGTGTGTGTGTGTGTGTTTCCAGCACCTATATTAATCAAATATCAGCACTTGTTGATATTTGTGTTTGATCTATGAGTCAGTATTGGTGATTGATCACAGTTCACCCTGTGGAAGGTTTGATTTCCATCAAACTGTAGTAGAAACTTTTGATCACGTCGTACATGCTCGCCCAGTCTGACCTGCAGGGCGAGTCAGCGAGTGAGTGTGTTTGTGGTGCGCTGACATGAAAAGGTTCATGAACCTCTGGTCAAGCCAACATCAGATAAAGAGAGTCCGTTTCTGTTTTGCATAATTTCCCCGGAGAATCAAAGTGACAGTAAATCAGGTCCGAGGAGACTGAACAGGTGATCCTGCAGAAACAGCTGCTTGTGTTGGATGTTGTCTTTGCTTTGCATCACATTCATTAGTTTCTCCTGGTGTGAAAGAGTTAACGGCCTCCTGGATTCGTTGTGAACCCTGCAGATCGCCTGCACTTCCTCCCTCGTCCTCCCTGGATCCTCTTAATATTCACGTTCTCACACACAAACACAGCCTCTTTCTCTCACACCTGCTGCCCTGCCATCACTGAGAGTCGTTTCAGCGCGACGCCTCGCCGCCTCTCGCTGCCAGCAGCTCCGGCGTCTCGGCTCTCGGCGGCGTCCTCTTCGCCCGCCGCGCCTTCGCCTCCCGTGGCCTCGGCCTCGGGAACAGCTGGGCCGCCTGCGAGAGCTTCGCACAAGAGCCACCGTTGTCCGCGAGCTGGGAAAGCGAAGCTCCGCAGTTTGTCATGTCGCCAGGATTAGCCCGATGTTACGGTGCTGATGGGAACGTTGTAGAGGAGATGATGTTCTGAGCTCGGGCCAACGCTCCAGTTACAGCAGGTCTGCACGATGCTACTAAAACTGGTCACGTTTCTTCTGGACGGTTGAATTTTACTTTTAGAAGAGTGGACTCGATGACCCAGAGATAAAACCACTTCATTTACCCATTTAAATTCTAATCAGTAACATTTTTGGCTCAAAATTCAAAATGTGCATTAAGAGAAACCAGTAAAAGACCGACAGACACAGAGCAGTTTGGTTCACGTTGGTTTATCTTGCTGCTGCAGCAGAGATGCTTCAGCAGGACTCAGATCCAAAATTAAGAGCAGTGTGACTTCACATGAACGCCACATTTACACATGATGACAGGCTGTAGACCCTCCCCCTCATGTCACACCCACTGTTGACACACACACACACACACACACATTTCCATCCAGTAACAGTGTGTCAGGAAAATGCAGCTCCGTCAGTTTGCGGCCGTGAATGGTTGCGACAGATGTGAGGTCAGAGGAGGGCGGTGGGCTCGCTGTCGATGATAATGATAATGTTGGAGGACGCGCTGCTCATTCATCAGCATGTTTTGTCTCTGTGTACATTCCTCTTCTCAATCTGTAAACTGTTTATTGAGTTTCACTTCATTCATCTGACTCACCCCGAGTCACCCGATTCTTTTTATATCCCAGGCTTTTATCAAACGGCACGATGTATTTATTCCTCATCCTTTTCCTCCTTTAATTCTAAACATATTCAAGCAGCTTCATCACAAATCAACACAATAAGCTAAAATACATTTAAAAAAAGAAACTAAAAGACAATTAAAATAAAAGCAAGCAAATCAATGTTTAAAACAAGGTTATGTATCTAATGTGTTGGCACAGTGTGCTGATATTACCCAGAGTGCTTTGTCCTGCAGGGTGGCTGCAGGTCACGTGTCGACCTGTCGGGGGCCTCCTGCTGTAATAACTGCTGCCCTCTGTGTGTGTCTTTATTCAACCTGACACAGTGTGTGTGTGTGTGTGTGTGTGACATGAGGCCCAGACGCTGCCATGAATACTAAACAGCCTCTCAGAGTAGACCTACAGCGACACCCGGGGTCAGAGGTCAACTCCATCTCACCCCCGTAAGATTCAGGAAGTGAACAGAAATGTGATCCATCTGTAGTAAAAAGTCTCCGAGTGGAAAAAGATTCCTGCAGCTCCGAGTTGATGTTCAACAGAAGCTTCCTGCGACGTGTAGGAAGGTGGCAAGGTTGAACGGAAACGATGAAGTTGTAGTTAAAACAAAAGTACACAAACATTGAATATCGTTCAAGTATCACTGGAAGGAGTACAAGAGTCTGCAGAGTACTCGTGAGTTGAAGTGTTATTCCTGAAAGGAGCCGAGACTCAAGTGTGAGTCTTCAAAGAAGCTGCTGTTGGTTCAGTCATTACAAGACCTGGAATGTGTGAAGGCAAAAACAATGAAAGCAAACACATGAAGCTCGATGCAACGAAGCTTCTTTTGTCTTGTTTACAAACTAATCATTTCCATCCAATCAGAACACGGCCTCTTTGTCTTCGCTCGTCCACGGTTGGTCGCCTGCCAGCCTCTTCCTGCTCCAACTTCCTGGTTTCCCCTCAGGCGGCTTTAATCAGAGTGGAGGAGGGGAGTGTGTGTGTGTGTGTGTGTGTGTGTGTGTGTGTGTGTGTGTGTGTGTGTGTGTGTGTGTGTGTGTGTGTGTGTGGGTGGGAAGCATGAACACACACACACACATCTGGAGGAAATACTCGCAATACCAGGAGATTTGTTTTTTAATAAAAACTCACAGTCATCAATCAGAGGAATGAAGGGTGTGTGTGTGTGAGAGAGAGAGAGAGGAGGCACAATCGTTTCCTCATCTGTGTGTGTTTTCAGTGGCACTGTACACCATCATTAGCTCATTTGTGTGTGTGTGTGTGTGTGTGTGTGTGTGTGTGTGTGTGTGTGTGTGTGTAGTCAGTAAACCGAAGCTGTCAAACAAATGCACTGAAAAGTAAAACGTAGCAGAAAATAGAATCATTACATCACACACACATCACAAAAGGTAAAACAGTTGCAGCCGTGACAACTTTCCACAGCTGTGAGATTCTGTCTCCGATCAGTGTGACTCATCTGATCTGTGATCTGTGATCAGTGATCTGTGATCGGGGTGACTGATCTGATCTGACTGGATCTACTGCTCCTCCTCCTCCTCCTCCTTCCTCCTCCATGGTCGAACTATTAGTCTCTTTGGGACAGTTATTATCAGCTCTGCAGCGACTCCAGGCCTAATGAACTGCACACACACACACACACTGAACTTAAATGAAAACTGTGGAAATGCTGCAGTGTCTCTTATGAAAGTCTTTTTCTCTGTGTGTGTATATAGAGAGAGAGAGAGAGAGAGAGAGCAGGTGTACAGCTCCATGTTAGGTAACTGTGTGTGTGTGTGTCGTTACCTGTCTGACAGGTTTAATTAACGGTGTCAAATGGAAATTGACGGGCAGAAACACACACTTAACTCCACACACACTGTAGAGCTGTCGTCACCTGACTGACAAGGAGGGGTTTGAAATTCAAAACAAGCTTTATTGTCCCCACAATTTTGAACACAAGAGCACGTTAATTAAATCTCACAGTACTTTTTAATTCAGCACAGCAGAGTGATCGCAGGTAAAGGAGGAGGATTAAGATTTTCAGGTCTTGATAGAAATGGATGAAGAAGAAAAAGATGGAGAGACAAGTCAGTGCAGACGAGTGTGTTGATGGAGAGAAGAGGGAGAGAAATGGGGTGAAGGGCGAAGGCTGAGATAATATGATGCCACGTGTGAGTGATGAGGCAGAGCTGCTCTGATTTGTCACAGTCAGACGACGGGTTAACCCCCAACACACACACACACACACTCGCTCATATCCACCCTGCCCCGAGGGAGCGAGCGGCCACGCTCCACCCACAATCCCCCTGTGAGTGTGTGTTAAGACAATAGTGCCATTAAAGCTGTCTGAGTGTGTGTTTGTACCAAAGATCATCTATTCAAACCTGCATCACGCTGCAGGGCTGAGTGTGTGTGTGTGTGTGTGTGTGTGTGTGTGTGTGTTGCTGTTCTGTATTTAGCTGAATAACAGAGAGATTCAGGAGTTTTGGAGCCTTTTTGAGTTTTATTTTCTTTTTATATTTCGAGCTGTGTTACATTTAGTTTCTTTCTTTCTCATGAAGACTGGAGAGTCGTTCCTTGTTCAGCATCAGGTTTTGCTGTTCTCCAGTTTTATAGCGTAGTGAACTGAATGTCTTTGGTTTTGTGGCCTGTTGTTGTCGACGTGTTCTGACTCTGATGAGCAGTTTGTCTTGTTTAGAAAGTGGAACTCGAGGCCTGATGCTGATATTCGTCCGCTTACACAACGTGTGTTTCGTAACTGGAGCGAACACCACAGAAGAAGACTCGCTCCGTGAACGCACTCGAGCTGAATCCTCTGGAGTCTCCGGCCCGACGTGATGAAAGTGCGTCGACATTGTCCAGTAAACAAACCACATGTGAGTTTGGTTTACGAGCGTTGGTGGGCTCGTGGGCACCGTCAGGCCAAACAAACCGGGCCCAAGAATGCAGCAGCGTCAGCTTTTCCACTCGCAGCACGGTGGAGGCCTAAAGGTCACATCAGCCCGGGCGAAGCCACGCTGACAATCACTGTTTATTATCGATTGAACTACACACAAAGCGCTCCAGCCTTTATCTGCAGAGTCACTTACACACAACATGAGCTGAAGTCAAACCACACGCCTGTTTGTCCCTTCTGCTAACAGACGCTTTGTTTTCAGTAGCACAGGAAACCGGTCCAGGACCTCAGACCTGTCACGCCTTGTCATGGAGTCACATTCCTGAGCCGTCGAACCAGCCGCCTGCTGACGCTTCATTTTCACATCATGCTATTATCAGCTGTCACAATCAGATGTCGATGACTTTTATCCTCAAGTGACCAATAAGAGCATATTTATTTTCAAGACACAAAACATCCAGTTAAATAAACCTTAAAGACTCCTGTTCCCCCGGTCATCAGGCTCTGGGTGAGACGGACCTCCTCCTGATTAACTGCCGCCTCCTCGGTCCGACACTGATCTGTCAGCAGTGTTCGATCCTCCAGGGTTTTATCTCAGCTCCCTCAGCGATGCGACGCGCCAGCACGGACTCGTGGCAGCTTCAGGATGATGGTGTTAACGCTGTGATGCCATCCTGACCTCCTGTTTAACCCAGCATGAATACAAACACGGACGAGGCAGCACCAGCGCTTCAGCTGTTCCAGCATCTGCATCGTTATAATTAGGGGTTTATCTGAATCTGTTCCGATGAATATAACGAGTGATTTTATTGATTTGATTCATCGGTCACAAAGTGAATTTAGCTGAGTCTTTATAAAATGCACTTTACATCACGACCTGAGAAGCTTCGGCACATGAAGGATGTTCAGTGTTTGGTCGTCACCTGTTCGTCATGTTTACCTGTGAGTCAGAACCGGCTCCAGCGACCGTGCACTCTGGGATTCCTCTCATGGCTCTGTGGATTCCCAGCATGCCTCAGGACACACGTCTGTGTTTTGGTATGGCAGTCAGTCAGGCCTGTGACATCATCATGATGTCAGTCTGAGACGCCGCTGGTCTGAATGAAAGCTTCTGTCCTCAAACCCAAACTTGGACTTGGAAGTTTTCTCTGGTTTAAAACTTGAATGTCTGTGCCAAACGTTCAGGGTTTGATTTCCCTCGGAACCTTGAACGCACTCCTTCTGATCCAGGTTTAATCCCTGTTGATTGATGTTTTGAAGGATCTTATTTTTTATTTGAACAGTGTGTGAGTTAAAACAGTCACATGACCTCCCTGTGATGGAAACCGACCGGCTGGTGGGTGTGTCCTGCCGCCTGCAGGCGACACTCCTCCGTCGTTGTTCCCTGTAAAGACCGACAGTCACGACCTCAGTCTGCACCGATGAAAACAAACGATCTGCCCTGTCAGACGTCGCCGCTTCCAAACTGCGGGAGACGAAGCCTGACGTGTTGCTCTCAGTGCCAGCTTCCCGTTCAGGAGCCGGTCCAGGGCGGAGAGGTCGGTCCGGGCCGAAGCCCGCGGGGTGTGTTTGGCACGGCCGCGCTGTAATTAGCTGCAGCTCGCAGCCAGCTGAGGCCAGGTTTGGCAAACCAGCCCCTCTGGGTCACTCAGGGGTTGATTATGACTCAAAGTCTGGCAAAAACAATGAAGTCTTATTTTACAGGCAGCAGCTTTTGTGGTTTCTGGTTTCTATTTTTTACACTTCTGTCATCAAACTGTATCTGACATGATCAGTGTGTTTGAGCGAGACTTACAGAGGAGCCGGGATCATTCAGGTTATTAGTCCAAATGAGCTGATCTGTCATTCGTTCCTGCAGCTTCCACATCTTTAGTAAACACAGAGATTGAAAAGATTAAGATGAAGCGTCTTTGAACCCAGTCGGACTCTCGTTGGCCCGGCCCTGCTCGTAACCACACATTTATTTAAGGAGGCCATGTTTCGATCCCAGTTGGAGCTTTGTCAGCGCAAAATGTTGTTCATTTAAATAAAGTTGTGGTTTGGAGCCAATAGTGTTCAGACTGACTCAGATCACATGAACAGAGGCTCCATCCCAGTCAGCAGGTACAACATGTCACCTAAATGGAATCCAGCCATCAGCCGAGTCATTAACTCCCCCTGGTCCTTCAAGGATCTCTGACACAAGAATGTCTGTTCTCCGGTCTGAAGCTCCGACATGAGTTTACAACAGGACATTTCCGTCAGGTCGTCTGACTCAAAGCAGAAGAATTCACCAGTGTTTTCCCCAAAACACAGTTTGGAAAAGAGGCGTCACTCCAAAGTCAAAGAGTCACGTCCTCATCACCTCACTACTTTCATTTACAGATCGTCAGTGGTTGGTCGACTGACCGACACACGACAGGTCTGCAGCAGAGTGTGTGTGTGTGTGTGTGTGTGTGTGTGTGTGTGTGTGTGTGTGTTGGCCGGCTGCCATCTGTTCTTTATTGTCTACTGATACTGTTTCTCTCTCCGTTACATACACACTTTCTCTGTCTGTCTCTCTCTCTCTCTCTCTCTCTCTCTCTGTCTCTCTCTCTCTCTCTCTCTCTCTCTCTCTTGCTGTCTTCCCTCCTCCTCTCTTGTTTGTCTCTCGGTCTCTCTCCTCTCTGTCTCTCTGTCTCTCTCTCTGTCTCTCTCTCTGTCTCTCTCTCTCCTCTCTGTCTCTCTCTCTCTCTCTCTTGCTGTCTTCCCTCCTCCTCTCTTGTTTGTCTCTCGGTGATGCTGCTGTCCTCTCACTAACCTCCTCTCTTTATCTTTCTCTCCTCTGTTCTCTCCATGTCCATCCTGACTCTGTGATGTCTTTTATCACTGTTTGCGTCCGTCTGTCTCTCTGGCCTCTGTGCAGCTGTTGATCAGTAGTTGTGCTGCCTTGTGACGGTGATGGAGTCTTTATGCTCAAATGAACAGCAACACGTCCTCCTGTTTATTCCATCCTATTGAATCTTTGAGAGACGAGGACGGATGAAACGTCCTCTTCTCAGCCTGTAGTCTCTGTTTTAGAGGACAAACCAGGTTTGACCCAGAAGAGATGGTGGAAATTTAAAAAGTGAGTGAGGAAATGAAACTGTCGTGTGAGTCCTGGTTTTCATTTCCATCTTTTGATCTTCGTCTTCTTTTATCCCTCACTTCCTCTCACTCCTGTTGTGCTTCCCCTCTGTAATTTACCCATGATGCTGTGCTGGCGTCCACATGGTGCGTTCTGCGTGCCGCGCTGACGGAGCGACGTCCTGCCGTGCATCAGTTCATCATTGTAATTGTGTTGATAAGCATCTTTTCCTCTGAGGTGTGTTTGTGGTTGTAGAAGCACCACCTGACCAGCTCTCGTATCTCAAATGCGCGACGCGGCGGCCGCGTTGTTTTGTTTCTCTAAAACACGTAAAGAGTCGAACATCGCTGAACTCGAGTCTCCAGTTGAGACCTTGTCCTTGTTACCTTGTTTGTTCCTGTTGTGTCTCCGTCGTCGTGTGTCTGTCCTCCAGCTGCCTGCACATAAACACTGTCTGTGTGGCCCTCGTAAAACACAAATATGTCACTCAATACGAGTGAATATTTACAAAATGCAGCTGAATTTTACAAGTTGAAAGTGGAAATTTATTTATTTATTTCTGCTTTTTGTCGTCGGGTTTATGATTACAGGTTTGTGGTTCCTTAGATTCTGGCTAGAAATTGAGGGTCTGGGGTTGTGAGGAATGTAAACCTGAGGACCCGACTCTTTGAAAGTCACAGTGAAGGCCTTCGTTTTTTACATGAAAGACGTTTGTCGGGTTTATGAAATGAAAAAATCTTCAATTGTTCTGAGTTTTTTGTCGGGATGAAACCTCTAGGGTTAAATATTTGAGTCTTTTTATTGTCTGAAGCTCTTTGGTTCTTTAAGTTTCAGGTTGAATCTGACTCAGTGAACGTGTTTGTGCTCATCCGTGTTCTCCTGCTCGCTGAGGGAGAACCCAGCAGAACAGAAACACAGGAGAGAAATGAAAGAGGATTAATGAGGGAGGTTATTGTGGAGAGCCCTTCAGTCTTTCTCTTCTTCCTCTCCTCTCCTGCAGCTCAGTGTTGGCACATATGGATGGATGGATGGAGGGATGGATGGATGGAGGGATGGATGGATGGATGGAGGGATGGATGGAGGGAGGGATGGATGGAGGAGAGTTTTCAGTCCCATGACGCTCGCTCTCGTTTCTAAGTTTTCCCTCCCTGAGCGATGACAAAGTGGAAGAGCTCTCTGTCCTTTTCTCTTCATCTCCATCCATCTGTTTCACTCCATCTGTTCCTTCCTGTCCTCATTTGTCTCTACGTGTCTCACACCTTTCTCTTCTTCTCTCCTACCTGCAGCCTTTCTCTTCTTCTCTCCTCCTCAGTTTTATTTCTCATCTTTCAGGAGCAGCTAATGATTGAATTGTTTGGTTGGTGGTTCGATCCTCAGGCTTCGAGTGTCCTTTAAATGCGGATCCGTCACAACATGGCCGACGCTCGACCCAGCAGGTGGACCCACCTGCACCGCCCCCCACTCACCAAATGAATGAATGACCGGCCTGATGACACACAGAGATGTCAGCCGACTCATCTGACTTCAGTCGCTCTGTCACTCCAGCTTCCTGTCATCCTCTTCCTTTCTTCCTTTCGTCCCATCGATCCAGTGATGAAGTGATTCCTTGTGTTTGTTTGCCAGCTGATGGATTGATTGAGTTCAGGTGTGTCGCCCTCATGTTTTTCTTTCATCGGATGTTTTCTCACTCAGAAACTCCACCGGACTTTCCGTCCTCTTGCTTGCTCAACACAATTCAGTCCAGTCAGCTTCATGTCTCTGGTGCCGGTCTGGTGTTCATGCACAGCTGCAGGAAACATGCAGCGTTCCATTCAGTTACTCTCTCAGGTGTAAAGTTTGTTAAAGCAGCAGTTTCATCTAATAATGTCAAATCTCAACAACAAGCCTGAAACATTTGATTCAGCGTTCTAACCTGATGAGCCAGCTCACTCTGACCGCCCCGATGTGTCTCACCTGGCGAAGCGGCTGATCGCGCCGCCAGTGATTCCCATCACTTATAGGCAGGTCGTACTGGGAACCAGCAGAGGGGAACTGGAGGGCCCCTGAAAACAGGAAGCAGCTGGATCAACATCCTGCCTGGCAGAGAGGGAGGGGTCGCACCGACACAGGCCGCCGTTTGTAAAAACCCCAACAATGCCCCTCTCTGTGAGCCCGCCGGCCAATTGGGAAGCTTCTTCCTGGATTCTTTCCAGACAGACACAGAAGCACACACACAGTGGCATCAGCACTAATAATAGTCGGGACCACCAGCATCCAACAGCGGCTGATTATAACACTGGAGACGCGTTCGGTTTAGTATTCAAGTGTCTAAATATGGACTTTTATTATGAAAGGATGAGCCGTTACTTCCTGATTCAAACTGCATCGTAGCAACAAAACACAGCAGCTGTTTATTTCTCAGTGTTTTCAGCTGTGACAGACAACAAATTGTCTTCAGACCTTTGGTGACTGTCAGGATGGATTTCCAGGTTCAAATCCAGCAAGAAAACATAAACACCTGGAACACATGATCTGAATTCAAGGCCTTGAAAGTTCTTAAATATCGTGAAATTTTTCCCTTTGAGTCTTGAATAATGTTTAAAATGTGGCACTGAGCTGCTTGAACACATCAGACAGGATTTGTTGATCCTGTAAAAATCTCTCTGACGGACATTTGGATTCCTGAATGTGTCAAACACGGACGTGCAGATAAAAGGATTTTCACACCTTTTTTTCCTCCTGCAGACGTCGTCGTTCTTGAAGGCTTCTCTCTCTCTCTCTCTCTCTCTCTCTCTCTCTCTCTCTCTCTCTCTCTCTCTCTCTCTCTCTCTCTCTCTCCCCGGTGGAGAGACATTGTGGGTCTGCATGCTGACACAGATTGCTGCTGATGAATTAGTAAAAAGGGGCTGAGGGCTCTAAGTGGTCCCGGCCCACTGGCCTACTTACCACAGAGGCCGAGGTGTCGCCCAGACCTGCGGGGTGAATCACGTAAAGGCTGAGCGGCATCAGTCCGAGTGGTTTCACGAGTCCTGTCGTTCTGAACAGGTCTCAGGATCCGTCTGTGGTTCAGGCCTCACTGAGGAGCTGCAGGATTGTAAAGAGGGTTGTGAGATGGAAGGGAAGCTGTTGTGGTCTCTGAGGAAGTTCTCGAGGTTTTAAGTTGTTCTTCAAGAGGTTTTAGTCACTGAGCTGTGTGTGTGTGTGTGTGTGTGTGTGTGAGTGTGTGTTGACTACAGAGTGGAGAAGGATGAGACCTCCCTGATACACTGACACTATCACACTGCAATAACACACAGTCAGATTAGCTGAATGTGAACAAAAGCAGGCAGTAACTCTGTGTGTGTGTGTGTGTGTGGGAGGAACATGTGCTTGCCTCCACCTCTACCCCTCATTTCCCATGACCTCGCTGCCTCTGCTCTGGATCTGAAACACAACACACACAGTCAGTCAAGGTCTCAAAATGCTTCAAGCAGATGAGCTGGAGTGTTTCTACGTCTTCATGGAGACAGTTTCTCCTCAGAGACATTGATCGTGGTGAAAAACTCTGCAACAACTTACTGTCTTTGTCTCATGTGCCGTCTGTCTGTGTCCTGTTATCCTGTCCAGTCTGCCGTGACCCTCTGTCTGCTGTCACTCATCTGTCAGCTCTAATGAGACTCTTCCTCCTCCTCCTCCTCCTCTTCCTCACTTCTCCTGCATGACTCCACTGAGGAGGAACAGATTGCTTCTCTTGTTACCTGAAACTTGTCTTGTTGATGAGTCGAGTCTCTCTGACGTCGTAAAGAAATTGCTCACTCATGAATTTGTGAGTTCTCTCGTTAACGTGCTGAACTCGACTGCACCTGAATGCACCACGTGTTCATGACCTTTGACTGACAGGTGTTTTTTTTTTCCCTCTCTTACAGATGCATTTGTGAACAGTCAGGAGTGGACGCTGAGTCGAACGGTACCAGAACTGAAAGTGGTGAGTTCAAGTTTGATTTAAAAATCAAAGGAATAAGACACAGCCCTGAAACACTGAAACATATGTACTGACCTTATTTCATAATTATTATTGTTGTTTTCTTGTTCCCTCGATCCGTTCTAGTGAAACAAGTCCATTAAAATGACAACTTTAGTAAAAAAACAATCTGACATTGACTGATCCCTCTCTCCCAGGGCATTGTGGGTAACCTGGCCAGCGGTAAGTCGGCGCTGGTCCACAGGTACCTGACAGGAACGTACGTCCAGGAAGAGTCACCTGAAGGTAGGAACCTTGTGTCCGTCTGTCTCTCTGAGGTCTGGCTGGATCTGTGTTTCAGTGCTTTCATTTGGTCCCAGAGCCTAAAAACATCCAGCGTCTCTTTGCCAAACTCCTCCAGCTTTGCCCCACAGCCCCCCCTCCCAGATTAGATCCATCAAATGAATTTAAAAAAGCAAAGTAGATTAACTCAACTTC
The DNA here is from genome assembly GCA_025331565.1 of Holacanthus passer. NCBI lineage: Eukaryota > Metazoa > Chordata > Actinopteri > Pomacanthidae > Holacanthus > Holacanthus passer. Next base: position 566,319 of record JAFREQ010000148.1, read on the forward strand.
AAAAGACGAGGAGAAAATAATAAACTGCAGCTGGATTAAAAAGCCCAGCAGGCAAAGTGAGACGTTAACAGCCTCCGTGGACTGCACGCGATCGCCCAGAGCTGCCGTCCCGACCCGTCCCGTCCCGTCCCCCAACGTCTCCGTGTTCCCAGAAGCTTTTTCTTTGCTCCTCTTGTCTTCTCCGTCTGCACTCGGAGGGAAACAAAAGCACAGATTGAACCATCAGAGCAGAAATAAAGAGAAGGAGAGCAGAGACGGTCACGCATGGACGTCCGCTGTCTGAAAGACCAAGTTCTGCAATTAACATCAACATTTGCACCGTTCATGTTCAGGATGAGTGAATGTAGAAAAACAGGCTTCAGATTTTTGTGTTTGTCTGTAAAACTAAACCAAAAATATTAGAAATTAGATGAACTCAACCAATTGTTTCTTCCTGTTCTAAAGTCAAATTAATGTCTTCAGAAAGCTTGTTTTAATTATTGAGGGACTTTTAGGAAGGACGGTGACGGTGAGTAAAAGTCACCGATCACTATGAAACTTTAACGACGGCCCCTCTCTCTTCATCTCTCTCTGCGGAGCTCCTTCGTGTTTCATCTCGTCCTTTGTGAACAAATAAAAGCTAACTGTGGCTTCCTATAGTGTCTGAGCCCGCGCCCTGCGGAGACGGCCATATTCCTCATGCAATATTAAAGCCGCCCGCTGTACGATGCAGCAGCTCCCCGGGCAGAGACCCACTTCCACCAAAGCCCCTGTTCCTTTAATATTTCACCACTGGAGCTTTCACAGACTCATTTCAGGAGACATTAGAAGCTGGATCAAGGTTGTCATCCTCAGCCATGTGTTTTCTCTTTGTGTCCAACAGAAGCTGCTTCATTTAAATCATTTCAATAATCCAGATCACCGGAGCCAGAAAATGCCCCTTTACCATCTCAGCTTTGGGGAAGTTCTTCCTCTGCCTGGTGCAGAAAAGAGACATGTAGCTGCAGCTAATTAGCCCCTCTTGACCGTTCTGTGTGTTTAAAGCCTTGAAAACCATCAAATGTCGTTTGTTTGGGATGAAAACTGTGCTGCCTTTGTCATGTGGGGACCCACCCGGGAATCGACCACAAACCAATTTTAGCTCCGGGTCCGTCGGAGGAGAAACGAGTCCTTCGCCGTTCAGAGGAAAGCAGGAGAAGTTCACAGTTAGATCCTTTGATTAACGTGTCGCTACAGGAGTTTGTCACAGACGAGCTGATAAAAAGCTGCTCCAAAGCTGAGGTCGGCGGTGACGGGGATTCCCCAGGGCACGTTATTTCTGAGGTGTGCACACAGAAGAATGAGCGGTGACGTACCTCTTCTTAAAATGCCCTCTGTGGCCGCTCAGCTCCGGCCTCCAGTGTCAGACCGCCGAGCGCCCGTCGGCCCGTTTCCACCGCTCGGCCTTAATTACACCACGGCTCTGCCAAAAGCAACACGACGCGGCTTTTCGAGCAGCTCCACGTACCATGTGCGCGCCAGCCCTAAACAAGCCCCAGCTTTGATGTGATTACTTGGCACCGCCGCCCATCGAGGAAGCGGCCGTTCGGCTCCAATTAGATGAAAACACTTTGATACTGTTGCATAACCGCTGAGAAATAAAAGCAGCTTCAGGGGACGAACAGAACGGGGAAGCTGATGTGTTGTTTTGAAATTCCTGCCGTCTAAAAATACGCGGCGGCCTGGATTCCCATGGCGATTGATTGGGAGCGGAGTTGGTGGCTTGCGAGCAGCGGAGCGACCGCAGCGCCACAAAGCCACGAACCAGAACTATTCTTAGGCTGCAGACTGGAGCCTCGGCTGCAGACGACTCGCTGCAGCTCCCGTTAATGAGCAGGACGAGGCGAAGTCAGAGTCCGTCCCAAACCTGCCGCTTGTTCAGGTTGGAGCCAACGTTTAGTCGACTTTTCTTATTTTGTGTCCAAACTCTTCAAAACTCCTCTTTATGCTGCATTCAAGGACACTTTCATACTTCCAGAAAAATCCTCAAGAGAAGAATAATCAGACGTAGAAGTTTTGAGGAAAATATGAGACGAGACTGCTGATTGTTGTTACCAATGAATTTACAGATTGTTTTCTTTAATTAGCTTCCTAAAGCTCAGTGTGATGATGCTAAAAGTCTTGTTTTGTCTCAAGATATTCAGTTTACACGACGAGCAGAAAATCTTAACAGGAAATGTTTGAAAAATGAAACGATCAAAGCAGTTTTTGTGTCATTCGACAAGTCTCTCTCTCCCTGACGGCAGCGATGGATCATCAGTCTCTGACTTGTTGCATCGATCTTCAAAGCTGATCTGAAGCGAAACCACTGGCTGCTCTCAGAGTATCAATCAATCTGAAAGGCTGTGATCTGCTTTGGAAATTCATCAGCAGGAATGTAAATGCTTCAACCACCAGTGAGTTCTGTTGATGTGACGACACAGTTTGGTGCTTTGAGGCAGGGGCTGTTTGCCTGTTTTGAAAATACCCTGAAAAACCCAGAAAGTTGAAGTGAAGTGAAGCGTTGGAGCCGCAGCACATGGAAGCCATTAAAGCAGAGAGGGGCTCTGGTTTGGAAATCACCCGCAGCCACCAAACTAATGTTTGTGTAGCTGCTGCTCACACAAGTAGCCAGACTTCATTCAGAGATTCTATTGTTTCTGAAAACTGGCTGATGCTCTGTTATTTGTCTGACTGTAATGGGAAAATGAATGTGGGGAATCAAAACTAGCAGCGGCCGAGCGAAGAGCTGGATTCACTGAAGCGGCTTCGTCGGACGACCTTCAGACTCGTTACGCTTCTTATATGTTGGGGGTGTCCACTAGGAGGCAGTGTCACATTATTGAACAGCTCCATGAGCTGAACATCCTGTTCCAGCGTCAGTAAAATGTCCTTGAACTGAAACGTGAGTGAAGCCGTCGAGCAGGTCCAGCCATGATCTGTCTGTCTGTCTCTTCCTCTGCAGGTTCTCTGTCCTCACCTCCCGCTGAGCAACACACAAACTCTCTCGCTCTCTTTTCTCCTGCTCTTTCTTTTTTTGCCTCAGACTTTTCTCTCTCGTCCTCTCTGTCACTCTCTCGTCTCTGCCCTCATAAATGTTCCTTTCATCTCTCTTTTGCTTTCTCAGTCTTCTCTCTCGTTTCCTCCAGACCCTTCGAATCTCTCTGGTGCATCTGTTTAACATTTTGCTCTGATGAACTCCGGTTCTCTGGTTCTCCGGGTTCTCCGGGTTCCACTGTGCATGTATTAACTGTGGCTGCATCTTTGATGGATTTTTGTTGCTTTGTGTTTCCTCTCTTTCTTCTTTCTGGGCTGCTCTTTAAAACTAGCTGACGTGGATGCAGGTAACTATCCTCTCTCTCTCCCTCTGCCTCGCTCTCTTCTCTTCATTCGTCCCCTCATCCATCGATCCTTCGCCTCAGCGCGGCGCGTTGAGAACAGCTCGGGTTCGGCGTCACGTCTCCTCAGAGCCATGAAACAAGAGTGAACTTCATTTCTTAGAATCAGGCTGATTATCTTGTTGAGCAGATCAGAGGATGAACAGATGTTACAGTTGCTTCACACGTGGGTTCGATGTGGACCTGAGACGTGCTCGGTGTCTCTGAGGCGCAGACGGCTGCTGAACCTGACGCTGGACTCGACCGGCTGCTCAACACGTAGCTCCGCCCCTCATGTCTTAGTTTAGTTTGAATGACTTCATCCCTCCTCATCCTCATCCTCAGTGCTCGGACGTGTTGTGATGTGACGCTGCAGACACTGAAACTGAAACTGAAGTGAATGTTGTGCAGCTGTAAACAGAACATCACACACACACACACACACATTCTGTATATAAGTGTCTATAGATAACGCTGAGTCAGCAGACGCAGACTCTCTGCTGACTCAGCGTTAACCACCATCTGCTCCACTGCAGCAGCACTGTCGCTCCTCACAACACGACGTCTGTACACAGGAAGCTTCGGTTCTCTGTGACTCTGTGAGCAACCAGATCATTCTGAGCAAACGTAAAACACACAGATCTTATTTGTACTCTCTCTCTCTGTGTGTGTGTGTGTGTGTGTGTGTGTGTGTGTGTGTGTGTGTGTGTGTGTGTCCACACGCTGAGCTGCACTGTTCCCAGATCAGCTGATCACGACAGAACCCGAAATAACCTCAGACGCCATTTTTAGTTTGTTGGACTTCCTGTAAATCCTCAGGACGAGACGTTTGTTCCCACAACGACCCAAAGTGAAAGAACACAAAGCTTTAAAAAAGAAATTGAAAGTAAATCAATGTCAGGTTTTGGTCCAGAGTCTAATATTGGTCTGTTTAACGCTGACAAACATCTGTCCACCAATCAGCTCGACACCCAACATAAACTTCAGCCAAAGTCATTGAGGTCAAAGGTCAAATCCAGAGACAATGTTCCCTCGAGCCTGAAATGAACATGAATAAATGATGAGTCGTGGGAAAGAATCACATCTGAGAAGTGAACTAGAATCAGATTTAAGAGTTCACATGTTGACCGGAGTTCACCCTCAAAATGTTCCACTCTAAATCTTCTCAGGGGAACGTTCTCGACACACGACGTCCAAACTTCCTGTTCTCACTGTCCGTGATTTAAAGTCGGACGAGAAATGAAACATCAGAAATAATCAGCGAGCTGATTGGTTACAGCTCGGAGAAAACAGGAAACAGATTTACAGACTGAGAGATCGTAAACATAACTGAAGAATCTGGATCCAGGGTGTGTGTGTGTGTGTGTGTGTGTGTGTGTGTGTGTGTGTGTGTGTGTGTGTGTGTGTGTGTGTGTGTGTGTGTGTGTTCTCTCCCACTGCGTCTTGTCTTTTAATCATTTTCATTCATTTTAATCATTGTGTAAATATTCACTCACTTCCTCTAGCGTCGATCATCTTTCACCAACTCAATCAATCAATTAATCAATCAGCCAATCACTGATCGGCGTCACCTCACTGTGAACCTGTAGAACAGATCCACATGACTCATCATCATCATCATCATCATCAGTCCTCGTGTCCTGGTCGTCTCTGACGGCTGCTGTTGTTTCCTGCAGGCGGTCGCTTCAAGAAGGAGATCGTGGTGGACGGTCAGAGTCACCTGCTGCTCATCAGGGATGAAGGAGGCCCCCCAGAGGCCCAGGTGAGTACTGCACCTGCACACACCCCTGGTTAACAAGATGAACGACTCCCAGCTCAAAAACTCACTGAAATCATCTTCTCGTCGTCAAACATCACGTCGGCAGCTCCACTGAGACTCAGGTCAAACAGCTCGTCATCAAAACTGAACATTTCCTCTTTTTGAGTGAAACAGCTTTATCTTATCTTATCAAGTCGTTTTAACTTAAACAGGTTATAGATCAGTCACTTGATTTATAAAGCTGTAAAGATTTTGTGACAGTATTTGTCCTGGTTTGATGTCTTGACTCTCAACTCTCACAAAAAGCAACAATCTGATGCCATTCACTTGAAAAAATGATTTTTCACTAACTCACTTTCATGAAACCAGAGAATCCGTCCAGGATGAAACTGGGTCAGGTTTTGATTTCAGTGTCTCTGACCTGCAAACTGACCAAATGGAGTTTTTAATGTGAGTCAGTCTAGACAGAAAACTCGACAGTTTATGAATAATTGACCTGTTTTCTTTCTGCTCTTCACCTCGTCTCCCTCCTCCTCCCTCCTCGTCTCCCTCCTCGTCCCTGACGCTCTCATTACTGACTGACTTCCTGTCTCTGATTCCCACTCAACACACATTTGTACCAACGCAAATACATAGTTTCAGTATTTTCACATCAGTTTTCATCAAGAAGTGAGTGTAAATAAAGTTGTATTCAAACTCTCTGTCTGCAGTTTGCTCTGTGGGTCGACGCCGTGATCTTCGTCTTCAGTCTGGAGGATGAGATCAGCTTCCAGACGGTTTATCACTACTTCAGCCGCCTGGCAAACTACAGGAACACAGCAGACCTGCCGCTGGTGCTGGTCGGCACGCAAGGTCCGACACACACACACACACACACACACACACACACACACACACACACACACACACTTTTCTGAGGTGTTGCTGCCACCCAGTGGTGTCTTTTGATCATTACACTGAGTTTGTCCACTTGATCACATCTGTCACACAATTTAAACAGAATCCAAGTTGCTGATTGTCAGTTGAGTCTCTAATTTATTAATGAAGCTTGTAATCAGTGGAATCTTCATTGAGTCAAACTGTTTAAAAGTAGATGAAACACCAGCACATGGACCAACAGGCTGCTTCAATGAAGCTCATGCACATCATGAAGTCACCTCATCAGAAATCCTGCTCGCTGTCACTCGCACAGTTCGTTCTGCAGATCTTCATCCGATTAAACAGAGAGGTTCAGACATTTTTCTGGATGAACCTTCGGTGTCCCTGAAGGCCACAGACACAGTTCATGTCGATGCTGATTGAGCATCTGAAACAGTGTAATCCTGCATTTTGAACAGCAGAGGGCGCCAAAGTATCACCTGAGTTTCCACTGTTCTTCCCTCAACGATGAGCTTCAGTTTTTCATGTTTTAAACCAGGACACTGAACTCAAGACGACATGTTGGAGGTTTGTCGTCCAAAGAAAAAACCAACTGAAAGGAAACATTAAAAATAGATTTCTTCAAAGTCAAAGTTTCACTTCTGTTTCAGTTTTGCAGCCTTCATCAGATATTTGTTTCTTGAAATCATCTTTTAATCTGAATGCAACAGTAAAACAAGGTTGAGGAAGGTTTTAGATTATGAGAAAAAAATTAAAACGAATGAATTTATGGCAGAAAATAGATGATAGATAAAAATGAATGTCATTTATTGAGGAAGAGAAATGAAAGCCTTTTTGTCATTTCCCCTCAGACGCCATCAGCTCAGCCAACCCGAGAGTGATCGATGACAGCCGAGCCAGAAAACTGTCCAACGACCTCAAACGCTGCACCTACTACGAAACCTGCGCCACCTACGGCCTCAACGTGGAGCGAGTCTTCCAGGACGGTAAGAACCACCTTCCTGTTCCCAGCTCACAGTTCAAGAGTCCGACGGCTCAGTCCGGTCCTCTGGGAAGGTGACATTCCCGCCGACGGCCCGGCCACGGCCATTCGGACGCTCTTAATCACACGTCAATTAAGAATTAAATGGACCCGCTCAGCTATTTAGCTCAAACAGAACAGCAGTTAAGTTTTATCATAGCGAGGGAAGGAAGGCAGGGAGGAGCCGAGACCTGCGAGAAGAGACGATTCCCCGGTGGGATTCATCATAGAATCACACATTATAGGACGAGGAGGAAGGAGACGAGGCGAGGAGGAGGAGGAGGAGGAAGGAGACGACGCGAGGAGGAGGAGGAGAGTGTCCGGAGTCGTCAAGGTCCTGACTGACCAGGACACGCGGCGGCCATGTTGTCGGGTCTTATTAGGATGAAGCACATTTATTAAGATGTCACATCAGTTTTGTACTTGACATGAACTAAGAATATTTAAATCTAATCACAACAGAGCTTTAGACGATGTGAGGTTTTTCAAGTTCAACAGCAGATTATGTTTACCTGCTCTCGTAGCTCATTTGTGATGTGGGTCTGTTAGTTATCAGGACGGTTAAAGTGCGTCAGAGAACCTGGGGTTAAAGGTCAGAGTCGTTTATCTTCAGCCCCACAGCTGATCCAGGAGCAGGAGGTAAAGAAAAGAAGTTTTTCTATTATTACACTGAAGTGTCTTTGCAAGTAGTAAACCCTGCGGCTCATTCTTTACACTCTGAGAGCACATTAATAAGAAGAGAGGCCGTTAATGAAGCGGTGGGCGGCCGGTCGGCAGGCGCGGGGTTAACGGCTGTAATTAGAGAGAAATAGATGACACGGACTCGGCGGTTAATTAGCAGAGCTGCAGTGAGTCTGCCGGCCTCTGGCTTCGTCTGCATCCACCTGATATCCAGCAGCAGCAGCGAGGCTCACTGATGACGTTTGACACTTTCACAGAGAGAGAAGAAGAAGGAAGATCACACTTTCATCACATTCACACACGAATAGTTTGAGTGGGAACGGGAGGAAACAGAAAGAATAAGCAGACAAACCTCAAGCGTCACTGCTCTGTCTGTCCTGTAGGGGGCAGTACAGGAGCAGGGGAGGAAGTGGAGGAAGCGATTATCTGCCGTGAGAACGTCGGTCGATCGGTTTCTGTCCCGCTTCTCTCAATCATTCTGTAAAGTTTCGATTAATCACCTGAAAAATAAAACGGTGAGAGAAGAAACAGCATCAGGACAAACCACAGAAGAAGAAGAGCTGATGGGAAATACTGGAAACATGAAGTGTGTGTGTGTGTGTGTGTGTGTGTGTGTGTGTGTGTGTGTGTGTGTGTGTGTTCCCTGCTCTCAGTGCTCTCGACCCAGGAGGAATCTTTCCACACTAAACGCTGCCTTATTATCTTCTTAATTATTCCACCGTGTGTGTCTGTGTGCGTATGTGCGTGTGCATGCGTGTGTGTGTGTGTGTTATTGTCTCTGACACTGTCTCCTTGTATTTTTCTCGTCATTATCTCAAATTAATCAGTTTTTTAATCATCCGGCAGAACGATGAGTTTAATGTTTTCTGTCGACGCCCGAAACACGACAGCAGCCTGCAGCTCTGTGTGTGTGTGTGTGTGTGTGTGTGTTTCTGTGCATTATTTATTTCTTTTTTGCAGATGTGTTTATGGTTGTTAAAACATTCACATTTTTTATGTTCCTGAAGACATTATCCAGCGTGTGTGTGTGTGATGTGAACACACATGCTTATGAATATGTACGTGTATCATTTCAGATGTGTATTTTTGGGAGTGTGTGTCTGTCGCTAAAAGTGTGTGTGTGTCTACATGTTTTGGTAGAGTACACACACACACTCTCTCTCTCTCTTTAATTACTTCTTAGCGTGACCTTAATTTGTGGCGAGGACTTCAGTAATGACGCCGCTCGGCTCTCGGCCTTCAGCCACTTAAAACACTCGCCTTCGTCTAATTGGTCAGAAGCATCACATCATCTCGCACACACACACACACACACACACACACACACACACTCTCTCATCAGAGCTGCAGAGTCACTGGTTGAATTAGTTTGTGTTTTAGAAACTGAGAGTTGTGGAACACGTCTGAACTCACCTGTGTGATCTGCACCTGGATTTATAAAATAAAACATAAACGGAGGCTTTTATTGACAGAAGGTTCAGGATGGACACGAGGACGATTCGTTCATGTACAGTAAAAACATTATTTCTGGACTCTGAATTAAACGTCTTTGTCCAAAGATTCAGCAGGTTTGAAATTGATGAACAGTTAAATATTGACGTATTTCTAATTTATATTTTCCTTTATAGTTTGTCTTCTTTCATATTTTATCCTGAACATCAATCATGACATTGATCAGAAGTTTATTTATACAGTTTACATGTTCGAATTATGATTGATTTCTCTCTTATTTCATTTTGATGTTAAAGACACAGAGGTCACATGATATTTCTTCAGGTTGATTCAAAACCAAACAAATATCATGAAATCATTTTTTAAAACACTCAGAATATTGTACAGAGTTTGGTTGGTGACTCGGGGTTCCGACTCTTTGACCTGAACATGTCAACGACCTTTATTCATATTTAAGTTTTAATGTCGACTTTTGTAAATACTTTGACTCATTGTAAACTTTCTTTGTCAGAGCTGCTCCTTTATTGTTCTTTACTTCATGTCCTTAAACTCACTGAGCTGGTGAATCCGTTCCGCTGCTGTGACACAGCCATCGATCCTGATTGATCCTGTAATGACATGTTTCGATGATGAATAGGTTTTGGATATTTCTGGTTTCCTCTCTGCTTCCTGTCCTGGTGTTTCTCCCTCAGCCGTCGTCGTCACTTGTTGTTTCAGACTTTCTCCTCCTGCTCTGACAGGCTGTGACTAAACGCTCTGATTTAAATGACATTTGCAAACATCGTCGTGTTTGTCGATCGTGAATAAAATCACAATTTATGAGGGAGTGGTGTGTGTGTGTGTGTGTGTGTGTGTGTGTGTGTGTGTGTGTGTATCGATCTCACATGCATATTTCCTTGACCTTCGCTTCATTTGGACTCTTCATCGATCGCGGCGGGGCGGGCTGGTCGGCCGGGGGGGCGGTGCTTTAATTACAGCTCTCATATTCAGCTTCATAATCAGCTGGATGGTCACAGCGACAAGCAGAGGCTCCCGGTGAAGAAACGCTGATTCGCACTAACTTGACGTGATTGCCTTGTGTGTGTGTGTGTGTGTGTGTGTGTGTGTGTGTGTGTGTGTGTGTGTGTGTGTGTGCTGCAGTAAAGCGTCTGTGGCGAGCGTCGTAAATGTCACAAAGGTTCTGATGAGTTCCAGCGGCTGCACGATGAGAGAGAGAGAAGCAGGAAGTTGCACGAGTGACCACAACATTTAGCGTTAAAAATAATTGGCCTGCTTGTCGTTGTGACAATTTTTGTGTTCGGGGGAGAAGGGGTGAGGAAGAGGAGGAGGCGGAGGAGGAGTTGTGTCTCTCCCTGTGGCGATGGAAAGAGACGGATGATGTTTGTTCTGTTGAGGCCCAAAAAATCCCTCGGTGACTCTGCAGCTTTAAACCAAACCACATCTGAAGTTAATGATGAAATTCATTATCAATCAATGTGATGATTATTTTCTAGATGAATCAATTCATCCTTCAGTGAAAATAGTGACAAGTGCTCATCACAGTGTCTTAAATGCACGTTTTCTTTGACCAACAGACAAAAACCCCGAATCAGTTTCCTCCTCAAAGATGTAGAAAAATGTAATATTCACATTTAATAAGCTGAAACAAAAATACTTCAGATCTCTTCAGCTCTTGTGTGATAAAGAAAGTCTCAACCAACTTTGTATTTAAAATCTTCCAATGAAGCGTTTCAGATGTTTGTGCTTCAGATAATATTGGTGGATTTTATTTCCAAATCTTTGCAGCCTGAGTCATGAATGTAGGAGCACATTGTCGCCGCGACCGAGAACCTGAATGCAGCAAAATCAGAGTTCAGAAGGTTGGATGTGTTTGTGTCTTTATCAGATTCAGTCATTTTCTTTGTTTTAGGCTGTGACTCAGTGTGTGTGTGTGTGTGTGAGTGTGAGTGTGTGTTTAACATGTAATTTGCAGTAATGGGAAGTGAAGCCTGGTCCAGTCGGGGGGAGTGACCTCTGTGTGAGGGATGGAGGCAGGAGGAGGAGGAGGGTGACAGCGCTGTGCTCCCTCGTCCATCAGCGCGCTAATTTAATTAGCCTAATTACACCGACATGAACCCCCCCACACACACACACACACACACACACTCTCTCTGCTCTTCTTCTTCTTCTGTCTGATCCGTGTCAGAGTGCAGATGCAGGACGCTTCGTTAGCACACGCTAACGAGCTGAGATGACCACACAATCACTCACAAATGTTCATACACTCAAAATCACATCCAGTGTGCAAATATTCACACACGAACAGAAACGTGCTCACACAGACACACACATTCAAACACAATCTACACACACACACTTTGATATGAAGTCGAGCAGCAGGTCAATCAGAGCTGAGGAACCTGGCACTCAGAACTAAAACCAGACGTCAGTCACACTTTCAGTCCCTCAGAGGGTTTGTAAAGAAACAGAGGCCCAGTGTGTTGTTTTAAAACCTGAAGCTGATCGAACACATAAATCAGGTGTATTTTATTCATCATAAACAGACTTACTGTTGATTGTCAGTCTGACACTGCTGGCAGCCATCTTGACTCACCTGACCAATCAGCAGCTGTGTTACAGAGACGGGAGGTTCACATGTTCTTTAAATATCTAAGATTCCGCGTTGTTTGAAAAGTTTGAGCTTCGCTGGTTAAGAAAGTATTTTTCCAAATATGACAGTGAACAAACATCAGCGTTGTGACGACATCATCCTCAGCGACCCGACTCCGCCCACCAGGTACCTGGAGGGAGGGGCCGGCTCAGAGCGTCGTCTCGCCCCTTGTAGTTTGGTCTCTGTGCGATGGAGCAAAGATCTGCCAGCTCGTGCTCTGATGTGTCCACATCTGCAGCAGCTGTGTGTCGCTTCACCGTTTGACTTTAAAGTGAAAGGAGTGAAAGAGTGCAGCGTCAGCTTCGCCCCCACCTCGTCTTTATGTCTGAGCCGGTGGTGCGGCCCCGTCATAAATCTGATCAGAGGGGAGACGTTTCCATTAGAAGAAATGGCAGCTTCTCAGAGCAGAACTGAGATTGATGGATAAAGTTAAATTGCATTAACCGTGCAGTTTAAATATTTAGCACGGCCTTATCATAACTGTTCTTAACACTTAAAGTAAAATACAGCCTGCCAGCTTCAGGACGCGCTGACATGTATGTGAGAGGCTCCGTCCTATTGGTCGATCCCGGCTACCTGTCCAGCTTTAGCTTCTAGCCACGTTAGCATGGCCGGCCTCCGTGAATAATGACACTAAAATGACTTCCGTTCAGGTCAGAACGGAATCTTTGAGAATAATCCTGTTGTGTGTTTGAGGAGTGGAGACAGGAGAGAGTTAAGACTTTAGTGACTCCATTATCTCTGTTCCAATAAACACAGGCCTGTTTCATGCGCTCACAGATGAAGCCATTGTTTTAATTGGGCTCGTTAAAGCCCCCGGCTTCGTTAATGAGGAGCCGGTCGTAAACATTTACCTCCAGGTGACACGGGGCCGAGCCAAGGGCAGCGACAAGAGAGACGAGAAACTCTCACATGCTTTCAAACGGCCTCCGTCAAACACCGTGAAGTTATTTAGAACAAAAGCAGTTCACAGGTTCACGCTGAACGTCGAGCTGGTCATTAGTTTGTTTGATTCAGCCTCTGCAGCCTCGACGTCTTTCACCTCTGATTGCACTGTTGGCAGTTTGTCAGAGTTTCACCTGCACGAAATTACTCTTGTCACCTGATGTTCCCTGTGTTGTTCCCTGTGTTGTTCCCCGTGTTGTTCCCCGTGTTGTTCCCTGTGTTGTTCCCTGTGTTGTTCCCCGTGTTGTTCCCTCTGATGTTCCCTCTCACGTTCCCTGTGTTGTGTTACAGTCGCCCAGAAGATCGTGGCCACCAGGAAGAAGCAGCAGCTCTCCATCGGGCCGTGCAAGTCGCTCCCAAACTCACCGAGTCACTCGTCCGTCTGCGCCACACAAGTGTCAGCCGTCCACATCAGCCAGGTCAGAGGTCACACACACACTTTATTCATCATCTTCTGTTTATTTATTTCTTTATTTTAAGCCAAAAGGTTTGTTTAAAAACACAAAAAATAAGCAAAATTGTGACGTATTGTCAATAAGAATATTTAAGTTTGCACAAAAATGACTTGTTTTTTCTTTATTGCTAATTAATGTTGAATCTTTGCCGTCGGCCTGAAATCATCTGAAATGATCTCAAATTTCAACGGTCAAATGAAATGTAAGTGAACAAATGAATGCACGTATTCTGATGCCCTCAGACTCTGTGTTAGTGGAGCTTCAGGCCGTTAAGCTCTTCGATCCTCGTCCTTCAATCCTCCATCGATTTCTCATTAAAAAGCCATCGCTCAGCGTGTCTGAGCGGCGCCGCCACGTCCCCCGAGAGTCCTGTTTATCTTCCCGCCGCCTCCACAAATCAGCCCTCGGTGCATCTTTAGCTCTCACTGATTACTGCCGAGCGTCGGCCGCCCGCTCCTGAGCTCAGGAGACACCTATTACACTGACGAGACGTCCAACACATCACAAACACCAGAACTGTCCTCCACCTCTGCAGGAGCTCGTGCATTCACATGACTCCAGATAGACCAGATTCACAAATATATGTGAAACCGTGTAATCAAGTTTTCATCATTTATTCATTCTACATTTGTCAGAATTCATGAATCTGTGAAACTTTGACAACGTGACGAAGGTTGACGGAGAAAAACCTGCAGAAAATCATCAGTAAGCGTAACGTTTCTTTTCCGTCCTTCCAGACGAGCAACGGCGGCGGCAGCTTGAGCGACTACTCGTCGTCGGTGCCGTCGACGCCCAGCACCAGTCAGAAGGAGCTCCGCATCGACGTGCCGCAGACCACCAACACGCCCACGCCCGTCCGAAAGCAGTCCAAGCGCCGCTCCAACCTCTTCACCGTGAGTCCAAACTCAACATCCTGCTTATTCTGATTCCTTCTTATTAAAACACTGAAGAGCTGAAGAGACGTTCTGGAGCGAGTGTGATGCACGAGGTGGAGCAGCTCAGTGGAAACATCACTGTCAGTCCCACATGTTGCTTCTGTGTCAAACTCAGTGTCGCTTATTATTCTGCTCGCTCCACAGTCGAGGAAGGCGAGCGACACAGACAAGGACAAGAAAGGCCTGGAGGCTCGAGCCGACAGCATCGGCAGCGGGCGAGCCATCCCCATCAAACAGGTGAGACTTCCTGTCTGTCCCTCTCTCTCTCTCTGTCTCTGTCCCTCTCTCTCTCTCTCTCTCACTCTCTGTTTGTCTCTCTCTCTCTCTGTCTCTCACTCTCTGTCTGTCTCTCTCTCTCCCTCTCTCTCTCTCCCTCTCTCTTTCTCTCTCTGTCTCTCTCTCTCCCTCTCTCTCTCTCTCCCTCCCTCTCGCCCTCTCCCTCTCTCTCCCCCTCTCTCTCTCTCTCTCTCTCTCTCCCCCTCTCTCTCTCTCTCCTCTCTCTCTCTCTCCCTCTCACCCTCTCTCTCTCTCTCTCTCTCTCTCTCTCTCTCTCTCTCTCTCTCTCTCTCTCTCTCTGTGTTTGATGCTTCGGCCTTGATTAACAGTGAAATCACACACTTAACATCAATTAGAGTAAGGGGCTCTCCCGGGTCCTCCAACCAGATCATTAGGACGAGGAGAGGGAAGGGATTTCACTGTCACTCCCTCCGTCGCTCTCCCTCTCTTCTTCTCTGTCTTCTCTACCTCCTCCCCTCCCTCTGTTCGTCCACTTCATGTCCCTCTTCCTTTTTCAAAGACGCTTCTTTTCCTCTTGTTTTTGTCCTCCCGGGCTCTTTGATCCGAGCGCTGGCAGCCGCGTTTTAAAGGAATAAAAGAAGAAGAGGGGGAAGCAGAGGATGAAGGGGAGGGCGAGCGAAGAGGGGAACATCTCCACAACCTACACACACACACACACACAGCAGAGCACCTGAACTGGCTCTTAATTTGACGCAAACAAGCTCCTCTCGTGTTTAAAGGACAGGAAGAGGGTGAGGGGGTGAGAGAGGTGGCAGAAGGGTGGTGGGGGGTGAGGTGGCGGTGGGGGTCTCCCGACAAGCAAATCAGGCAATTAGCGAGCACTAATCACGGCCTCTCGTGTCGTCGCCGCAGCCTCGTTTGTAATCTCTTAATGAACAAATCGCATCTCTGATTAGGGGCCGCCTGGCCAGGAGAGAGCGGGCGAGAGACATGGAGACGCACTGAGAGAGAGGGGGAGAGAGAGGGGGAGGCCCCTGCTGCTGTTTGTGTTTGGGCTCGTCGTTTAAGAAAAGATCCCGCCGCGCTGTCGCAGCAGAGCCGACGGTAATTGCGGCCGAACGCCGTCCTCTTCATGTGAGAGCGGCTCTTCAGCTCCCGGCGGCTTCAAACACAGCGGCCTCCTCTTCTTCTGTGGTGTTAATGCAGCGGTGGAGCCCAGCGGGTGGAGTCTGACTGCAGGCTGGAGTGGCAGGAAGACTCTTCATTAGGTGGCTGTCAGACATGTGCTTCTGGGAAACAGGTCGGATTCTTTTTGAGAGAGAAACGAGGATCTTTGTTAAGCTGAAGCTGCTCTTTCATGAGGAAACAGAATCTAGATTTGTTCTGCTCCTTCGTTCGCTCCGTGTTCGTCCACCTTCACTTTATGTTCATGTTAGAATCAGGATCTGGAATCTTTCTGTCCTGATTCCCTCATTTTTTAAATTCATCCTTTGAACCAAAAACCTTCATCTGACATATTTCATTTTTTTAAAAACAATTCTTAAATATAATCTTATTTCCATCGTTTATCATGAAAATTTAAGTTTGATTAATTTCACCCTAATTCAATTTCAAATTTCTTGCTTGTACCTTATAAACACGAGTCTGTTCGACTTCAGATGATGAGAAGTTCACACGACTCATTAAATGAGGTGAAATGAAAAGTGTGTCGCTAATTGAAAGACATAAAGTCACGACTAATATGATCAAGCTTTCTAATCATTTTTCAGTTTGTTCATTTATCTTATGAAGACAGAACTTCTCCTCCTTTCGATTTTATAAAAAACTTAAAATTCATTGTCACTTTCTGTACAACGTTATGAAACTACATTTATTAAAATCCTCTAAGTGTGAAAACATGTCAAACTAGAAACCTGTGACGAGTTGATCGTCAGGTCACGTGACTGTTCATTGAACATGGTTCATCCTGTGTTCATGATCCAAAACCTGCAGAAGCTTATTTAGTGAGTCAGCTGATGAAATCCATGCTAATAAAGGCCGACACAGAGTCGGCCTGGCATGGCCTGGCACGGCACACACGGTAACCCCCCTCCTCCTCCGGAGCTGAGTGAAGCCGAAGCGGCGGCGCCGCGAGGCCGAGCTTCCTCCTGCAGGATTATTTTGGAAGCGGACGTTAATTGATTTGATGGTTCCCCGTGGTCGCTCTCGCCTCGTCTCCCCGGCCGCTCCTCGGCGTCGACGGCGGGCTCGACGCGCCGCGGACCTGCTCCCTCATTAGACTCTGAGCGTGTGTGTTTCAGCGAGAGCGTGTGTGTTAGAGAAGAGATTACACTTCACATTCAAGGTTCAACTACCTTTTCCCCATTAACGCTCCATTTGCACTCCGTTTGCTTCCTGCATGTCGTCCCATTAGCGCCGCGTTCACACTTGATTTTAATGAGACGGAGGTCTGACTCTCGTCACCTGTTTGTCTCCCAACATGAGCACAAGCATTTTAGCATCGAGTCGCACACTAACAAACCACAGGCTCCGTTAATGGCTCCACAGAGAACTGAACTTGTATTTGTGTCGTGTTGTGTTTTATTGTAAAGGTGTTTCTGATATTCCAGACGAGCTCGGCTTCAGTGAGAGAATCCATGAATTTGATCTGCTTTCTCACTAAAGTAGAGGACCTTGATTGCTGTCCAGGTTTGGGAGCATCAGTCAAGTGTCTGCAGGTCAGAACACTCTTTAGCTCCAACATTAAAAACGAACCTGGACGCTTGATCACTGCCGTCGCTCAGAGGACGGAGGCGGCCGGGCCGGAGACCTAACGCAGTCCGACATCTGCCAGAGAGATTAGCGGCGTCACGTTCGTCCCCACAACACGACAACGCGCCGCCGAGCAGGTTCCACCTCCTCGCACAACCGAAGCTCCACGCCGAGTTTTTAATAAACGGCTGTGAGCTGCCGGCTTCTCAAACTTCTCTGTGAAAACTTAATTATCAAGGTTAAAGGTTAAAAAGCAAACTGAAATTCAGTCTAATTATCGTGTTGTGTTTTAACAATGTCCAATTTTAAATTTAATTCTGTTTTACCCGTCAATCAAACAGCGTGGGCGGGACAGTGACGTCTTCTTCTGCTGGTTTTCTGTTGATTTAAGTTCTTGAAGGCAGATCTGCTTTTTCTTACCTTGTACCTGCATGAACGTGCGTGTGTGTGTGTGTGTGTGTGTTGAAGCCACTTGTTCGTCCGTCGCCGGTCCTGATCTCATTAGAGCGACTCTCAGTGCGACTCTTGACCACTCGAGGTGACGGCAGTTCAGTTCGCCTTTTGTTAAAGGAGAACGCCTTCGTTAACAGAGTCCAGCGCTCATTAAAACTACACACACACACACACACACAGGCCAGGACATGGAGGACTCAGTCGGCCATAATGAGAACGGGGTGGAGTTCCACTCTGAGGCAATTAGCCGGCATGAGTCCACACAGACACACGTACCAGGTACAGAGAGTTTACAGACAGATAAACAGCGCGACACCGACGTTTACGTTCACACTCACACATTAACAGGCCCAGAATAGGTGTGTTAAAGTGTGTGTGGGCGGGATGAGGTCAGACGTGTCACGTAGCCTTTCGTCCTCTTCGCCATCACCGTCCTCTCTGCAGCTCAGTGAGCTCTCAGAAACGATGTCCAACACTTTCTCCTCCAGTTCATATTTAACATGTTTCATTTACTTTCAAATCTTCAAATCCAGAAAAAAGCCAAAATACACAATCATGACATGCTATTTGTTCATGACACTCCCTGATTAAACCAGTCAGATTTTTAAGTTAAATATGAATTTATTAGATTGTTTTTAATGCAAATGAAATTCAGACAGAAAACTCAACAACAGCAGATTCAGATTCAGTCAGATGGATAAATTCTTAAATGGTGGAAACGAGAGCATCAGTTGAATTTAGTGTAATGTTCCTTTAAAGACCCAAGAACGAACATGTTGGTTTTAATGAACTCTCTGAGGGACAACATTTATCTCTGCAACCTGCACGAGCGTCTAAAGCAGAAGCACATGTGGAGCGGAAGCTGAAGCCTCCCGCTAAGACGCTCCGCTGCCACATGAAACCACAGAGGAAACTCTGGCTGCACCGGCAGCCCATCGCTCGCTTTTTTCTTCTTCTCCGTTCTTGAAGTGAGCGGATGCGTCCAGCTTTGTTTACAGAGGCTGTTGACGGCGCAGGGCTCCTCCGACATCTGCTCCACGCCGCTAATTAGCCGCTAATTACCGGAGAGAGAGGGAGAGGCTCGCTCGTGTCTCCGTCAAGCAGCTGACCGAGGCGCTTTGAAAACCAACAATCTAACAAATTAATTTCCTCCGACACAGCGGCCGAGCCGCTGGGACCGCAGACGCAGCGCTGAGGCTGTTTTATTCCTCTAAACCTTTATTTACTCAGTGAAGGTTGACTGAGCACAGCGGCGTTTCCACCTGGGAGCAAACTGCCTCTCACTGGTTTCCACTGTCTGTCCGGGACCTCGCTCGAGGCCGAGCCACCGAGTCCCTTTCACTGCTCTGACGCTTGGATTTCCAGGCAGGCAAAGTCCTGCTCACATGGATTTGTGACACTGAAACCCACAGTGGGGGCTTCAGGTCGGGTTTACAGCCACACACACTGCAGCTGGAATCCAACCAGCCATGTTAATTACACAGTTTGCACCTTAGACCTCGAGGCCACAGGAAGAGCCCAGAGTTCAAGTCAGTCAGTGTTTTTCCCTCCTGAGCTTCGCTGCAGAGCGACGCTCCTACAGCTCTGACTTCTCCTTGATTCCTATTAGCTTCCTGTGTAGAGACGGCGTTTCCGTGTCGAGGGTGACGCTGCGTGTGGAATCAGCCACCGAGCAGTTAATAGATTCGCTGACCTCCAACCGGACGACCTCCTACTGTAAATGAACATTTAGTCTCTGAGTCAGACTCTCGGAGTCTCGGCCGGCGTCGTCTTGTTCCTGTAAGGAGCTGATTAGTGTCGTGCTTGTAATTGCCTCTCGCGGGGTTGCGGACGAGCGCGGGGCTGGGTGGTTTTGACAAGTCTACTCGTCCCCCCTCGGCGCCGGGCGCTTTGTAAGGAGTTAAATTGGATGGTTAATTCGGGTGTTATTTACCCTGTAATTCATTAGTTTCGCCCCGCCATTGGCAGCGGGCAGGCTGTAATTTCACGCTTCGCAATAAAAGATGTCTCATAATCTGCTTCATTTAGCAGCCAAAGAATTTAATGAAATTAACTGCGGCCCTAATTAAGACGGTGAATATTAAAGACCTGCTATCAAGGCTTTAACGAGGGTGACACGATCCGCCTTCCGCCGGATTGGAAAAATATCATTTCCCTGGGAAAGGTTGTCACTGCTCGGAGCCATTTTGGCCATGATGACATTTTTGTCATGCACACTAATCCCTGGAAATTAGATTTTTCGGGGGGTGGGGGGTCGAGGGTGTCTCTGCCTTTTTTAGTTTGAGAAATAATTAAAACAAGGAACACAGGCGTCAATCAAAGAGCATTTTTAGATTGTGCTCATTACGGCTCGGCGTGGCGGTCTCCACGGAGCGCTCGCCGCACTGTTTGTTTGGCACGGGGGAGTTGCTCCGAGCTCGCTCCAAGTGTCCCTGTGGTCGCTTTGTTGTCTCATGCCGCGCACGTGTGTGCGTGTGTGCGTGTGTGTGTGTGTACACTCGTCTGATGATAAGCAGGACAAAAGCGACCAGCGGTGACCTGAGGGTCTCTCACGGAGGAAGAGGAGTCGTGTTTTCTTCACATCCTGGTTGTCAGAGTGGAGCGAGGGGCGAGGTTTTTTATCCACTAATGAATTGAGACTGCTGAAGTAAGGTTTGGATAATTGAGTTTCTAATTAATTACCCAGAACTCTTATCAGATAAATCAGCTCCTCTTCAGCCCCCCTCTTCTTCTGTGGTGTTTTATTTGATCTGGTCTGCGTCCTGCTCCCCTGGGCCTGCCCTTCGCTGTCCTTGCCTCATCAGCGCTGACCTTGTCACGGAGACTGACGCCGCTGTGTCTGTGTGTGTGTGTTTTCACGTGAGCTGTTGGTTTTGTTCTCTGGTTTGTGCTGGTTTCTCAGCTGAGGCCGAACTTATTTTCTCCCTCGTCCCCTGAAGTGACCGTCATCAGGTCAGGAACCACTGGAAAGAAAAGATGCTCAGACAACACAGAGCTGAAAGTGATAAAAAAATCCTTTCTCTAATAAAACACTTTCCACCAAATTTCATGGAAATCTGTTCACAGGTGTGAGCTCGCACACGTGCAGGTGAATCTGTGGCAGCGATGAGCCGATCATGAAAGGAGACAATCAGAGGAGGAAGCTGAGCTGTGATCACTGTCACCTCTGATGAGGGACAAAGATTCTCGGGCCTGAGAATCTGTTCCTCAAACTGCACAAGGTGTTTCAGTGTCAGACGTTGATAAGTTTTTTCTCAAAATTGGAAACACAATTTCTGCATCTTGTTCCCAAAGATGTAGCAGGACGGTAAAAGCTTTCAGGTGCCGTTTACCTGCCGGGAGTCTTTTTCCTCTCCCGTCTTCTGTGATCTCAGACTCAATACAAACTGAGAGGATGATGGATGACCTGCGCTCGCTGCTCGGGCCCGATCAGATGGCCGCCACGATAGAGGAGGGAGCGTCCGGCTTCCCTCCCACCGGCCGTCACCCCCCCCCCGCTGTCGGCGGGGGGTGACACCTCTAATTTAACCTGCTGCTCTCTGGGGACACTGAAGAACAAAAAGGGCCTGGAGATCATCCTGTTCTCTGGAGGGTTTGTCCACGTCTCTTCCACAGATAGTGTCTCCCCCATATCTCCTCCACGGCCCGCTGTCACTCCCTTCACGAGGCCCGGGGAGAGTCCATTGTCTGAGGAAAATAGGGAGTGATTGAGTGATTACAGAGTAGATTCATGTGGATCAACAGAACAGTTCAGGAGGAAACAAACCAAAATAAGTTCCTTTATCAGATGGTTTCTTTCTGCCGACGCTTCGATTCACACAATGGAAGGTAATTGTTGTTTGAAAGGGGGAATCTTTCTTTTTGTCATTCTTTTATAAGAGACAGTTCATCATCTTTCTGCTCCCTGATAACCTCCACCCAACATTTCCAACATGTCCGACACGTGACTGCAGCGGTCTTTAATCAGAGACCCGCAGGTTTGAGCCCCTGAACATTTTCACATGCGTCGTCTAATGAATGACTTCATCTTTTGGCTTCCCCCGAGCCAGCGACCTTTTCTTAAGCACTCCGCCACAATACTTCACCGAGGCGAGGGAGTGTCTCAGGATGGAAGAAGAGTGTGTGTCCGGGGGAGTTTTGTGTTTTGGGGCATCTATAACTAGTATTTATATTTATCTAGGAGACTTTTCCATCCGTCCTTCCTTTGCTTCCTGTGTCACAGACCTGGTTGTGTCCACTTGAACACGGACTCTTTGTTTTGCTCTGTAAAGAAGAACCCACAGTTGTGAATCTCAGAAATGCCCTTGGACGTTTTCGGATGCCTAACAAATGACTTCATCTCCTCGCCCCCCCGAGCCAGCGACCTTTTCCTAAGCACTACCCCACAATACTTCACCGGGGCGGAGAAGTGCCTCGATGCAGCGAGGAGAGAGTCTATCTGAGGATGTATTTATCTCCCCACATCTATTTTCCCATGTGGAGACCTTGTGAGCTGTCATGCCCCCCCCCCCCCTCCCGAAGGTAAAATAAGAGGCGACGTGTGTGTGTCACGAAGCCCGGGGAGCTGAATAATGAAAGATATTACCCATCAGGAGGATTTCGACGCGGCGTTCAATTAGCCTTCCCCTCAAGCAAACTGATCGCTTGTCATCCTCAGGATGGATGGCCGGAATTAATTCGCTGACGTCTCCCTCCCCAAATACCAGGTTTGGATGGAAAAGTGTAAGAAATATTGTCTCACCCCTCAGTTTAGTTCAGTCCAGGCCTGCAGTGCTGGAATCAGCCGTCCACTGCAGCATCACTCAAAGGTCCCACTTCTCATTTACTCCTCACTTTCAATCCCTCTTTCTTCTTCTTGTGCAACAGTATTTTTTGTTCTTCACAAACAAAGACTGAGCTACAAAGAAAGTGAAAGGAAAGCGTCGCACTCAAAACTGTGCTGCCGCCTCTTTTATTACTTTTCTTTATTTTATTATTCGTTCACGGCTCCGTTCACTTCACGTGTTTCTGTTTCTGCAGAATTTAACGACACAGACAGGCAGAAGACAGAACTGGTCATTTTGACTAAAAACTCTGTTGTGATCAGATGTAGTTTCATGTCATGTGGCCTCACTTCAACTTCCCAGTCGGCTGTTGAAGGTCACTTTGTGTGACTGTTTGATTTGATCTTTATTGTGATTTCATTTCAGTTTTTTCTTCTTCGTGTGTTGCAGCTCTGTACATTTGTCTGTGAAATTGCCTTTTTGATTGATTCAAATTGATCAGATCCCATGAGTCCGAGCTGACCTACAAACTCTTAATTGGTGACAGTGTAAACACACACATCTCTCTCTCTCTGCCTGGAAACATGTTGCTGCTCGCTCACTAACAGGCAGTAATGGACGATCAGTCGGCCTGACAGCTGCACGGCTGCCGGCAGCTTTCACTTCAGAGCAGCAGGAAGCTCGTCAAGTCGCGTTTAGCGCACCGTGGGGAACCCCTGTTGTTGTTACACACACACACACACACACACACACACACACACACACACACATCTGTGCTTTACTTCCTCATGACATGAGCTGATATTCATGGAATCACTGCAACGACTGACCTGATGTAAAAGTCAGCTTCACACTGATCAGTATCATGACTGACTCTTTTCCGTTTTCTCCTTTGATTGAAGAGAAAGAAACTCGGCTCTGTGATGTCACGATCGTCCGTCTGTGCTGTTTGAAACAAGACTGATACAACTTTAATGCAGCAGATGTGCGTCTGACAAGTTGCTTAAATGACGTTTAAACGTTCCTATCGTTGAATTAATCTCTGTCCCTGAGAGACGCGACAGTCAAAGTCAGGCTGCGTCCGACGGCGGCCGAGCAGACGCTCGGCTGAGGCCTGTTTACTCTTAGTTTAATGTGTTAGCATGCTAGCATCGCTAATTAGCACGAAACGCATGATTAGCAGTCAACTCTTGAGACTCTTTGGGAGGACATTTTAGACAGATTTGTCTCCTTTGTCTCGGAGCTCTCCACCGCTGCCTCTGTCACTCTGAGTCGTTCCTTCCTGCCGTTGTGTCGCCGCCAATTACACCCAATGTGCCATCAGTGGCGGCGAGGGCGACCCCGGGCCCGCCGCCCGTCCCACCACCGCCGACCGCCTTAATGAAAGCTGAGCGGTCGGAGCAGGGGAGCAGGCTTCTGTCCATCAGCCGGCCTGTCCGTCCCCCCCCTCCCCTCCCCCCTCTACAGCGGTGCCTCGAACTCCCCCCTCCTCTCTTCACGGCTGGACTCTATTAATATCCTCTGTCGGGGTGTTAATGTTGTAGAGGTCCAGTGAAGTGACACGCGTGGCAGCGCGGCTGTAATTGCTAATCAGCGGACAGTTTTATCCCCCGCCGTCCCCCTCCTCTCCCCCCATCTCTCTCCCCCTCTCCCCTTTTCGATCTCTCTTCTTTCTCCCATTTCGGTCCCTCTCTCTCGTCTTCTCTTTGACCTTCTTGCTCTCTCTCTCTCTAACCTAATGAATCCGGCTCAAATGAAGTGTGGGCGGGCGAGCGGGCGGGCGCTCGGCCTAAACGGTCAGCCAGCCGCGGCTGATGTGCGTAGGAGAGAAAAAACGAGTCCGACAATTAAATAAGTGCTGATTTCCCTCCGTCTTTTCTCTTCTCGCTGCTTCACATCGAGCTCCTTTCAGCTCCGGTGCAAATCTCCGATGTTAAAATGTTGTTTTGTGGACAGATGAACTCTCCGTCTTCTGGCTCGTTACCTTCGCTCCAAAGCCTCTGAATGTCATTTAGCTCCGATGTGCACAAAGAGCAGAATCCAAGAATCGAGACGTTGTAGCACAAATGAAATATTGTGGAACACAGAGACGTTCACTTCGTCCAATATATGACCTGAAGTATGTGGACGCCCCTGTCCAGCGAGTGTTCTAAAGAAAGTGGTTTTTCCACTTTGGTATTGAACATCAACAGAAGAGTGGAGTCTGATAGAGCTGCTCATTAAAGTTACACTGTCACATATGTGTAGCGTGTTCAGGTGTCCACTTACTTTTGGCTATGCAACAACTTTGTTCACATATTAAAAGAGAATAAATGATCTTTCTACATTCTTCTTCTTCGTGGTGTGTTGAAGCTGTGGTTTTTCCTCTCTGCAGGGCATGCTGCTGAAGAGAAGCGGTAAATCCCTCAACAAGGAGTGGAAGAAGAAGTATGTGACGCTGTGTGACAACGGGCTGCTCACCTACCACCCCAGCCTGCATGTAAGACACACACACACACACACACACACACACACACACACTCTCATTACCAGCCCTCTCTGATTGCTTATTAGACTCCAGCGCTCTGCCAGCCTGCACTGACCTCCATCTATCTGCTGCTCTTCATCTGTGTGTGTGTGTGTGTGTGTGTGTGTGTGTGTGTGTGAGTGTGAGTGTGAGTGATTCAGAAATTGGTTGGCCATAACGCACACAAACACACGCACACACACACAGTGTTGATGGCTTGTGTATTAATTAGGACTCGTCATCTGTTTGCCCACGTCGACGCTGATGATGTGAATATCAGCTGTAATGTCTCTGCTAATTGCCCCGGCTCTCTGCCCTGTTGGCACAATATCCTGCCCCGACGCTGCTTTATTATCACACACACACACACACACTTTTTGTCTCTTTCTTTCCCTCCTGGTGCTGAATTTCTCTCTCTGTCTTCTGCTTCATGTCGGTGCTCGAAGCGTTCGACCGGTTTTTCATTCAAATACATTTATCAATAATTTTTTTTCCAATTACCCAATTAAATGTTTCGTCTACAGGGAAAAATCCTTGTTTTGACAGATTAAAATTAATTTCATTTTAAATTAATTTGAGGTTTTCAGAGTAAAAGTCCAGGGAATTAATGTCGGCAGAAGATCGTATTCATGTTGCTGCTGTAACATTGAACGAGCTTCTGTTTAATATCAAGTTGTCGGAACTAAAATCGAAGTTTGGAGCAAGAAATTGATGAGTGGCTGTTGTGATGAGCGATGAATGATTTTCTGAAGCAGAAAAACCAAACATTAGCTGCTGGACCGGAGCGTGTCTTTCCTGTTTCGTCCTGTTTTAAATCATTGTGAACTGAGTGTTGTCAGTTTTGGACGGTCGGTCAGAATTTCTGCAGGTTCGGTTCAAGTTCACAGGATGTGATGTGTAAAGGAACCAGGATGAAGAGGAGACAACTGACGCAGAAACATTTAGTGCTGAAGCTGACACTTTTTATTCTGCTGTTTATTTTCTCTCTTCATCGATTGTTTTGTCTAAATAATTAATAAGTAATAATGTTTCGTGTTCTTGCATGAAACAACTCTTCAGTGGCTTCAGCTTCAGAAACTTCGGTCGCTGACCAGCTGAATCTGGTTGATCAAATGTTTGACCGATCCTGTGATGGCTGGGTTGTCGGTCCCAGCGTCTCTGTGGTCAGTGGGTTTGAGGCCGACGCTGCAGCTGGAGGTTGTTGGTTTGATTCCCTGCAGAGCTGTTTCCACACTGAGCAACAAACTGCACACGTCCATCAGCGATTAGAGCAGCTGATGCAGTAAATTAGTGTTAAAACTCATCACTTAACACATCAACACACTCGTGTATAACACACACACACACACACACACAAACCCCCTCCAGCAGCAAAAAGCCAGGTTTTCCTGAGCGCGTTGCATCTGCAGCTCAGGCGTCAATTAGCATGTTTGCGGAGGCTAATCGAATGAAACTCAATCAGCGCCGCTAATTGCCCGACTATGTGCAAAGAAATCACATTAATGCCGCTAATTAAGTGGATGGCAATAGATGCCACCTAATTGGCAAGAAAAGTCTCCTCCAAAGTGAAGAAGATCAGGCCAAAAAGAGAGAGAGTCATTAATCTGCTCTCGTCTCGCTGCCGTTCTGAGTCATCATGAACTGTGTTTGAGGCTGAAAGCATCGGACAAACAACAGTTTTAAAGGTGAGTGTGTAGGAACGAGGAGGCTCCGACGTCCTGGCGGCTGCGTCGGCCTCTGCCGTCGCCTCCCTGCAGGTCAGCGCCGACACGGCGAGAAGAAGATAAAAATGATTCAGTCCTGCTTTAATGATGCTTTCATGATTGATTTATTATCAAAATTCACCGTTCACTTTGTCAATTTATGGTTCAATTAATCAGCTAATTGTTTCAGCGCTGCCTCGTTTTTAATTATAATGAAACTAAAAGGCTGATGCGTCACAAAACCGGCTCAGCTCAACGTTCACTTACGAGCTCGTTCTGCTCTTTCAGCTGCATCTCATGATCTTCATCAGCAAGTGGACGAATCAAATGATAAAAAAATACAGCAATAACATTTTTAAAATATGTCAGACTAAGATATTTAAAATAATCAAGAATAACAAATATGAACAAATGTTGATATTCAAGCTCAAACTGTTCATTCACGACACGGTGACTGTATCTCATTTGGTTTCATGGTGAAATGGGAATTTTTCAGTGTTGACTCAGTAAAATAAAGCATTAAATGTTAATGTCCGTCGTCCAACTCGATCCGACAGGTGAAGCAACACGTGCATCAGTTTTATCTTTCTGTTGACTGAACGTTCTTTATGTTGTGAACTTCCTGTCTGTGACGTTCAGGCTCCCTGTGGAATAAAAACAGCTCCACTCTCTCTGTTCTGCATTTTTACTCGTCCGTCACCTTCATGGCTTCCTCCTTAATGTTTCCTGTCCGGCCGCCGAGCTGCTTCTTCTTCTTCTCCTCCTTTATCTGCCGCCGTCTCTTCGCGCATCGATCGTGTTTTTGGACGAGCTCGCTCTTTATGGATTCACGTTTCCCTCGGTGTCAGCAGTATTCAGCTCTCTGTTCACGGTGCATTTTTCACACTGACGCCACAGTTTATGCATCCATTTACACCAACACACACATTTACATACACACTCTGCACACACACTCCTAAACTCACTCAAACAGCTATAAACACACTCCCCCCACTCTCAAACTGACAAATGCAGATACATTTTCTCTCTCTCTCTCACCCACACACACACACACACACACACACACACACACACACCACCTGCTGTCGGTGTGTTTGGTCGATACACACATCCGTCCTGGACGTCGCAGCGTGGCCTGGACGATCGGGCCGAAGATGAAAGCTCCCCGATGCAAATGGAGACTCAATTACCTCGGTCAATCTGTCGGAGGGGAGTGTGTGTGTGTGTGTGTGTGTGTGTGTGTGTGTGTGTGTGTGTGTGTGTGTGTGTGTGTGTGTGTGTGGAGGGTTTACCCAGCGGGCCCCTGGCTCGAGGGCTCTCCGGTGGCTTGTTAAGACGCCGTCGAGAGCACTTGGCTTTGAATTGGCCTTTTGTCAGCCGAGCTGCCAGAAGGAGGCGGAAACACTGAGAGAGAGTGTGTGTTAGAGGAGTGTGTTAGAGGAGTGTGTGTTAGAGGAGTGTGTCCACTTCTTCCATCTGTGTGAGGACCAATTAGAGTGTTTGAGCTGGAGAGTGAGGACGTTTTCTCTTCTCGGTCTTGAAATGTCTGATTTCAGCTTGTAATTATGTAAAGGTTAATTTAAGGTTTAGAGAACGTCTCATGTCAACAAGGGTCCTGACAAGTGAGACGGTGTTTGTGTCCTGAGTTTAAACTGTGACAACTTTGCTTGACACACATTTTATTATCTTCCATTTTATCACACGTTAACACACATTTAAACAACTTATCGCTCGTCTTAACCTGAACCTAATTCAAACCTCACAACAACCTTTCGAAAATGAGATTTCTTCATTTTACGAAATATTTTCACTCTCAAACATTTTTCTAAAAACTGTCCTCACTTTCTCATTTTTTCATTTTCACACCGTCTTTTTCAACAATATTTTATCAAGAAAAAGTCGCTTTAGGTAAAAATGTCCTCGCTTCCCTGGAATGTCTTCATATATAAAAAGTGTCCTCACTCTCTATTTCAAATATTCCCCAACGTCCAAACATTTTTAGAAGGTGAGGGAAGCTTTTTTCCAAAAATGTGTCACAAAAAGATGCCCGATTTCCCACAAAGTCCTCCCTTTTCCAAAATGTCCAAACTGTCCTCTGTTGTCTGCTGTCTCCCCTGTCGAGCACTGGTCCTCACAAAGGTAGACGTCCTGCAGCACTCGGTGTCTCGCGGTGGTTTTAATCCGGCCCAGCGGGTCGTGTGGTCTTTGTTTCTCCTCGTCTCCTTCATGTTGAAGAGGAGGCCGACCTCCCACAATGCCCCGCTCCTCTCGGGTCACCGCTGACACTCCACCCCGCTCAGAGGGACGGGGGGGTGGATTT
The DNA here is from genome assembly GCA_025331565.1 of Holacanthus passer. Lineage (NCBI taxonomy): Eukaryota > Metazoa > Chordata > Actinopteri > Pomacanthidae > Holacanthus > Holacanthus passer. The sequence goes on from JAFREQ010000148.1 coordinate 595,203, forward strand.
TACAAGCGCCTCTCGTCCATCATTAACACTCCTGCTTGTGTCCTCTGATCCGCCCCGTTTGGACCGGAGGGCCGCTCCTCATGGGGGGCGTCCCCGGCGTCCGACGGCGGCCGCTTGTGTTTCGGGCGTGTCGGCGAGCGGGCGGAGCCAATCAGAGTCGGCGTGGTCCGCCACTTCATCGCAGCTTTGAGGGATTAGTGTGGCTTTATTTCTATTGTACAGTTCAGGGATTGAGCTGCTTTATTATCCAGAAGAATCTCCTCCCACCAAACAGACGCACTCATGATGATGAACCCGTCCAGTCTGCTCTTTTCTTTATTCTTTATATTTCTTTAATATAATTATTTAATAATGACAACGTGCAAAACTGCGATAAATCGTTTCACCACTTCAGATTCAAGGCTTTTACAGCAATTAGCTCTTTTTATGTTTTAAATTCAGTTTTCCAAAGTCTGTTGAGATATTTATCTAGTCATTCAGACTGTCCCCTGATTGGTCAGTGGGTGGTTTTACTTCCTGTTTTCTCACTGTTCATTTTCTGTGACGTGTAATACTCAGTTTAAATGAATGAAAATCCAGATGAAACAGGATGTTGAATGTTTCTGTGTTTTATAGTTTGCTGCAGAAGTTTGAGGACAAACAGTCGTTCTCAGGCCTTTGCTTTAATCTAAGACTCGTCCTTCAACCAGCTGATGGTACCTTTGCTTCTTGTTGCCTGGAAGCTTCCGTCTCTCAGCCTCTGTCTCCCCCTCGTCTCTCAGGACTACATGCAGAACGTCCACGGTAAAGAGATCGACCTGCTGAGGACCACGGTGAAGGTGCCGGGGAAGAGGCCGCCTCGAGCCGTGTCCACCTGCGCCGCCGTGCCCAGTCCCAAAACCAACGGCCTGACGAAGGACATGAGCAGCCTGCAGCTGGGACAGACTCCAGGTGAGGGGGGGGGGGACCTGAGGACCTGAGGCCTCTGGGTTTGGATCCACTGAAGACGAGACGAGGTCGTTGAAAAATATCTGATCTGAATAACCAGCAATTACACCGACAGGACTGCATTTATTTTTTAATTGTGCCGCTAATTGCTGCCCTTGATGCCTTATCACAAACATGAGCGTGTTTTGTCCTTCGTGAATCAATAAAGGTTGAATATTCAAAGCAGCATTTAAATAAAAAGCAGGAGTTCAGCCTTGAAACACAAAACACTTCTTTCCACCTGAAGGAAGACGTCGTAAAACAAAAGGTGGAGAGAAACGAGCGCACCTCTGTGTCGCACACACACACATAAAAGCAGCTCTTATGAGGTGGCTAAATCAAACACACACACACACACACACACACACACACACTGGGAGCACACAGGGATCCAGGAGGCCCGAGCTAATAGCATGAATATTCAGTGAGCCGTACTCCATGTACTAATTATTGTCATGAATATTAATGCAATCAGAGTCCTGGCTCCACTCAGCCAGCACCAAGAAATGAGCTGTAATGAGAGAATGAGGGAGGGAGGAGGTGAGGAGGGGGTGAGGAGGAGGGGTGATTCACCCGGCTGTTGGACCACGCAGCCTCTTACTAACTCAAGGGTTTGATTTAAGCAGCCAGCTTGTAAGAAGCTGCCTTTTATGGCCCCTCATGTTCCTGTGTGTGTGTGTGTGTGTGTGTGTGTGCGTGTGTGCGTGTGTGCGTGATTGGACACATGCACCTCAAGTAAATGAAAAAAATCCTCCAATTTTAACATTCTGTCATGTTCAGTTATTATAAACTGTCACCAGATCAGAGGATTTTTAAAGTTGCTGATCTTGAATCTGATTTAAAACATTAATTAATTAATTAATTTTTTATAAAATATGTTATTGATAATTTGATTTATTTGAATGTATTTATTGGGCAGCTTTAGTTATTCGTTACTACAGATAAAGGTTTTACTCTGTGTATCTCAGACTCACCTGCTGAGTTCAGTGTGAGCTTTGTTTTGGGATGAGACGGTTCATCATGGCGTCCCTCCTCCTCCCAGACTCAGGTGTTAAAGCCGACTTCCTCCCTCAGGTTCGGTGACCAGCAGCTCGTCGGCGTCTCAGATGGCGAGCGGCGTCAGCTTGGTGTCTTTCAACAGTCGTGGTCTGGAGGGGATGCACCAGCGCTCCTACTCCGTGTCCAGCGCCGACCAGTGGACCGACGCCACCGTCATCGCCAACTCCGGAGTCAGCACAGGTAACAAGCCCAACGCACCAGCGGACTGTCAGTCCTCCCAAACATCTGTTGATTTCATTTGAAAGTCCCGACGCAGCCGCCTCGTGCACATCA